>CAWUFW010008236.1:0-600000 GCA_963921515.1 Calotriton arnoldi | reverse complement strand
ATACCTCAACCGGCAAGAAAGTTATTTCAAATAGAATGTCGCGGATTTCCTATGGATAATAGGTTGTAACTATAACTATCTACTGGCGACCGCCAGTAGATATATATATATATATATATATATATATATATATATATATATATATATATATATATATATTACCTAGCGGTTGTCGCCAGTAGGTAGTTATAGTTAGGACCTTGTTTCTATTCAAAAAGCGTTTTTTCTTTTGCCAACATCTTTGGCGCCGTTTGACGAATCCTCCCGAAATTTTTAAAACTAATATAACATAACGTGACATATATACATAATGGTTCGCTCAGGTCAGCTCCCGTCTTGAAAGTTTCAGGGTGATTGATCAAGTGGGGGCCGAGAAAAAGGGGGTCCCAAAACACGTTTTCCCCCTGTTAATTTACGTAGGAACTTTAGACAAAGCTACAGCCTGAACTGCTGAACGGAATAACACCAAATATGGCAAAAAGGTAGGTCTTGGTTCAGAAAGCGTGCTTTTTTTTAAATGGTGTAAATCCGTTCAGTAGTTCCTGAGAAATTAAAAAAATATCGATATCTGAGGGCCGATGAGGGTTCGCGAACCCTCTTGAGCACGAGCTTCATTGTTAATGGCTGCCAACACTCCAAACCAGAAAGCGTTGGCAGCCATCTTGTGACTTGGTAAAACCGAGTCACAAGACAGTAAAAAAAAGCATAAAAAACAAGAAAAGGGGGCAGGGTAGAAAAGCCCATAACCCCTAGGCCTGCTCAGGGGGTCCCACAAGGAGCCCCAGGGCAAAAAACCCAATTTTTTAAATAATATCCGCCAAATTTGCGCTGGGTGCGCAAATCCGCCCGAAACTTTTTAAAAAATGAAGCGCTGGCTCCCCCACTTCATTTGTTTTAAGCCCCTGGGTGGGCCAGGGCCCGGGCCAATTCATAATTATGGTGTGGGGGCCCATGGGGGCCCCCACAGCCCCGGGGACCGCTACCTCCCCAGGGTTTTTAAAAAATAAATGTGTGGGGGGCTCCTGCCCCCCCATGCTGCCCCGGGGACCACCATCTCCCCGGGGCATCCGTAATTATGTGTGGAGGGGCCTCGTGGGCCCCCAAACCCCAGGGACCACCATCTCCCCGGGGCTTAAATATTAATAAAGAAAGTGTGGGGGGGCTCTTGCCCCTCCCCACACTGCCCCGGGGACCTACACCTCCCCGGGGCATCTGTAATTATGTGCGGGGGCCTCGCGGGCCCCCCCAAGCCCTAGGGACCGCTACCTCCCCAGGGTTTTTAAAAAATAAATGTGTGGGGGGCTCCTGCCCCCCCATGCTGCCCCGGGGACCACCATCTCCCCGGGGCATCCGTAATTATGTGTGGAGGGGCCTCGTGGGCCCCCAAACCCCAGGGACCACCATCTCCCCGGGGCTTAAATATAAATTTAGAATTTGTGGGGGGCTCCTGCCCCTCCCCACACTGCCCCGGGCACCACCACTTCCCCGGGGCAAACTTTAATTACGGGTGGGGGTCCGTTGCGGACCCCAGGCCCTGGGGACCACCACCTCCCTAGGGCTTTTCATATGAAGGGGCTCCTCCTGGAGCCCTCTATGGCCCTGGGGACCGCCACCCCCCAGGGCCAGCTCCAGCAATGTCCTGGGGTGCCCACCCCTGGGACATTGCAGTTTGCAATGGCAGGGCAGGAGCATTGCTCCTGCCCTGTCATTGCAAACTTCTGCTTTGCTCCGTGGAAGCGAGAGCAGGAAACCTGCTCTCGCTTCCTCAAGCAAATCAGAATTGCTTTTGGACAAGGAGAGCTGCATGTTAGCAGCTTCCCTTGTCCAAAAGCAATGCCGGCTCCCGCAGGAGGTGGGGAGCGGGCTGGGACCGTGGGGGCATTGGGCTCCCCCCGCGGTCCCCAACGCTGAGGCCAGGCCTCGTGGTATGGGGTCCCCGGGACCAGAAGTGGCCCAGGAAAGGGGGGCCATGCGGCCCCCCTCCCAAAAAAAAACGAAAAAAAATTAAAAATGAGGCAATGCCCTGGGGGATGGGGTCCCCGGGCCAGTAATGGCCTCAGGAGGGGACCCGTGCGGCCCCCCTCTCCTTAAAAATAAGATTTAAAAAAATTAAATATATGGCCATGCCCCAGGGGATGGGGTCCCCAGGGCCCAGAAAATATTGAGAGAAGGGGGGCCACACAGCCCCCCTTCCAACCGCCCAAAAAAGGGGGAAAAAACGGCATCTCGCTGGAGGCCCTGCCCCCTCCCTGCAGCACACTGCAAATGCGCCTCCTGGCATGTTGTGGGTTGGGGGATTAAGTCCTCTAGATCCTTAAGGGTCCTTAGGTGCCAACTAGCCCACCAGGAATCTCCAGTAAGCCCCACACAGTGGGATTGCTGAAAGGTGGTCCGAGGATACGCCCCTTTTTACACCACTCGGCAAACGCACCTCTTGGCTCACTGCTGGTGGGGCGATGACGTCCTCTTGTGCCCTGAGGACCTCAGGACACAAGTGGACTTCATCCCTTGAGCAGCAGTATGCCAGGAGGCGCGTTTGCAGAGTGGTATAAGAAGGGGGCGTGGCCTCAGACCACTTTCAGCAATCCAGCTGAGTGGGGCTTACTGGAGGTACCTGGTGGGCTAGTTGGCCCCCAGGGACCCTGAGGAGGCAAGGGGACTACATCCCCCAACCAAGAGCGCGCCAGGAGACGCGTTTGCAGAGTGGTGGAGAAAGGGGGCGTGGACTGTGTCCACCTGTCAGCAATCCCACTATCTGGGGCATACTGGAGGTATCAGGTAGGCTAGTTGGCCCCTAAGGACCCCCAGCAGTGAAGTGGACTTTAACCCCCATCCAAGAGCGTGCCAGGGAGTGCGTTTGCAGAGTGGTGGGGAAAGTGGGCGTGGCCTGCTATGAGAATTTAGCAATCCTGCTGTGTGGAACTTACTGGAGGTAATAGGAGGGGTAGTTGAGCCCCAAGGTTGTCCTTGGGGCCAACTACCCCTCCTGTTACCTCCACTAAGTCCCACACAGAGAGATTGCTAAGAGGTCTTCGGAGGCCATGCTCACCTTTCTCCACCACTCTACAAACACGCCTTCTGGCACAGTACTGGTTGGGGGATAAAGTCCACTTTACTCCTGAGGGACTTTGGGGGCCAAGAAGCCCTCCTGGTACCTCCTGTAAGTCCTACGCAGTGGAATTCCTGAGCGCTGGTTGCAGTTCCAGCCCCCTTTCGCCACCTCTCTGCAAACGCAGCTACTAGTTAAAGAAGCATTTGCAATGTAATAGGTTTCACATTTGCGAGAGCTAGAGCTATTGGCGTTGTAAATGTAAAAGTGTTTTACTAATGTTTCTTGGAGTGGAGTGAATGTAGGTTGTGTGTAGTGGAATTATGTGGTATGATGTGCAGTGAAATTATGTGGATAGACTTTGACTTTGATGTGGATAGAAAGTATGTGGTATTTAGTGTATAGGAATTATGTAGAGTGGGATTATGTGTTATGGAGCGTAATTATGTGGTATGGTAGTCTGTGTTGTGGAGTGGTAACCTCAGGTTTAGTCTTCCTCGTTTCCATTGAAGCTAAACTATAAACTCAATGAGACAAAAAAAGAAGGAACCACTGAGGAGCACTTCTGGACCTAGTCAGAGGTATGAGCAGGGCCAGTGAAATTATGCGACTGTTTGGCTGCACCGACTTTCGCACAATTATACATTTTCTACATTTGCCACATAATCCATCATCTGCTGCATAATCTGCAGATTTGTCAAAAATCCTTGTTTCTAGCTCAAACTGCTCAAATGCTACCAAAAAAGCAGCAACAAGTGTTACAGCGTGGTGGAAGGCCCTTTGCTAACCTAGGATAGTCACCTGTTACTTATTGCTAAATGTGGGTGTTAAATTGGTAATAATGGTGTGCACTTCTATTGCCTCTTTCTGCTCATCTCTTACACTTTCTGCACCTCTCTTGCCACTTTCTGAACCTCTCTTACCTCATTCTGCACCTCACTTGCTTCTTCCTGTACCCCTCTTGCCTCTTTCTGCACACCTGTTCCCTCTTTCAGCACCTCTCCTGCCTATATCTGCACCTCTCTTGCCTCTTTCTACACTTCTCTTGCCTCTTTCTGTACCTCTGTTGTTTCTTTCTGCACTTCTCTTGACTCTTTCTGCACCCCTCTTACCTCTTTCTGCACCTATGTTGCTTCTTTCTGCACTTCTCTTGTTTCCTTCTGCACCTCTGCTGCTTCTTTCTGCACCCCTCTTGCCTCTTTCTGCAACCCTTTTCCCTCTTTCTGTACCTCTCTTGCCTCAGTCTGCATACCTGTTCCCTCCTTCTGCACCCCTTTTGTCTGTTTCTGCAACTCTTTTGCCTCTTTCTGCAGTTCTCTTGCCTCCTTCTGCACCTCCCTTGCCTCTTTTAACACTTCTCTTGCCTGTTTCTGCACCTCTCTTGCCTGTTTCTGCACCTCTCTTGCCTCTTTCTGCACTTCACTTGCTTCTTTCTTCACCCCTTTTGCCAGTTTCTGCACCCCTCTTCCCTCTTTGTGCAACTCTCTTGCCTCTTTATACACCTCTTTTCCCTCTTTCTGCACCCCTCTTGCCTCTTTCTGTACCTCTGTTGCTTCTTTCTGCACCTCTCTTGTCTCTTTCTGCACCCTTCATGCCTCTTTCAGCACCTCTGTTACTTCTTTCTGCTGTTCTCTTCCTTCTTTCTGTACCCCTCTTGCCTCTTTGTGCACCTCTCCTAACCCTTTCTGCACCCCTCTTGCCTCTTTTTCCACCTCTATTGGTTCTTTGTGCAACTCTTTTGCTTCAATTTGCACTTCCCTTGCCTCTTTCTGTACCCCTCTTGCCTCTTTCTGCACCTCTGTTGGTTCTTTGTGCACTGCTCTTGCTTCTTTCTGCACCTCTGTTCCAAATTTCTGCATCCCTCTTGCCTTTTTTTGTACCCCTCTTCCCTCTTTCTGCACCTCTCTTGCCTCAGTCTGCCCACCTGTTCCCTCTTTCTGCACCCCTTTTGCCTGTTTCTGCAACTATCTTGCCTCTTTCTGCAGTTCTCTTGCCTCCTTCTGCACTCCTCTTGCCTCTTTCTGTACCCCTCTTGCCTCTTTGTGTACCTCTACTAACCCTTTCTGCACACCTCTTGCCTCTTTTTGCACCTCTGTTGGTTCTTTCTGCACCTCTTTTGCTTCATTGTGCAGTTCTCTTCCTTCTTTCTGCACCCCTCCATCCTCTTTCTGTATCCCTATTGCCTCTTTGTGCACCTCTCCTAACCCTTTCTGCACCCCTCTTGCCTCTTTTTGCGCCTCTGTTGGTTCTTTCTGCACCTCCTTTGCTTCGTTCTGCACTTCACTTGCCTCTTTCTGTACCCTTCTTGCCTCTTTCTGCACCTCTGTTGGTTCTTTCTGCACTGCTCTTGCTTCTTTCTGCACCTCTGTTCCAAATTTCTGCATCCCTCTTGCCTTTTTCTGCACCCCTCTTCCCTCTTTCTGTACCTCTCTTGCCTCAGTCTGCCCACCTGTTCCCTCTTTCTGCACCCCTTTTGCCTGTTTCTGCAACTATCTTGCCTCTTTCTGCAGTTCTCTTGCCTCCTTCAGCACCTCACTTGCCTCTTTATGTACCTCTATTGGTTCTTTTGCAATGCTCTTGCTTCTTTCTGCACCTCTCTTGCAAATTTCTGTACACCTCTTGCCTCTTTCTGCACCCTTCTTACCTGTTTCTCCACCTCTCTTGCCTCTGTCTGCACGCATGTTCCCTCTTTCTGTACCTCTTTTGCCTGTTTCTGCAACTCTTTTGCCTCTTTCTGCAGTTCTCTTACCTCCTTCTGCACCTCTGTTGCTTCTTTCTGCACTTCTCTTGCCTCTTACTGCACCCCTGTTGCTTCATTCGGCACTTCCCATGCTTCTTTCTGCACCTGTCTTGCTTCTTTCTGCACCCCTGTTATCTCTTTCTACACCTCTCTTCCCTCTTTCTGCACCATTCTTGCCTCTTTCTGTCCCTCTGTTGCTACTTTCTGCACTTCTCTTGTCTCTTTCTACACCCTTCGAGCCTCTTTCAGCACCTCTGTTGCTTCTTTCTGCACTTCTCTTCCTTCTTTATGCACCTCTCGTGCCTCTTTCTGCACCCTTCTTCCCTTTTCCTGCAGGTCTCTTGGTTCTTTCTGCACTGCTCTTGCCTCTTTCTGCACCCCTCTTGCCTCCTTCTGTACCTCTGTTGTTTTTACTGCACTGCTCTTGCTTCTTTCTGCACCTCTCTTGCAAATTTCTGCACCCCTCTTGCCTCTTTCTGCACCCATCTTGCCTCCTTCTGCACCTCTGTTGGTTTTTTCTGCCCTGCTCTTGCTTCTTTCTGCACATCTTTTGCCTGTTTCTGCACTTCTCATCCTCTTCCTGCACCCCTCTTGCCTCTTTCTACACCTATGTTGCTTCTTTCTGCACTTCTCTTCCTTCTTTATGCACCTCTCGTGCCTCTTTCTGCACCCTTCTTCCCTCTTTTTACACCTTTCTGCACTGCTCTTCTTTCTTTCCAATGCTTTTTTGCCTGTTTATGCAACCGTCTTGCCTCTTTCTGCACTTCTCTTGCCTCCTTCTGCACATCTGTTGCTTCTTTCTGCACTGCTCTTCCTTCTTTCCAATGCTTTTTTGCCTGTTTATGCAACCGTCTTCCCTCTTTCTGCACCCCTCTTGCCTCTTTCTGCACCTCTCTTGCTTCTTTCTGCACCTCTCGCTTCTTTATGCACCTCTCTTGCTTCTTTCTGCACCTCTCTTGCCTCTTTCAGCACCCTTCTTCCCTGTTTCTGCAACTCTTGTGCCTCTTACTATAGTTCTCTTGCCTCTTTCTCACCTCTGTTGCTTCTTTCTGCACTTCTCTTGCCTATTTCTGCACCCCACTTGTCTCTTTCTGCACCTCTCTTGGTTGTTTCTGTACTGCTCTTGTTTCTTTCTGCACCTGTCTTGCAAATGTCTGCATCCCTTGTGCCTCTGTGTGCACCCCTCTTGCCTCTTTCTGCACGTCTTTTGCTTTTTCTGCACTTCTCTTGCCTCTTTCTGCACCCCTCTTGCCTCTTTCTGCACATCTGTTGGTTCCTTCAGCACTGCTCTTGCTTCTATCTGCTACTCTCTTGTATATTTCTTCACCCTTCTGCCTCTTTCTGCACCTCTGTTGGTTCTTTCCGTACCTCTATTGCCTCTGTGTGTACCCCTGTTCCCTCTTTGTGCACCTCTTTTGCCTGTTTCTGCAACTCTCTTGCCTCTTTCTGCTCTTTTCTTGCCTCTTTCTGCACCTCTGTTGCTTCCTTCTGTACTTCTCTTGCCTCTTTCTGCACCCCTCTTGCCTCTTTCTGCACCTCTGTTGCTTCTTTCTGCACTTCTATTGCTTCTTTCTATACCTCTCTTGCTTCTTTTTGCACCCCTCATGCCTCTTTCTGCACCCTTCTGCCCTTTTCCTGCACGTCTCTTTGTTCTTTCTGCACTGCTCTTGCCTCTTTCTGTACCCCTCTTGCCTCTTTATGCACCTTTTTTGCTTCTTTCTGCACTTTTCATGCCTCTTTCTGCACCCCTCTTGACTCTTTCTCCACCTCTGTTGGGTCTTTCTGCACTGCTCTTGCTTCTTTCTGCACCTCTGTTGTTTTTTTCTGCACTTCTCTTGCTTCTTTCTACACCTCTCTTGCTTCTTTCTGCACCCCACTTGCCTCTTTCTGTATCCTTCTTCCCTCTTTGTGCACCTCTCTTGCCTCTTTCTACACCTCTCTTGCCTCTTTCTGTACCCCTATAGCCTCTTTCTGCATCTCTTTTGCTTGTTTCTGCTCTTCTTTTGCCTCTTTCTGTACCCTTCCAGCCTCCTTCTGCACCGCTGTTGTTTCTTACTGCACTGCTCCTGCTTCTTTCTGCACTGCTCTTGCTTCTTTCTGCACCTCTCTTGCAAATTTCTGCACCCCTCTTGCCTCTTTTGTCACCTCTCTTCTCTCTTTCTGCACCCCTGTTCCCTCTTTCTGCACCTCTTCTGCCTGTATCTGCACCTCTGCTGCCTCTTTCTGAACTTCTTTTGTCTCTTTCTGCACCTCTTTTGCTTATTTATGTACCCCTCTTGCCTCTTTCTGCACTTCTGTTGGTTCTTTCTGCACTGCTCCTGCTTCTTTTTGCACATCTGTTCCAAATTTCTGCATCCCTCTTGCCTTTTTCTGCACCCCTCTTCCTTCTTTCTGCACCTCTCTTGCCTCAGTCTGCCCACCTGTTCCCTCTTTCTGCACCCCTTTTGCCTGTTTCTGCAACTATCTTGCCTCTTCCTGCAGTTCTCTTGCCTCCTTCATCACCTCACTTGCCTCTTTATGCACCTCTATTGGTTCTTTTGCAATGGTCTTGCTTCTTTCTGCACCTCACTTGCCTCTTTATGCACCTCTATTGGTTCTTTTGCAATGGTCTTGCTTCTTTCTGCACCTCTCTTGCAAATTTCTGTACACCTCTTGCCTCTTTCTGCACCCCTCTTACCTGTTTCTCCACCTCTCTTGCCTCTGTCTGCACGCCTGTTCCCTCTTTCTGTACCTCTTTTGCCTGTTTCTGTAACTCTCTTGCCTCTTTCTGCAGTTCTCTTACCTCCTTCTGCACCTCTGTTGCTTCTTTCTGCACTTCTCTTGCCTCTTTCTGCACCCCTGTTGCTTCATTCGGCACTTCCCATGCTTCTTTCTACACCTGTCTTGCTTCTTTCTGCACCCCTGTTATCTCTTTCTACACCTCTCTTCCCTCTTTCTGCACCATTCTTGCCTCTTTCTGTACCTCTGTTGCTACTTTCTGCACTTCTCTTGACTCTTTCTACACCCTTCGTGCCTCTTTCAGCACCTCTGTTGCTTCTTTCTACACTTCTCTTCCTTCTTTATGCACCTCTCGTGCCTCTTTCTGCACCCTTCTTCCCTTTTCCTGCAGGTCTCTTGGTTCTTTCTGCACTGCTCTTGCCTCTTTCTGCACCCCTCTTGCCTCCTTCTGTACCTCTGTTGTTTCTTACTGCACTGCTCTTGCTTCTTTCTGCACCTCTCTTGCAAATTTCTGCACCCCTCTTGCCTCTTTCTGCACCCATTTTGCCTCCTTCTGCACCTCTGTTGGTTTTTTCTGCACTGCTCTTGCTTCTTTCTGCACATCTTTAGCCTGTTTCTGCACTTCTCATCCTCTTTCTGCACCCCTCTTGCCTCTTTCTACACCTATGTTGCTTCTTTCTGCAATTCTCTTGCCTCTTGCTTCTTTCTGCACTTATGTTGCTTCTTTCTGCACTCCTCTTGCCTCTTTCTGCACCCTTCTTCCCTCTTTCTACACCTCTCTTCCATCTTTCTGCACCTCTCTTGCCTCTTTCAGCACCCTTCTTCCCTGTTTCTGCAACTCTTGTGCCTCTTACTACAGTTCTCTTGCCTCTTTCTCACCTCTATTGCTTCTTTCTGCACTTCTCTTGTATATTTCTTCACCCCTCTTGCCTCTTTCTGCACCTCTGTTGGTTCTTTCCGTACCTCTCTTGCCTCTGTGTGTACCCCTGTTCCCTCTTTGTGCACCTCTTTTGCCTGTTTCTGCAATGCTCTTGCCTCTTTCTGCTCTTTTCTTGCCTCTTTCTGCACCACTGTTGCTTCCTTCTGCACTTCTCTTGCCTCTTTCTGCACCCCTCTTGCTTCTTTCTGCACCTCTGTTGCTTCTTTCTGCACTTCTATTGCTTCTTTCTATACCTCTCTTGCTTCTTTTTGCACCCCTCATGCCTCTTTCTGCACCCTTCTGCCCTTTTCCTGCACGTCTCTTCGTTCTTTCTGCACTGCTCTTGCCTCTTTCTGCACCCCTCTTGCCTCTTTCTGCACCTCTTTTGCTTCTTTCTGCACTTTTCATGCCTCTTTCTGCACCCCCTCTTGACTCTTTCTCCACCTCTGTTGGGTCCTTCTGCACTGCTCTTGCTTCTTTCTGCACCTCTGTTGTTTTTTTCTGCACTTCTCTTGCTTCTTTCTACACCGCTCTTGCTTCTTTCTGCACCCCACTTGCCTCTTTCTGTATCCTTCTTCCCTCTTTGTGCACCTCTCTTGCTTCTTTCTACACCTCTCTTGCCTCTTTCTGTACCCCTCTAGCCTCTTTCTGCATCTCTTTTGCTTGTTTCTGCTCTTCTTTTGCCTCTTTCTGTACCCCTCTAGCCTCCTTCTGCACCGCTGTTGTTTCTTACTGCACTGCTCTTGCTTCTTTCTGCACTGCTCTTGCTTCTTTCTGCACCTCTCTTGCAAATTTCTGCACCCCTCTTGCCTCTTTTGTCACCTCTCTTCTCTCTTTCTGCACCCCTGTTCCCTCTTTCTGCACCTCTTCTGCCTGTATCTGCACCTCTGCTGCCTCTTTCTGAACTTCTTTTGTCTCTTTCTGCACCTCTTTTGCTTATTTCTGCACTTCACTTGCCTCTTTCTGTACCCCTCTTGCCTCTTTCTGCACTTCTGTTGGTTCTTTCTGCACTGCTCTTGCTTCTTTCTGCACCCCTCTTGCTTCTTTCTGCACCTCTCTTGCCTCTTTCTGCACCCTTCTTCCCTCTTTCTGCATCTCTCTTGCCTCTCTCTGTACCTCTCTTGCCTCTTTTGGTACACACAGGGCTACTTTTAAACTGACCTCAGGCTCAGCATTGCACACATGCAAGTGCAGAAAAGGGCTGCTGGCCTCCACACTGCCAGGCCCTATTATATGCTAGGGACGTAGAGGTAGTTTTAATCCCCCTGCCCTATTATGTACTAGGGCCTTACAGGGGAGGTCATGCCAATCACAGGGGTACCCCAACCCATAGTGTACCCTAGTATATGTAGGTGTTTTCACTGTATTCTAAGTGTCTTTCAGCATAGCACTGGCTTTGGGCCTGGTTAGGCAGACCCCAGGGTCAGTCAGAGTCAGTTACCACCAGTACCAGTCATCAAAAAGTTGAGGGGTGTCCAGGGCACAGGATGACTTTGCAACAAGGCCTCTTTCTGTACCTTTCTTGGTTCTTTCTGCATATCTCTTACTTCTTTCTGCACCTTTCTTCCTCTTTCTGGACTTCTGTTGCCTCTTTCTGCATTTCTCTTGCTTCTTTCTGCGCCTTTCTTCCTCTTTCTGCACATGTCCTACCTCTGTAGGCATAGTTAGAAATTAGCATTTAAAAAACCTTAGAAATTCACTGAAAAAAACATAGGTTTTAGGGACATTATAGTTAGAAATTAGCATTTAAAAAACCTTTGCAATTCACTGAAAAATACCATAGGTTTCAGGGACGTTATAGTCATAAATTAGCATTTAAAAAACCTTAGAAATTCACTGAAAAAACCACAGGTTTCAGGGAGGTTATAGTTAGTTGGACATTTCACTCGTACAAAACCAGATAATTCGGCCGTTATAGTTAGTTGAGCTAACTATAACTCGCGCCCCCGTAATGCACTTCTGATGACATCACATATTACATCATTCATTACATGGTCAGTAACATCACTGATGACATCACTGATGACATCTCAAATGACATCACTGATGACAAAGCTGATTACATCATCCAAGTGATAATCTGATGCACCTGCTCACACCCTAATATAACCTTTGATACACACACTTTAAAATACAGACTTCCATTTTCGAAACCATAGACACACCAATACCAGTTACTACATACCCTCTCACTGATTCCTAGGTCTACACACGCATCCACTCATTCACCCACACAGTCACTCATACATGCAGTCACTCATCAATACAGCACTATCATATGCCCTCATACACCTATACAGATACTCACACAATGCCACTCATCCACAGAGTTACTCACACACCTAGTCAGTCATGCAAAGAATCAATCACACTCCCATTTGCTCACCTATACAGTTATACACACACCACCTCACTTATTCATACAGATACTAACACATACTTACTCTCTTATACAATCACTGATACAAGCACACACTCATCCATACAGCCACTCTCACAATCACTCACTCTCACATATAGTCATTTATATACTCCAACACTCACATATACTGCCTTTCACATATGTAGTTACTCACACATGTACCCCTGAGACATCCATTCACTCACCAACACACCCATACACACACTCACCCACCCATACAGCCCTTCACAGATGTACTCTTGAACCCATACACTCAGTGAATCACCCACTCACATATCTATACACAGAGTCACACACCCCCCACCCACCCACACAGACACTCAGGCACCCATACAAATACTCAGACAACCAATCAATAACCCATATAGACACTCATGTAGCTACTCACCAACCCATACAGCCTCTTACACACCAACTGACAGACTGATACAGACATTCACACAGTTTAGTCACTAACCCATGCATTTAGTAAGACACGTTTAATCACTCACTTATACAGTCAGTCATGCACCTACTAAATCATCCATTCAGACACTTATACACCCACTCATTCTTCAATACTTCTTGGCATATATATATATAAAACATATTTAAACTTTACAGAAACACACATTCACTGGTGATGTCATCAGTGATGTCATCAGTGATGTCATTTGAGATGTCATCAGTGATGTCACTGACCATGTCATGAATGATGTAATATGTGACGTCATCAGCAGTGCATTGCGGGCGCGAGTTATAGTTAGCTCAACTAACTATAATGGCCGAATTTCTCTGGTTTGTACGAGTGAAATGTCCAACTAACTATAACGTCCCTGAAACCTGTGGTTTTTTCAGTGAATATATATATATAGATATAGTATATATATATATATAACAAGGTAAATTGAACAATGAGTGGGTTTATGAGTGTCTGAGTGGATGATTTAGTGGGTGCATGACTGACTGTATAAGTGAGAGATTAAATGTGTCTTAGTGAATGCATGGGTAAATGAGTAATCTGTGTGAATGTCTGTATTAGTCTGTCACTTGGTGTGTAAGTGGCTCCATGGGTTTGTGAATAGCTACATAAGTGTCTATATGGGTTAATGATTGGTTATCTGAGTACCTGTATGGGTGCCTGAGTGTCTGTGTGGGTAGATAGGGGGGTGTGTGACTCCCTGCATGGATGTGTGAGTGGGTGATTCACTGGGTATATGAGTTCATGAGTGCATCTGCGAGGGGCTGTATGGGTGAGTGAGTGTGCATATGGCTGTGTTGGTGAGTGAATGGATGTCTCAGTGGTACATGTGTGAGTAACTACTTATTTGAAAGGCAGTATATGTGAGTGTTGGAGTATATAAATGACTATATGTGAGAGTGAGTGATTGTGAGAGTGGAGGTATGAATGAGTGTGTGCTTGTATCAGTGATTGTATAAGAGAGTAAGTATGTGTTAGTATCTGTATGAATAAGTGAGGTGGTGTGTGTATAACTGTATAGGTGAGTAAATGGCAGTGTGATTGATTCTTTGGGTGACTGACTACGTGTGTGAGTAACTGTATGGGTGAGTGGCAGTGTGTGAGTATCTGTATGGGTATATGAGTGCATATATCAGTGGCTGTTTTGATGAGTGACTGCGTTTATGAGTAACTGTATGGGTGAGTGAGTGGATGTGTGTAGACCTATGAATCAGTGAGTGGGTATGTACTAACTGGTATTGGTGTTTCTATTGTTTCAAAAAGGTAGCCTGTATTTTAGAGTGGTTGTATGAAAGGTAATATTAGGGTTTGAGGAGATGCATCAGATATTAAGTGGATGATGTCATCAGTGATGTCATTTGAGATGTCATCAGTGATGTCATCAGGGATGTCACTGACCATGTCATGAGTGGTGTAATATGTGACATCATCAGCAGTGCATTGTTGGGGTGCAAGTTATAGTTTTCTCAGGTAACTATATATGCCGAAATTCTCTGGTTTTGTACGAGTAAAATATCAGCCTAACTATAGCGTCCCTGGAACCTGTGGTTTTTTCAGTGAATTTCTAAGGTTTTTTAAATGCTAATTCCTAATTATAATGTCCCTGAAACCTCTGGATTTTTCAGTGAATTTCTAAAGTTTTTTAAATGCTAATTTCTAACTATTCCTACATAGGTAGGACATGTGCGGAAAGAGGAAGAAAGGTGCAGAAAGAAGCAAGAGATGTACAGAAAGAACCAACAGAGGTGCAGAAAGAGGCCTACTTTGACTGTACCTTACAACAGACTCATACAAAGTAGCCTAATCACTAATCCTTCTCTCAAGATATCTTAGACCTCACTTTTCTCTTGAAGGTTCACTATTAATCGACTGCTCAGAATGTTAGGCCTACCAAATATAAAACAGCAATCCTAAGCATATCACTGTTGCAAGTCTGACCAAGTTTGTGAAGGTATGTATGCGTGTCTCTGCTTTTACCTAGTGACATGTTACATAAAAATAAACATACAAATACTTGAAAACCTGTGTTTCAAACAGCATACTCTGTATATTTGTGTACAAAAAGGTGTATGTATTTCCTTCTGCTCATAATACAGGGCACAAGGGTATTCAATAGTATATTTGAGGGGCTCTGTAACACCTATATACATAAGACATGTCTGCCAGTGCAACCGAATGACATAGCAGAACTAAGAAGGTTTGACCACCTATAGGAGAAGCTACCCACTTTTTCAGTTACCATCTTCAGATGCATAACACATGTGAGAATTCATATACAAGTAGACACATACCTCAGTCACGAGGGCACGCAGATATTTAAACTTGACAGCTTGCACTTCCCATTTGAATACAGAAAGAGGCGAGAGAAGTACAGAAAGAAGCAAGAGAATTGCAGACAAAAACAAGAGAGGTGCAGAGAGAGGCAATAGAATTGCGTAAAGAGGCAAGAGAAGTGTAGAAAGAGGCAAGAAAAGTGCAGGAAGAAGCAAGAGAGGTGCAGAAAGAGGAAAGAAGGGTGCAGAAAGAGGAAAAAGGGTGCAGAAAGAAGAAAGAGAAGTGCAGAAAGAAGCAAGAGGAGTGCAGAAAGAAGCAACAGAAGTGCAGAAAGAGGCAAGAGAGTTGCAGAAGAAGGCAAAAGAGGTGCAGAAATAAACAATAGCAGTGCAGAAAGAAGCAAGAGCAGTGCAGAAAGAACCAGCAGAGGTGCAGAAGGAGGCAAGAGGGGTACAGAAAGAGGCAAGAGGGGTGCAGAAAGTTGCAAGAGAGGTGCAGAAAGAAGCAACAGCAGTGCAGAAAGAACCAACAGAGGTGCAGAAACAGAAAAGAGGGGTGCAGAAAGAGGCAGGAAAAGTGCAGAAATAAGCAACAGAGGTGCAGAAGGAGGCAAGAGAACTGCAGAAAGAGGCAAGAGAGTTACAGAAACAGGCAAGAGAGGTGCAGAAAAAGGGAACAGGGGTGCAGAAAGAGGCAAAAGAGATGCAGAAAGAGGAAAGAAGGGTGCAGAAAGGGGGAAGAGGGGTGCAAAAAGAGGCAAGAGGGGTGCAAAAGAAGCAAGTGAAGTGCAGAAAGAGGGAAGAGAATTGCAGACGATAACAAGAGAGGTGCAGAAAGAGACAAGAGTATTGCAGAAAGAGGCAAGAGAAGTATAGAAAGAGGCAAGAGAAGTGCAGAAAGAGACAAGAGAGGAGAAGAAAGAGGCAAGAGAGAGAGGCAGAAATAGGCAAGAGAGGTGCAGAAACAGGGAAGAGGAGTGCAGAAAGAGGAAAGAGGGGTGCAGAAAGTAGCAAGAAAAGTGCAGAAAGAAGCAAGAGGGGTGCAGAAAGAAGCAAGAGAAGTGCAGAAGGAAGTAACAGTGGTGCAGAAAGAGGCAAGAAAAGAGCAGAAAGAAGCAAGAGCAGTGTACAAAGAACCAACAGATGTGCAGAAGGATGCAAGAGGGGTGCAGAAAGAGGCAAGAGGGGTGCAGAAATTTCCAAGAGAGGTCCAGAAAGAAGCAAGAGCTGTGCAGAAAGAACCAACAGAGGTGCAGAAACAGACAAGAGTGGTGCAGAACGAGGCAAGAGAAGTGCAGAAATAAGCAAAAGAGGTGCAGAAGAAGGCAAGAGAACTGCAGAAAGAGGCAGGAGAGTTGCAGAAACAGGCTAGAGAGAGGTGCAAAACAAGGGAACAGGGGTGCAGAAAGAGGCTATAGAGGTGCAGTAAAAGGGAAGAGGGGTGCAGAAAGAAGCAAGAGGGGTACAGAAAGAAGCAAGTGAAGTGCAGAACGAAGCAAGAGAGGTGCTGAAAGATGCAATAGAAGTGCAGAAAGAAGCAAGAGAAGTGCAGAAAGAGGCAAGAGCGTTGCTGAAACAGCAAAATGAGGTGCAGAAAGAGACAAGAGAAGTGCAAAAAGAAGCAACAGAGGTGCAGAAGGAGGCAAGAGTATTGCAGAAAGAGGCAAGAGAGTTGCAGAAATAGGCAAGAGAGGTGCAGAAAAAGGGAACAGGGGCGCAGAAAGAGGCAAGTGAGGTGCAGAAAGAGGGAAGAAGGGTGCAGAAAGAGGCAAGAGGGGTGCAGAAAGAAGTAAGAAAGGTGCAGAAAAAAGCAAGAGAGGTGCAGGAAGAAGCAACAGAGGTGCAGAAGGAGGCAAGAGAAGTGCAGAAAGAGGCAATAGAGTTGCAGTCACAGGCAAAAGAGGTGCAGAAAGAATCAAGAGCAGTGCACAAAGAACCAACAGATGTGCAGATGGAGGCAAGAGGGGTGCAGTAAGAAGCAAGAGGGGTGAATACATTTGCAAGAGAGGTCCAGAAAGAAGCAAGAGCAGTGCAGAAAGAACCAACAGAGGTCCAGAAACAGACAAGAGTGGTGCAGAAAGAGGGAAAAGAAGTGTAAAAAGAAGCAACAGAGGTGCTGAAGGAGGCAAGAGTACTGCAGAAAGAGGAAAGAGGGTTGCAGAAACAGGCAAGAGAGGTGCAGAAAAAGGGAACAGGGGTACAGTAAGAGGCAAGAGAGGTGCAGAAAGAGGGAAGAAGGGTGCAGAAAGAGGCAAGATGGGTGCAGAAAGAAGCAAGAGAGGTGCAGAAAGAAGCAAGAGAGGTGCAGAAAAAAGCAACAGAGGTGCAGAAAGATGCAAGAAGGGTGCAGAAATAGGCAAGAGAAGTGCAGAAAGAAGCAACAGAGGGGCAGAAGGAGGCAAGAGCAGTGCAGAAAGAGGCAAGAGAGCTGCAGAAACAGGCAAAAAAGGTGCAGAAAGAAGCAAGAGTAGTGTAGAAAGAACCAACAGAGGTGCAGAAGGAGGCAAGAGGGGAGCAGAAATTTGCGAGAGGTCCAGAAAGAAGAAAGAAGGGTGCAGAAAGAGGGAAGAGGGGTACAGAAAGAGGCAAGAGGGGTGCAGAAAGAAGCAAGAGAAGTGCAGAATGAAGCAATAGGGGTGTAGAAAGAAGCAAGAGAAGTACGGAAAGAAGCAGGAGATGTGCAGAAAGAAGCAAGAGATATGCTGAAACAGCCAAAAGAGGTCAGAACGAAGCAAGAGCAGTGCAGAAAGAACCAACAGAGGTGCAGAAGGAGGCAAGAGGGGTGCAGAAAGAGGCAAGAGGGGGGCAGAAATTTGCAAGAGAGGTGCAGAAAGAAGCAACAGCAGTGCAGAAAGAACCAACAGCAGTGCAGAAACAAACAAGAGGGGTGCAGGAAGAGGCAAGAAAAGTGCAGAAACAGGCAAGAGAGGTACATAAAAAGGGAACGGGGTGCAGAAAGAGGCAAAAGAGATGTAGAAAGAGGAAAGAAGGGTGCAGAAAGAGGGAAGAAGTGTGCAGAAAGAGGCAAGTGAGGTGCAGAAACAAGCATGTGAAGTGCAGAAAGAAGCAAGAGAGGTGCAGAAAGAAGCAATAGAAGTGCAGAAAGAAGCAAGAGAAGTGCAGAAAGAGGCAAGAGAGTTGCAGAAACAGCCAAAAGATGTGCAGAAAGAAGCAAGAGCAGTGCAGGAAGAACCAACAGATGTGCAGAAGGAGGGAAGAGGGTGCAGAAAGAGGCAAGAGGGGTGCAGAAATTTGCGAGAGGTGCAGAAAGAGGCAAGAGCAGTGCAGAAAGAACCAACAGAGGTGCAGAAAAAGACAAGAGTGGCGCAGAAAGAGGCAAGAAAAGTGCAGAAAGAACCATCAGAGGTGCAGAAGGAGGCAAGAGTACTGCAGAAAGAGGCAAGAGAGTTGCAAGAACAGGCAAGAGAGGTACAGAAAGAGGGTTTAAGAAAGAAGCAAGAGAGGTACAGAAAGAAGCAAGAGAGGTGCAGAAAGAAGCAACAGAGGTGCAGAAAGAGGCAAGAGAAGTGCAGAAAGAGGCAAGAGAGTTGCAGAAACAGGGAAAGAGGTGCAGAAAGAAGCAAGAGCATTGCAGAAAGAACCAACAGAGATGCAGAAGAAGGCAAGAGGGATGCATAAAGAGGCAAGAGGGGTGCAGAAATTTGCAAGAGAGGTCCAGAAAGAAGCAAGATCAGTGCAGAAAGAACCAACAGAGGTGCAGAAACAGACAAGAGGGGTGCAGGAAGAGACAAGAGAAGTACAGAAATAAGGAACAGAGGTGCAGAAGGAAGCAAGAGAACTGCAGAAAGAGGCAAGAGAGATGCAGAAAGAGGCAAGAGAGATGCAGAAACAGGCAAGAGAGTTGCAGAAAAAGGGAACAGGGATGCAGAAAGAGATAAGAAAGGTGCAAAAAGAGGAAAGAAGGATGCAGAAAGAGGGAAGAGGGGTGCAGAAAGAAGCAACAGAAGTGCAGAAAGAGGCAAGAGGGGCACAGAAAAAGGCAAGAGAAGTGCAGAAAGAAGCAACAGATGTGCAGAAAGAAGGCAAGAGAAGTGCAGAAAAAGGCAAGAGAGGTGCAGAAAGAGGCAAGAGAGGTCAGAAGGAAGCAAGAGCAGTGCAGAAAGAACCAACAGAGGTGCAGAAACAGACAAGAGGGGTGCAGAAAGAGGCAAGAGAAGAGCAGAAATAAGCAACAGAGGTGCAGAAGGAGGCAAGTGCACTGCAGAAAGAGGCAAGAGGGGTGTAGAAAGAAGCAACAGAGGTGCAGGAGGAGACAAGAGTACTGCAGAAAGAGGCAAGAGAGTTGCAGAAACAAGGAAGAGAGGTGCAGAATAAGGGAACAGGGGTGCAGAAAGAGGCAAGAGAGGTGCAGAAAGAGGGAAGAAGGGTGCAGAAAGAAGCAAGAGAGGTACAGAAATAAGCAAGAGAGGTACATAAAGAAGCAACAGAGGTGCAGAAGGAGGCAAGAGAAGTGCAGAAAGAGGCAAGAGGGGTGCAGAAATAGGCAAGAGAAGTGCAGAAAGAAGCAACAGAGGTGCAGAAGGAGGCAAGAGAATTGCAGAAAGAGGCAAGAGAGTTGCAGAAACAGGCAAAAGAGGTGCAGAAAGAAGCAAGAGCAGTG
Source organism: Calotriton arnoldi (assembly GCA_963921515.1). Lineage (NCBI taxonomy): Eukaryota > Metazoa > Chordata > Amphibia > Caudata > Salamandridae > Calotriton > Calotriton arnoldi. The sequence goes on along the minus strand of CAWUFW010008236.1, from coordinate 580,798 downwards.
CAGAAAGAAGCAACATATGTGCAGAAGAAGGCAAGAGAAGTGCAGAAAGAGGCAGGAGAGGTGCAGAAAGAGGCAAGAGAGGTCCAGAAGGAAGCAAGAGCAGTGCAGAAAGAACCAACAGAGGTGCAGAAACAGACAAGAGGGGTGCAGAAAGGGGCAAGAGAAGAGCAGAAATAAGCAACAGAGGTGCAGAAGGAGGCAAGTGCACTGCAGAAAGAGGCAAGAGGGTGTAGAAAGAAGCAACAGAGGTGCAGGAGGAGACAAGAGTACTGCAGAAAGAGGCAAGAGAGTTGCAGAAACAAGGAAGAGAGGTGCAGAATAAGGGAACAGGGGTGCAGAAAGAGGCAAGAGAGGTGCAGAAAGAGGGAAGAAGGGTGCAGAAAGAAGCAAGAGAGGTACAGAAATAAGCAAGAGAGGTACATAAAGAAGCAACAGAGGTGCAGAAGGAGGCAAGAGAAGTGCAGAAAGAGGCAAGAGGGGTGCAGAAATAGGCAAGAGAAGTGCAGAAAGAAGCAACAGAGGTGCAGAAGGAGGCAAGAGAATTGCAGAAAGAGGCAAGAGAGTTGCAGAAACAGGCAAAAGAGGTGCAGAAAGAAGCAAGAGCAGTGCAGAAAGAACCAACAGAGGTGCAGAAGGAGGCAAGAGGGGTGCAGAAAGAGGCGAGAGGGGTGCCCAATTTTGCGAGAGGTCCAGAAGGAAGCAGGAGCAGTGCAGAAAGAACCAACCGAGGTGCAGAAACAGACAAGAGGGGTGCAGAAAGAGGCAAGAGAAGTACAGAAAGAAGCAACGGAGGTGCAGAAGGAGGCAAGAGTATTGCAGAAAGAGGAAAGAGAGTTGCAGAAACAGGCAGGAGAGGTGCAGAAAAAGGGAACAGGGGTGCAGAAAGAGGTAAGAGAGGTGCAGAAAGATGGAAGAAGGGTGCATAAAGAGGCAAGAGGGGTGCAGAAAGAAGCAAGAGAGGTACAGAAATAAGCAAGAGCAGTGCAGAAAGAACCAACAGAGGTGCAGAAACAGACAAGATGGGTGCAGAAAGAGACAAGAGAAGTGCAGAAATAAGCAACAGAGGTGCAGAATGAGGCAAGAGAACTGCAGAAAGAGGCAAGAGAGTTGCAGAAACAGGCAAGAGAGGTGCAGAAAAAGGGAACAGGTGTGCAGAAAGAGGCAATAGAGGTGCAGAAAGAGGAAAGAAGGATGCAGAAAGAGGGAAGAAGGGTGCAGAAAGAGGCAAGATGTGTGCAGAAAGAAGCAAGAGAAGTGCAGAAAGAAGCAACAGAGGTGGAGGAAGAGGGAAGAAGGCTGCAGAAAGAGGCAAGAGGGGTGCAGAAAGAAGCAAGAGAGGTGCAGAAAGAAGCAACAGAGGTGCAGAAAGAGGCAAGAGAGGTGCAGAAATAGGCAAGAGAAGTGCAGAAAGAAGCAACAGAGGTAGAGAAGGAGGAAAGAGAATTGCAGAAAGAGGCAAGAGAGTTGCAGAAACAGGCAAATGAGGTGCATAAAGAAGCAAGAGCAGTGCAGAAAGTACCAACAGAGGTGCAGCAGGAGGGGTGCATAAAGAGGCGAGAGGGGTGCAGATATTTGTGAGAGGTCCAGAAGGAAGCAAGAGCAGTGCAGAAAGAAAGAACCAACAGAGGTACAGAAACAGACAAGAGGGGTGCAGAAATAGGCAAGAGAAGTGCAGAAAGAAGCAACAGAGGTGCAGAAGGAGGCAAGAGTTTTGCTGAAAGAGGAAAGAGAGTTGCAGAAACAGGCAGGAGAGGTGCAGAAAAAGGGAACAGGGGTGCAGAAAGAGGCAAGAGAAGTGCAGTAAGAGGGACGAAGGGTGCACAAAGAGGCAAGAGGGGTGTAGAAAGACGCAAGACTGGTGAAGAAAGAAGCAAGAGAGGTGCACAAAGAAGCAACAGAGGTGCAGAAAGAGGCAAGAGGGGTGCAGAAATAGGCGAGAGAAGTGCAGAAAGAAGCAACAGAGGTGCAGAAGGAGGCAAGAGCAGTGCAGAAAGAGGCAAGAGAGCTGCAGAAACAGGCAAAAAGGTGCAGAAAGAAGCAAGAGTAGTGTAGAAAGAACCAACAGAGGTGCAGACGGAGGCAAGAGGGGCACAGAAAGAGGCAAGAGTGGAGCAGAAATTTGCGAGAGGTCCAGAAAGAAGAAAGAAGGGTGCAGAAAGAGGCAAGAGGGGTGCAGAAAGAAGCAAGAGTGGTGAAGAAAGAAGCAAGAGAGGTGCAGAAAGAACTAACAGAGGTGCAGAAAGAGGCAAGAGGGGTACAGAAATAGGCTAGAGAAGTGCAGAAAGATGCAACAGAGGTGCAGAAGGAGACAAGAGGGGTGCAGAAAGAGGCAAGAGGGGTACAGAAATTTGCAAGAGAGATCCAGAAAGAAGCAAGAGCAGTGCAGAAAGAACAAACAGAGGTGCAGAAACAGACAAGAGGGGTGTAGAAAGAGACAAGAGAAGTGCAGATAAGCAACAGAGGTGCAGAAGGAGGCAAGAGAACTGCAGAAAGAGGCAAGAGCGTTGCAGAAACAGGCAAGAGAGGTGCAGAAAAAAGGAAGAGGGGTGCAGAAAGAGGCAAGAGAGGTGCAGAAAGAGGAAAGAAGGATGCAGAAAGAGGGAAGAGGGGTGCAGAAAGAGGCAATAGGTGTGGAGAAAGAAGCTACAGAGGTGCAGAAACTGGCAAGAGGGGTGCAGAAATAGGCAAGAGAAGTGCAGAAAGAAGCAACAGAGGTGCAGAAGGAGACAAGAGGGGTGCCGAAAGAGGCAAGAGGGGTGCACAAATAAGCAACAGAGGTGCAGAAGGAGGCAAGAGAACTGTAGAAAGAGGCAAGAGCATTGTAGAAACAGGCAAGAGAGGTGCAGAATTAGGGAAGAGGGGCGCAGAAAGAGGCAAGAGAGGTGCAGAAAGAGGAAAGAAGGATACAGAAAGAGGGAAGAGAGGTGCAGAAAGAAGCAACAGAGGTGCAGAAGGAGGCAAGAGAAGTGCAGAAAGAGGCAACAGAGTTGCAGACACAGGTAAAAGAGGTGCAGAAAGAAGCAAGAGCAGTGTACAAAGAACCAACAGATGTGCAGAAGGATGCAAGAGGAGCGCAGAAAGAGGCAAGATGGGTGCAGAAAGAAGCAAGAGCAGTGCAGAAAGAACCAACAGAGGTACGGAAACAGACAAGATGGGTGCAGAAAGAGGCAAGAGAAGTGCAGAAAGAAGCAACAGAGGTGCAGAAGGAGGCAAGAGTACTGCAGAAAGAGGCAGGAGAGTTGCAGAAACAAGGAAGAGAGGTGCAGAAAAAGGGAACAGGGGTGCAGAAAGAGGCAAGAGGGGTGCAGAAAGAAGCAAGAGAGGTGCAGAAAGAGGCAAGAGGGGTGCAGAAATAGGCAAGAGTAGTGCAGAAAGAAGCAACACAGGTGCAGAAGGAGGCAAGAGAACTACAGAAAGAGGCAAGAGAGTTGCAGAAACAGGCAAAAGAGGTGCAGAAAGAACCAACAGCGGTGCACAAACAGACAAGAGGGGTGCAGAAATAGGCAAGAGAAGTGCAGAAAGAAGCAACAGAGGTGCAGAAGGAGGCAAGAGAAGTGCAGAAAGAGGCTTGACGGTTGCAGAAACAGGCAAAAAAGCATTGGAAAGAAGGAAGAGCAGTGCAGAAAGAACCAACAGAGGTGCAGAAACAGACAAGAGGGATGCAGAAAGAGACAAGAGAAGTGCAGAAATAAGCAACAGAGGTGCAGAAGGAGGCAAGAGAACTTCAGAAAGAGGCAAGAGAGTTGCAGAAACAGGCAAGAGAGGTGCAGAACAAGGGAACAGGGGTGCAGAAAGAGCCAAGAGGGGTGTAGAAAGAAGCAAGAGGGGTGCAGAAAAAGGCAAGATAAGTGCAGAAAGAAGCAACAGAGGTGCAGAAGGAGGCAAGAGAAGTGCAGAAAGAGGCAACAGAGTTGCAGACACAGGCAAAAGAGGTGCAGAAAGAAGCAAGAGCAGTGTACAAAGAACCAACAGATGTGCAGAAGGATGCAAGAGGGGTGCAGAAAGAGGCAAGAGGGGTGCAGAAATTTCCAAGAGAGGTCCAGAAAGAAGCAAGAGCTGTGCAGAAAGAACCAACAGAGGTGCAGAAACAGACAAGAGTGGTGCAGAACGAGGCAAGAGAAGTGCAGAAATAAGCAAAAGAGGTGCAGAAGAAGGCAAGAGAACTGCAGAAAGAGGCAGGAGAGTTGCAGAAACAGGCTAGAGAGAGGTACAAAACAAGGGAACAGGGGTGCAGAAAGAGGCTATAGAGGTGCAGTAAAAGGGAAGAGGGGTGCAGAAAGAAGCAAGAGGGGTACAGAAAGAAGCAAGTGAAGTGCAGAACGAAGCAAGAGAGGTGCTGAAAGATGCAATAGAAGTGCAGAAAGAAGCAAGAGAAGTGCAGAAAGAGGCAAGAGCGTTGCTGAAACAGCAAAATGAGGTGCAGAAAGAGACAAGAGAAGTGCAAAAAGAAGCAACAGAGGTGCAGAAGGAGGCAAGAGTATTGCAGAAAGAGGCAAGAGAGTTGCAGAAATAGGCAAGAGAGGTGCAGAAAAAGGGAACAGGGGCGCAGAAAGAGGCAAGTGAGGTGCAGAAAGAGGGAAGAAGGGTGCAGAAAGAGGCAAGAGAGGTGCAGGAAGAAGCAACAGAGGTGCAGAAGGAGGCAAGAGAAGTGCAGAAAGAGGCAATAGAGTTGCAGTCACAGGCAAAAGAGGTGCAGAAAGAATCAAGAGCAGTGCACAAAGAACCAACAGATGTGCAGATGGAGGCAAGAGGGGTGCAGTAAGAAGCAAGAGGGGTGAATAAATTTGCAAGAGAGGTCCAGAAAGAAGCAAGAGCAGTGCAGAAAGAACCAACAGAGGTCCAGATCAGACAAGAGGGGTGCAGAAAGAGGGAAAAGAAGTGTAAAAAGAAGCAACAGAGGTGCTGAAGGAGGCAAGAGTACTGCAGAAAGAGGAAAGAGAGTTGCAGAAACAGGCAAGAGAGGTGCAGAAAAAGGGAACAGGGGTACAGTAAGAGGCAAGAGAGGTGCAGAAAGAGGGAAGAAGGGTGCAGAAAGAGGCAAGATGGGTGCAGAAAGAAGCAAGAGAGGTGCAGAAAAAAGCAACAGAGGTGCAGAAAGATGCAAGAAGGGTGCAGAAATAGGCAAGAGAAGTGCAGAAAGAAGCAACAGAGGGGCAGAAGGAGGCAAGAGAAGTGCAGAAAGAGGCAAGAGAGCTGCAGAAACATGCAAAAAAGGTGCAGAAAGAAGCAAGAGTAGTGTAGAAAGAACCAACAGAGGTGCAGAAGGAGGCAAGAGGGGCACAGAAAGAGGCAAGAGGGGAGCAGAAATTTGCGAGAGGTCCAGAAAGAAGAAAGAAGGGTACAGAAAAAGGGAAGAGGGGTACAGAAAGAGGCAAGAGGAGTGCAGAAAGAAGCAAGAGAAGTGCAGAATGAAGCAATAGGGGTGAAGAAAGAAGCAAGAGAAGTACGGAAAGAGGCAGGAGATGTGCAGAAAGAAGCAAGAGAGTTGCAGAAACAGACAAAAGAGGTGCAGAACGAAGCAAGAGCAGTGCAGAAAGAACCAACAGAGGTGCAGAAGGAGGCAAGAGGGGTGCAGAAAGAGGCAAGAGGGGTGCAGAAATTTGCAAGAGAGGTGCAGAAAGAAGCAACAGCAGTGCAGAAAGAACCAACAGAGGTGCAGAAACAAACAAGAGGGGTGCAGGAAGAGGCAAGAAAAGTGCAGAAACAGGCAAGAGAGGTACATAAAAAGGGAACGAGGGTGCAGAAAGAGGCAAAAGAGATGTAGAAAGAGGAAAGAAGGGTGCAGAAAGAGGGAAGAAGTGTGCAGAAAGAGGCAAGTGGGGTGCAGAAACAAGCATGTGAAGTGCAGAAAGAAGCAAGAGAGGTGCAGAAAGAAGCAATAGAAGTGCAGAAAGAAGCAAGAGAAGTGCAGAAAGAGGCAAGAGAGTTGCAGAAACAGCCAAAAGATGTGCAGAAAGAAGCAAGAGCAGTGCAGGAAGAACCAACAGATGTGCAGAAGGAGGGAAGAGGGGCGCAGAAAGAGGCAAGAGGGTGCAGAAATTTGCGAGAGGTGCAGAAAGAGGCAAGAGCAGTGCAGAAAGAACCAACAGAGGTGCAGAAAAAGACAAGAGTGGCGCAGAAAGAGGCAAGAAAAGTGCAGAAAGAACCATCAGAGGTGCAGAAGGAGGCAAGAGTACTGCAGAAAGAGGCAAGAGAGTTGCAAGAACAGGCAAGAGAGGTACAGAAAGAGGGTTTAAGAAAGAAGCAAGAGAGGTACAGAAAGAAGCAAGAGAGGTGCAGAAAGAAGCAACAGAGCTGCAGAAAGAGGCAAGAGAAGTGCAGAAAGAGGCAAGAGAGTTGCAGAAACAGGGAAAGAGGTGCAGAAAGAAGCAAGAGCATTGCAGAAAGAACCAACAGAGATGCAGAAGAAGGCAAGAGGGATGCATAAAGAGGCAAGAGAGGTGCAGAAATTTGCAAGAGAGGTCCAGAAAGAAGCAAGATCAGTGCAGAAAGAACCAACAGAGGTGAAGAAACAGACAAGAGGGGTGCAGGAAGAGACAAGAGAAGTACAGAAATAAGGAACAGAGGTGCAGAAGGAAGCAAGAGAACTGCAGAAAGAGACAAGAGAGATGCAGAAAGAGGCAAGAGAGATGCAGAAACAGGCAAGAGAGTTGCAGAAAAAGGGAACAGGGATGCAGAAAGAGGTAAGAAAGGTGCAAAAGAGGAAAGAAGGATGCAGAAAGAGGGAAGAGTGGTGCAGAAAGAAGCAACAGAAGTGCAGAAAGAGGCAAGAGGGGCACAGAAAAAGGCAAGAGAAGTGCAGAAAGAAGCAACAGATGTGCAGAAGAAGGCAAGAGAAGTGCAGAAAGAGGCAAGAGAGGTGCAGAAAGAGGCAAGAGAGGTCCAGAAGGAAGCAAGAGCAGTGCAGAAAGAACCAACAGAGGTGCAGAAACAGACAAGAGGGGTGCAGAAAGGGGCAAGAGAAGAGCAGAAATAAGCAACAGAGGTGCAGAAGGAGGCAAGTGCACTGCAGAAAGAGGCAAGAGGGGTGTAGAAAGAAGCAACAGAGGTGCAGGAGGAGACAAGAGTACTGCAGAAAGAGGCAATAGAGTTGCAGAAACAAGGAAGAGAGGTGCAGAATAAGGGAACAGGGGTGCAGAAAGAGGCAAGAGAGGTGCAGAAAGAGGGAAGAAGGGTGCAGAAAGAAGCAAGAGAGGTACAGAAATAAGCAAGAGAGGTACATAAAGAGGGAAGAAGGGTGCAGAAAGAGGCAAGATGGGTGCAGAAAGAAGCAAGAGAGGTGCAGAAAAAAGCAACAGAGGTGCAGAAAGATGCAAGAAGGGTGCAGAAATAGGCAAGAGAAGTGCAGAAAGAAGCAACAGAGGGGCAGAAGGAGGCAAGAGAAGTGCAGAAAGAGGCAAGAGAGCTGCAGAAACAGGCAAAAAAGGTGCAGAAAGAAGCAAGAGTAGTGTAGAAAGAACCAACAGAGGTGCAGAAGGAGGCAAGAGGGGCACAGAAAGAGGCAAGAGGGGAGCAGAAATTTGCGAGAGGTCCAGAAAGAAGAAAGAAGGGTACAGAAAAAGGGAAGAGGGGTACAGAAAGAGGCAAGAGGAGTGCAGAAAGAAGCAAGAGAAGTGCAGAATGAAGCAATAGGGGTGAAGAAAGAAGCAAGAGAAGTACGGAAAGAGGCAGGAGATGTGCAGAAAGAAGCAAGAGAGTTGCAGAAACAGACAAAAGAGGTGCAGAACGAAGCAAGAGCAGTGCAGAAAGAACCAACAGAGGTGCAGAAGGAGGCAAGAGGGGTGCAGAAAGAGGCAAGAGGGGTGCAGAAATTTGCAAGAGAGGTGCAGAAAGAAGCAACAGCAGTGCAGAAAGAACCAACAGAGGTGCAGAAACAAACAAGAGGGGTGCAGGAAGAGGCAAGAAAAGTGCAGAAACAGGCAAGAGAGGTACATAAAAAGGGAACGGGGGTGCAGAAAGAGGCAAAAGAGATGTAGAAAGAGGAAAGAAGGGTGCAGAAAGAGGGAAGAAGTGTGCAGAAAGAGGCAAGTGGGGTGCAGAAACAAGCATGTGAAGTGCAGAAAGAAGCAAGAGAGGTGCAGAAAGAAGCAATAGAAGTGCAGAAAGAAGCAAGAGAAGTGCAGAAAGAGGCAAGAGAGTTGCAGAAACAGCCAAAAGATGTGCAGAAAGAAGCAAGAGCAGTGCAGGAAGAACCAACAGATGTGCAGAAGGAGGGAAGAGGGGCGCAGAAAGAGGCAAGAGGGGTGCAGAAATTTGCAGAGAGGTGCAGAAAGAGGCAAGAGCAGTGCAGAAAGAACCAACAGAGGTGCAGAAAAAGACAAGAGTGGCGCAGAAAGAGGCAAGAAAAGTGCAGAAAGAACCATCAGAGGTGCAGAAGGAGGCAAGAGTACTGCAGAAAGAGGCAAGAGAGTTGCAAGAACAGGCAAGAGAGGTACAGAAAGAGGGTTTAAGAAAGAAGCAAGAGAGGTACAGAAAGAAGCAAGAGAGGTGCAGAAAGAAGCAACAGAGCTGCAGAAAGAGGCAAGAGAAGTGCAGAAAGAGGCAAGAGAGTTGCAGAAACAGGGAAAGAGGTGCAGAAAGAAGCAAGAGCATTGCAGAAAGAACCAACAGAGATGCAGAAGAAGGCAAGAGGGATGCATAAAGAGGCAAGAGAGGTGCAGAAATTTGCAAGAGAGGTCCAGAAAGAAGCAAGATCAGTGCAGAAAGAACCAACAGAGGTGAAGAAACAGACAAGAGGGGTGCAGGAAGAGACAAGAGAAGTACAGAAATAAGGAACAGAGGTGCAGAAGGAAGCAAGAGAACTGCAGAAAGAGACAAGAGAGATGCAGAAAGAGGCAAGCGAGATGCAGAAACAGGCAAGAGAGTTGCAGAAAAAGGGAACAGGGATGCAGAAAGAGGTAAGAAAGGTGCAAAAGAGGAAAGAAGGATGCAGAAAGAGGGAAGAGTGGTGCAGAAAGAAGCAACAGAAGTGCAGAAAGAGGCAAGAGGGGCACAGAAAAAGGCAAGAGAAGTGCAGAAAGAAGCAACAGATGTGCAGAAGAAGGCAAGAGAAGTGCAGAAAGAGGCAAGAGAGGTGCAGAAAGAGGCAAGAGAGGTCCAGAAGGAAGCAAGAGCAGTGCAGAAAGAACCAACAGAGGTGCAGAAACAGACAAGAGGGGTGCAGAAAGGGGCAAGAGAAGAGCAGAAATAAGCAACAGAGGTGCAGAAGGAGGCAAGTGCACTGCAGAAAGAGGCAAGAGGGGTGTAGAAAGAAGCAACAGAGGTGCAGGAGGAGACAAGAGTACTGCAGAAAGAGGCAATAGAGTTGCAGAAACAAGGAAGAGAGGTGCAGAATAAGGGAACAGGGGTGCAGAAAGAGGCAAGAGAGGTGCAGAAAGAGGGAAGAAGGGTGCAGAAAGAAGCAAGAGAGGTACAGAAATAAGCAAGAGAGGTACATAAAGAGGGAAGAAGGGTGCAGAAAGAGGCAAGATGGGTGCAGAAAGAAGCAAGAGAGGTGCAGAAAAAAGCAACAGAGGTGCAGAAAGATGCAAGAAGGGTGCAGAAATAGGCAAGAGAAGTGCAGAAAGAAGCAACAGAGGGGCAGAAGGAGGCAAGAGAAGTGCAGAAAGAGGCAAGAGAGCTGCAGAAACAGGCAAAAAGGTGCAGAAAGAAGCAAGAGTAGTGTAGAAAGAACCAACAGAGGTGCAGAAGGAGGCAAGAGGGGCACAGAAAGAGGCAAGAGGGGAGCAGAAATTTGCGAGAGGTCCAGAAAGAAGAAAGAAGGGTACAGAAAAAGGGAAGAGGGGTACAGAAAGAGGCAAGAGGAGTGCAGAAAGAAGCAAGAGAAGTGCAGAATGAAGCAATAGGGGTGAAGAAAGAAGCAAGAGAAGTACGGAAAGAGGCAGGAGATGTGCAGAAAGAAGCAAGAGAGTTGCAGAAACAGACAAAAGAGGTGCAGAACGAAGCAAGAGCAGTGCAGAAAGAACCAACAGAGGTGCAGAAGGAGGCAAGAGGGGTGCAGAAAGAGGCAAGAGGGGTGCAGAAATTTGCAAGAGAGGTGCAGAAAGAAGCAACAGCAGTGCAGAAAGAACCAACACAGGTGCAGAAACAAACAAGAGGGGTGCAGGAAGAGGCAAGAAAAGTGCAGAAACAGGCAAGAGAGGTACATAAAAAGGGAACGGGGGTGCAGAAAGAGGCAAAAGAGATGTAGAAAGAGGAAAGAAGGGTGCAGAAAGAGGGAAGAAGTGTGCAGAAAGAGGCAAGTGGGGTGCAGAAACAAGCATGTGAAGTGCAGAAAGAAGCAAGAGAGGTGCAGAAAGAAGCAATAGAAGTGCAGAAAGAAGCAAGAGAAGTGCAGAAAGAGGCAAGAGAGTTGCAGAAACAGCCAAAAGATGTGCAGAAAGAAGCAAGAGCAGTGCAGGAAGAACCAACAGATGTGCAGAAGGAGGGAAGAGGGGCGCAGAAAGAGGCAAGAGGGGTGCAGAAATTTGCGAGAGGTGCAGAAAGAGGCAAGAGCAGTGCAGAAAGAACCAACAGAGGTGCAGAAAAAGACAAGAGTGGCGCAGAAAGAGGCAAGAAAAGTGCAGAAAGAACCATCAGAGGTGCAGAAGGAGGCAAGAGTACTGCAGAAAGAGGCAAGAGAGTTGCAAGAACAGGCAAGAGAGGTACAGAAAGAGGGTTTAAGAAAGAAGCAAGAGAGGTACAGAAAGAAGCAAGAGAGGTGCAGAAAGAAGCAACAGAGCTGCAGAAAGAGGCAAGAGAAGTGCAGAAAGAGGCAAGAGAGTTGCAGAAACAGGGAAAGAGGTGCAGAAAGAAGCAAGAGCATTGCAGAAAGAACCAACAGAGATGCAGAAGAAGGCAAGAGGGATGCATAAAGAGGCAAGAGAGGTGCAGAAATTTGCAAGAGAGGTCCAGAAAGAAGCAAGATCAGTGCAGAAAGAACCAACAGAGGTGAAGAAACAGACAAGAGGGGTGCAGGAAGAGACAAGAGAAGTACAGAAATAAGGAACAGAGGTGCAGAAGGAAGCAAGAGAACTGCAGAAAGAGACAAGAGAGATGCAGAAAGAGGCAAGAGAGATGCAGAAACAGGCAAGAGAGTTGCAGAAAAAGGGAACAGGGATGCAGAAAGAGGTAAGAAAGGTGCAAAAAGAGGAAAGAAGGATGCAGAAAGAGGGAAGAGTGGTGCAGAAAGAAGCAACAGAAGTGCAGAAAGAGGCAAGAGGGGCACAGAAAAAGGCAAGAGAAGTGCAGAAAGAAGCAACAGATGTGCAGAAGAAGGCAAGAGAAGTGCAGAAAGAGGCAAGAGAGGTGCAGAAAGAGGCAAGAGAGGTCCAGAAGGAAGCAAGAGCAGTGCAGAAAGAACCAACAGAGGTGCAGAAACAGACAAGAGGGGTGCAGAAAGGGGCAAGAGAAGAGCAGAAATAAGCAACAGAGGTGCAGAAGGAGGCAAGTGCACTGCAGAAAGAGGCAAGAGGGGTGTAGAAAGAAGCAACAGAGGTGCAGGAGGAGACAAGAGTACTGCAGAAAGAGGCAATAGAGTTGCAGAAACAAGGAAGAGAGGTGCAGAATAAGGGAACAGGGGTGCAGAAAGAGGCAAGAGAGGTGCAGAAAGAGGGAAGAAGGGTGCAGAAAGAAGCAAGAGAGGTACAGAAATAAGCAAGAGAGGTACATAAAGAGGGAAGAAGGGTGCAGAAAGAGGCAAGATGGGTGCAGAAAGAAGCAAGAGAGGTGCAGAAAAAGCAACAGAGGTGCAGAAAGATGCAAGAAGGGTGCAGAAATAGGCAAGAGAAGTGCAGAAAGAAGCAACAGAGGGGCAGAAGGAGGCAAGAGAAGTGCAGAAAGAGGCAAGAGAGCTGCAGAAACAGGCAAAAAGGTGCAGAAAGAAGCAAGAGTAGTGTAGAAAGAACCAACAGAGGTGCAGAAGGAGGCAAGAGGGGCACAGAAAGAGGCAAGAGGGGAGCAGAAATTTGCGAGAGGTCCAGAAAGAAGAAAGAAGGGTACAGAAAAAGGGAAGAGGGGTACAGAAAGAGGCAAGAGGAGTGCAGAAAGAAGCAAGAGAAGTGCAGAATGAAGCAATAGGGGTGAAGAAAGAAGCAAGAGAAGTACGGAAAGAGGCAGGAGATGTGCAGAAAGAAGCAAGAGAGTTGCAGAAACAGACAAAAGAGGTGCAGAACGAAGCAAGAGCAGTGCAGAAAGAACCAACAGAGGTGCAGAAGGAGGCAAGAGGGGTGCAGAAAGAGGCAAGAGGGGTGCAGAAATTTGCAAGAGAGGTGCAGAAAGAAGCAACAGCAGTGCAGAAAGAACCAACAGAGGTGCAGAAACAAACAAGAGGGGTGCAGGAAGAGGCAAGAAAAGTGCAGAAACAGGCAAGAGAGGTACATAAAAAGGGAACGGGGTGCAGAAAGAGGCAAAAGAGATGTAGAAAGAGGAAAGAAGGGTGCAGAAAGAGGGAAGAAGTGTGCAGAAAGAGGCAAGTGGGGTGCAGAAACAAGCATGTGAAGTGCAGAAAGAAGCAAGAGAGGTGCAGAAAGAAGCAATAGAAGTGCAGAAAGAAGCAAGAGAAGTGCAGAAAGAGGCAAGAGAGTTGCAGAAACAGCCAAAAGATGTGCAGAAAGAAGCAAGAGCAGTGCAGGAAGAACCAACAGATGTGCAGAAGGAGGGAAGAGGGGCGCAGAAAGAGGCAAGAGGGGTGCAGAAATTTGCGAGAGGTGCAGAAAGAGGCAAGAGCAGTGCAGAAAGAACCAACAGAGGTGCAGAAAAAGACAAGAGTGGCGCAGAAAGAGGCAAGAAAAGTGCAGAAAGAACCATCAGAGGTGCAGAAGGAGGCAAGAGTACTGCAGAAAGAGGCAAGAGAGTTGCAAGAACAGGCAAGAGAGGTACAGAAAGAGGGTTTAAGAAAGAAGCAAGAGAGGTACAGAAAGAAGCAAGAGAGGTGCAGAAAGAAGCAACAGAGCTGCAGAAAGAGGCAAGAGAAGTGCAGAAAGAGGCAAGAGAGTTGCAGAAACAGGGAAAGAGGTGCAGAAAGAAGCAAGAGCATTGCAGAAAGAACCAACAGAGATGCAGAAGAAGGCAAGAGGGATGCATAAAGAGGCAAGAGAGGTGCAGAAATTTGCAAGAGAGGTCCAGAAAGAAGCAAGATCAGTGCAGAAAGAACCAACAGAGGTGAAGAAACAGACAAGAGGGGTGCAGGAAGAGACAAGAGAAGTACAGAAATAAGGAACAGAGGTGCAGAAGGAAGCAAGAGAACTGCAGAAAGAGACAAGAGAGATGCAGAAAGAGGCAAGAGAGATGCAGAAACAGGCAAGAGAGTTGCAGAAAAAGGGAACAGGGATGCAGAAAGAGGTAAGAAAGGTGCAAAAAGAGGAAAGAAGGATGCAGAAAGAGGGAAGAGTGGTGCAGAAAGAAGCAACAGAAGTGCAGAAAGAGGCAAGAGGGGCACAGAAAAAGGCAAGAGAAGTGCAGAAAGAAGCAACAGATGTGCAGAAGAAGGCAAGAGAAGTGCAGAAAGAGGCAAGAGAGGTGCAGAAAGAGGCAAGAGAGGTCCAGAAGGAAGCAAGAGCAGTGCAGAAAGAACCAACAGAGGTGCAGAAACAGACAAGAGGGGTGCAGAAAGGGGCAAGAGAAGAGCAGAAATAAGCAACAGAGGTGCAGAAGGAGGCAAGTGCACTGCAGAAAGAGGCAAGAGGGGTGTAGAAAGAAGCAACAGAGGTGCAGGAGGAGACAAGAGTACTGCAGAAAGAGGCAATAGAGTTGCAGAAACAAGGAAGAGAGGTGCAGAATAAGGGAACAGGGGTGCAGAAAGAGGCAAGAGAGGTGCAGAAAGAGGGAAGAAGGGTGCAGAAAGAAGCAAGAGAGGTACAGAAATAAGCAAGAGAGGTACATAAAGAAGCAACAGAGGTGCAGAAGGAGGCAAGAGAAGTGCAGAAAGAGGCAAGAGGGGTGCAGAAATAGGCAAGAGAAGTGCAGAAAGAAGCAACAGAGGTGCAGAAGGAGGCAAGAGAATTGCAGAAACAGGCAAAAGAGGTGCAGAAAGAAGCAAGAGCAGTGCAGAAAGAACCAACAGAGGTGCAGAAGGAGGCAAGAGGGGTGCAGAAAGAGGCGAGAGGGGTGCCCAATTTGCAGAGAGGTCCAGAAGGAAGCAGGAGCAGTGCAGAAAGAACCAACAGAGGTGCAGAAACAGACAAGAGGGGTGCAGAAAGAGGCAAGAGAAGTACAGAAAGAAGCAACGGAGGTGCAGAAGGAGGCAAGAGTATTGCAGAAAGAGGAAAGAGAGTTGCAGAAACAGGCAGGAGAGGTGCAGAAAAAGGGAACAGGGGTGCAGAAAGAGGTAAGAGAGGTGCAGAAAGATGGAAGAAGGGTGCATAAAGAGGCAAGAGGGGTGCAGAAAGAAGCAAGAGAGGTGCAGAAATAAGCAAGAGCAGTGCAGAAAGAACCAACAGAGGTCTAGAAACAGACAAGATGGGTGCAGAAAGAGACAAGAGAAGTGCAGAAATAAGCAACAGAGGTGCAGAATGAGGCAAGAGAACTGCAGAAAGAGGCAAGAGAGTTGCAGAAACAGGCAAGAGAGGTGCAGAAAAAGGGAACAGGTGTGCAGAAAGAGGCAATAGAGGTGCAGAAAGAGGAAAGAAGGATGCAGAAAGAGGGAAGAAGGGTGCAGAAAGAGGCAAGATGTGTGCAGAAAGAAGCAAGAGAAGTGCAGAAAGAAGCAACAGAGGTGGAGGAAGAGGGAAGAAGGCTGCAGAAAGAGGCAAGAGGGGTGCAGAAAGAAGCAAGAGAGGTGCAGAAAGAAGCAACAGAGGTGCAGAAAGAGGCAAGAGGGGTGCAGAAATAGGCAAGAGAAGTGCAGAAAGAGGCAAGAGGGGTGCAGAAATTTGCAAGAGAGGTGCAGAAAGAAGCAACAGCAGTGCAGAAAGAACCAACAGAGGTGCAGAAACAAACAAGAGGGGTGCAGGAAGAGGCAAGAAAAGTGCAGAAACAGGCAAGAGAGGTACATAAAAAGGGAACGGGGGTGCAGAAAGAGGCAAAAGAGATGTAGAAAGAGGAAAGAAGGGTGCAGAAAGAGGGAAGAAGTGTGCAGAAAGAGGCAAGTGGGGTGCAGAAACAAGCATGTGAAGTGCAGAAAGAAGCAAGAGAGGTGCAGAAAGAAGCAATAGAAGTGCAGAAAGAAGCAAGAGAAGTGCAGAAAGAGGCAAGAGAGTTGCAGAAACAGCCAAAAGATGTGCAGAAAGAAGCAAGAGCAGTGCAGGAAGAACCAACAGATGTGCAGAAGGAGGGAAGAGGGGCGCAGAAAGAGGCAAGAGGGGTGCAGAAATTTGCGAGAGGTGCAGAAAGAGGCAAGAGCAGTGCAGAAAGAACCAACAGAGGTGCAGAAAAAGACAAGAGTGGCGCAGAAAGAGGCAAGAAAAGTGCAGAAAGAACCATCAGAGGTGCAGAAGGAGGCAAGAGTACTGCAGAAAGAGGCAAGAGAGTTGCAAGAACAGGCAAGAGAGGTACAGAAAGAGGGTTTAAGAAAGAAGCAAGAGAGGTACAGAAAGAAGCAAGAGAGGTGCAGAAAGAAGCAACAGAGCTGCAGAAAGAGGCAAGAGAAGTGCAGAAAGAGGCAAGAGAGTTGCAGAAACAGGGAAAGAGGTGCAGAAAGAAGCAAGAGCATTGCAGAAAGAACCAACAGAGATGCAGAAGAAGGCAAGAGGGATGCATAAAGAGGCAAGAGAGGTGCAGAAATTTGCAAGAGAGGTCCAGAAAGAAGCAAGATCAGTGCAGAAAGAACCAACAGAGGTGAAGAAACAGACAAGAGGGGTGCAGGAAGAGACAAGAGAAGTACAGAAATAAGGAACAGAGGTGCAGAAGGAAGCAAGAGAACTGCAGAAAGAGACAAGAGAGATGCAGAAAGAGGCAAGAGAGATGCAGAAACAGGCAAGAGAGTTGCAGAAAAAGGGAACAGGGATGCAGAAAGAGGTAAGAAAGGTGCAAAAAGAGGAAAGAAGGATGCAGAAAGAGGGAAGAGTGGTGCAGAAAGAAGCAACAGAAGTGCAGAAAGAGGCAAGAGGGGCACAGAAAAAGGCAAGAGAAGTGCAGAAAGAAGCAACAGATGTGCAGAAGAAGGCAAGAGAAGTGCAGAAAGAGGCAAGAGAGGTGCAGAAAGAGGCAAGAGAGGTCCAGAAGGAAGCAAGAGCAGTGCAGAAAGAACCAACAGAGGTGCAGAAACAGACAAGAGGGGTGCAGAAAGGGGCAAGAGAAGAGCAGAAATAAGCAACAGAGGTGCAGAAGGAGGCAAGTGCACTGCAGAAAGAGGCAAGAGGGGTGTAGAAAGAAGCAACAGAGGTGCAGGAGGAGACAAGAGTACTGCAGAAAGAGGCAATAGAGTTGCAGAAACAAGGAAGAGAGGTGCAGAATAAGGGAACAGGGGTGCAGAAAGAGGCAAGAGAGGTGCAGAAAGAGGGAAGAAGGGTGCAGAAAGAAGCAAGAGAGGTACAGAAATAAGCAAGAGAGGTACATAAAGAAGCAACAGAGGTGCAGAAGGAGGCAAGAGAAGTGCAGAAAGAGGCAAGAGGGGTGCAGAAATAGGCAAGAGAAGTGCAGAAAGAAGCAACAGAGGTGCAGAAGGAGGCAAGAGAATTGCAGAAACAGGCAAAAGAGGTGCAGAAAGAAGCAAGAGCAGTGCAGAAAGAACCAACAGAGGTGCAGAAGGAGGCAAGAGGGGTGCAGAAAGAGGCGAGAGGGGTGCCCAACTTTGCGAGAGGTCCAGAAGGAAGCAGGAGCAGTGCAGAAAGAACCAACAGAGGTGCAGAAACAGACAAGAGGGGTGCAGAAAGAGGCAAGAGAAGTACAGAAAGAAGCAACGGAGGTGCAGAAGGAGGCAAGAGTATTGCAGAAAGAGGAAAGAGAGTTGCAGAAACAGGCAGGAGAGGTGCAGAAAAGGGAAC
Source organism: Calotriton arnoldi (assembly GCA_963921515.1). Taxonomy (NCBI): domain Eukaryota; kingdom Metazoa; phylum Chordata; class Amphibia; order Caudata; family Salamandridae; genus Calotriton; species Calotriton arnoldi. The sequence continues at coordinate 563,897 of CAWUFW010008236.1, read as the reverse complement.
AGGGGTGCAGAAAGAGGTAAGAGAGGTGCAGAAAGATGGAAGAAGGGTGCATAAAGAGGCAAGAGGGGTGCAGAAAGAAGCAAGAGAGGTGCAGAAATAAGCAAGAGCAGTGCAGAAAGAACCAACAGAGGTGCAGAAACAGACAAGATGGGTGCAGAAAGAGACAAGAGAAGTGCAGAAATAAGCAACAGAGGTGCAGAATGAGGCAAGAGAACTGCAGAAAGAGGCAAGAGAGTTGCAGAAACAGGCAAGAGAGGTGCAGAAAAAGGGAACAGGTGTGCAGAAAGAGGCAATAGAGGTGCAGAAAGAGGAAAGAAGGATGCAGAAAGAGGGAAGAAGGGTGCAGAAAGAGGCAAGATGTGTGCAGAAAGAAGCAAGAGAAGTGCAGAAAGAAGCAACAGAGGTGGAGGAAGAGGGAAGAAGGCTGCAGAAAGAGGCAAGAGGGGTGCAGAAAGAAGCAAGAGAGGTGCAGAAAGAAGCAACAGAGGTGCAGAAAGAGGCAAGAGGGGTGCAGAAATAGGCAAGAGAAGTGCAGAAATAAGCAACAGAGGTAGAGAAGGAGGAAAGAGAATTGCAGAAAGAGGCAAGAGAGTTGCAGAAACAGGCAAATGAGGTGCATAAAGAAGCAAGAGCAGTGCAGAAAGTACCAACAGAGGTGCAGAAGGAGGCAGGAGGGGTGCATAAAGAGGCGAGAGGGGTGCAGATATTTGTGAGAGGTCCAGAAGGAAGCAAGAGCAGTGCAGAAAGAAAGAACCAACAGAGGTACAGAAACAGACAAGAGGGGTGCAGAAATAGGCAAGAGAAGTGCAGAAAGAAGCAACAGAGGTGCAGAAGGAGGCAAGAGTTTTGCTGAAAGAGGAAAGAGAGTTGCAGAAACAGGCAGGAGAGGTGCAGAAAAAGGGAACAGGGGTGCAGAAAGAGGCAAGAGAAGTGCAGTAAGAGGGACGAAGGGTGCACAAAGAGGCAAGAGGGGTGCAGAAAGACGCAAGACTGGTGAAGAAAGAAGCAAGAGAGGTGCACAAAGAAGCAACAGAGGTGCAGAAAGAGGCAAGAGGGGTGCAGAAATAGGCGAGAGAAGTGCAGAAAGAAGCAACAGAGGTGCAGAAGGAGGCAAGAGCAGTGCAGAAAGAGGCAAGAGAGCTGCAGAAACAGGCAAAAAAGGTGCAGAAAGAAGCAAGAGTAGTGTAGAAAGAACCAACAGAGGTGCAGACGGAGGCAAGAGGGGCACAGAAAGAGGCAAGAGGGGAGCAGAAATTTGCGAGAGGTCCAGAAAGAAGAAAGAAGGGTGCAGAAAGAGGCAAGAGGGGTGCAGAAAGAAGCAAGAGTGGTGAAGAAAGAAGCAAGAGAGGTGCAGAAAGAACTAACAGAGGTGCAGAAAGAGGCAAGAGGGGTACAGAAATAGGCTAGAGAAGTGCAGAAAGATGCAACAGAGGTGCAGAAGGAGACAAGAGGGGTGCAGAAAGAGGCAAGAGGGGTACAGAAATTTGCAAGAGAGATCCAGAAAGAAGCAAGAGCAGTGCAGAAAGAACAAACAGAGGTGCAGAAACAGACAAGAGGGGTGTAGAAAGAGACAAGAGAAGTGCAGATAAGCAACAGAGGTGCAGAAGGAGGCAAGAGAACTGCAGAAAGAGGCAAGAGCGTTGCAGAAACAGGCAAGAGAGGTGCAGAAAAAGGAAGAGGGGTGCAGAAAGAGGCAAGAGAGGTGCAGAAAGAGGAAAGAAGGATGCAGAAAGAGGGAAGAGGGGTGCAGAAAGAGGCAATGGGTGTGGAGAAAGAAGCAACAGAGGTGCAGAAACTGGCAAGAGGGGTGCAGAAATAGGCAAGAGAAGTGCAGAAAGAAGCAACAGAGGTGCAGAAGGAGGCAAGAGAAGTGCAGAAAGAGGCAAGACGGTTGCAGAAACAGGCAAAAAAGCATTGGAAAGAAGGAAGAGCAGTGCAGAAAGAACCAACAGAGGTGCAGAAACAGACAAGAGGGATGCAGAAAGAGACAAGAGAAGTGCAGAAATAAGCAACAGAGGTGTAGAAGGAGGCAAGAGAACTACAGAAAGAGGCAAGAGCATTGTAGAAACAGGCAAGAGAGGTGCAGAATTAGGGAAGAGGGGCGCAGAAAGAGGCAAGAGAGGTGCAGAAAGAGGAAAGAAGGATACAGAAAGAGGGAAGAGAGGTGCAGAAAGAGGCAAGAGGGGTGCAGAAAGAAGCAAGAGAAGTGCAGAAAGAAGCAACAGAGGTGCAGAAGGAGGCAAGAGGGGTGCAGAAAAAGGCAAGAGAAGTGCAGAAAGAAGCAATAGAGGTGCAGAAGGAGGCAAGAGAAGTGCAGAAAGAGCCAACAGAGGTGCTGAAGAAGGCAAGAGTATTGCAGAAAGAGGTAAGAGAGTTGCAGAAACAGGCAGGAGAGATGCAGAAAAAGGGAACAGGGGTGCAGAAAGAGGCAAGAGAGGTGCAGAAGGAGGGAAGAAGGGTGCAGAAAGAGGCAAGAGGGGTGCAGACAGAAGCAAGAGAGGTGCAGAAAGAAGCAAGATAGGTGCAGAAAGAAGCAACAGAGGTGCAGAAAGAAGCAGGAGGGGTGCAGAAATAGGCAAGAGAAGCACAGAAAGTACCAACAGAGGTGCAGAAGGAGGTAAGAGGGATGCAGAAATAGGCAAGAAGGGTGCAGAAATTTGCAAGAGAGGTCCAGAAAGAAGCAAGAGAAGTGCAGAAAGAACCAACAGAGGTGCAGAAACAAACAAGCGGGGTGCAGGAAGAGGCAAGAAAAGTGCAGAAACAGGCAAGAGAGGTACATAAAAAGGGAACGGGGGTGCAGAAAGAGGCAAAAGAGATGTAGAAAGAGGAAAGAAGGGTGCAGAAAGAGGGAAGAAGTGTGCAGAAAGAGGCAAGTGGGGTGCAGAAACAAGCATGTGAAGTGCAGAAAGAAGCAAGAGAGGTGCAGAAAGAAGCAATAGAAGTGCAGAAAGAGGCAGGAGATGTGCAGAAAGAAGCAAGAGAGTTGCAGAAACAGACAAAAGAGGTGCAGAACGAAGCAAGAGCAGTGCAGAAAGAACCAACAGAGGTGCAGAAGGAGGCAAGAGGGGTGCAGAAAGAGGCAAGAGGGGTGCAGAAATTTGCAAGAGAGGTGCAGAAAGAAGCAACAGCAGTGCAGAAAGAACCAACAGAGGTGCAGAAACAAACAAGAGGGGTGCAGGAAGAGGCAAGAAAAGTGCAGAAACAGGCAAGAGAGGTACATAAAAAGGGAACGGGGGTGCAGAAAGAGGCAAAAGAGATGTAGAAAGAGGAAAGAAGGGTGCAGAAAGAGGGAAGAAGTGTGCAGAAAGAGGCAAGTGGGGTGCAGAAACAAGCATGTGAAGTGCAGAAAGAAGCAAGAGAGGTGCAGAAAGAAGCAATAGAAGTGCAGAAAGAAGCAAGAGAAGTGCAGAAAGAGGCAAGAGAGTTGCAGAAACAGCCAAAAGATGTGCAGAAAGAAGCAAGAGCAGTGCAGGAAGAACCAACAGATGTGCAGAAGGAGGGAAGAGGGGCGCAGAAAGAGGCAAGAGGGGTGCAGAAATTTGCGAGAGGTGCAGAAAGAGGCAAGAGCAGTGCAGAAAGAACCAACAGAGGTGCAGAAAAAGACAAGAGTGATGCAGAAAGAGGCAAGAAAAGTGCAGAAAGAACCATCAGAGGTGCAGAAGGAGGCAAGAGTACTGCAGAAAGAGGCAAGAGAGTTGCAAGAACAGGCAAGAGAGGTACAGAAAGAGGGTTTAAGAAAGAAGCAAGAGAGGTACAGAAAGAAGCAAGAGAGGTGCAGAAAGAAGCAACAGAGCTGCAGAAAGAGGCAAGAGAAGTGCAGAAAGAGGCAAGAGAGTTGCAGAAACAGGGAAAGAGGTGCAGAAAGAAGCAAGAGCATTGCAGAAAGAACCAACAGAGATGCAGAAGAAGGCAAGAGGGATGCATAAAGAGGCAAGAGAGGTGCAGAAATTTGCAAGAGAGGTCCAGAAAGAAGCAAGATCAGTGCAGAAAGAACCAACAGAGGTGAAGAAACAGACAAGAGGGGTGCAGGAAGAGACAAGAGAAGTACAGAAATAAGGAACAGAGGTGCAGAAGGAAGCAAGATAACTGCAGAAAGAGGCAAGAGAGATGCAGAAAGAGGCAAGAGAGATGCAGAAACAGGCAAGAGAGTTGCAGAAAAAGGGAACAGGGATGCAGAAAGAGGTAAGAAAGGTGCAAAAAGAGGAAAGAAGGATGCAGAAAGAGGGAAGAGTGGTGCAGAAAGAAGCAACAGAAGTGCAGAAAGAGGCAAGAGGGGCACAGAAAAAGGCAAGAGAAGTGCAGAAAGAAGCAACAGATGTGCAGAAGAAGGCAAGAGAAGTGCAGAAAGAGGCAAGAGAGGTGCAGAAAGAGGCAAGAGAGGTCCAGAAGGAAGCAAGAGCAGTGCAGAAAGAACCAACAGAGGTGCAGAAACAGACAAGAGGGGTGCAGAAAGGGGCAAGAGAAGAGCAGAAATAAGCAACAGAGGTGCAGAAGGAGGCAAGTGCACTGCAGAAAGAGGCAAGAGGGGTGTAGAAAGAAGCAACAGAGGTGCAGGAGGAGACAAGAGTACTGCAGAAAGAGGCAATAGAGTTGCAGAAACAAGGAAGAGAGGTGCAGAATAAGGGAACAGGGGTGCAGAAAGAGGCAAGAGAGGTGCAGAAAGAGGGAAGAAGGGTGCAGAAAGAAGCAAGAGAGGTACAGAAATAAGCAAGAGAGGTACATAAAGAAGCAACAGAGGTGCAGAAGGAGGCAAGAAAAGTGCAGAAAGAGGCAAGAGGGGTGCAGAAATAGGCAAGAGAAGTGCAGAAAGAAGCAACAGAGGTGCAGAAGGAGGCAAGAGAATTGCAGAAACAGGCAAAAGAGGTGCAGAAAGAAGCAAGAGCAGTGCAGAAAGAACCAACAGAGGTGCAGAAGGAGGCAAGAGGGGTGCAGAAAGAGGCGAGAGGGGTGCCCAATTTTGCGAGAGGTCCAGAAGGAAGCAGGAGCAGTGCAGAAAGAACCAACAGAGGTGCAGAAACAGACAAGAGGGGTGCAGAAAGAGGCAAGAGAAGTACAGAAAGAAGCAACGGAGGTGCAGAAGGAGGCAAGAGTATTGCAGAATGAGGAAAGAGAGTTGCAGAAACAGGCAGGAGAGGTGCAGAAAAAGGGAACAGGGGTGCAGAAAGAGGTAAGAGAGGTGCAGAAAGATGGAAGAAGGGTGCATAAAGAGGCAAGAGGGGTGCAGAAAGAAGCAAGAGAGGTGCAGAAATAAGCAAGAGCAGTGCAGAAAGAACCAACAGAGGTGCAGAAACAGACAAGATGGGTGCAGAAAGAGACAAGAGAAGTGCAGAAATAAGCAACAGAGGTGCAGAATGAGGCAAGAGAACTGCAGAAAGAGGCAAGAGAGTTGCAGAAACAGGCAAGAGAGGTGCAGAAAAAGGGAACAGGTGTGCAGAAAGAGGCAATAGAGGTGCAGAAAGAGGAAAGAAGGATGCAGAAAGAGGGAAGAAGGGTGCAGAAAGAGGCAAGATGTGTGCAGAAAGAAGCAAGAGAAGTGCAGAAAGAAGCAACAGAGGTGGAGGAAGAGGGAAGAAGGCTGCAGAAAGAGGCAAGAGGGGTGCAGAAAGAAGCAAGAGAGGTGCAGAAAGAAGCAACAGAGGTGCAGAAAGAGGCAAGAGGGGTGCAGAAATAGGCAAGAGAAGTGCAGAAATAAGCAACAGAGGTAGAGAAGGAGGAAAGAGAATTGCAGAAAGAGGCAAGAGAGTTGCAGAAACAGGCAAATGAGGTGCATAAAGAAGCAAGAGCAGTGCAGAAAGTACCAACAGAGGTGCAGAAGGAGGCAGGAGGGGTGCATAAAGAGGCGAGAGGGGTGCAGATATTTGTGAGAGGTCCAGAAGGAAGCAAGAGCAGTGCAGAAAGAAAGAACCAACAGAGGTACAGAAACAGACAAGAGGGGTGCAGAAATAGGCAAGAGAAGTGCAGAAAGAAGCAACAGAGGTGCAGAAGGAGGCAAGAGTTTTGCTGAAAGAGGAAAGAGAGTTGCAGAAACAGGCAGGAGAGGTGCAGAAAAAGGGAACAGGGGTGCAGAAAGAGGCAAGAGAAGTGCAGTAAGAGGGACGAAGGGTGCACAAAGAGGCAAGAGGGGTGCAGAAAGACGCAAGACTGGTGAAGAAAGAAGCAAGAGAGGTGCACAAAGAAGCAACAGAGGTGCAGAAAGAGGCAAGAGGGGTGCAGAAATAGGCGAGAGAAGTGCAGAAAGAAGCAACAGAGGTGCAGAAGGAGGCAAGAGCAGTGCAGAAAGAGGCAAGAGAGCTGCAGAAACAGGCAAAAAGGTGCAGAAAGAAGCAAGAGTAGTGTAGAAAGAACCAACAGAGGTGCAGACGGAGGCAAGAGGGGCACAGAAAGAGGCAAGAGGGGAGCAGAAATTTGCGAGAGGTCCAGAAAGAAGAAAGAAGGGTGCAGAAAGAGGCAAGAGGGGTGCAGAAAGAAGCAAGAGTGGTGAAGAAAGAAGCAAGAGAGGTGCAGAAAGAACTAACAGAGGTGCAGAAAGAGGCAAGAGGGGTACAGAAATAGGCTAGAGAAGTGCAGAAAGATGCAACAGAGGTGCAGAAGGAGACAAGAGGGGTGCAGAAAGAGGCAAGAGGGGTACAGAAATTTGCAAGAGAGATCCAGAAAGAAGCAAGAGCAGTGCAGAAAGAACAAACAGAGGTGCAGAAACAGACAAGAGGGGTGTAGAAAGAGACAAGAGAAGTGCAGATAAGCAACAGAGGTGCAGAAGGAGGCAAGAGAACTGCAGAAAGAGGCAAGAGCGTTGCAGAAACAGGCAAGAGAGGTGCAGAAAAAAGGAAGAGGGGTGCAGAAAGAGGCAAGAGAGGTGCAGAAAGAGGAAAGAAGGATGCAGAAAGAGGGAAGAGGGGTGCAGAAAGAGGCAATGGGTGTGGAGAAAGAAGCAACAGAGGTGCAGAAACTGGCAAGAGGGGTGCAGAAATAGGCAAGAGAAGTGCAGAAAGAAGCAACAGAGGTGCAGAAGGAGGCAAGAGAAGTGCAGAAAGAGGCAAGACGGTTGCAGAAACAGGCAAAAAAGCATTGGAAAGAAGGAAGAGCAGTGCAGAAAGAACCAACAGAGGTGCAGAAACAGACAAGAGGGATGCAGAAAGAGACAAGAGAAGTGCAGAAATAAGCAACAGAGGTGTAGAAGGAGGCAAGAGAACTACAGAAAGAGGCAAGAGCATTGTAGAAACAGGCAAGAGAGGTGCAGAATTAGGGAAGAGGGGCGCAGAAAGAGGCAAGAGAGGTGCAGAAAGAGGAAAGAAGGATACAGAAAGAGGGAAGAGAGGTGCAGAAAGAGGCAAGAGGGGTGCAGAAAGAAGCAAGAGAAGTGCAGAAAGAAGCAACAGAGGTGCAGAAGGAGGCAAGAGGGGTGCAGAAAAAGGCAAGAGAAGTGCAGAAAGAAGCAATAGAGGTGCAGAAGGAGGCAAGAGAAGTGCAGAAAGAGCCAACAGAGGTGCTGAAGAAGGCAAGAGTATTGCAGAAAGAGGTAAGAGAGTTGCAGAAACAGGCAGGAGAGATGCAGAAAAAGGGAACAGGGGTGCAGAAAGAGGCAAGAGAGATGCAGAAAGAGGGAAGAAGGGTGCAGAAAGAGGCAAGAGGGGTACATAAAGAAGCAAGAGAGGTGCAGAAAGAAGCAAGATAGGTGCAGAAAAAAGCAAGAGAGGTGCAGAAAGAAGCAGGAGGGGTGCAGAAATAGGCAAGAGAAGCACAGAAAGTACCAACAGAGGTGCAGAAGGAGGTAAGAGGGATGCAGAAATAGGCAAGAAGGGTGCAGAAATTTGCAAGAGAGGTCCAGAAAGAAGCAAGAGCAGTGCAGAAAGAACCAACAGATGTGCAGAAACAGACAAGAGGGGTGCAGAAAAAGGCAAGAGAAGTGCAAAATGAAGCAATAGAGGTGCAGAAGGAGGCAAGAGTACTGCAGAAAGAGGCAAGAGAGTTGCAGAAACAAGGAAGAGAGGTACAGAAAAGGGGAACAGAGGTGCAGAAAGAGGCAAGAGAGGTGCAGAAAGAGGGAAGAAGGGTGCAGAAAGAGGCAAGAGGAGTGCAGAAAGAACCAAGAGACGTGCAGAAAGAAGCAAGAGAGTGGCAGAAAGAAGCAACAGAGGTTCAGAAAGAGGTAAGAGGGGTGCAGAAATAGGCAAGAGAAGTGCAGAAAGAAGCAACCGAGGTGCAGGAGGAGGCAAGAGAAATGCAGAAAGAGGCAAGAGAGTTGCAGAAATAGGCAAAAGAGGTGCAGATAGAACCAACAGAGGTGCAGAAACAGACATGAGGGGTGCAGAAAGAGGCAAGAGGGGTGCAGAAAGAAGCAAGAGAGGTGCAGAAAGAATCAAGAGAGGTGAAGAAAGAAGCAAGAGAGGTGCAGAAAGAGGCAAGAGGGGTGCAGAAATAGGCAAGAGAAGTACAAAAAGAAGCAACAGAGGTGCAGAAGGAGGCAAGAGAAGTGCAGAAAGAAGGAAGAAGGGTGCAGAAAGAAGCAAGAGGGGAGCAGAAAGAAGCAAGAGAGGTGCAGGCAGAGGCAAGAGGGGTGCAGAAATAGGCAAGAGAAGTGCAGAAAGAAGCAACAGAGGTGCAGAATGAGGCAAGAGAACTGCAGAAAGAGGCAAGAGCGTTGTAGAAACAGGCAAGAGAGGTGCAGAAAAAGGGAAGAGGGGTGCAGAAAGAGGCAAGAGAGGTGCAGAAAGAACCAACAGAGGTGCAGAAGGAGGCAAGAGCGGTGCAGTAAGAAGCAAGAGGGGTGAATAAATTTGCAAGAGAGGTCCAGAAGGAAACAAGAGCAGTGCAGAAAGAACCAACAGAGGAGCAGAAACAGACAAGAGGGGTGCAGAAAGAGGCAAGAGAAGTGCAGAAAGAAGCAACAGAGGTGCAGAAGGAGGTAAGAGTACTGCAAAAAGAGGCAGGAGAGTTGCAGAAACAGGCAAGAGAGGTGCTGAGAAAGGGAACAGGGGTGCAGAAAGAGGCAAGAGAGGTGCAGAAAGAGGGAAGAAGGATGCAGAAAGAGGCAAGAGGGGTGCAGAAAGAAGCAAGAGTGGTGAAGAAAGAAGCAAGAGAAGTGCTGAAAGAAGCAACAGAGGTGCAGAAGGAGACAAGAGGGGTGCCGAAAGAGGCAAGAGGGGTGCACAAATAAGCAACAGAGGTGCAGAAGGAGGCAAGAGAGCTGTAGAAAGAGGCAAGAGAGTTGCAGAAACAGGCAAGAGAGGTGCAGAAAAAAGGAACAGGGGTGCGAGAAGAGGCAAGAGAGGTGCAGAAAGAGGAAAGAAGGATGCAGAAAGAGGGAAGAGGGGTGCAGAAAGAGGCAAGAGGGGTGCAGAAAGAAGCAAGAGAGGTGCAGAAAGAGGCAAGAGGGGTGCAGAAATAGGCAAGAGAAGTGCAGAAAGAAGCAACAGAGGTGCAGAAGGAGGCAAGAGTACTGCAGGAAGAGGCAGGAGAGTTGCAGAAACAAGGAAGAGAGGTGCAGAAAAAGGGAACAGGGGTGCAGAAAGAGGCAAGAGGGGTGCAGAAAGGAGCAAGAGAGGTGCAGAAAGAGGCAAGAGGGGTGCAGAAATAGGCAAGAGTAGTGCAGAAAGAAGCAACACAGGTGCAGAAGGAGGCAAGAGAACTACAGAAAGAGGCAAGAGAGTTGCAGAAACAGGCAAAAGAGGTGCAGAAAGAACCAACAGATGTGCAGAAACAGACAAGAGGGGTGCAGAAAGAGACAAGAGAAGTGCAGAAATAAGCAAAAAAGGTGCAGAAGGAGGTAAGAGAACTGCAGAAAGAGGCAAGAGAGTTACACAAACAGGCAAGAGAGGTGCAGAAAAAGGGAACAGGGATGCAGGAAGAGGCAAGAGAGGTGCAGAAAGAGGAAAGAAGGATGCAGAAAGAGGGAAGAGGGGTGCAGAAAGAGGCAAGATGGGTGCAGAACGAAGCAAGAGAAGTGCAGAAAGAAGCAACAGATATAGAGAAAGAGGCAAGAGGGGTGCAGAAAAAGGCAAGCGAAGTGCAAAATGAAGCAATAGAGGTGCAGAAGGAGGCAAGAGTACTGCAGAAAGAGGCAAGAGAGTTGCAGAAACAAGGAAGAGAGGTGCAGAAAAGGGGAACAGGGGTACAGAAAGAGGCAAGAGAGGTGCAGAAAGAGGGAAGAAGGGTGCAGAAAGAGGCAAGAGGGGTGCAGAAAGACGCAAGAGAGGTGCAGAAAGAAGCAAGAGAGCGGCAGAAAGAAGCAACAGAGGTTCAGAAAGAGGCAATAGAAATGCAGAAGGAGGCAAGAGAGTTGCAGAAACAGGCAAAAGAGGTGCAGATAGAACCAACAGAGGTGCAGAAACAGACATGAGGGGTGCATAAAGAGGCAAGAGAAGTGCAGAAAGAAGGAAGAAGGGAGCAGAAAGAGGCAAGAGGGGTGCAGAAAGATGCAAGAGAGGTGCAGAATGAATCAAGAGAGGTGAAGAAAGAAGCAAGAGAGGTGCAGAAAGAGGCAAGAGGGGTGCAGAAATAGGCAAGAGAAGTGCAGAAAGAAGCAACAGAAGTGCAGAAGGAGGCAAGAGAAGTGCAGAAAGAAGGGAAAAGGGTGCAGAAAGAAGCAAGAGGGGTGCAGAAAGAAGCAAGAGAGGTGCAGACAGAGGCAAGAGGGGTGCAGAAATAGGCAAGAGAAGCGCAGAAAGAAGCAACAGAGGTGCAGAATGAGGCAAGAGAACTGCATAAAGAGGCAAGAGCGTTGTAGAAACAGGCACCAGAGGTGCAGAAGGAGGCAAGAGGGGTGCAGTAAGAAGCAAGAGGGGTGAATCAATTTGTAATAGAGGTCCAGAAGGAAACAAGAGCAGTGCAGAAAGAACCAACAGAGGAGCAGAAACAGACAAGAGGGGTGCAGAAAGAGGCAAGAGAAGTGCAGAAAGAAGCAACAGAGGTGCAGAAGGAGGTAAGAGTACTGCGAAAAGAGGCAGGAGAGTTGCAGAAACAGGCAAGAGAGGTGCTGAGAAAGGGAACAGAGGTGCAGAAAGAGGCAAGAGAGGTGCAGAAAGAGGGAAGAAGGATGCAGAAAGAGGCAAGAGGGGTGCAGAAAGAAGCAGGAGTGGTGAAGAAAGAAGCAAGAGAGGTGCAGAAAGAAGCAACAGAAGTGCAGAAAGAGGCAAGGGGGGTGCAGAAATAGACAAGAGAAGTACAGAAAGATGCAACAGAGGTGCAGAAGGAGACAAGAGGGTTGCAGAAAAAGGCAAGAGGGGTGCAGAAATTTGCAAGAGAGGTCCAGAAAGAAGCAATAGCAGTGCAGAAAGAACCAACAGAGGTGCAGAAACAGACAATAGGGGTGTAGAAAGAGACAAGAGAAGTGCAGATAAGCAACAGAGGTGCAGAAGGAGGCAAGAGAACTGCAAAAAGAGGCAAGAGCGTTGCAGAAACAGGCAAGAGAGGTGCAGAAAAAAGGAAGAGGGGTGCAGAAAGAGGCAAGAGAGGTGCAGAAAGAGGAAAGAAGGATGCAGAAAGAGGGAAGAGGGGTGCAGAAAGAGGCAATAGGTGTGGAGAAAGAAGCAACAGAGTTGCAGAAACTGGCAAGAGGGGTGCAGAAATAGGCAAGAGCAGTGCAGAAAGAACCAACAGAGGTGCAGAAACAGACAATAGGGGTGTAGAAAGAGACAAGAGAAGTGCAGATAAGCAACAGAGGTGCAGAAGGAGGCAAGAGAACTGCAGAAAGAGGCAAGAGCGTTGCAGAAACAGGCAAGAGAGGTGCAGAAAAAAGGAAGAGGGGTGCAGAAAGAGGCAAGAGAGGTGCAGAAAGAGGAAAGAAGGATGCAGAAAGAGGGAAGAGGGGTGCAGAAAGAGGCAATAGGTGTGGAGAAAGAAGCAACAGAGGTGCAGAAACTGGCAAGAGGGGTGTAGAAATAGGCAAGAGAAGTGCAGAAAGAAGCAACAGAGGTGCAGAAGGAGACAAGAGGGGTGCCAAAAGAGGCAAGAGGGGAGCACAAATAAGCAACAGAGGTGCAGAAGGAGGCAAGAGAACTGTAGAAAGAGGCAAGAGCGTTGCAGAAACAGGCAAGAGAGGTGCAGAAAAAAACAACTGGGGTGCGAGAAGAGGCAAGAGAGGTGCAGAAAGAGGAAAGAAGGATGCAGAAAGAAGGACGAGGGGTGCAGAAAGAGGCAAGATGGGTGCAGAAAGAAGCAAGAGCAGTGCAGAAAGAACCAACAGAGGTGCGGAAACAGACAAGATGGGTGCAGAAAGAGGCAAGAGAAGTGCAGAAAGAAGCAACAGAGGTGCAGAAGGAGGCAAGAGTACTGCAGAAAGAGGCAGGAGAGTTGCAGAAACAAGGAAGAGAGGTGCAGAAAAATGGAACAGGGGTGCAGAAAGAGGCAAGAGGGGTGCAGAAAGAAGCAAGAGAGGTGCAGAAAGAGGCAAGAGGGGTGCAGAAATAGGCAAGAGTAGTGCAGAAAGAAGCAACACAGGTGCAGAAGGAGGCAAGAGAACTACAGAAAGAGGCAAGAGAGTTGCAGAAACAGGCAAAAGAGGTGCAGAAAGAACCAACAGAGGTGCAGAAACAGACAAGAGGGGTGCAGAAAGAGGCAAGAGAAGTGCAGAAAGAAGGAAGAAGGGAGCAGAAAGAGGCAAAAGGGGTGCAGAAAGAAGCAAGAGAGGTGCAGAAAGAAGCGAGAGGTGCAGAAAGAAGCAATAGAGGTGCAGAAAGAGGCAAGAGGGGTGCAGAAATAGGCAAGAGAAGTGCAGAAAGAAGCAACAGAGGTGCAGAAGGAGGCAAGAGAAGTGCAGAAATAGGCAAGACGGTTGCAGAAACAGGCAAAAAAGCATTGGAAAGAAGGAAGAGCAGTGCAGAAAGATCCAACAGAGGTGCAGAAACAGACAAGAGGGATGCAGAAAGAGACAAGAGAAGTGCAGAAATAAGCAACAGAGGTGTAGAAGGAGGCAAGAGAACTACAGAAAGAGGCAAGAGCATTGTAGAAACAGGCAAGAGAGGTGCAGAATTAGGGAAGAGGGGCGCAGAAAGAGGCAAGAGAGGTGCAGAAAGAGGAAAGAAGGATACAGAAAGAGGGAAGAGAGGTGCAGAAAGAGGCAAGAGGGGTGCAGAAAGAAGCAAGAGAAGTGCAGAAAGAAGCAACAGAGGTGCAGAAGGAGGCAAGAGGGGTGCAGAAAAAGGCAAGAGAAGTGTAGAAAGAAGCAATAGAGGTGCAGAAGGAGGCAAGAGAAGTGCAGAAAGAGGTAAGAGAGTTGCAGAAACAGGCAGGAGAGATGCAGAAAAAGGGAACAGGGTGCAGAAAGAGGCAAGAGAGGTGCAGAAAGAGGGAAGAAGGGTGCAGAAAGAGGCAAGAGGGGTGCAGAAAGAAGCAAGAGAGGTGCAGAAAGAAGCAAGAGAGGTGCAGAAAGAAGCAACAGAGGTGCAGAAAGAAGCAGGAGGGGTGCAGAAATAGGCAAGAGAAGCGCAGAAAGTATCAAGAGAGGTGCAGAAGGAGGTAAGAGGGATGCAGAAATAGGCAAGAGGGGTGCAGAAATTTGCAAGAGAGGTCCAGAAAGAAGCAAGAGCAGTGCAGAAAGAACCAACAGATGTGCGGAAACAGACAAGAGGGGTGCAGAAAGAGACAAGAGTGTCATAAGGTTTCTGCACATACACAGAGCTATGCACAGGAAAATGGGACCCCGGAATACAGTGGTTTGCCACCCTATACCGTAGCACCCAAAAACCCCAACCCAACTAGCTTAGCATCCCATTAGCACTCAAGTACTAATGTTTGGACAACCCAGAACACGGTATCTTTATCTCAGGACTCGCAGAAGCAAGAACACTCTTTCGTCACTCACTCGTACTTGTTCACAAGGTGCGTAGGAAGAGACACTGGATAGGTTAAAATGTTTATTCCAACTTACGTGCTCTAATGTACAGTACACGTGTCAGTACTAATAGCATAATGCATATGACTAATACAAGCAGCATGGTTACAATTCCATAGAATACAAACGGGGAAAGCATCTCAGAGCTCAGTGGATAAACGTATAAATAACATTACCACCCTCCCCTTGCAGTAAGATAGTTTATTATAATAATAGAAGACCTCTGGGCTTTGACTAGCGAACCCCCATACCTCAGTCTCTAGATGCAGAATTACATCAGCAGGACATCATAGCTCTTCTCACTGAAAGGGATTTCTCCAAGTGTCTTTAAGCGCTAGTAAACCACAGTATTAAAAGCACATCAAATTCTTCATGGCAATTGCACATAATGTTATGTCTGGGTGCGCGAGACTGGCCATATCAGGAAGAACCAGAATACATTGTTATGCGACCTTGTACATGTTTGTGCAGACTGAGCCCAGAAAGGTGAACAACAGAAAATGCAGACAGTGCAAAAGAACTTGGCACGAGCAAAGGGCGAGGAAGGCCCGGCTCAGTGTAACGTGCGCAAAGAAAAGCAGCATGGCAGCCAGGCCTAGGCCAACATAACAAGGCAGGTAACAATCCACACGACACCCTCCCCTGGACAGTCCGGCGGCCAGGACAGAGGCCCATCAGAGGAGAAAATTGACGCCGGAGCACAGGGAGCGCCCAAACGGCGAAGGGCAGGTCAATCCATGAAAGTGAAAGTGCAGAAAAAAGCCATACCCTCCAAGAGTTCATCATTGGAATCGTCAAAAAACATAGATGCCATCCAATCCATGAGTTCAAAAGAGCAGGAATGCTCCTCAGCAAAGGGAGCATCCAGAAGCAATGCGGGACAGCTTGCGTGATAATTGAAACAGCTTCGTTGTAGGAGATCCTGGGCAGCCGCCCAGATATCCCATTGCGCCAAAATCCCCAGTGCAGCCGCACGCGCCATACAGCCAGCGACGGAACAGTCCTGCTCATGGGCCTCTAAGGGACCCATCAACTGAACAAAATCCGGAACAGACAATGACGAATTGGAGAGGCAATAATCCAGAGTCCAGGTGAAAGGACAGCGGACACAAGTCATCACAGGTTGCACGCAAGTGAAATACGCAAAGCGAAATGAAAGAGTATATGACACACTCAGGGTCGCCAATGGCAAGACACCAAAACCGGCCAAAAGGCGCTCACGGAGCAGCTGGAGGCGTTCTGGATCGAGCAGGTCCCATCGGGGAGCAGCCATTGCGCAGAAAGCAAATTAAGAGCAAGACACCGGCCGCTAAAGCGAGGATCAATGGGAAACCGCCAAAGACACTGGAAAATATAGAATGTATGAAAGCCGGGATGACACCAAAAATAGTCTGGAAGGAGGACACCAAGCCCGACCCAACGACCTTAAAAAAGTGTACTAGGCCTTCAGTGTTAGATGCGTTAAAAATACGATGTATTAACTCCCCAAAATGTTGGGGGAGATTAGTGTTTAAAAGGGCCTGTATTTCACTGTGGGTACTCGCCACCTGGAGAATGAATGTCTCCCGGGCGGACGTGAGCATAACTTCCTCGTTTAATAATAGTGCCTTTATTCTGCTCAGTCTATTGAAATCTGCTTCCATGGTAGGGATGGAAGGCCAAATAGAGATATCAACCTTGCCATGAGGGGGAGGAAAAAGCACATTTTTGCAGCAGACAACCCTGTGCGAAACTGTTACAATGTAAGGAATGCCAGCCTGCAGGCCACAACAGTTTTCGTTATTTAAAAGTAAATAACTACCATTGGAAAGGAGAGTGAAAGTAGGTGAAATAACAGGAGCAGGAATACCTTTCAGCACACAAGCAAGATTAGGAGAGGAAACGCTACATGAGCCATGCAATTTAATGTGTTTACAAATAAGCGAATGACCTATAGTCGAGTCGCAGTACTCCCCGTGAGAAAGACTTCCTTGCCGTCCCGAAGGCATTTATACATGAAAGGCAAGGACCAGAGTTCATGCAGGAAAGCACTGCCCAACGGCCGGTAACGGCCCACAGGATAATGTTTCATGCACGAGTCAAATTCAAACAAGGAAAATGGTAAAGCTATAACCCCATGGACTAGCCATACAGCAGAATCGAGTTCTGCAACAGAGAACGGCAAAGGATCCACCTTTTCGATATGTAATAGAGTGTAAGTTGCATCCTTCATGGACATAAATTGCTGTTTGTCAGTTAAGTTAAAAGGTAGAAATAAGGCAGAGGTGTTCAATAAATGCCAAGGCACTTTACCTAACTTGAGCGTTTGTAAAGTCCATGCAAACTGCATAACTGAGCGCAATTGATTCTGACCATGATATAACACAGAAACATCATCTTGTACAATATCAACAACAGAGGACACAATATTCTCTAAAGTGTAAATGCGAGAAGACAGGGTATTAATACTATTGTCAACAACAGCGAGCACCTTTTCCATATTTGCTTGATCTATTTCCCGAAGACGGGAAGCAGCTTCCATTTGTGATAGCTTCCAGAGTTCATTATATGTTTCATAAATGAATCTTTTAGGTCGGGGACCACGAGGTCCCAAAACAAAGTCGGACAGATCAATATTGCCTGTAAGGAGGGACAAATGTTGTTTAACAGAATCAAGGGACGAATGTTGCAGCCATTGTTTGCATAATTTACCAACAGAGTATGTAGTGACAGTACGGGCATCAGTAAACCTCGGATCAGGCCTATTCTGTGTGTAGCTAGCACCAGTATCATGAAAACGCATTTGACATGCATTAGATGATATAGGCCATACTAACCAGGGTGACTGAACCAGCTCAGAAACATTAAACGAATTATTTTGTAACATTGCCTGCAGGGACACGAGGGACATATTGAATCGTGAGCTTTCATTTGGAAAACTCGACAGGGATGGTATTGATGGCGTATTCAATTGTTTAGTGGTTGCTAAGCCCCAACATGTAGTCTGATAGATGGAAGCATTTAGGAACATAATTTGGGTAGGGATGAGGCACGCACGATGCAACGCCTCGGTTCCCTGTACCTGCCATGGCTTGGAGCCCCAAATAGATTTTAAATCCACTGTATTATCCCAGTACTCATAACCACCCACAGCTAAGGCACTTAGAAAGGAACCTGAATAAAGCAATTTGGTGTGTGTTAACATAATTTTCTGAGTTGATGTGTTATTTAGTCTAAAATAATAGGATGCAGGGTTCGACCGATTAAAATCAGTGAAATAATTAAACTTATTTCGAAGAGTTTGAGAGCTACCTGGCAAGGGGTTTGGACAATGTTCCCATTGGGTATAGTTAACAGAACTACGCAGGGCACTGGGTTTATGGAGAAAATGATTACCCCAATGTTGGTAACAATACAAATCGGCATAATTAGCAGAATTCATATATAAATCTTCAGCATTAAAAGATGCATAATATTTTAAATCGGCAAACAAAGCTTCAACGGCATGCACATCCCAATCATCAGAATGAATATTATTTTGTACTACATCACCCATTGAAACACGAAGGACATTAGGTACATTAATAATTTCCGTCGGACCATGGATTTGATAGTTCACTGCATCCCATACGATGCCATCAGCAACGGGGAAAGCTGAAATGTTCACAAATGTGTGGTCACGCTTCATGATGTGAGACGAGGAATGAGGAGCCAAAGTTCCAGAAACATAGTCTACAGCAGAGCGTTCAGGTAAATAGTGACCATTAATTAGTAGAAAAAACACTGTGACAAAGCCAATGGACATGAACAAAAATATCAAGAAAAGTACCAACCAGATGTATGTCCAGGGGGAATCAAAAATTGTCTCTAAACCAGGATATAAAAATACTGAACTTGGATGGAACTTTTGAAGATGTGGAATCCGAATCAAAGGAATAACGAGTCGGGCTTAGTGGCGTTGTTGGTTGATGTGCCACCGATTCTGATGCAGGATAAGTATACTCGTCCTCGTTGATATTGGTGGAGAGTTGGGGATCAATTGTAGTGTCAGGCAAATCAACCATCTCAATTACAGCATCAGCGATCGTTCGTGCAGATGGACTATGAACATATGTCCGATAAATGGCAGGACAAGAGACCGCTGGTGTGACACTATTCAGGATCGGCCAGGCGCTGTAGCTTGACATTTTCAATTGAGATGTATCTGTTCTCTTTGCGACCAGGAAGCGGTGGTAAAATGACTGTACGTGTTCCCTTCAGGCCAAGAACTGGAACTGGTGCACGAAAAGAGGGGCCAAATTCTTTTTGTTTTCAACCTTCTCTCGAACCAGTTCTCCAACTTTCGGAAGCCAGCCGGCTACCGGAATCTGCAACGCAGGATCTGTGGCTGAAGGCAAATGTGTAGTTGCAAGTTTGTCTCGGGCTTCTTGTAAGTCCTGTAACATAGCAGAATGGTTATCTACATCAAACTTGGCGGATTGCGCCGCGATGTCTGGACCCTCAAGGTCAGGCACAAACATTCTTATGCCAAAGAGCATTTCGTATGGGGTCCGCCCACCCAGAGGTCTTCTAGGGAGATTATTAAGTGCACGCTGAACGGTATACAAATGGGCCAGCCAGTTCCTGCCAGTACCTAAAACCCTAGCTGTTAAGGATTGCTTTAAGTCACGGTTCATTCGTTCAACGATAGAGTTGCCCTCAGGCCTATACGGAGACGAAAATTTCACCCGCACCCCAAGCGAAGCCATTGCATCCTTGTAAGCCCTAGAGGCAAACGCTGGACCTTGGTCCGAATGGAAGGTGCCGCATGCGAAAATTCCCACAAAGACACGCAAATCCCTGATTACATTTCGGGCGTCAGCACTCCGTTGTGGCCAGACCCAGAGAAACCGTGTGCACGAGTCCACTGCCACTAAGATGTATTTATAAGCAGTGTCTGATGAGAATGGACCGCAGTGATCCAAGTAAACACACCCAAAGGGTCTGTTAGCAATGCAGAGCGGTGTTTGTGGTGGACGTGTTACCGTGGAAGGCTTAATCTGTTGACAAACGTCGCAAGAAAGCACAAAAGCACGGGTGTCTTTATATAACCCACGCCACCAATAACGCTGCTGCAAGATGGAAACCGTAGCTGACACACCTGCATGAGCAGAAGCCATGCCTTCGTGTGCAGCTGATATCAAGGCACTCCTGCGGTCCGCGTTGGGGATCAGCCGATCTCCAACGTCAGGTATAGTTACATAAGGAACCTGATCGGGACTTAATTTGTAAGAATACTTGGAAGGGAAACCTGTAGGGTAATTATCACCTTCCTTGGTTGCAGCAATAGCTGCTAAAATAACAGGGTCTATTTTAGACATGGACCTGGTAACCGCTGCTACTGAACACGTGACTACTGCTGAACGGGCAGCTTCATCTGCCAGATCGTTACCAATAGCGTGTGCGCCCACCCGCTGATGGCCTAAGGTGTGAACCACCTGTGTGAGGGGCAGACGTTGTTGCAATTCTGCCACTCGAACCCAAAGCATTTTATGCTTAATTGTGCTCCCTTTTGCGTCCTTGTAGTCGTTTTTCGACCAGAAAAACAGATTGTCATTATAAGATTGTACACAGTAAAAAGAATCACATACAATAAGAGTGGTCTCATCCTGTGAAGCGAACTCAAGTGCAAGTAGCAATGCATGCAGCTCGGCCAATTGTGCGGTACTATCCCCAAGTGTGCGTGTGTGCACTACAGTGGATTTGAACTTGCCATCCACAAAGGATCCCGCAACAATAGCACATGCAGCAGAATAAGCGTGCTTGGACCCAGTGGCCGGTTGCGCCGAACCATCAGTGTAGATCACACATTTGTAATCCTCAAGCGGTAATAAAAACAAAGGAGGAGGATGAACGAATTCATACTGCAAAAACTCCTGAGTCTGAAGAGAAGAATCAAAAACAAAAGTGACGTCCGAAGACGTCAAAGATGTAGCCCATTGTATCCAACGGGGATGCATTGCTTTTGAGTTCGGTACACTTGCCTTTGTTACTGCCTCTAGGGCAGGACAGGGTGTTACCACTAGAATCCGCTTTCCCTGTGCCAGTGCGCGTTCTTTTAGAATCGCCATTTGCACTGCAGTTAGAACTTTTTCGACAGATGTAAAGCGTAATTCAGCGGAAGTGTACAGATGTGACTTGTATGCGATGGGTACTGTATCACCTTCATTAAAGGTTAAGTAGGTGAATCCCACCGCCCCCGGAATTATTCTAATCACCAGGTTGGTGTGGTTATCACGAGTCAAAAGATATTTAGACTCCAAGAGGTCTGTCTGCAAAGACTGCAGAATTGAGGTATGCTCAGGCAGCCAGCAAGACCTTGAATAAGTAGGTTGTATCAAAGCATACAAAGGCTTGATACGCTGGGCATATTCGGGAATGTAAGTACGCCCGAAATTCAGGAAACCCAGCAAAGACTGAAGTTTCTTCAGAGTATTTGGGGGCACAAATGTGCACATTTTTCCAAGAAATGGGGGCTAAGCCCTTACCTTCGTTATTGAGCTCATAGCCCAAGAACAGAACAGTAAATTCAGCAATGTGTGACTTAGCAAAGTTAAATTTGTAACCCTGCTCCGCAAATTCAAGAATAATGCGGTCCACACGGGACAGATGCTGATATAACTCGTCGTCTGTCAGATAGATGTCATCAACGTACGAACATGCGTCTTGATCAATGTCATTTAACAAAGAAACAACATGGGCGGCGAATATACCCGGACTATTTTTATAGCCCATGGGTAATCGCCGGAACTGGAATAATTTACCACCGGATGTGAATGCGGTCCATTGACCACTCTCCGGGGCTAGGTTGTGCGTGTAGAAACCGTTTGAAAGGTCAAGTGTCGTTTTGTATTTTTACGAACAAGACTGTCTACAAGCGCAGAACTGTGTGTATTTTGCACCGCAAAGTTCCGACAATGAGTATTTAAATGCCGGTAATCCAAAACTAAGCGGTACGATCCATCGGGTTTAGAAACCACGAAAAGGGGATTGTTCATAGGTGATACGCATGGTTCAATTACTCCCTGATATTCCAACTGTGTCAGAATTTCGGAGACGGGGCCTTTTGCCTGCCGTTTGATGGGATATTGGGGTTGTGGCTGCGGTAGTGACCGCAAAGGTATTGCATGGGGAGGTGACTCTTCATCCCATCCCACATGGTTGCGGTATAACGCTGGTGCCAGGTACACAGCCCACTCAGCTGCAAGTGCTTCAGCTTTGTCTTTTGGGACATGCTTTGAAAAGCTTGGAAGGATTACCTCCTCTCCTTTATGTGCAGCTAATACGAATGGGGGTGGCCAATCCACCTCTGCTAACAAAATGTCATATGAAGAGGTTAGATTTTCCCAAAAATCCCTTTTATTTCACGCGGTATGTCACCTTCAATTTGTATGACTATATTATATAGTCTGTCAGGGGGTGCCACTCTCGTGTCAGCTGTCTCTACAGTAACGAATGTTTCAGTTGCTGTCGCCTCCATATGAGGACGTAGCGCCTCCCGCACTATGGTAACTTCCGCGGCGCTGTCTAGGAGGGTCACTGCCCACGTCCAATTCTGGAGTCTCGTTCTCACGGTCTGAGGCATATTTCGCTGTGACAGCGGCAACCTTTTTCTTCTGAAATTGCGGTCGAGGAAGATGAAAGTCTTCTGCTTTACCTCTGACTTGTTGTCGAGGTTGGTCTCGCTCCTGGGGAGCCTCTCGGCCCCTTCCTCTATCTTGCCGTCCTCCTCCACCAGCCTGTGACGACGTCTGGGCCTGTGAAGAACGAGGAGAACGCGTATCAGAGCTCTGAAACCTTTCTGGTGATTTAATCCTTGACCTATCACGTAAATCATAAGTACGTTCAGAAGAAACCGAAACTGGGGAAGCGCCTCTCGACCCCGGCTTCTTTTGTTGCTTACCCTGCTTTTTCTGTCTCCAACTCTTTTTAGTGAAGACCGGTTTATCATCCTTCTCAGATGCACTTTTTGTTTGTATAACTTGTGTTTGCGATTGAGTTTGCATTTTTACAAAAGGCTTGTTGCCTAGGCTATTTCTTCCAATTGTTTTATAAGCCCGGGCTATTATTTTCGGTAATTCGCGAGGCCTGTCCAACTCTGGGACCAAAGCCAAAGCATTCGCTACTTGAAAGTTCATAGCATCGCCCTTGACATTTCCAAGGATCAGCTCAGCTACTACATCAAACACTCCCACTAGTCTCATCCCTAATTCCACAGCCGCTTCAGGGCCATGTTCATCCTGTACTTTTTAATTACAGAGGGTAGAACCGTCATGGAAGGAGTTCCAAAACATTTTGAATAAACTGCTGCGAATACCTTACCCCAGTTTTCACATGATGTCAAATCGGGGATTATGTCTTTTGGCAAACTTATCGTGAGGATGCGGTGTTTATCTACTGGGGATGTATGTGGAAACACTGCTTCTATCTGATCGAACTTTTCTGCAAGCCAGTAAGGATAGTCGTCCTTATTTTGTGGACGTTTGCCCATCACAGAATTTACCATGACAGGACTTATAGTCACTCCAGCTGCAATAGCTGGTTGGCCTGCGACTACAGGAGCAGCTCCATGGAGGCTACCTGTAACGTATGTCACCAAGGCTCGATGCACTCGCACCAACTCGGTATGCATAGTGCGCAGTTCCGCAATCGGTAATGCCAGATAATTTGGATGCGGGGTATACCCGGCCAATACAGGCCAAGTGGCCCCCTGAATTGATAAGGGGCCTAAACGAACTGCGGTAGTTGGTTGTGGTAGGGCGCCATTAAACCAAACACGGTGCTGCCAAGCCGTGAGAGGCACTTCAAGAACAGTATAGGGTCGATAGGCAGCAGGAACAGCGGTGGGCTTATATTCATGAAACAGCTTATCACCTGCATCCACCGCTTCAAAAGTGATCCAAGTGTAAAACACTTCAAAGTGATAAGCCGCATCGGCTTGAACCACAAAGACCAACTCGACCCCAGTATCGGGCACTCCATACACAGCTAAGTGGTCTCGGAGTGCTCCTCGACTATGTGCAGCTATCGCCACACCAGCCATGACTAAACAATTATATTCGACAACCTAACAGGGAGCACAAAAATGGGTCTATTAACTAACCTTTTTAATAATATCAAGCTTGAAAGAACCTATAAAACATTCAATATAGGAGGTATCACCGTCACATACGCCTCCGGAAGCGTACGCGAGGGGTTTGTGGACAAGCACAAGCACTACTCAAGCGTCTCGCAGATAAGCTGCCCCACGGTGGTCGCGCCATGTCATAAGGTTTCTGCACATACACAGAGCTATGCACAGGAAAATGGGACCCCGGAATACAGTGGTTTGCCACCATATACCGTAGCACCCAAAAACCCCAACCCAACTAGCTTAGCATCCCATTAGCACTCAAGTACTAATGTTTGGACAACCCAGAACACGGTATCTTTATCTCAGGACTCGCAGAAGCAAGAACACTCTTTCGTCACTCACTCGTACTTGTTCACAAGGTGCGTAGGAAGAGACACTGGATAGGTTAAAATGTTTATTCCAACTTACGTGCTCTAATGTACAGTACACGTGTCAGTACTAATAGCATAATGCATATGACTAATACAAGCAGCATGGTTACAATTCCATAGAATACAAACGGGGAAAGCATCTCAGAGCTCAGTGGATAAACGTATAAATAACATTACCACCCTCCCCTTGCAGTAAGATAGTTTATTATAATAATAGAAGACCTCTGGGCTTTGACTAGCGAACCCCCATACCTCAGTCTCTAGATGCAGAATTACATCAGCAGGACATCATAGCTCTTCTCACTGAAAGGGATTTCTCCAAGTGTCTTTAAGCGCTAGTAAACCACAGTATTAAAAGCACATCAAATTCTTCATGGCAATTGCACATAATGTTATGTCTGGGTGCGCGAGACTGGCCATATCAGGAAGAACCAGAATACATTGTTATGCGACCTTGTACATGTTTGTGCAGACTGAGCCCAGAAAGGTGAACAACAGAAAATGCAGACAGTGCAAAAGAACTTGGCACGAGCAAAGGGCGAGGAAGGCCCGGCTCAGTGTAACGTGCGCAAAGAAAAGCAGCATGGCAGCCAGGCCTAGGCCAACATAACAAGGCAGGTAACAATCCACACGACAAGAGAAGTGCAGAAATAAGCAAAAAAGGTGCAGAAGGAGGCAAGAGAACTGCAGAAAGAGTCAAGAGAGTTACACAAACAGGCAAGAGAGGTGCAGAAAAAGGGAACAGGGATGCAGGAAGAGGCAAGAGAGCTGCAGAAAGAGGAAAGAAGGATGCAGAAAGAGGGAAGAGGGGTGCAGAAAGAGGCAAGATGGGTGCAGAACGAAGCAAGAGAAGTGCAGAAAGAAGCAACAGAGGTGCAGAAGGAGGCAAGAGTACTGCAGAAAGAGGCAGGAGAGTTGCAGAAACAAGGAAGAGAGGTGCAGAAAAAGGGAACAGGGGTGCAGAAAGAGGCAAGAGGGGTGCAGAAAGACGCAAGAGACGTGCAGAAAGAGGCAAGAGGGGTGCAGAAATAGGCAAGAGTAATGCAGAAAGAAGCAACACAGGTGCAGAAGGAGGCAAGAGAACTACAGAAAGAGGCAAGAGAGTTGCAGAAACAGGCAAAAGAGGTGCAGAAAGAACCAACAGAGGTGCAGAAACAGACAAGAGGGGTGCAGAAAGAGGCAAGAGAAGTGCAGAAAAAAGGAAGAAGGGAGCAGAAAGAGGCAAGAGGGGTGCAGAATGAAGCAAGAGAGGTGCAGAAAGAAGCGAGAGGTGCAGAAAGAAGCAAGAGAGGTGCAGAAAGAGGCAAGAGGGGTGCAGAAATAGGCAAGAGAAGTGCAGAAAGAAGCAACAGAGGTGCAGAAGGAGGCAAGAGAAGTGCAGAAAGAGGCAAGACGGTTGCAGAAACAGGCAAAAAAGCATTGGAAAGAAGGAAGAGCAGTGCAGAAAGAACCAACAGAGGTGCAGAAACAGACAAGAGGGATGCAGAAAGAGACAAGAGAAGTGCAGAAATAAGCAACAGAGGTGTAGAAGGATCCAAGAGAACTACAGAAAGAGGAAAGAGCATTGTAGAAACAGGCAAGAGAGGTGCAGAATTAGGGAAGAGGGGCACAGAAAGAGGCAAGAGAGGTGCAGAAAGAGGAAAGAAGGATACAGAAAGAGGGAAGAGAGGTGCAGAAAGAGGCAAGAGGGGTGCAGAAAGAAGCAAGAGAAGTGCAGAAAGAAGCAACAGAGATGCAGAAGGAGGCAAGAGGGGTACAGAAAAAGGCAAGAGAAGTGTAGAAAGAAGCAATAGAGGTGCAGAAAGAGGCAAGAGAAGTGCAGAAAGAGCCAACAGAGGTGCAGAAACAGACAAGAGGGGTGCAGAAAGATGCAAGGGAAGTGCAGAAAGAAGCAGCAGAGGTGCTGAAGAAGGCAAGAGTATTGCAGAAAGAGGTAAGAGAGTTGCAGAAACAGGCAGGAGAGATGCAGAAAAAGGGAACAGGGGTGCAGAAAGAGGCAAGAGAGGTGCAGAAAGAGGGAATAAGGATGCAGAAATAGGCAAGAGGGGTGCAGAAATTTGCAAGAGAGGTCCAGAAAGAAGCAAGAGCAGTGCAGAAAGAACCAACAGATGTGCAGAAACAGACAAGAGGGGTGCAGAAAAAGGCAAGAGAAGTGCAAAATGAAGCAATAGAGGTGCAGAAGGAGGCAAGAGTACTGCAGAAAGAGGCAAGAGAGTTGCAGAAACAAGGAAGAGAGGTGCAGAAAAGGGGAACAGGGGTGCAGAAAGAGGCAAGAGAGGTGCAGAAAGAGGGAAGAAGGGTGCAGAAAGAGGCAAGAGGGGTGCAGAAAGAACCAAGAGAGGTGCAGAAAGAAGCAAGAGAGTGGCAGAAAGAAGCAACAGAGGTTCAGAAAGAGGTAAGAGGGGTGCAGAAATAGGCAAGAGAAGTTCAGAAAGAAGCAACCGAGGTGCAGGAGGAGGCAAGAGAAATGTAGAAAGAGGCAAGAGAGTTGCAGAAACAGGCAAAAGAGGTGCAGATAGAACCAACAGAGGTGCAGAAACAGACTTGAGGGGTGCAGAAAGAGGCAAGAGAAGTGCAGAAAGAAGGAAGAAGGGAGCAGAAAGAGGCAAGAGGGGTGCAGAAAGAAGCAAGAGAGGTGCAGAAAGAATCAAGAGAGGTGAAGAAAGAAGCAAGAGAGGTGCAGAAAGAGGCAAGAGGGGTGCACAAATAGGCAAGAGAAGTGCAGACAGAAGCAACAGAGGTGCAGAAGGAGGCAAGAGAAGTGCAGAAAGAAGGAAGAAGGGTGCAGAAAGAAGCAAGAGGGGTGCAGAAAGAAGCAAGAGAGGTGCAGACAGAGGCAAGAGGGGTGCAGAAATAGACAAGAGAAGTGGAGAAAGAAGCAACAGAGGTGCAGAATGAGGCAAGAGAACTGCAGAAAGAGGCAAGAGCGGTGTAGAAACAGGCAAGAGAGGTGCAGAAAAAGGGAAGAGGGGTGCAGAAAGAGGCAAGAGAGGTGCATAAAGAGGAAAGAAGGATGCAGAAAGAGGGAAGAGAGGTGCAGAAAGAACCAAAAGAGGTGCAGAAGGAGGCAAGAGGGGTGCAGTAAGAAGCAAGAGGGGTGAATACATTTGCAAGAGAGGTCCAGAAGGAAACCAGAGCAGTGCAGAAAGAACCAACATAGGAGCAGAAACAGACAAGAGGGTGCAGAAAGAGGCAAGAGAAGTGCAGAAAGAAGCAACAGAGGTGCAGAAGGAGGTAAGATTACTGCAAAAAGAGGCAGGAGAGTTGCAGAAACAGGCAAGAGAGGTGCTGAGAAGGGGAACAGGGGTGCAGAAAGAGGCAAGAGAGGTGCAGAAAGAGGGAAGAAGGATGCAGAAAGAGGCAAGAGGGGTGCAGAAAGAAGCAAGGTTGGTGAAGAAAGAAGCAAGAGAAGTGCAGAAAGAAGCAACAGAGGTGCAGAAGGAGACAAGAGGGGTGCTGAAAGAGGCAAGATGGGTGCACAAATAAGCAACAGAGGTGCAGAAGGAGGCAAGAGAGCTGTAGAAAGAGGCAAGAGAGTTGCAGAAACACGCAAGAGAGGTGCAGAAAAAAGGAACAGGGGTGCGAGAAGAGGCAAGAGAGGTGCAGAAAGAGGAAAGAAGGATGCAGAAAGAGGGAAGAGGGGTGCAGAAAGAGGCAAGATGGGTGCAGAAAGAAGCAAGAGCAGTGCAGAAAGAACCAACAGAGGTGCGGAAACAGACAAGATGGGTGCAGAAAGAGGCAAGAGAAGTGCAGAAAGAAGCAACAGAGGTGCAGAAGGAGGCAAGAGTACTGCAGAAAGAGGCAGGAGAGTTGCAGAAACAAGGAAGAGAGGTGCAGAAAAAGGGAACAGGGGTTCAGAAAGAGGCAAGAGGGGTGCAGAAAGAAGCAAGAGAGGTGCAGAAAGAGGCAAGAGGGGTGCAGAAATAGGCAAGAGTAGTGCAGAAAGAAGCAACACAGGTGCAGAAGGAGGCAAGAGAGCTGTAGAAAGAGGCAAGAGAGTTGCAGAAACAGGCAAGAGAGGTGCAGAAAAAAGGAACAGGGGTGCGAGAAGAGGCAAGAGAGGTGCAGAAAGAGGAAAGAAGGATGCAGAAAGAGGGAAGAGGGGTGCAGAAAGAGGCAAGATGGGTGCAGAAAGAAGCAAGAGCAGTGCAGAAAGAACCAACAGAGGTGCGGAAACAGACAAGATGGGTGCAGAAAGAGGCAATAGAAGTGCAGAAAGAAGCAACAGAGGTGCAGAAGGAGGCAAGACAAGTGCAGAAAGAGGCAGGAGAGTTGCAGAAACAAGGAAGAGAGGTGCAGAAAAAGGGAACAGGGGTGCAGAAAGAGGCAAGAGGGGTGCAGAAAGAAGCAAGAGAGGTGCAGAAAGAGGCAAGAGGGGTGCAGAAATAGGCAAGAGAAGTGCAGAAAGAAGCAACAGAGGTGCAGAAGGAGGCAAGAGTACTGCATGAAGAGGCAGGAGAGTTGCAGAAACAAGGAAGAGAGGTGCAGAAAAAGAGAACAGGGGTGCAGAAAGAGGCAAGAGATTTGCAGAAACAGGCAAAAGAGGTGCAGAAAGAACCAACAGAGGTGCAGAAACAGACAAGAGGGGTGCAGAAAGAAGCAAGAGAAGTGCAGAAAGAAGGAAGAAGGGAGCAGAAAGAGGCAAGAGGGGTGCAGAAAGAAGCAAGAGAGGTGCAGAAAGAAGCGAGAGGTGCAGAAAGAAGCAAGAGAGGTGCAGAAAGAGGCAAGTGGGGTGCAGAAATAGGCAAGAGAAGTGCAGAAAGAAGCAACAGAGGTGCAGAAGGAGGCAAGAGAAGTGCAGAAAGAGGCAAGACGGTTGCAGAAACAGGCAAAAAGCATTGGAATGAAGGAAGAGCAGTGCAGAAAGAACCAACAGAGGTGCAGAAACAGACAAGAGGGATGCAGAAAGAGACAAGAGAAGTGCAGAAATAAGCAACAGAGGTGTAGAAGGAGGCAAGAGAACTACAGAAAGAGGCAAGAGCATTGTAGAAGCAGGCAAGAGAGGTGCAGAATTAGGGAAGAGGGGTGCAGAAAGAGGCAAGAGAGGTGCAAAAAGAGGAAAGAAGGATACAGAAAGAGGGAAGAGAGGTGCAGAAAGAGGCAAGAGGGGTCCAGAAAGAAGCAAGAGAAGTGCAGAAAGAAGCAGCAGAGGTGCAGAAGGAGGCAAGAGGGGTGCAGAAAGAGCCAACAGAGGTGCAGAAACAGACAAGAGGGGTGCAGAAAGAGGCAAGGTAAGTGCAGAAAGAAGCAGCAGAGGTGCTGAAGAAGGCAAGAGTACTGCAGAAAGAGGTAAGAGAGTTGCAGAAACAGGCAGGAGAGATGCATAAAAAGGGAACAGGGGTGCAGAAGGAGGCAAGAGAACTGCAGAAAGAGGCAAGAACGTTGCAGAAACAGGCAAGAGAGGTGCAGAAAAAAGGAAGAGGGGTGCAGAAAGAGGCAAGAGAGGTGAAGAAAGAGGAAAGAAGGATGCAGAAAGAGGGCAGAGGGGTGCAGAAAGAGGCAATAGGTGTGGAGAAAGAAGCAACAGAGGTGCAGAAACTGGCAAGAGGGGTGCAGAAATAGGCAAGAGAAGTGCAGAAAGATGCAACAGAGGTGCAGAAGGAGACAAGAGGGGTACCGAAAGAGGCAAGAGGGGTGCACAAATAAGCAACAGAGGTGCAGAAGGAGCCAAGAGAACTGTAGAAAGAGGCAAGAGCATTGCAGAAACAGGCAAGAGAGGTGCAGAAAAAAGGAACTGGGGTGCAAGAAGAGGCAAGAGAGGTGCAGAAAGAGGAAAGAAGGATGCAGAAAGAGGGTCGAGGGGTGCAGAAAGAGGCAAGATGGGTGCAGAAAGAAGCAAGAGCAGTGCAGAAAGAACCAACAGAGGTGCAGAAACAGACAAGATGGGTGCAGAAAGAGGCAAGAGAAGTGCAGAAAGAAGCAACAGAGGTGCAGAAGGAGGCAAGAGTACTGCAGAAAGAGGCAGGAGAGTTGCAGAAACAAGGAAGAGAGGTGCAGAAGAAGGGAACAGGGGAGCAGAAAGACGCATGAGGGGTGCAGAAAGAGGCAAGAGGGGTGCAGAAAGAAGCAAGAGAGGTGCAGAAAGAGGCAAGAGGGGTGCAGAAATAGGCAAGAGTAGTGCAGAAAGAAGCAACACAGGTGCAGAAGGAGGCAAGAGAACTACAGAAAGAGGCAAGAGAGTTGCAGAAACAGGCAAAAGAGGTGCAGAAAGAACCAACAGAGGTGCAGAAACAGACAAGAGGGGTGCATAAAGAGGCAAGAGAAGTGCAGAAAGAAGGAAGAAGGGGGCAGAAAGAGGCAAGAGGGGTGCAGCAAGAAGCAAGAGAGGTGCAGAAAGAAGCGAGAGGTGCAGAAAGAAGCAAGAGAGGTGCAGAAAGAGGCAAGAGGGGTGCAGAAATAGGCAAGAGAAGTGCAGAAAGAAGCAACAGAGGTGCAGAAGGAGGCAAGAGAAGGGCAGAAAGAGGCAAGACGGTTGCAGAAACAGGCAAAAAAGCATTGGAAAGAAGGAAGAGCAGTGCAGAAAGAACCAACAGAGGTGCATAAACAGACAAAAGGGATGCAGAAAGAGACAAGAGAAGTGCAGAAATAAGCAACAGAGGTGTAGAAGGAGGCAAGAGAACTACAGAAAGAGGAAAGAGCATTGTAGAAACAGGCAAGAGAGGTGCAGAATTAGGGAAGGGGGCGCAGAAACAGGCAAGAGAGGTGCAGAAAGAGGAAAGAATGATACAGAAAGAGGGAAGAGAGGTGCAGAAAGAGGCAAGAGGGGTGCAGAAAGAAGCAAGAGAAGTGCAGAAAGAAGCAACAGAGGTGCAGAAGGAGGCAAGAGGGGTGCAGAAAAAGGCAAGAGAAGTGTAGAAAGAAGCAATAGAGGTGCAGAAGGAGGCAAGAGAAGTGCATAAAGAGCCAACAGAGGTGCAGAAACAGACAAGAGGGGTGCAGAAAGAGGCAAGGGAAGTGCAGAAAGAAGCAGCAGAGGTGCTGAAGAAGGCAAGAGTATTGCAGAAAGAGGTAAGAGAGTTGCAGAAAGAGGCAGGAGAGATGCAGAAAAAGGGAACAGGGGTGCAGAAAGAGGCAAGAGAGGTGCAGAAAGAGGGAATAAGGATGCAGAAATAGGCAAGAGGGGTGCAGAAATTTGCAAGAGAGGTCTAGAAAGAAGCAAGAGCAGTGCAGAAAGAACCAACAGATGTGCAGAAACAGACAAGAGGGGTGCAGAAAAAGTCAAGAGAAGTGCAAAATGAAGCAATAGAGGTGCAGAAGGAGGCAAGAGTACTGCAGAAAGAGGCAAGAGAGTTGCAGAAACAAGGAAGAGAGGTGCAGAAAAGGGGAACAGGGGTGCAGAAAGAGGCAAGAGAGGTGCAGAAAGAGGGAAGAAGGGTGCAGAAAGAGGCAAGAGGGGTGCAGAAAGAACCAAGAGAGGTGCAGAAAGAAGCAAGAGAGTGGCAGAAAGAAGCAAGAGAGGTGCAGAAAGAGGCAAGAGGGGTGCAGAAATAGGCAAGAGTAGTGCAGAAAGAAGCAACACAGGTGGAGAAGGAGGCAAGAGAACTACAGAAAGAGGCAAGAGAGTTGCAGAAACAGGCAAAAGAGGTGCAGAAAGAACCAACAGAGGTGCAGAAACAGACAAGAGGGGTGCAGAAAGAGGCAAGAGAAGTGCAGAAAGAAGGAAGAAGGGAGCAGAAAGAGGCAAGAGGGGTGCAGAAAGAAGCAAGAGAGGTGCAGAAAAAGCGAGCGGTGCAGAAAGAAGCAAGAGAGGTGCAGAAAGATGCAAGTGGGGTGCAGAAATAGGCAAGAGAAGTGCAGAAAGAAGCAACAGAGGTGCAGAAGGAGGCATGAGAAGTGCAGAAAGAGGAAAGACGGTTGCAGAAACAGGCAAAAAAGCATTGGAATGAAGGAAGAGCAGTGCAGAAAGAACCAACAGAGGTGCAGAAACAGACAAGAGGGATGCAGAAAGAGACAAGAGAAGTGCAGAAATAAGCAACAGAGGTGTAGAAGGAGGCAAGAGAACTACAGAAAGAGGCAAGAGCATTGTAGAAACAGGAAAGAGAGGTGCAGAATTAGGGAAGAGGGGTGCAGAAAGAGGCAAGAGAGGTGCAAAAAGAGGAAAGAAGGATACAGAAAGAAGGAAGAGAGGTGCAGAAAGAGGCAAGAGGGGTGCAGAAAGACGCAAGAGAAGTGCAGAAAGAAGCAACAGAGGTGCAGAAGGAGGCAAGAGGTGTACAGAAAAAGGAAAGAGAAGTGCAGAAAGAAGCAATAGAGGTGAAGAAGGAGGCAAGAGAAGAGCAGAAAGAACCAACAGAGGTGCAGAAACAGACAAGAGGGGTGCAGAAAGAGGCAAGAGAAGTGCAGAAAGAAGGAAGAAGGGAGCAGAAAGAGGCAAGAGGGGTGCAGAAAGAAGCAAGAGAGGTGCAGAAAGAAGCGAGAGGTGCAGAAAGAAGCAAGAGAGGTGCAGAAAGAGGCAAGTGGGGTGCAGAAATAGGCAAGAGAAGTGCAGAAAGAAGCAACAGAGGTGCAGAAGGAGGCAAGAGAAGTGCAGAAAGAGGCAAGACGGTTGCAGAAACAGGCAAAAAAGCATTGGAATGAAGGAAGAGCAGTGCAGAAAGAACCAACAGAGGTGCAGAAACAGACAAGAGGGATGCAGAAAGAGACAAGAGAAGTGCAGAAATAAGCAACAGAGGTGTAGAAGGAGGCAAGAGAACTACAGAAAGAGGCAAGAGCATTGTAGAAGCAGGCAAGAGAGGTGCAGAATTAGGGAAGAGGGGTGCAGAAAGAGGCAAGAGAGGTGCAAAAAGAGGAAAGAAGGATACAGAAAGAGGGAAGAGAAGTGCAGAAAGAAGCAATAGAGGTGAAGAAGGAGGCAAGAGAAGTGCAGAAAGAGCCAACAGAGGTGCAGAAACAGACAAGAGGGGTGCAGAAAGAGGCAAGGTAAGTGCAGAAAGAAGCAGCAGAGGTGCTGAAGAAGGCAAGAGTACTGCAGAAAGAGGTAATAGAGTTGCAGAAACAGGCAGGAGAGATGCATAAAAAGGGAACAGGGGTGCAGAAGGAGGCAAGAGAACTGCAGAAAGAGGGAAGAGCGTTGCAGAAACAGGCAAGAGAGGTGCAGAAAAAAGGAAGAGGGGTGCCGAAAGAGGCAAGAGAGGTGCAGAAAGAGGAAAGAAGGATGCAAAAGAGGGCAGAGGGGTGCAGAAAGAGGCAATAGGTGTGGAGAAAGAAGCAACAGAGGTGCAGAAACTGGCAAGAGGGGTGCAGAAATAGGCAAGAGAAGTGCAGAAAGAAGCAACAGAGGTGCAGAAGGAGACAAGAGGGGTGCCGAAAGAGGCAAGAGGGGTGCACAAATAAGCAACAGAGGTGCAGAAGGAGCCAAGAGAACTGTAGAAAGAGGCAAGAGCATTGCAGAAACAGGCAAGAGAGGTGCAGAAAAAAGGAACTGGGGTGCAAGAAGAGGCAAGAGAGGTGCAGAAAGAGGAAAGAAGGATGCAGAAAGAGGGTCGAGGGGTGCAGAAAGAGGCAAGATGGGTGCAGAAAGAAGCAAGAGCAGTGCAGAAAGAACCAACAGAGGTGCAGAAACAGACAAGATGGGTGCAGAAAGAAGCAAGATAAGTGCAGAAAGAAGCATCAGAGGTGCAGAAGGAGGCAAGAGTACTGCAGAAAGAGGCAGGAGAGTTGCAGAAACAAGGAAGAGAGGTGCAGAAGAAGGGAACAGGGGTGCAGAAAGAGGCAAGAGGGGTGCAGAAAGAGGCAAGAGGGGTGCAGAAAGAAGCAAGAGAGGTGCAGAAAGAGGCAAGAGTAGTGCAGAAAGAAGCAACACAGGTGCAGAAGGAGGCAAGAGAACTACAGAAAGAGGCAAGAGAGTTGCAGAAACAGGCAAAAGAGGTGCAGAAAGAACCAACAGAGGTGCAGAAACAGACAAGAGGGGTGCAGAAAGAGGCAAGAGAAGTGCAGAAAGAAGGAAGAAGGGAGCAGAAAGAGGCAAGAGGGGTGCAGAAAGAAGCAAGAGAGGTGCAGAAAGAGGCAAGAGGGGTGCAGAAATAGGCAAGAGAAGTGCAGAAAGAAGCAACAGAGGTGCAGAAGGAGGCAAGAGAAGGGCAGAAAGAGGCAAGACGGTTGCAGAAACAGGCAAAAAAGCATTGGAAAGAAGGAAGAGCAGTGCAGAAAGAACCAACAGAGGTGCAGAAACAGACAAAAGGGAATCAGAAAGAGACAAGAGAAGTGCAGAAATAAGCAACAGAGGTGTAGAAGGAGGCAAGAGAACTACAGAAAGAGGAAAGAGCATTGTAGAAACAGGCAAGAGAGGTGCAGAATTAGGGAAGGGGGCGCAGAAACAGGCAAGAGAGGTGCAGAAAGAGGAAAGAATGATACAGAAAGAGGGAAGAGAGGTGCAGAAAGAGGCAAGAGGGGTGCAGAAAGAAGCAAGAGAAGTGCAGAAAGGAGCAACAGAGGTGCAGAAGGAGGCAAGAGGGGTGCAGAAAAAGGCAAGAGAAGTGTAGAAAGAAGCAATAGAGGTGCAGAAGGAGGCAAGAGAAGTGCATAAAGAGCCAACAGAGGTGCAGAAACAGACAAGTGGGGTGCAGAAAGAGGCAAGGGAAGTGCAGAAAGAAGCAGCAGAGGTGCTGAAGAAGGCAAGAGTATTGCAGAAAGAGGTAAGAGAGTTGCAGAAAGAGGCAGGAGAGATGCAGAAAAAGGGAACAGGGTGCAGAAAGAGGCAAGAGAGGTGCAGAAAGAGGGAATAAGGATGCAGAAATAGGCAAGAGGGGTGCAGAAATTTGCAAGAGAGGTCCAGAAAGAAGCAAGAGCAGTGCAGAAAGAACCAACAGATGTGCAGAAACAGACAAGAGGGGTGCAGAAAAAGGCAAGAGAAGTGCAAAATGAAGCAATAGAGGTGCAGAAGGAGGCAAGAGTACTGCAGAAAGAGGCAAGAGAGTTGCAGAAACAAGGAAGAGAGGTGCAGAAAAGGGGAACAGGGGTGCAGAAAGAGGCAAGAGAGGTGCAGAAAGAGGGAAGAAGGGTGCAGAAAGAGGCAAGAGTGGTGCAGAAAGAACCAAGAGAGGTGCAGAAAGAAGCAAGAGAGTGGCAGAAAGAAGCAAGAGAGGTGCAGAAAGAGTCAAGAGGGGTGCAGAAATAGGCAAGAGTTGTGCAGAAAGAAGCAACACAGGTGGAGAAGGAGGCAAGAGAACTACAGAAAGAGGCAAGAGAGTTGCAGAAACAGGCAAAAGAGGTGCAGAAAGAACCAACAGAGGTGCAGAAACAGACAAGAGGGGTGCAGAAAGAGGCAAGAGAAGTGCAGAAAGAAGGAAGAAGGGAGCAGAAAGAGGCAAGAGGGGTGCAGAAAGAAGCAAGAGAGGTGCAGAAAGATGCAAGTGGGGTGCAGAAATAGGCAAGAGAAGTGCAGAAAGAAGCAACAGAGGTGCAGAAGGAGGCATGAGAAGTGCAGAAAGAGGAAAGACGGTTGCAGAAACAGGCAAAAAAGCATTGGAATGAAGGAAGAGCAGTGCAGAAAGAACCAACTGAGGTGCAGAAACAGACAAGAGGGATGCAGAAAGAGACAAGAGAAGTGCAGAAATAAGCAACAGAGGTGTAGAAGGAGGCAAGAGAACTACAGAAAGAGGCAAGAGCATTGTAGAAACAGGAAAGAGAGGTGCAGAATTAGGGAAGAGGGGTGCAGAAAGAGGCAAGAGAGGTGCAAAAAGAGGAAAGAAGGATACAGAAAGAAGGAAGAGAGGTGCAGAAAGAGGCAAGAGGGGTGCAGAAAGACGCAAGAGAAGTGCAGAAAGAAGCAACAGAGGTGCAGAAGGAGGCAAGAGGGGTACAGAAAAAGGCAAGAGAAGTGCAGAAAGAAGCAATAGAGGTGAAGAAGGAGGCAAGAGAAGTGCAGAAAGAGCCAACAGAGGTGCAGAAACAGACAAGAGGGGTGCAGAAAGAGGCAAGGGAAGTGCAGAACGAAGCAGCAGAGGTGCTGAAGAAGGCAAGAGTACTGCAGAAAGAGGTAAGAGAGTTGCAGAAACAGGCAGGAGAGATGCAGAAAAAGGGAACAGGGGTGCAGAAAGAGGCAAGAGAGGTGCAGAAAGAGGGAAGAAGGGAGCAGAAAGAGGCAAGAGGGGTGCAGAAAGAAGCAAAAGTGGTGCAGAAAGAAGCAAGAGAGGTGCAGAAAGAAGCAACAGAGGTGCAGAAAGAAGCAGGAGGGGTGCAGAAATAGGCAAAAGAAGCACAGAAAGTATCAAGAGAGGTGCAGAAGGAGGTAAGAGGGATTGCAGAAATAGGCAAGAGGGGCGCAGAAATTTGCAAGAGAGGTCCAGAAAGAAGCAAGAGCAGTGCAGAAAGAACCAACAGATGTGCAGAAACAGGCAAGAGGGGTGCAGAAAGAGACAAGAGAAGTGCAGAAATAAGCAAAAGAGGTGCAGAAGGAGGCAAGAGAACTGCAGAAAGAGGCAAGAGAGTTACACAAACAGGCAAGAGAGGTGCAGAAAAAGGGAACAGGGGAGAAGTTGGCCTGGTATATGCTGTCCACTAATTATAGTGGGCACCTTGCACCAGTCCAAACAACCCCTTATTGGAGATAGGTTAAAGACAACCTTTATTGAAAGCTATCCTAGTGGTAGCTATGGAGAGCAGCCTTCAGGCTAAGTCTTGAAGGAATGTAAAGCAGCTTGTTTTACCAGTCTATAATCTCTTGAGTGACCAAATGAAAGAGGACCACACCAGGTATATATTCAAAATATATGTATTTATTGCTAAACACACCCCTCTAGTCTCTTTATGAGGCTAGAGTTCAAAGTACATAAGTTATAAGTTAGTTATCAACAGTAATAGCACAAATACACGTTTGAGCCCTAGGGGCGTACCAAACCATATACCAATAAAGTGGTATAAGAACCACGACTGAGCTAGACACAAGGCCTAGAGCCTGTAGAAGTGCTTGGACCACAAGGAACCACCCAAGGTAGTGACACAGGGGACCCACGGGGTACGCGTGCAGTGTAAGAACACAGCCGCGAATCGCCATTGACTTCTATGGGGAAAGTCGCGGTTGGAATTTTAAAGGAAAGGGACACTTAGAGGAGGACTTGGAGCAAACCCCTTCAGAACTAGGTCGTTCTAGAGTCTATACCCACAGGTGCACCGGAGTACTCGAGTTACCTCACCCAGGCAAGCCGGGTGCATAGGTGTCTTTCGGGGTCGGGTTTCGTCGTCGTTTACTATGGCGATCTGCTGCAAAGTGCTGCTGGCGACCAAGTCGAAAGTGTTCGGGTGGATCCAAAGGTGGATCGGAGATCTGAAGAACCTGAAAGCAGAGGGGACAGAGTCTGGGTCACTAGCCAGTGACCAGGAAGGCGATGAGCGGATGCCCACCGATGTCGGGTGCTTCAGGTAGGTTGACGGTCATCTTGACTCTTCAGCCACGAGGTCCAGGAGGTGTCGACGACGACCAGGAGCTGGATTCGAGCTGCCCACAATGTTTGTCGATTGCAGGGGTGTCGGCGACCGGATTGGACCCAACAAGCCTTGGCAACGGCAAGTCTCTGGGAAATAGAAGAAGGACAGTGGTGCAGACCAGCAAGGTCTGAGGGACTCACCCAGTGAGGGTAAGTCAGGGCACGCCTGGAGCAACCAGAGAAGCCCAAGCAAAAGAAGATTGGCCTTCGGGAGGGCCTACTACCCAACAGACTAGCGACCGCGAAGGAGCCTCGAGTGGACACACTTGGAGCAGGCTCACGGGACACTCGTGGAGTGGAGGCCAGTGATCTTCGGTGCAGTCGGTGCTGGAGATAGGGGCTACTCGAAGCATAAAGCACAACTTCGTGGGAGCCCAGGAAGAGGATGCACTTGCAAATGTGCTCGGTGTCCAGGGGTCACGGTTCCACATTACCCACGACAGCTACGGGCCTCAGCTTTGCTGGGGAGTCAGGGCAGCCTCGGTGAAGTCTGGAAATCTACCTCTGGTGATGCAAAGACTTCGGCGTCCGGCGGGAGCTTCAGCGATGCAGACCAGACAATTGCTTCTTTGGTGCCTGCCAAGTAGGGGAGTCACTCCTTGACCCCAAGGGAGATTCTTCAGTCCTCTAATCTTAAAGTAGAGCATCGAAGGTCCAGGATTCTGTGTCAGAGTTTCATCCAGGTAAATCTAAAGTCCTAAGGACTGGGGTCCCATACTTATACCAAGTTAGGGGGTTGGACATACTCTGGGGACCCACCTATGGGAGGGTCAGGGAAGAGGGGTGGTTACACCCCTTTCCCTTTGTCCAGTTTCGCACCAGAGCAGGGGCTGGAAGCCCCTGAACCAGTATGAACTGGGGTATGCACAGGGACACCAAATGTTCCCCCAGTGCAGGACTTCAAAGCACCAGAGAGTGCTCCCGCCCAGCCCCAATACACACTATCCTGTCTGGGGAGGTGGTTACACCTCCCTGGGACAGGAAACCTATTGTCCAGGCCTCCCCTGCCGGAGTTTCAGTCAGCAGCAGGAGGCCAGACTCGTGTCTGTGGCAGCGGCATCCATTTTGTGATGCCAGGGCTTGGAAAGAAGTTACCGGGCAGGCCGGTGTGTACATGTCTCTCCCTCTAGAAGGGTGGAATGCTACCCCCGCCGCCAGAACTGGTGGGGGGTAGTATTCCAAGATGTTTGACACCAAACACGACATGTTTCCGTGCAGCCATCCCAAAGTTAGCATTTAACGCGAGGTTATAATGCGCTTAAGAGTATATGGTCAGGCTGCACTACAAACAGCATCAGAGAAGGGTCTCCGAACGCTGCAGAGGGGCCCTGCTCATGCAGGGGCACCCTCTCACATAGGAACCACGCACTCTGCCTTCAGGATTGATAAGGCCTGCCGTAGGAGTGACTTATAGGTTTATATGTGTGTATGTATGTAGTGATATAGGTAGCCTATATCACAGTAAGGGGTGCATGCACCACCTTACCCAGGCTGCAGTAGCAGACCTGTGGTGTCCTTTTGGCTGGCCTTCCAGGGGTGGCACAATACATGCTGCAGCCCCTGGTAGGCCTCTGAGGTACCTATGCCCTGGGTACATAGTATACCATATACTAGGGACTTACAAGGGCACTCCATATTCCAATCAGAGATGTGCCTAAGGCACATGGAAACCATTTTAGAGATGAAGCAGCTAGGCTGGGGTTCTGATTAGCAGGGCCCCAGCCAGACTAAAGTCGAAAAACAGTGCAGCATCAGCAAAAAGTGGGGGTACCCATGTGAAGCAGATCCTACTCTCCTACACAACCCCCCCCCAAACGTAGGGACATTAAACTAACCTTGCCCAGTTAAGTCTTCATGTTCTAAGTGGAAGTACCTAGAGAGTCCATCTGCATTGGCATGGTTACTCCCAGGTCAATGTTCCACTGTGAAGTCCATCCCCTGTAGGGAAATGGACCACCTAAGCAGTTTGGGGTTTTCACCCTTCATTTGTTTTAGCCATAAGAGGGGCTTATGGTCTGTTTGAACAAGGAAGTGAGTACCAAACAAGTATGGCCTCAACTTCTTCAGAGCCCAGACCACAGCAAAGGCCTCCCTCTCAATGGCTGACCAACGTTTCTCTCTAGGGGTCAGCCTTCTGCTAATAAAAGCTACTGGCTGATCCTGACCTTCATCATTCAATTGTGACAGTACAGCCCCTACCCCCAATTCAGATGCATCTGTTTGGACAATGAACTTCTTGGAGTAATCAGGACTCTGTAGAATGGGAGCAGTGCACATGGCCTGCTTTAGGTCATCAAATGCCTTTTGACAGCTAACTGTCCACTGAACCTTTTTGGGTATTTTCTTGGAAGTTAAGTCATTCAGGGGTGTCACTATTGATCCATACCCCTTGACAAATCTCCTATAGTACCCAGTCAGGCCTAAAAAGGCTCTCACCTGAGTCTGGGTAGTTGGAGCAGTCCAGTCCATGATGGTCTGGATCTTGCTCTGTAAGGGTTGAACCTGGCCTGCACCCACAAGGTGGCCCAGGTACACAACCTGACTCTGCCCTATCTGGCACTTGGTGGCCTTGATAGTCAGGCCTGCTTTCTGCAGGGCCTGTAAAACATTTCTGAGGTGGACCAGGTGATCCTCCCAGGTGGAGCTAAAGACAGCAATATCATCTAGATATGCTGCACTATAGGCTTCCAGACCTGTAAGGACTGTATTCACTAACCTCTGAAAAGTGGCAGGTGCATTCTTCAGACCAAAGGGCATCACCACAATCTGATAATGCCCACTATTGGTTGAGAATGCTGTCTTTGGCTTTGCATCATCAGCTAGTCTGATCTGCCAGTAGCCAACTGTCAGGTCAAATGTGCTTAGATACTTGGCTGAGGCCAAAGTGTCTATTAGCTCATCTGCCCTAGGTATTGGATGGGCATCAGTCCTAGTGACTGCATTGAGACCCCTGTAGTCCACACAAAACCTCATCTCTCTTTTCCCACCATTGGTGTGAGGTTTTGGCACAAGGACCACTGGACTAGCCCAAGGGCTATCTGAGGGTTCAATAACTCCCAAATCCAACATCTTCTGGACTTCTGTCCTGATACAGTCCCTGACATGGTCAGGTTGCCTATAAATCTTATTTTTAATAGGCAGACTGTCCCCAGTGTCCACTTCATGAGTGCACCAGGTGGTCTGACTTGGAGTCAGAGAGAACATATGTCTGTACTGATTGAGCACTTGTCTACAATCAGCTTGCTGCTGAGCAGTGAGGCTGCCTGCCAAGGCTAAACCATCTACTGACCCATCATCAGGGTTCTGTGAGAGCAGGTCAGGGAGTGGGTCACTCTCTTCCTCCTGTCCCTCATCAGTAGCCATGAGCAAACCCATGTCTGCCCTGTCCACATATGGTTTTAACCTGTTGACATGGAGAACCCTGTGGGGACTCCTGGGTGTTCCTAGGTCTACTAAGTAGGTAACCTCACCCTTCTGT
Source organism: Calotriton arnoldi (assembly GCA_963921515.1). Lineage (NCBI taxonomy): Eukaryota > Metazoa > Chordata > Amphibia > Caudata > Salamandridae > Calotriton > Calotriton arnoldi. Next base: position 523,645 of record CAWUFW010008236.1, on the reverse strand, counting down.
TCAACAATGGTATGGGGTCCACTCCATTTGTCTTGGAGAGCTGCTGGGGCCACTGGCTCCAACACCCACACCTTCTGTCCTGGCTGGTAAACAGTCAGTACAGCCTTTGGTCATGCCAGGCTTTTTGAAGTTCCTGGCTAGCCTCAAGGTTTTTAGTTGCCTTTTTCATGTACTCAGCCATCCGGGAGCGGAGACCAAGTACATAGTCCACTATGTCTTGCTTTGGGGGCTTGAGAGGTAACTCCCATCCTTCCTTCACCAAGCACAATGGACCCCTGACAGGGTGACCAAACAAAAGTTCAAAAGGGCTGTAGCCAACCCCTTTTGAGGCACCTCCCTGTATGCAAATAAAAGGCAGGGCAAGAGTATGTCCCATCTTCACCTAAGCTTTTCTGGGAGCCCTTTAATCATGCCCTTCAAGGTTTTGTTGAATCTCTCAACTAAACCATTGCATTGTGGGTGATAGGGTGTGGTGAACTTGTAAGTCACTCCACACTCCTTCCACATTGCTTTTAAGTATCCAGACATAAAGTTAGCACCCCTGTCTGATACAACCTCCTTAGGGAAGCCCACTCTTGAGAAAATTCCCAGGAGGGCCCTTGCCACCACAGGTGCTGTAGTGGTCCTAAGGGGAATAGCCTCTGGGTACCTGGTGGCATGATCCACTACCACCAGGATAAACCTGTGCCCAGATGCTGTTTGGGGATCCATGGGACCAACAATGTCAATCCCCACCTTTTCAAAGGGAACCCCCACCACAGGTAGTGGTATCAGGGGTGCCTTTGTAGTGCCACCTGCCTTGCCACTGGCCTGGCAGGTTACACAGGAGCGACAAAACTCCTTGGTGTCTTCAGACATGTGGGGCCAGTGAAAGTGAGGGACAATTCTGTCCCAAGTCTTGTTCTGGCCCAGGTGACCTGCTAAGGGAATGTCATGGGCTAGGGTCAATAGGAAGCCCCTGAACTTCAGAGGTATAACCAACCTCCTGGTGGCACCAGGCTTGGGGTCTCTACACTCTGAGTACAAGAGTCCATCATCCCAATACACTGTATGGGGACCACTAGCTTTCCCAGCAGCCTCAGCAGCAGCTTGCTGTCTGAGGGGTTCAAGAGAGAGGCAGCTCTGCTGCTGCTGGCTCAGATCTGCCCTGGAAGGGCCCCTGTCCCCAAGAACTCAACCTGGTCAGGTTCAAGCTCCTCTGGGACAGTTCCTTCCTCAGGACTGAGATCATCCCCCTCAAGAGACTGATCTTCCTTCTGAGCCAAGGGGAAGGCACTGCCTTTACCCTACTACTCCTCTTCTTGGAGGGCACTTGGTCCATTATTCCAGAATCCAAGGCCTGTTCAGTGTTAGACATTTTGGCTTGTGACCTGGTCACAGCAAACACATCTGCAGGGATGCCCAGCATTTCTGCATGGGTCCTGAGCTCCACTTCTGCCCAAGCTGAAGTTTCTAAATCATTGCCAAGCAAGCATTCAACTGGTAGGTCTGCACTTACCACAACCTTCTTAAGGCCAGTTACCCCTCCACAGGAGAAGTTAACAACTGCCAGAGTATGGTCTGTTCTGACATTGCTAGCATTGGTCACTTGGTACATTTCACCAAGTATAATCTGCCCAGGATTCACAAGGTCTTGTGTCACCATGGTGACACTTGCCCCTGTGTCCCTAAATGCCAACGCCTCTTTTCCATTGATTAAGGGCTGTTGCCTGTACTTGCCCAGATTACTGGGACTCACAGAGGAGGTCACATCCATGCCTCCATCACAGACTAAGACAGCCTGAGTGAGTTCTCTGACTAGGTCAGAGCTCATCTCCTTACCCAGGGTCAACCCTACTAAACCCTTGGCTTGTGTAGTCCCACCACCAACTGTAACTGCACTAGGGGGAGCAGGTGCCTTAGGGGCATTGGTGGGGGCTGGAGTAGAGTCTTTGGACTTGGTGCAATCACTGGTCCAGTGGGTCTTTTGCTTACAGACCTTGCACCATGGTTTCTTTTGGCCTTTCCCTTTGTTAGACTGTGAATCCCCCCTGAAGAAGATTTTTGGGGGCCTTGTGAAGACTTCTGGTCTTTACTCTTCTCCCCACCCTTATCAGAGTTCTTAGAATCTTGCTTCTTTGGGTCACCACCTTGGTTCTGTACCTTCTGCCTCACCCTGGTTCTGACCCATTTGTCTGCCTTCTTTCCCAATTCTTGGGGAGAGGTCAGATCAGAGTCCACCAGGTACTGATGCAACAGCTGATTTTGACAGTTATTAAGAATCTGCTCCCTCATGATAAGATTGTACAATCCTGTGAAGTCACACACCTTACTGCCCATCAACCAGCCTTCCAGAGCCTTAGCAGAACAATCCACATAGTCTACCCAGTCTTGAGTCTGTGCTTTTGGGTGTCTCTGAACTTTAACCTGTATTGTTCAGTTGTTAGGCCAAACCCATCAATCAGAGCACTCTTCAAGACTTTGTAATTGTCAGCATCCTCTTCTCTTACAGTGAGGAGCTTGTCTCTACCTTTGTCTGCAAAGGAGAGCCACAAGATTGCTGCCACCTGCTCCTGAGGGACCCTTTGTACTTTACAGGCCCTCTCCAGTGCAGTTATCCATTTGTGGATGTCATCCCCACTCTGGTAGGGAGGGACAATCTTGCTCAGGTTTCTATGGTCATAAGACCTTTTTCTATCTCTGGGGAAATTGCTGCCACCATGGGACTCTAGTCCCATCTTTTTTCTCTCTTTGTAGAGATCTAGGGACTCCCTGTCTATAGCCAACTGCTGTTTTCTGAGCTCAAGCTGGGCTTGCTCATACTGAATCAGTCTCTTTCTCCTGTCATGAGAGGATTTTCTCCTATGAGAAGAGACAGAGGTCCCTATTGAGGTGTCAGAGTGGTTAGACTCTTGAGAAGGAGATCTAGACCTTCTGGGCACACTCACAATTCTTCCTGGGGGGACAAAGGGGAGGTCATTCTGATCCTCCTCCTCCACAGGAGGAATTGGGTTCTCCAGGTCAAGGTCATTTTCACCTTCCTGGCCAGTTTCAGAGGGGGGGTCCTGGGTTTCTTCACCCCTGCCCCTTCCTCATTTTCTGCCCCACCCTCTCTGCCTACCCCTTCAGACCCTAGGGGTCTGCTGAGATCATCAGCCAGTAACACCTCCTTCAGGTGTTGGGTGCTGGCACTTTTGCCTGCCTTCAACTTCCTAGTATTGCATAATGCTCTCAATTCCAAGAATGGGAGTTTATCATACTTGGAGGGAAGAAGCCCACTGGCTTCTGGCAAGGACTCACTGGGTCCTGGCTTTGAAGACATTACTAGTGAGGTGTGGTGTATGCACTACCTACTCTAGTGTGGCCTACTAAACTCTCTTGAGTTGTAGAAAGGGTGTGCTATCCCTTAACACACAACTCTAAGTTCAGTAGAACTTACTGTATACTAAGCTTGATTTATATGTACCTTAGGTACCCTTAGTGGTTTTCAGTTGATCAATTCAATTGAGATTATCTGGTAAAACAATAGCAAGCTGGAATCCCACACGCTGCACACCAATGTGAGAAGTTGGCCTGGTATATGCTGTCCACTAATTATAGTGGGCACCTTGCACCAATCCAAACAACCCCTTATTGGAGATAGGTTAAAGACAACCTTTATTGAAAGCTATCCTAGTGGTAGCTATGGAGAGCAGCCTTCAGGCTAAGTCTTGAAGGAATGTAAAGCAGCTTGTTTTACCAGTCTATAATCTCTTGAGTGACCAAATGAAAGAGGACCACACCAGGTATATATTCAAAATATATGTATTTATTGCTAAACACACCCCTCTAGTCTCTTTATGAGGCTAGAGTTCGAAGTACATAAGTTATAAGTTAGTTATCAACAGTAATAGCACAAATACACGTTTGAGCCCTAGGGGCGTACCAAACCATATACCAATAAAGTGGTATAAGAACCATGACTGAGCTAGACACAAGGCCTAGAGCCTGTAGAAGTGCTTGGACCACAAGGAACCACCCAAGGTAGTGACACAGGGGACCCACGGGGGACGTGTGCAGTGTAAGAACACAGCCGCGAATCGCAGTTGACTTCTATAGGGAAAGTCGCGGTTGGAATTTTAAAGGAAAGGGACACTTAGAGGAGGACTTGGAGCAAACCCCTTCAGAACTAGGTCGTTCTAGAGTCTATACCCATGGGAGCACCGGAGTACTCGAGTTACCTCACCCAGGGAAGCCGGGTGCATAGGTGTCTTTCGGGGTCGGGTTTCGTCGTCGTTTACTATGGCGATCTGCTGCAAAGTGCTGCTGGCGACCAAGTCGAAAGTGTTCGGGTGGAACCAAAGGTGGATCGGAGATCTGAAGTACCTGAAAGCAGAGGGGACAGAGTCTGGGTCACTAGCCAGTGACCAGGAAGGCGATGAGCGGATGCCCACCGATGTCGGGTGCTTCAGGTAGGTTGACGGTCGTCTTGACTCTTCAGCCACGAGGTCCACGAGGCGTCCACGATGACCAGGAGCTGGATTCGAGCTGTCCCACAATGTCTGTCGATTGCAGGGGTGTCGGCGACCGGATTGGACCCAACAAGCCTTGGCAACGGCAAGTCTCTGGGAAATAGAAGAAGGACAGTGGTGCAGACCAGCAAGGTCTGAGGGACTCACCCAGCAAGGGTAAGTCAGGGCATTCCTGGGGCAACCAGAGAAGCTCAAGCAGAAGAAGATTGGCCTTCGGGAGGGCCTACTAGCCAATGGACTAGCGACCGTGAAGGAGCCTCAAGTGGACGCACTTGGAGCTGGCTCACGGGACACTCGTGGAGTGGAGGCCAGTGATCTTCAGTGCAGTCGGTGCTGGAGGCAGGGGCTACTTGGAGCCCAAAGCACAACTTTGTGGGATCCCAGGAAGAGGATGCACTTGCAAATGTGCTCGGTGTCCAGGGGTCTTAGTTCCACGTTACCCACAACAGTTACGGGCCTCAGCTTTGCTGGGGACTCAGGGCAGCCTCAGGGAAGTCTGGAAATCCACCTCTGGTGATGCAAAGACTTCGGTGTCCGGCGGGAGCTTCAGCGATGCAGACCGGACAATTGCTTCTTTGGTGCCTGCCAAGCAGGGGAGTCACTCCTTGACCCCAAGGGAGATTCTTCAGTCCTCTAATCTTAAAGTAGAGCGTCGAAGGTCCAGGATTCTGTGTCAGAGTTTCGTCCAGGTAAATCTAAAGTCCTAAGGACTGGGGTCCCATACTTATACCAAGTTAGGGGTTGGACATACTCTGGGGACCCACCTATGGGAGGGTCAGGGAAGAGGGGTGGTTACACCCCTTTCCCTTTGTCCAGTTTCGCGCCAGAGCAGGGGCTGGAAGCCCCTGAACCAGTTTGAACTGGGGTATGCACAGGGACACCAATTGTGCCCCCAGTGCAGGACTTCAAAGCACCAGAGAGTGCTCCCGCCCAGCCCCAATACACACTATCCTGTCCTGGGACAGGAAACCTATTGTCCAGGCCTCCCCTGCCGGAGTTTCGGTCAGCAGCAGGAGGCCAGACTTGTGTCTGTGGCAGCGGCATCCATTTTGTGATGCCAGGGCTTGGAAAGAAGTTACCGGGCAGGCCGGTGTGTACATGTCTCTCCCTCTAGAAGGGTGGAATGCTACCCCCGCTGCCAGAACTGGCAGGGGGGTAGTATTCCAAGATGTTTGACAACAAACACGACATGTTTCCGTGCAGCCATCCCAAAGTTAGCATTTAACGCGAGGTTATAATGCGCTTAAGAGTATATGGTCAGGCTGCGCTACAAACGGCATCAGAGAAGGGTCTCCGAACGCTGCAAAGGGGCCCTGCTCATGAAGGGGCTCCCTCTCACATAGGAACCACGCACTCTGCCTTCAGGATTGATAAGGCCTGCCATAGGAGTGACTTATAGGTTTATATGTGTGTATGTATGTAGTGATATAGGTACCCTATATCACAGTAAGGGGTGCAAGCACCACCTTACCCAGGCTGCAGTAGCAGACCTGTGGTGTCCTTTTGGCTGGCCTTCCAGGGGTGGCACAATACATGCTGCAGCCCCTGGTAGGCCTCTGAGGTACCTATGCCCTGGGTACATAGTATACCATATACTAGGGACTTACAAGGGCACTCCAGATTCCAATCAGAGATGTGCCTAAGGCACATGGAAACCACTTTAGAGAGGAAGCAGCTAGGCTGGGGTTCTGATTAGCAGGGCCCCAGCCAGACTAAAGTCGAAAAACAGTGAAGCATCAGCAAAAAGTGGGGGTACCCATGTGAAGCAGATCCTACTCTCCTACACAGGGATGCAGGAAGAGGCAAGAGAGGTGCAGAAAGAGGAAAGAAGGATGCAGAAAGAGGGAAGAGGGGTGCAGAAAGAGGCAAGATGGGTGCAGAACGAAGCAAGAGAAGTGCAGAAAGAAGCAACAGATATAGAGAAAGAGGCAAGAGGGGTGCAGAAAAAGGCAAGAGAAGTGCAAAATGAAGCAATAGAGGTGCAGAAGGAGGCAAGAGTACTGCAGAAAGAGGCAAGAGAGTTGCAGAAACAAGGAAGAGAGGTGCAGAAAAGGGGAAAAGGGGTACAGAAAGAGGCAAGAGAGGTGCAGAAAGAGGGAAGAAGGGTGCAGAAAGAGGCAAGAGGGGTGCAGAAAGAAGCAAGGGAGGTGCAGAAAGAAGCAAGAGAGTGGCAGAAAGAAGCAACAGAGGTTGAGAAAGAGGCAAGAGAAATGCAGAAAGAGGCAAAAGAGTTGCAGAAACAGGCAAAAGAGGTGCAGATAGAACCAACAGAGGTGCAGAAACAGACATGAGGGGTGCAGAAAGAGGCAAGAGAAGTGCAGAAAGAAGGAAGAAGGGAGCAGAAAGAGGCAAGAGGGGTGCAGAAAGATGCAAGAGAGGTGCAGAATGAATCAAGAGAGGTGAAGAAAGAAGCAAGAGAGGTGCAGAAAGAGGCAAGAGGGGTACAGAAATAGGCAAGAGAAGTGCAGAAAGAAGCAACAGAAGTGCAGAAGGAGGCAAGAGAAGTGCAGAAAGAAGGAAAAAGGGTGCAGAAAGAAGCAAGAGGGGTGCAGAAAGAAGCAAGAGAGGTGCAGACAGAGGCAAGAGGGGTGCAGAAATAGGCAAGAGAAGTGCAGAAAGAAGCAACAGAGGTGCAGAATGAGGCAAGAAAACTGCAGAAAGAGGCAAGAGCGTTGTAGAAACATGCAACAGAGGTGCAGAAGGAGGCAAGAGGGGTGCAGTAAGAAGCAAGAGGGGTGAATAAATTTGCAAGAGAGGTCCAGAAGGAAACAAGAGCAGTGCAGAAAGAACCAACAGAGGAGCAGAAACAGACAAGAGGGGTGCAGAAAGAGGCAAGAGAAGTGCAGAAAGAAGCAACAGAGGTGCAGAAGGAGGTAAGAGTACTGCAGAAAGAGGCAGGAGAGTTGCAGAAACAGGCAAGAGAGGTGCTGAGAAAGGGAACAGGGGTGCAGAAAGAGGCAAGAGAGGTGCAGAAAGAGGGAAGAAGGATGCAGAAAGAGGCAAGAGTGGTGCAGAAAGAAGCAAGAGTGGTGAAGAAAGAAGCAAGAGAGGTGCAGAAAGAAGCAACAGAGGTGCAGAAAGAGGCAAGAGGGGTGCAGAAATAGACAAGAGAAGTACAGAAAGATGCAACAGAGGTGCAGAAGGAGACAAGAGGGTTGCAGAAAAATCAAGAGGGGTGCAGAAATTTGCAAGAGAGGTCCAGAAAGAAGCAAGAGCAGTGCAGAAAGAACCAACAGAGGAGCAGAAACAGACAAGAGGGGTGCAGAAAGAGGCAAGAGAAGTGCAGAAAGAAGCAACAGAGGTGCAGAAGGAGGTAAGAGTACTGCAAAAAGAGGCAGGAGAGTTGCAGAAACAGGCAAGAGAGGTGCTGAGAAAGGGAACAGGGGTGCAGAAAGAGGCAAGAGAGGTGCAGAAAGAGGGAAGAAGGATGCAGAAAGAGGCAAGAGTGGTGCAGAAAGAAGCAAGAGTGGTGAAGAAAGAAGCAAGAGAGGTGCAGAAAGAAGCAACAGAGGTGCAGAAAGAGGCAAGAGGGGTGCAGAAATAGACAAGAGAAGTACAGAAAGATGCAACAGAGGTGCAGAAGGAGACAAGAGGGTTGCAGAAAAAGGCAAGAGGGGTGCAGAAATTTGCAAGAGAGGTCCAGAAAGAAGCAAGAGCAGTGCAGAAAGAACCAACAGAGGTGCAGAAACAGACAATAGGGGTGTAGAAAGAGACAAGAGAAGTGCAGATAAGCAACAGAGGTGCAGAAGGAGGCAAGAGAACTGCAAAAAGAGGCAAGAGCGTTGCAGAAACAGGCAAGAGAGGTGCAGAAAAAAGGAAGAGGGGTGCAGAAAGAGGCAAGAGAGGTGCAGAAAGAGGAAAGAAGGATGCAGAAAGAGGGAAGAGGGGTGCAGAAAGAGGCAATAGGAGTGGAGAAAGAAGCAACAGAGTTGCAGAAACTGGCAAGAGGGGTGCAGAAATAGGCAAGAGAAGTGCAGAAAGAAGCAACAGAGGTGCAGAAGGAGACAAGAGGGGTGCCGAAAGAGGCAAGAGGGGTACACAAATAAGCAACAGAGGTGCAGAAGGAGGCAAGAGAACTGTAGAAAGAGGCAAGAGCGTTGCAGAAACAGGCAAGAGAGGTGCAGAAAAAAGGAACAGGGGTGCGAGAAGAGGCAAGAGAGGTGCAGAAAGAGGAAAGAAGGATGCAGAAAGAGGGACGAGGGGTGCAGAAAGAGGCAGGATGGGTGCAGAAAGAAGCAAGAGCAGTGCAGAAAGAACCAACAGAGGTGCGGAAACAGACAAGATGGGTGCAGAAAGAGGCAAGAGAAGTGTAGAAAGAAGCAACAGAGGTGCAGAAGGAGGCAAGAGTACTGCAGAAAGAGGCAGGAGAGTTGCAGAAACAAGGAAGAGAGGTGCAGAAAAAGGGAACAGGGGTGCATAAAGAGGCAAGAGGGGTGCAGAAAGAAGCAAGAGAAGTGCAGAAAGAGGCAAGAGGGGTGCAGAAATAGGCAAGAGTAGTGCAGAAAGATGCAACACAGGTGCAGAAGGAGGCAGGAGAACTACAGAAAGAGGCAAGACAGTTGCAGAAACAGGCAAAAGAGGTGCAGAAAGAACCAACAGAGGTGCAGAAACAGACAAGAGGGGTGAAGAAAGAGGCAAGAGAAGTGCAGAAAGAAGGAAGAAGGGAGCAGAAAGAGGCAAGAGGGGTGCAGAAAGAAGCAAGAGAGGTGCATAAAGAAGCGAGAGGTGCAGAAAGAAGCAAGAGAGGTGCAGAAAGAGGCAAGAGGGGTGCAGAAAGAGGGAAGACGGTTGCATAAACAGGCAAAAAAGCATTGGAAAGAAGGAAGAGCAGTGCAGAAAGAAGCAACAGATGTGCAGAAGGAGGCAAGAGAAGTGCAGAAAGAGGCAAGACGGTTGCATAAACAGGCAAAAAAGCATTGGAAAGAAAGAAGAGCAGTGCAGAAAGTACCAACAGAGGTGCAGAAACAGACAAGAGGGATGCAGAAAGAGATAAGAGAAGTGCAGAAATAAGCAACAGAGGTGTAGAAGGAGGCAAGAGAACTACAGAAAGAGGCAAGAGCATTGTAGAAACAGGCAAGAGAGGTGCAGAATTAGGGAAGAGGGGCGCAGAAAGAAGCAAGAGAGGTGCAGAAAGAGGAAAGAAGGATACAGAAAGAGGGAAGAGAGGTGCAGAAAGAGGCAAGAGGGGTGCAGAAAGAAGCAAGAGAAGTGCAGAAAGAAGCAACAGAGGTGCAGAAGGAGGCAAGAGGGGTGCAGAAAAAGGCAAGAGAAGTGCAGAAAGAAGCAATAGAGGTGCAGAAGGAGGCAAGAGAAGTGCAGAAAGAGCCAACAGAGGTGCAGAAACAGACAAGAGGGGGTGCAGAAAGAGGCAAGGGAAGTGCAGAAAGAAGCAGCAGAGGTGCTAAAGAAGGCAATAGTATTGCAGAAAGAGGTAAGAGAGTTGCAGAAACAGGCAGGAGAGATGCAGAAAAAGGGAACAGGGGTGCAGAAAGAGGCAAGAGAGGTGCAGAAAGAGGGAAGAAGGATGCAGAAATAGGCAAGAGGGATGCAGAAATTTGCAATAGAGGTCCAGAAAGAAGCAAGAGCAGTGCAGAAAGGACCAACAGATGTGCAGAAACAGACAAGAGGAGTGCAGAAAAAGGCAAGAGAAGTGCAAAATGAAGCAATAGAGGTGCAGAAGGAGGCAAGAGTACTGCAGAAAGAGACAAGAGAGTTGCAGAAACAAGGAAGAGAGGTGCAGAAAAGGGGAACAGGGGTGCAGAAATAACCAAGAGAGGTGCAGAAAGAACCAAGAGAGGTGCAGAAAGAAGCAAGAGAGTGGCAGAAAGAAGCAACAGAAGTTCAGAAAGAGGTAAGAGGGATGCAGAAATAGGCAAGAGAAGTGCAGAAAGAAGCAACCGAGGTGCAGGAGGAGGCAAGAGAAATGCAGAAAGAGGCAAGAGAGTTGCAGAAACAGGCAAAAGAGGTGCAGATAGAACGAACAGAGGTGCAGAAACAGACATGAGGGATGCAGAAAGAGGCAAGAGAAGTGCAGAAAGAAGGAAGAAGGGAGCAGAAAGAGGCAAGAGGGGTACAGAAAGAAGCAAGAGAGGTGCAGAAAGAATCAAGAGAGGTGAAGAGAGAAGCAAGAGAGGTGCAGAAAGAGGCAAGAGGGGTGCAGAAATAGGCAAGAGAAGTGCAGACAGAAGGAAGAAGGGTGCAGAAAGATGCAAGAGGGGTGCAGAAAGAAGCAAGAGAGGTGCAGACAGAGGCAAGAGGGGTGCAGAAATAGGCAAGAGAAGTGCAGAAAGAAGCAACAGAGGTGCAGAATGAGGCAAGAGAACTGCAGAAAGAGGCAAGAGCGTTGTAGAAACAGGCAAGAGAGGTGCAGAAGGAGGCAAGAGGGGTGCAGTAAGAAGCAAGAGGGGTGAATAAATTTGCAAGAGAGGTCCAGAAGGAAACAAGCGCAGTGCAGAAAGAACGAACAGAGGAGCAGAAACAGACAAGAGGGGTGCAGACAGAGGCAAGAGAAGTGCAGAAAGAAGCAACAGAGGTGCAGAAGGAGGTAAGAGTACTGCAAAAAGAGGCAGGAGAGTTGCAGAAACAGGCAAGAGAGGTGCTGAGAAAGGGAACAGGGGTGCAGAAAAATGCAAGAGAGGTGCAGAAACAGGGAAGAAGGATGCAGAAAGAGGCAAGAGGGGTGCAGAAAGAAGCAAGAGTGGTGAAGAAAGAAGCAAGAGAGGTGCAGAAAGAAGCAACAGAGGTGCAGAAAGAGGCAAGAGGGGCGCAGAAATAGACAAGAGAAGTACAGAAAGATGCAACAGAGGTGCAGAAGGAGACAAGAGGGTTGCAGAAAAAGGCAAGAGGGGTGCAGCAATTTGCAAGAGAGGTCCAGAAAGAAGCAAGAGCAGTGCAGAAAGAACCAACAGAGGTGCAGAAACAGACAAGAGGGGTGTAGAAAGAGATGAGAAGTGCAGATAAGCAACAGAGGTGCAGAAGGAGGCAAGAGAACTGCAGAAAGAGGCAAGAGCATTGCAGAAAGAGGCAAGAGAGGTGCAGAAAGAGGAAAGAAGGATGCAGAAAGATGGAAGAGGGGTGCAGAAAGAGGCAAGAGAGGAGCAGAAAGAGGCAAGAGGGGTGCAGAAATAGGCAAGAGAAGTGCAGACAGAAGGAAGAAGGGTGCAGAAAGATGCAAGAGGGGTGCAGAAAGAAGCAAGAGAGGTGCAGACAGAGGCAAGAGGGGTGCAGAAATAGGCAAGAGAAGTGCAGAAAGAAGCAACAGAGGTGCAGAAGGAGACAAGAGGGTTGCAGAAACAGACAAGAGGGGTGTAGAAAGAGATGAGAAGTGCAGATAAGCAACAGAGGTGCAGAAGGAGGCAAGAGAACTGCAGAAAGAGGCAAGAGCATTGCAGAAAGAGGCAAGAGAGGTGCAGAAAGAGGAAAGAAGGATGCAGAAAGATGGAAGAGGGGTGCAGAAAGAGGCAAGAGAGGAGCAGAAAGAAGCAACAGAGGTGCAGAAACAGGCAAGAGGGGTGCAGAAATAGCAAGAGAAGTGCAGAAAGAACCAACAGAGGTGCAGAAACAGAAAAGAGGGGTGCAGAAAGAGGCAGGAGAAGTGCAGAAAGAAGCAACAGAGGTGCAGAAGGAGGCAAGAGTATTGCAGAAAGAGGCAAGAGAGTTGCAGAAACAAGGAATCGAGGTGCAGAAAAAGGGAACAGGGGTGCAGAAAGAGGTAAGAGGGGTGCAGAAAGAGGGAAGAAATGTGCAGAAAAATGCAAGAGGGCTGCAGAAAGAAGCAAGAGAGGTGCAGAAAGAAGCAAGAGAGGTGCAATAAGAAGGAACCGAGGTGCAAATAGAGGCAAGAGGGGTGCGAAATAGGCTAGAGAAGTGCAGAAAGAAGCAACAGAGGTGCAGAAGGAGGAAAGAGAATTGCAGAAAGAGGCAAGAGAGTTGCAGAAACAGGCAAAAGAGGTGCAGAAAGAAGCAAGAGCAGTGCAGAAAGAACCAACAGAGGTGCAGAAACATACAAAAGGGGTGCAGAAAGAGGCAAGCGAAGTGCAGAAAGAAGCAACAGAGGTGCAGAAGGAGCCAAGAATCCTGCAGAAAGAGGCAAGAGAGTTGCAGAAACAGTCAGGAGAGGTGCAGAAAGAAGGAAGAAGGGTTCAGAAAGAGGCAAGAGGGGTGCAGAAAGAAGCAAGAGAGGTGCAGAAAGAAGCAAGAGAATTGCAGAAAGAGGCAAGAGGGGTGCGAAATAGGCTAGAGAAGTGCAGAAAGAAGCAAAAAAGGTGCAGAAGGAGGCAATAGAAGTGCAGAAAAAGGCAAGACGAATGCAGAAACAGGCAAACAAGGCAGAAGTACAGAAAGATGCAACAGAGGTGCAGAAGGAGACAAGAGGGTTGCAGAAAAAGGCAAGAGTGGTACAGAAATTTGCAAGAGAGGTCCAGAAAGAAGCAAGAGCAGTGCAGAAAGAACCAACAGAGGTGCAGAAACAGACAAGAGGGGTGTAGAAAGAGACGAGAAGTGCAGATAAGCAACAGAGGTGCAGAAGGAGGCAAGAGAACTGCAGAAAGAGGCAAGAGTGTTGCAGAAAGAGGCAAGAGAGGTGCAGAAAGAGGAAAGAAGGATGCAGAAAGATGGAAGAGGGGTGCAGAAAGAGGCAAGAGAGGAGCAGAAAGAAGCAACAGTGGTGCAGAAACAGGCAAGAGGGGTGCAGAAATAGCAAGAGAAGTGCAGAAAGAACCAACAGAGGTGCAGAAACAGAAAAGAGGGGTGCAGAAAGAGGCAGGAGAAGTGCAGAAAGAAGCAACAGAGGTGCAGAAGGAGGCAAGAGTATTGCAGAAAGAGGCAAGAGAGTTGCAGAAACAAGGAATCAAGGTGCAGAAAAAGGGAACAGGGGTGCAGAAAGAGGTAAGAGGGGTGCAGAAAGAGGGAAGAAATGTGCAGAAAGATGCAAGAGGGCTGCAGAAAGAAGCAAGAGAGGTGCAGAAAGAAGCAAGAGAGGTGCAGAAAGAAGGAACCGAGGTGCAAATAGAGGCAAGAGGGGTGCGAAACAGGCTTGAGAAGTGCAGAAAGAAGAAACAGAGGTGCAGAAGGAGGAAAGAGAATTGCAGAAAGAGGCAAGAGAGTTGCAGAAACAGGCAAAAGAGGTGCAGAAAGAAGCAAGAGCAGCGCAGAAAGAACCAACAGAGGTGCAGAAACATACAAGAGGGGTGCAGAAAGAGGCAAGCGAAGTGCAGAAAGAAGCAACAGAGGTGCAGAAGGAGCCAAGAATCCTGCAGAAAGAGGCAAGAGAGTTGCAGAAACAGGCAGGAGAGGTGCAGAAAGAAGGAAGAAGGGTTCAGAAAGAGGCAAGAGGGGTGCAGAAAGAAGCAAGAGAGGTGCAGAAAGAAGCAAGAGAATTGCAGAAAGAGGCAAGAGGGGTGCGAAATAGGCTAGAGAAGTACAGAAAGAAGCAACAGAGGTGCAGAAGGAGGAAAGAGAATTGCAGAAAGAGGCAAGAGAGTTGCAGAAACAGGCAAAAGAGGTGCAGAAAGAAGCAAGAGCAGTGCAGAAAGACCCAACAGAGGTGCAGAAACAGACAAGAGGGATGCAGAAAGAGACAAGAGAAGTACAGAAATAAGCAACAGAGGTGCAGAAGGAGGCAAGAGAACTGCAGAAAAAGGCAAGAGCATTGCAGAAACAGGCAAGAGAGGAGCAGAAAAAGGAAAGAGGGGTGCTGAAAGAGGCAAGAGAGGTGCAGAAAGAGGAAGGAAGGATGCAGAAATAGGGAAGTGGGGTGCAGAAAGAGGAAAGAGGGGTACAGATGAAGCAAGAGAAGTGCAGAAAGAAGCAACAGAGGTGCAGAAAGAGGCAAGAGTGGTGCAGAAAGAGGCAAGAAAAGTGCAGAAAGAAGCAACAGAGGTGCAGAAGGAGGCAATAGAACTGCAGAAAGAGGAAAGAGCGTTGCAGAAAAAAGGAAGAGGGGTGCAGAAAGAGGCAAGAGAGGTGCAGAAAGAGGAAAGAAGGATGCAGAAAGAGGGAAGAGTGGAAGAAAGAAGCAACAGAGGTGCAGCAAGAAGCAACAGAGGTGCAGAAAGTGGCAAGAGGGTTGCAGAAATAGGCAAAAGAGGTGCAGAAAAAAGCAAGAGCAGTGCAGAAAGAACCAACAGAGGTGCAGAAGGAGGCAAGAGGGGTGCAGATAGAGGCAAGGGAGGTGCAGAAATAAGCAACAGATGTGCAGAAGGAGGCAAGAGAACTGCAGAAAGAGCGAAGAGCGGTGCAGAAACAGGCAAGAGAGGTGCAGAAAAAAGGAAGAGGTGTGTAGAATGAGGCAAGAGATGTGCAGAAAGAGAAAAGAAGGATGCAGAAAGAGGGAAGAGGGGTGCAGAAAGAGGCAAGAGGGGTGCAGAAGGAGGCAAGAGAACTGCAGAAAGAGGCAAGAGGGTGCAGAAAGAGGCAAGAGGGGTGCAGAAAGAGGCAAGAGAGGTCCAGAAGGAAGCAAGAGCAGTGCAGAAAGAACCAACAGAGGTGCAGAAACAGACAAGAGGGGTGCAGAAAGGGGCAAGAGAAGAGCAGAAATAAGCAACAGAGGTGCAGAAGGAGGCAAGAGCACTGCAGAAAGAGGCAAGAGGGGTGCAGAAAGAAGCAACAGAGGTGCAGGAGGAGGCAAGAGTACTGCAGAAAGAGGCAAGAGGGAAGTTGGTTAGGGTTTTCCAAGGGAGGGGGGTTGGGTGTGGGCTGCACTGGGAGGGGGATTCAGGGGGAAAAATAAAAAATGTCTCATTTGTCTGGTTTTCATCAATAGTTGGTGGGTTGAGAGGGCTTTAAAGAGATGACAGGGAATGGAATGGAGCTAAAAATGTTCGGGTGAAGAGTAGGAGAGATAAAATAATGCAATATTTGAAGGACTCTTCTGCGCAAATTATTATTTTACAGGAGACACACTTGACAGAGGTCGAGAGTAAGGTTCTCTTTAAGGCGCAGAGATGGGTTGCACATGCAATTTACACGAGGCAGACAGCAGTTACTAAAGGGGTTGCAGTATTAGTTAAGCAGGGTCTAAATATTTTGATAGAATGCAGTGTTTGGAGTCCTACAGGAAGGTGGCTAATAGTTAAGCTAAGAGTCTTTGGGCAGATTTTCAATCTGGTCGGTTATTATGGTCCAAACCAGGATGACACAGGCCCGTTAGATGAAATAGCAAATGAGCTTTTGAGTTTCTCTTTGTGAGAAGTTGGCCTGGTATATGCTGTTCACTAATTAAAGTGGACACCTTGCACCAGAACAATTCGACTCTTATGGTAGATAGGTTTAAGACAACCTTTATAGAAAGCTATCCTAGTGGTAGCTGTGGAGAGCAGCCTTCAGGCTAAGTCTTGAAGGAATGTAAAGCAGCTTGTTTTACCACACAATCTCTTGAATCACCAAATGAAAAGACACCACACAGGTATATATATCAAATATATATGTATTTATTAATAAACACTCTCTACTAATCTCTTTATGAGATTAGAGGATAGGAACATATGTACAAGTCAAATATTATCAGGATAAGTTTAGCACAATTGAATATTACAATCTTAGTTTGCTAGACCTAGGTCTAGGGCATCTAGAATCGAGGGACCCCCAAGAACCACCCCAGGTAGTTGCAGGAGACCCACAGGGGACGGACGCGGTGACCTGGCACCGATGCGAATCCTGTACGAGTCTATGCACTCAGACGCGATTGAGATATCAATGTTCAAGGTCCCTTGCGTGTTCGAGGCGAACACACCGATCGGACTCAGTACGAGTCGGAGGATACGGTCTACAGATAGGATTTGCAAGGGAGTTGGACGCGGTGTGTCTAACACAGACGCAAACCATGTACGAGTCAGTGCGAGAATCGCACGGGAAAGTAAGAGTTTTAGGATACTTCTGGTGAACCTACAAGCAAGTCACTTACAGGGTAAGTAGTTCTAGGGCCCACACCTACAGGAGCACTGTAGTGCTGGAGTTACCTCACCCAGGGAAGCCGGGTGCACAGGTGTCCTTTGGTGTCGGGTCGCGGCGTCGTTTTCAATGGCGAACAAAGAAGACTTGCTGCTTGTGATGGTTTGAAGAAGTGTCCGGTGGAATCCAAGCCTGGATTTGGTGGAAGGATGACCTGAAAGCAGAGGGGACAGTGTTCAAAGTTGCTTGGCAGTGACTCGGGGCAAGGAAGATGAATGCCCACCGTCGTCGCAGGATTCAGGTCATTCATGGTTGCCTTGACTCTTCAGCCACGTGGTCCAGGAGGCGTCGATGATGACCAGGAGCTGGATTCGGCGTGTTCCACAATGTCTGGGGCTTACTGCGGTGTCGGCGACTCAATCGGAGCCAACAAGCCTTGGTAACAGCAAGTCTTGAGGAAAGTGTGAAGAGGCAATGGCGCAGACCAGCAAGGTCTGTGGAACTCACCCAGCAAAGGTAAGTCAGGGCAGGCGTGGAGCAACCAGGGGAGCCCTTTGGTTTCTTTTGAGAGTCTTCTGAGGACCCACAAGCCGGCTGGCAAGGGATCGCGAAGACGCCTTGGGAGGATTCTCTCACAGGGGCCCACGGTCACTCGGGACGTGGT
The DNA here is from genome assembly GCA_963921515.1 of Calotriton arnoldi. NCBI lineage: Eukaryota > Metazoa > Chordata > Amphibia > Caudata > Salamandridae > Calotriton > Calotriton arnoldi. Next base: position 506,602 of record CAWUFW010008236.1, on the reverse strand, counting down.
AGGCCACTGATCTTAGGAGGGATTCCTGCTGGAGGCTGGGATCACACGTGGTCCAAAGCACAAGTTCGTGGAATATTGTGAGGGGTTGCACTTGACAATAGTGCAAGGTACCCAGGGGTCACGGTTCCTCGTTACTCTTGGGGTCCACTGGCCTCAGCTTTGCTGGGGACTCACGATGGCCTTTGAGAAGTCAGGAAATTCACTTCTTGGGCTGCAGGGACTTCGGACTCCGGCGGGAGCGGCATAGTTTGCGACCGTTGTTTGTAGTTTTTGGTGCCTGCCAAGCAGGGGAGTCACTCCTGGACTCCAAGGGAGATTCTTCAGTCTTCCAAAGGTAGTGGAACGTCGAAGGTCCGGGATTCTTCTTGTAGAGCATCGTCCAGGGAAATCTAGGGTGCAATGCACAGTTTCCCCCTCTTATACTAAAAGGAGGGGAGGGACTAGCTCTATAACCCTACCTATGGGAGGATCAGGGGAGTGGGTGGCTACACCCACTTCCCTTTGTCCAGTTTCACGCCAGAGCAGGGACAGGTAGCCCCTGAGCCGGTTTGAACTGGCATATGCACAGAGGAGCATTCTGCTCCCCCAGTGCAGGACTTCAAAGCACTCTAAGAGTGCACCCACCCAGCCCCAATACACTAAACCCTGTCTGGGAGGTGGTCACACCCCTTGGGACAGGATATCTATTGTTGGGCTCCCTCCACTGCGAGTGTTGGTCATCAGCAGGAGGGCAGCCCAGTGTCTGTGACTGGTGGCATCCATTTTGTGATGCCAGGGCTCTGCAGGATTCTACCGCGTTTCCACAGTAGGTACATGTCTATCCCTCTAGAAGGGTGGAATGCTACCCCCGCCGCCAGGACTGGCGGGGGGTAGTATTCCAAGGTGTTTGACACCAAACACGACATGTTTCGATGCAGCCATTCCAAAGTTAGCATTTTATCGCGAGGATATAATGCACTTAAAAGTATATGGTTTAACCGCATCCACAAACAGCACCAGAGAATGGACTCTGAGAGCTGCAGAGGGGCCCTGCTCAGGCAGAGGCACCCCCTCACATAGAAGCCAAGCACCCTGCCCTCAGGATTGATAGGGCCTGCCTTAGGGGTGACTGATAGGGTTATATGTGTGTGTAGGAGAGATATAGGGAACCTATATCTCAGTGAGGGGTGCTAGCACTTCCTCACTCAGGCTGCAGTAGCAGGCCTGTGGTGTCAGATTTAGTCTGCTTCCCAGGGGTGGCATAATACATGCTGCAGCCCCTGGTAGGCCTGTGAAGTACCTATGCCCTTGGTACCTAAGGTACCATATACTAGGGACTCATAAGGTACCACAGTATCCAATCACTAGTGCACCTAGAGTGCACTCCAAATCGTTTAGAGAGAACAGAGAGGCTGGGGCCCTGATTAGCAGGGGCCCAGCCAGACTATAGCCAGAAACCAGTGTAAACATCAGAAAAAAAGTGGGGGCAACATAAGAGGCAGATCCTACTCTCCTACACAACCCCCCCAAACGCAGGGACACTAAACTAACCTTGACCAGTTGAGTCTTCGTGTTCAAAGTGGAAATACCTTGAGAGTCCATCTGCATTGGCATGTTGGGTCCCAGATCTATGTTCCACTGTATAGTCCATCCCCTGTAGGGAAATGGACCACCTCAAAAGTTTTGGGTTTTCTCCTTTCATTTGTTTAAGCCATAGGAGGGGCTTGTGGTCGGTCTGAACTATGAAGTGAGTACCAAACAAGTATGGCCTCAGCTTCTTCAGGGCCCATACCACAGCAAAGGTCTCCCTCTCTATAGCTGACCAACGTTTCTCTCTAGGGGTCAGCCTTCTGCTAATGAAAGCTACTGGCTGGTCTTGACCTTCATCATTCAGTTGAGACAGTACAGCTCCCACACTCAGCTCAGAAGCATCTGTTTGGACAATGAACTTTTTGGTGTAGTCTGGACTCTGTAAGATGGGGGCAGTGCACATGGCCTGCTTTAGGTCTTCAAATGCCTTCTGACAGCTAGCTGTCCACTGAACCTTTTTTGGCATTTTCTTTGAGGTCAGATCATTCAAGGGGGTCACTATAGAGCCATATCCCTTGACAAACCTCCTATAGTACCCAGATAGGCCTAAGAAGGCTCTCACCTGTGTCTGGGTGGTTGGAGCAACCCATTCCATTATGGTCTGGATCTTGCTCTGCAAAGGCTGAACCTGACCTCCACCTACAAGGTGGCCCAGGTATACAACCTGACTCTGCCCTATCTGGCACTTAGTGGCCTTGATAGTGAGGCCTGCCTTTTGCAGGGCCTCCAAAACATTCCTGAGGTGGACCAGGTGATCCTGCCAGGAGGAACTAAAGACAGCAATATCATCTAGATAAGCTGAGCAATAAGTTTCCATCCCTGTCAGAACTTTATTCACCAACCTCTGGAAAGTGGCAGGTGCATTTTTCAATCCAAAGGGCATCACCACAAAGTGGTAGTGCCCACCAGGGGTCGAAAATGCTGTCTTGGCTTTTGCATCATCAGCTAATCTGATCTGCCAGTAGCCAGCTGTTAGGTCAAACGTGCTTAGATACTTGGCTGAGGCCAAAGTATCAATCAGCTCATCTGCCCTTGGTATGGGATAGGCATCAGTCCTAGTAACTGCATTGAGGCCTCTGTAGTCTACACAAAACCTCATTTCTTTCTTACCACCCTGGGTATGAGGCTTGGGTACCAGGACTACTGGACTAGCCCAAGGGCTATCTGAAGGCTCAATTACACCTAGCTCCAACATTTTCTGGACTTCAGTCCTGATACAGTCCCTGACATGGTCAGGTTGCCTCTAGATTTTATTCTTGACAGGCAGACTGTCTCCAGTGTCCACCTCGTGGGTGCACCAGGAAGTCTGACTAGGGGTCAGGCTAAACATATGTCTAAACTGTTGCAGAACTTGTCTGCACTCAGTTTGCTGATGGTCAGTGAGGCTGCTTGCCAAAGCAACACCATCTACTGACCCATCATCAGGGTTCTGAGAGAGCAGGTCAGGGAGAGGGTCACTCTCCTCCTCCTGGTCCTCATCAGTTGCCATGAGCAAGCCCATGTCAGCCCTGTCAACATATGGCTTTAGTCGGTTGACATGGAGCACCCTCAGGGGGCTCCTGGGAGTTCCAAGATTCACCAGATAGGTGACTTCTCCCTTCTGTTCAACTATTGTATGGGGGCCACTCCACTTGTCCTGGAGGGCTGCTGGGGCCACAGGCTCCAACACCCACACTTTCTGTCCTGGCTGGTATACAGTCAGTACAGCCTTTGGTCATGCCAAGCTTTTTGTAATTCTTGGCTGGCCTCCAGGTTTTTGGTTGCCTTTTTCATGTACTCAGCCATCCGGGAGCGGAGACCAAGTACATAGTCCATCACATCTTGTTTGGGGGGCTTGAGAGGTAACTCCCAGCCCTCTTTTACCAAACACAGTGGACCTCTCACAGGATGCCCAAACAGAAGCTCAAATGGGCTGTAGCCAACCCCCTTCTGTGGAACCTCTCTGTAGGCAAACAACAGGCAAGGAAGAAGAAGGTCCCATTTCCGCCTAAGCTTCTCTGGGAGTCCTTTAATCATTCCTTTCAAGGTTTTGTTGAAGCGTTCAACTAAACCATTGCATTATGGGTGATAGGGGGTGGTGAACTTGTAAGTTACACCACACTCCTTCCACATTGCTTTTAGATACCCTGACATGAAGTTGGTACCTCTGTCAGAAATGACCTCCTTTGGAAAACCCACTCTGGAGAAGACTCCAATGAGGGCTCTTGCCACCACAGGGGCTGTGGTGGTCCTCAGGGGAATTGCTTCTGGGTACCTGGTGGCATGATCCACTACCACCAGGATAAACCTGTGCCCAGATGCAGTTTGAGGGTCAAGGGGACCAACAATGTCAATCCCTACCCTTTCAAAGGGTACCCCCACCACAGGTAGTGGTATCAGGGGGGCCTTTGTTGTGCCACCTGCCTTACCACTGGCTTGGCATGTGACACAGGAGCGACAAAACTCCTTTGTGTCCTCTGACATATGTGGCCAATGAAAATGTGGAACAAGCCTGTCCCAGGTCTTGTTTTGGCCCAAGTGTCCTGCTAAAGGGATGTCGTGTGCTAGGGTCAAGAGGAACCCCCTAAACTTCTGAGGTATTACCAACCTCCTGGTGGCTCCAGGGGCTGGGTCTCTACCTTCAGAATATAGGAGTCCCTCATCCCAATAAACTTTATGGGACCCACTAGCACTCCCAGCAGCCTCAACAGCAGCCTGCTGTCTGAGGGGTTCAAGAGAGGGGCAGCACTGTTGCTCCTTCCTCAGATCTTCCCTAGAAGGGCCCCCTGCCCCCAAGAACTCAACCTGATCAGGCTCAAGTCCCTCTGGGGCAGTTCCTTCTTCAGGATCTGCTTCACCTCCCTCTGGGGGTGAATCTGTGATCTGAGACAGAGGGGAAGGCACTGCCTTTACCCTACTGCTCCTCCTCTTGTTCCAGGATCCAGAGCTGGTTCAGTGTCATGCATTCTTGCTTGTGACCTGGTCACAGCAAATACCTCTGCAGGGATGCCCAACATCTCAGCATGAGTCCATAACTCTACTTCAGACCAGGCTGAAGTCTCTAGATCATTGCCCAACAGACATTCTACAGGGAGGTCTGCACTGACTACAACCTTCTTGAGGCCAGTTACCCCTCCCCAGGAGAAATTCACAACTGCCAGACTATGGTTGGTCTTGGCGTTGCTTGCATTGGTCACCTGGTACATTTCGCCCAGGATGATCTGTCCAGGGTCCACAAGATCCTCTGCCACAATGGTGACAGTAGCACCTGTGTCCCTAAATGCCAAAGCCTGTTTGCCGTTTATTACAGGCTGCTGTTTGTATTTGCCCAGATTACTGGGACTCACTAGGAAGGACATATTAAGGTCTCCCTCACAAATCAGCATTGCCTGAGTGGGCACTCTGACTAGGTCAGAGTCCACTTCAGAACCCAGGGTCAACCCTACTAAACCCTTAGTCTGTGTACCACCTCCACCAGTAGCTGAACTAGGGGGAACAGTTGCCTTAGGGGCAGGAGTGGTGGTGGTTTGGTCTTTGGACTTGTTACAGTCAGAAGTCCAGTGCCCTTTCTGTTTACAGAATTTGCACCAGGGCTTCTTTTGGCCTTTTCCCTTGTTGGACTGTGACTCCCCACCAGATGCAGATTTTTGGGGCCCTTGTGAAGACTTCTGGTCTTTTGACTTCTCCCCACCTTTCTCAGGGCCTTTAGGATCTTGCTTCTTGGTGTCACCCCCTTGGTTCTGGGGTTTCTGCCTCACCCTGGTTCTGACCCACTTGTCTGCCTTCTTTCCCAATTCTTGGGGAGAGGTCAGATCCGAGTCCACCAGGTACTGATGCAACAACTGTTCTGGCAATTATTAAGGATTTGTTCTCTCATCATCAGATTATACAATCCCTTAAAATCAGTAACCCTACTGCCAACCAGCCAACCCTCTAGAGCCTTGGTTGCACAATCAACAAAGTCAGTCCAGTCCTGAGTCTGTGCCTTCTGGGTGTCTCTGAACTTTAACCTGTACTGCTCAGTGGTTAAGCCAAACCCATCTATCAGTGCACTCTTCAGGACTTCATAATCATCAGCATCCTCTTCTCTAACAGTGAGGAGCTTGTCTCTACCTTTATCTGAAAAGGAGAGCCACAAGATTGCTGCCCACTGCTTCTGGGGGACCTGCTGTACTCTACCTGCCCTCTCCATAGCAGTTATCCACTTGTGGATATCATCCCACCCTGGTAGGGAGGAACAACCTTGCTCAGGTTCCTATGGTCTGGAATAAATTCTCTGCCTCTAGGGACACTGTTGCTGCCACCAAGGGGTTCTAACCCCTCTCTTCTAGAAGCTCTCTGGATCTCCAGGGCTTCCCTATCCAGTGCCAACTGCTTGGTTCTGAGGGCAACTCGTGCTTCCTCATACTGGAGTAGTTTGCACATTCTTTCAGAGGAGGTCTCTCTTATGGGAAAGTATGAGTTCCTCTGATGGACAAATTCTCTGCCAGAGTGATAGGAGTGGTCAGATTCCCTGGAAGGGGACCTGTGCCTCTCATCCACTCCGTCAGTTCTCTTAGGGAGAATTCCTCTGTCCTTTTCAGGCCCTTTGGAGCCTGGCCCTTCAATCACAGAGTCCTGGTCATTCTGATTTTCATCATCTGACCCAGACACTGTAATTGACCCACCCACTGATTCAGACCCATTAGCTCCTAGAGCCAATCTAAGATCATCTGCTGTCAGGCAGATCTATCAGGTGCAGGGTTGAGGGACTCTGTCCTAGTCTCAGGTGTCTTTCAACACACATGGCTCTCAAGTCAGAGAAAGCCATGTCCTTATACTGAGGCTGGGTGGACCCACTGGCTCCACCTTTTAAGGACATTCTAGTGTTGTGCAGTGTTGTACTACCTACACTAGTTTGTGGCCTACTGATCCTAGCTTGAGCTGTAGAAAGGGTGTGCTATCCCTTGGCACACAGCTCTAAGTTCAGTAGAACTTATTGATACTAAGCTTGACTTTATATGTACCTTAAGTACCTATAGTGGTTTTCAGTTAGTAATTCAAATAGAGATTTTCTGGTAAAACAATAGCAAGCTGGAATCCCACACGCTGCCCACCAATGTGAGAAGTTGGGCTGGTATATGCTGTTCACTAATTAAAGTGGACACCTTGCACCAGAACAATTCAACTCTTATGGTAGATAGGTTTAAGACAACCTTTATAGAAAGCTATCCTAGTGGTAGCTGTGGAGAGCAGCCTTCAGGCTAAGTCTTGAAGGAATGTAAAGCAGCTTGTTTTACCACACAATCTCTTGAATCACCAAATGAAAAGACACCACACAGGTATATATATCAAATATATATGTATTTATTAATAAACACTCTCTACTAATCTCTTTATGAGATTAGAGGATAGGAACATATGTACAAGTCAAATATTATCAGGATAAGTTTAGCACAATTGAATATTACAATCTTAGTTTGCTAGACCTAGGTCTAGGGCATCTAGAATCGAGGGACCCCCAAGAACCACCCCAGGTAGTTGCAGGAGACCCACAGGGGACGGACGCGGTGACCTGGCACCAATGCGAATCCTGTACGAGTCTATGCACTCAGACGCGATTGAGATATCAATGTTCAAGGTCCCTTGCGTGTTCGAGGCGAACACACCGATCGGACTCAGTACGAGTCGGAGGATACGGTCTACAGATAGGATTTGCAAGGGAGTTGGACGCAGTGTGTCTAACACAGACGCGAACCATGTACGAGTCAGTGCGAGAATCGCACGGGGAAAGTAAGAGTTTTAGGATACTTCTGGTGAACCTACAAGCAAGTCACTTACAGGGTAAGTAGTTCTAGGGCCCACACCTACAGGAGCACTGTAGTGCTGGAGTTACCTCACCCAGGGAAGCCGGGTGCACAGGTGTCCTTTGGTGTCGGGTCGCGGCGTCGTTTTCAATGGCGAACAAAGAAGACTTGCTGCTTGTGATGGTTTGAAGAAGTGTCCGGTGGAATCCAAGCCTGGATTCAGTGGAAGGATGACCTGAAAGCAGAGGGGACAGTGTTCAAAGTCACTTGGCAGTGACTCGGGGCAAGGAAGATGAATGCCCACTGTCGTCGCAGGATTCAGGTCGTTCATGGTTGCCTTGACTCTTCAGCCACGAGGTCCAAGAGGTGTCGACAACAACCAGAAGCTGGATTCGGCGTATCCCACGATGTCTGCGGCTTACTGCGGTGTCGGCGACTCGATCGGAGCCAACAAGCCTTGGTAACAGCAAGTCTCGAGGAAAGTGTGAAGAGGCAATGGCGCAGACCAGCAAGGTCTGTGGAACTCACCCAGCAAAGGTAAGTCAGGGCAGGCCTGGAGCAACCAGGGGAGCTCTTTGGTTTCTTTGGAGAGTCTTCTGGGGACCCACAAGCCGGCTGGCAAGGGATCACGAAGACACCTCGGGAGGATTCTCTCACAGGGGCCCACGGTCACTCAGGACGTGGTAGGCTGCTGATCTTAGGAGGGATTCCTGATGGACGCTGGGACCATACGTGGTCCAAAGCACAAGTTTGTGGAACGTTGTGAGGGGTTGCACTCGACAATAGTGCACGGTACCCAGGGGTCGCGGTTCCTCGTTACTCTTGGGGTCCACTGGCCTCAGCTTCACTGGCGTCTCACGATGGCCTTTGAGAAGTCAGGAAATCCACTTCTTGGGCTGCAGGGACTTCGGGCTCCGGCGGGAGAGGCATAGTTTGCGACCGTCGTTTGTAGTTTTTGGTGCCTGCCAAGCAGGGGAGTCACTCCTTGACTCCAAGGGAGATTCTTCAGTCTTCCAAAGGTAGTGGAACGTCAAAGGTCCGGGATTCTTCTTGTAGAGCGTCATCCAGGGAAATCTAGGGTGCAATGCACAGGTTCCCCCTCTTATACTAAAAGGAGGGGAGGGACTAGCTCTATGACCCTACCTATGGGAGGATCAGGGGAGTGGGTGGCTACACCCACTTCCCTTTGTCCAGTTTTGCGCCAGAGCAGGGACAGGTAGCCCCTGAGCCGGTTTGAACTGGCATATGCACAGAGGAGCCTTCTGCTCCCCCAGTGCAGGACTTCAAAGCACTCTAAGAGTGCACCCACCCAGCCCCAATACACTAAACCCTGTCTGGGAGGTGGTCACACCCCCTTGGGACAGGATATCTATTGTTGGGTTCCCTCCACTGCGAGTGTTGGTCATCAGCAGGAGGGCAGCCCAGTGTCTGTGACTGGTGGCATCCATTTTGTGATGCCAGGGCTCTGCAGGATTCTACCGCGTTTCCACAGTAGGTGCATGTCTATCCCTCTAGAAGGGTGGAATGCTACCCCCGCCGCCAGGACTGGCGGGGGGTAGTATTCCAAGGTGTTTGACACCAAACACGACATGTTTCGATGCAGCCATTCCAAAGTTAGCATTTTACCGCGAGGATATAATGCACTTAAAAGTATATGGTTTAACCGCATCCACAAACAGCACCAGAGAATGGACTCTGAGAGCTGCAGAGGGGCCCTGCTCAGGCAGAGGCACCCCCTCACATAGAAGCCAAGCACCCTGCCCTCAGGATTGATCGGGCCTGCATTAGGGGTGACTGATAGGGTTATATGTGTGGGTAGGAGAGATATAGGGAACCTATATCTCAGTGAGGGGTGCTAGCACTTCCTCACTCAGGCTGCAGTAGCAGGCCTGTGGTGTCAGATTTAGTCTGCTTCCCAGGGGTGGCATAATACATGCTGCAGCCCCTGGTAGGCCTGTGAAGTACCTATGCCCTTGGTACCTAAGGTACCATATACTAGGGACTCATAAGGTACCACAGTATCCAATCACTAGTGCACCTAGAGTGCACTCCAAATCGTTTAGAGAGAACAGAGAGGCTGGGGCCCTGATTAGCAGGGGCCCAGCCAGACTATAGCCAGAAACCAGTGTAAACATCAGAAAAAAAGTGGGGGCAACATAAGAGGCAGATCCTACTCTCCTACACTCTTGTCACATTATTATGGCAGGGGACTTTAATACAGTTTTGGACCATAAATTAGACAGATCAGCGAACAGTAGAGCGGCGGTAAATCCCAAGATGTCAGATAGGGTGAGAGGCTTGATGGCGCAGTGGGGTCTCTGCGATATATGGAGGTGCAAGGTAGGCTCCCGTATGGGTTTTACGTACTACAATAAAAATACAAACACCGGTCAAGGATAGATTATTTTTTGGTGGACAGAACAGTGAAAGATTCTATTTGGGAGGTTGAACATATTGGGGTTCACCTATCAGATCATTCAGCTAATCTTCTTTGGATGAGGATAGGGGAGGGGGCTACCAGTTCAATATGGAGGTTGGATCGCACGATTCTGTCTAAAGATGAGACGATGGAAATTTTTAAAGTGGAAACCCAGGAATTTGTTTAAAGGAATCAAGGCTCAGCTAAGATTGCAATAGTATGGGATGCCTATAAGGCCTACTTAAGGGGCAGACTAGGTGCTTTGGCAGTAGCGAAAAGGCGAGTTTATCATCAAAAGGTGTTGGAGTTAGAAGAACAGATTCGGAGGCTGGAAACGGTTGTGATTACTGTAGGAAGCCATGAAAAGGAGATGGATGAGTTATTAAATCTAAAAGTGAATCTATCAGGCGTTCTGAGAGATAGAGTCAAGGAGAAATGGGAGTCCAGCCAGCTATCACATTTTGAATATGGCGAGGGTTGTAGCAAGTTTCTGGCTTGGAAGGCAAAGAGCGACCGGGTCAGAAGCTTGATTAAAGAAATCAGATGTGAAGATTCAGATGTGCTACTTAGTGATAGTAAAGAAATTGCTTCAGCATTCTATAGATATTTTGGGAGGGTATATAAGGAAGATCTGATGGTAACGGAGGAAGACGTAATGATTTGGTTGGACCATATGGAGCCATTATCAGAAGAGGTGATGGAGGTTTTGAACAGGGAGATATCTGTTGAAGAGTTGGAGGAGGTTATTAAAGGGGGCAAAAATGGTAAAGCTCCAGGGCCAGACGGCCTTCCAGTAGAGGTTTATAGATCCCTGGCCAGTGCCATAATACCTGTTATGAGGCAGCTCTTTAATGCCATCTTCCTTTCAGGTTCAGTTATGCCGGATTCCTGGAAAGAGGCAAATATAACTTTGATCCCTAAGCCTGGAAAGTCATTAAAAAATCCTGACTCATACAGGCCTATTTCTCTTTTAAATGCTGATTACAAGCTGTTCACAAAGCTTATAGCAGGGAGGTTAAATGGGATTATGTTGAATTTGGTGCATGAAGATCAAAAGGGTTTTATTAAAGGAAGAGCTTTGAAGGAGTTGACGTTTTCTCTTATTGGTTCCATAGACATGGCTACGGCTTACGATCTTCCGTTGGCAGTAATAGCACTAGATGCTGCCAAAGCATTCGATCGTGTTAACTGGGTATATCTGCAGACCCTGCTCAAACATCTTAATTTGTGGGAAAACTTTTGCAGAATGTTAAAAGGTATATATAATGCTCCGGTAGCTAGAGTACTGGTTAACGGGGTACTGACACAGCAGGTGCGGATTATGAGGGGTACAAGGCAAGGGTGCCCCCTGTCCCCACTTTTGTTTGATCTCTATATTGAGCCACTGGCGAGGAAAATAAGGAGCTGTGAGGGTATACTGCCTTTTAAATTTTATGATTGGAGCAAGAAAATTGGGCTCTATGCTGATATTGTAATTTATACAACCAATTTACAACAAACTATGAGCTGTATTCTGAAAATAACAAATGAGTTTGGCAAAATATCAGGCTGTGATATTAATAGGCAGAAAACGGAAATCATGGCATGGAATATGGAGACAGAGGGCATTGAATGCAAGAAAGAAATGAGATATTTAGGAGTTAGGATAACCCAGAACATCGTAGAACTCGCTAAGACAAATTTTGATAGGGTTATAAAGGAAATTAGTGCCAGTCTACGAGGTTGGATGCAACTCCCACTTACACTGTATGGGCGAGTAAATTTGGTGAAGATGGTGGTTCTTCCAAAGTTAACTTTTTTATTTGAAACAATCCCTTTAACCTTTAAGAAAGAATGGCTGTTAAAACAGCAAGGTGAAATTAGTTCTTTCATCTGGGCGTCAAAAGGTCCCCGACTAGCCTGGAAAAACTTAGATGGAGGTTAGGAAGGGGGCTTAGCTCTTCCAGATTTGTTATTTTATGCATGGGCATTTCTTTTGAAAAATGGAAGGATGCTATTGGGTACCCCTACGAACACAGAGATAGGTAAGATGTTCAAGGAGTTGTTGAGGAAAGAAAAAGGAGCAGAAAGTGGTTTTATGTTTAAGTATGCTGATCCGAAATACTTTAAGAAAGTTAGGTTAAAAGTGTTAGTGGCCATGGCGGAAACTTGGTATAGAATCAGAATGTCTTTAAAAATAGAGGGCATATTAGCAAGACCCACGTTAAAATATCGCAGTTTTAGCGGCATGAAACTGCCGCTAAAAACGGCGATAATGGGCTTGCTAATATGCGTTATAGAATTCCAATAGAAGCCCAGGTTAGATGTGCAGGACATCTAACCTGGGCTTCTATTGGAATTCCATAACGCATATTAGCAAGCCCATTATCGCCGTTTTAGCGGCAGTTTCCTGCCGCTAAAACGGTGATAATTTTAACGTGGGTCTTGCTAATATGCCCCTCAGTTTTTTAGTCAGCTGGCTCCTATTTGGGACGCACCAGGTTCTCCGGCTTGGACTAGAGACTTATTGGCTAGACCCTTAAAGGAGGTGGGCATTATAATGTGGAAGCACTTATTTCCAGAGGGTCATCTAATTTCGTGGAGTTGGTGCAAGCAGGAACTGGGCCTGAGGTTCTCGAAATTTAAATACCTCCAGATCCAGAGTTGGCATTTGGCTTCAGGGGAAATGATAGGAGGACCAAATGAGTTAGAGGAAAAACTCGTGTCCAGTGTCATGTTTAAGAAAGAAATTGCACTATGGTACTGGTTGGTATTAGAGTTGGAGGATGGTGCTTTCACTTTACCGGAAGATCTGTGGGGAAGATGCTTGCCAGAGACCGAGATGGAAGACCAATGGCAAGTATCAATGTCTATGCTTTATAAAACAGTTAAACCCGCATATCTGAGGAGGAACCATTTTTTTACATTGCACAGGGATATTGGACTCTACGGAGGCTATCTAAATTTGGCTCAGGTGGAGTGGTGGCATGTCCTAAATGTGCAGTCCAAACGAAGATGATCTACATATGTTCTTGCGTTGCCCGAAGATACAGGGGCATATTAGCAAGACCGGCGATAAAATTATCGCCGTTTAGCGGCAGGAAACTGCCGCTAAAACGGCGATAATGGGCTTGCTAATATGCGTTATAGAATTCCAATAGAAGCCCAGGTTAGATGTCCTGCACATCTAACCTGGGCTTCTATTGAATTCTATAACGCATATTAGCAAGCCCATTATCGCCGCTTTAGCGGCAGTTTCCTGCCGCTAAAACGGCGATAATTTTATCGCCGGTCTTGCTAATATGCCCCACAGTCTTTCTGGGAGGCCGTGAGTAATTGCCTGTCGAGTGTTTTAAGTCTGCAGATCAAGGTAAGTGCTGAGCTGGTCATTTTTGGAAAGCTTGATCTGCAAGGAAAAATTACGAAAGATGTGGCAAAGTTGGTATTTTATGCTGTGTTGTTGGCCCGCAGAGAGTTATGTAAATTATGGGTCTCTCCAGCCTCCCCAACGGAGGGTAGTTGGATACATTCAATGAAATTTATTGCAAAGATGGATATTTCGGATCGGATGAAAAAGAGATATACATTTTGGACTCCTTTCTTGTCCTGGTGTGGTTAAAGTTGGGTTACCCAGAAAAAAGTCAGTCCAATGATTAAGCCTTCATCTGCCTCGGCTGGTGACATCTTTTTCTTCCTGTGTATGCAGGAGGATAAGAGAGTGGTTTTGGTTGTTGGTGGAGGAGGGTCGCCCAGTAAGATCCAATGGCGCCCAGTTTCTTCTGGGGACTTTTCTCCGCGCACTTGGTTAAGCCTCTCTTTCCAGCAAATTAGGTTTGAAAACCCAGGGCGGTATCGTTAGAAGAAGGGTGGAAACAAGGCAAATGAGGATATAAAAAAAAAAAAAGAGAACTGCAGAAAGAGTCAAGAGAGGTGCAGAAAGAGGAAAGAAGGATGCAGAAAGAGAGAAGAGAGGTGCAGAAAGAGGGAAGAGTAGTGCAGAAAGAAGCAAGAGAAGTACAGAAAGAAGCAACATAGGTGCAGAAAGAGGCAAGAGGGGTGCAGAAAAAGGCAAGAGAAGTGTGGAAAGAAGCAATAGAGGTGCAGAAGGAGGCAAGAGAAGTGCAGAAAGTGACAAGAGAATTGCAGAAACAGGCAAAAGAGGGGCAGAGAGAAGCAAGGGCAGTGCAGAAAGAAGCAACAGAGGTGCAAAAGGAGACAAGAGTACTGCAGAAAGAGGCAGGAGAGTTGAAGAAACAAGGAAGAGAGGTACAGAAAAAGGGAACAGGGGTGCAGAAAGAGGGAAGAAGGGTGCAGAAAGAGGCAAGAGGGGTGCAGAAAGAAGCAAGAGAGGTGCAGAAAGAGGCAAGAGGGGTGCAGAAATAGGCAAGAGAAGTGCGGAAAGAAGCAACACAGGTGCAGAAGAAGGCAATAAAACTACAGAAAGAGGCAAGAGAGTTGCAGAAACAGGCAAAAGAGGTGCAGAAAGAACCAACAGAGGTGCAGAAAAAGACAAGAGGGGTGCGGAAAGAGGCAAGAGAAGTGCAGAAAGAAGGAAGAAGGGAGCAGAAAGAGGCAAGAGGGGTGCTGAAAGAAGCAGGAGAGGTGCAGAAAGAAGGGAGAGGTGCAGAAAGAAGCAAGAGAGGTGCAGAAAGAGGCAAGAGGGGTGCAGAAATAGGCAAGAGAAGTGCATAAAGAAGCAACAGAGGTACAGAAGGAGGCAAGAGAAGTACAGAAAGAAGGAAGAAGGATGCAGAAAGAGGCAAGAGGGGTGCAGAAAGAAGCAAGAGAGGTGCAGAAAGAAGCAAGAGAGGTACAGAGAGAGGCAAGAGAGGTGCAGAAAGAGGCAAGAGGGGTGCAGAAATAGGCAAGAGAAGTGCAGAAAGAAGCAACAGAGGTGCAGAATTAGGGAAGAGGGGTGCAGAAAGAGGCAAGAGAGGTGCAGAAAGAGGAAAGAAGGATGCAGAAAGAGGGAAGAGAGGTGCAGAAAGAGGCAAGATGGATGCAGAAAGAAGCAAGAGAAGTGCAGAAAGAAGCAACAGGTGCAGAAGGAGGCAAGAGGGGTGGCAGAAAAAGGCAAGAGAAGTGCAGAAAGAAGCAATAGAGGTGCAGAAGGAGGCAAGAGAAGTGCAGAAAGAGGCAAGAGAGTTGCGGAAACAGGCAAAAGAAGTGCAGAAAAAAGCAAGAGCTGTGCAGAAAGAACCAACAGAGGTGCAGAAGGAGGCAAGAGGGGTACAGAAAGAAGCAGTAGGGGTGCAGAAATTTGCAAGAGAGGTCCAGAAGGAAACAAGAGCAGTGCAGAATGAACCAACAGAGGAGCAGAAACAGACAAGAGGGGTGCAGAAAGAGGCAAGAGAAGTGCAGAAAGAAGCAACAGAGGTGCAGAAGGAGGTAGGAGTACTGCAAAAAGAGGCAGGAGAGTTGCAGAAACAGGCAAGAGAGGTGCTGAGAAAGGGAACAGGGGTGCAGAAAGAGGCAAGAGAGGTGCAGAAAGAGGGAAGAAGGTTACAGAAAGAGGCAAGAGGGGTGCAGAAAGGGGGGCGTGGCTAGCGAGCCAACATGGCGGACACAACTTACTAGTGCTCCGCATCACATCCCACAGTTATCCTGATAGTAATCCTGCATCCGACCCATCCGCCCTTGTAAATGCGGGGAATGCATTGGTATTGATCTGAGACCCCCGTTGATATCCTTTGATCGCGCCGCAGACGAACCAGAGCTGCGGAAACGGCGAGTGGCGTCTTGCGGCCCACCCGGCGAGGTGCTGGTGGTGGGACTGAGGCCTGTTCGGGACGGACTGGTAGTGGACGCCTGAACCGGCTGCAACAGGGTAACTGCTGCTGTCGCGGTCCCTGCGGTGCTACCCGGTGATCCCGCGGAGGTGGCAGCTGTTTAACATGGACCTGCTGGCGGCCTGAGAGAGACACCTCGCGAGGCGGGCTCCGGATACCCAGGTGAGCCTGCTTCCCGTCGCCCAGCGCAGGCGACCTGTAGCCTGCCTCGTCGAGCGGCAGCCGCGCCGGTGCGTACCCAGTACTGGCCCTGCGATGCGACGTGCTCCGATGCCGAGGGACTGCCGGCCTGGCTGCTGAGGCGTGGATGAGGGGAATCCGCACCCTGAGCTCAACTCCGCGCAGATCTGGATGCAGCGGCGGCCGGGACCAAAACGATACGCCCCTGAGGTCCGGATGCGGGGCAGCGAGATGGGGTGCAGCGTAGACATAGTGACCAGGGGACACTCACCTAACACGAGCGTTATCGACGCTGGAGGCGGTGCTGGGAGTGTTTCGCGCCAATGCTTGAATGCATGTTGGGTGACTGGGAACCGTGGACTGACCGGGGCAGACTGCTGCCACCATAATTGCTGACTACACCTTCGCAGCAGGTACGTCACTTGACGCCCATATCACCCCCGCTACACATGCGTTCACCCTGAGCCTTCTGCCAGCCCCGCTGCCCTTCGCGTTGGAACTTCTCAAGGGGCCCCTCTCAGCAGTGCCAAACCGAAACTCGCACTGGGCAAGTAGACATCAGCTGCACCAACCGGGAGACCTCACAGCCGCTCCTGTGTAACGCTTCTTGCGCCCTGCCTCATGGCGCTGCCCTGCTGGCGGCCCGTGATAACCTCTGCGGCGCACTGTGTGATCTACCTGCCTACCAACCCAGATAGTGACATTTATGTTACGGGGCCCAGCACGTGGGGGCATCAACCGGCGCGAGCGATATAGAAGAATCCCGGCCCCAATTGAAGGCTTCCCTTGAGCGCCTAAAACTAGGGGTGGGCAGAATTTGCGTAGTTGCGCTACGCAAAGCTCCGCGAAACGGTAAAAAATCTCCGCGAGCACGCAAAGTTCCGCGAACACGCGGAATTGCTTGTTCCGCCCGTTCGCAATGCTTTTTCCTGTTCGCAAATGCTGTTTGCGTGCTCGGGGAGAAATATCTCGTGAACACGCATTTTGAAAGCGCGAACAAGCAAAAAATTCCGCAAAGCTGCGGATCGCGGAATTTTTGGCAATTTCGCGTTGTCCGCGGAACGCGATATTACCCAAATTCCGCAAATTCCGCGAGCGGAACGGAATTTACCGCCCAGGCCTACCTAAAACCCGGATCTCGGACCCTCCGGTGGTGGTCGTGGGCCCGGGGAGACGCGCACGGGAGACGGACTCCTATTCACCGATACCAGCGGCAACTGAACTGATCGGATATTGTGGAGGTGCTGACCTGGGGCCTTAAGCGTTGGTGTACTGATACCCCGCTGAGAAGCTGTGGCCGTCGTCGACGTCGCAGACAGCGCAGTTGTGATGCAGCGACGACTCTGCGGTCCATGAGCTTATCTGCTCGCTGACCCACAGGGACTGCTGTCGCTGCCCCCTGGCTCTAGTGGTCCTGAAGTTCACTCACCAGGCAACGCAGACGGACTGTCCCGGCGATCCCCGAGGGAAATCTACCTTACTGACGCCTGCCCTGAGGGCGCAGCGGATCAGTCTAGCATTCCTACTTGTGCTGCGAGACACCGGCTGCGCCGCGCACTATCGGTGCACCCCGGCGAACATCCTCTGGCAGTCCGGAGATATCGCAGGTCCCTTCTGTCACGTGCCAGACCCGCAGTCTACAAGGACACATATTCATTCCCTGTCTAGGAGTCAATGCTGTCCGCCCAGAAACTAGCCATGGGACGCCTTCGCACCAATGCGCACCAGCTAGCCGCGAAGTCCAACCTGTCACACTTGTCGCCTCCGGGAGATGATGCTAACGCTGAAGTATCGGGCACAGCACTTGTCGCCAAGCTGGACTCCGTGCTGGCGGCAGTCGAGAAAATTGGGGCTGCGTTGGACCAAACAAGGACATCCCTTGAATCGCGCATTGACAAAGTCACCACAGACTTCACACTACTGCGTGCAGATCATCAGAAGCTAACAGAGAAGGTCCAGTCACACGACCATTCCCTCTCAGAGCTCAAGCCTGTCACTCAAAGCCATACTGCGGCGCTGCAAGATATTCTTGACCGCGTACACGCACTGGAGGACCGAGTCGAAGACGCCGAAGGGCGATCTCGCCGCAATAATGTCCGCGTGGTGGGCCTTCCAGAGGGCGTGGAAGGCCGGACTCTGGAACTCTATGTGGAGCGTTGGCTGAACGATCTCCTACCTACTGGGTCACTATCCCCGCATTTTGTAGTGGAGCGCGCGCATCGCGTGCCAGCACACAGACCACCTCCTGGAGCTCGCCCGAGACCGTTCCTTTTCAAACTCCTGAACTACAGGGATCGCGATGCTATCTTGCGTGAAACTCGCAAGATCCCCAATTTGCAAGTAGACGGGAATCAAGTCATGCTGATTCCGGACTATACAGCGCAAGTACAGAGGCGGAGAAGCACCTATGCGGAGGTGAAACGTCAGTTACGCACCCTGGATCTTCAATACTCCCTACTGTTCCCTGCCAGACTCAGAGTGGTAGCCAACGGAACAGCCCACTTTTTCGACACGCCTGCAGATGTCTGGGACTGGCTGGAGAGCTCGGGATTGTGGACGGGGCCACGTCCTCTCAACGCAGAAGCACCCAACCCCAGTCGCAGAGGCACCCAACGCCGTGGACATCGGAGGAGGACTGGTGGTGTGACTGCAGCAACGTCAGCACCGGCCCCAGCACAGAGTCAAATAGAATGCTGGGACGCCCTGGAAGCGGCAGCGGCATTGGGAACACAGGCATACCGCGAAAACCGTGCAGTGGGCTCCTCCGAATCTGTCACGACAAGCGGATCTTCCACTCCAAGACCGGAAGACCCAGATGAAACGCATCCGCCGGACGTAACACCGCAGACCGCGGATGAAATTATATGATCGCGGCAGCGGGACCAGAATGAGCTGCTGCACACGCAAGTAGAGACTATCCTATAATGAATGTTCGCAGTGTTGAAATCTTCCTTTATTTTGTGTGCGGCTGTTAATGCCTTGTCCTTTGCATACCTATGTACCCAGTCGCAGCTACACTCAAATAGGAGTGCACACAATGCAGGCGTACATCAACGCATAGGTTGGGTCACGGGTGACAGATGCTTGTTACAGAGGGATGCGCGATGTTCCTACCAGTGCACACACCCTAACCTCACACCAATCCCTACACTGGCATAGTTAAGACCGCTGTAGGGCCAGATAGGGTCTGCGAGTGCCCCGCCCTGTAGTTGAGCACACGTTACACGCACACCCCCACCAGGCACCGTACTGGAATATTTACTTTTCTGTCACTGTTAGACACACAGTTTGGACGGACTTCGTCGAAAGTTCGCCCCAATCGTTATGATGTTAGCAGTTACATCGATGTTTTGGTTTTATAAGATCAGCCCAACACCACCTATACATGGCACATGTTTGATAATACAGTGTTTGCGCCTGCTCCCCTTGAAGGTGACACATGCTTGCAATGGCACGAGTTAACGTACTAACATGGAATGTACGCGGCATGCACACACCCACGCGACGGTATTCAATATTCGCCTATCTTCAGAGACATTCGGTGGGCATTGCCCTGTTGCAGGAAACACACATGTCGCAAATAGAACTGGAGCGGCTGCGCAGGCGGTGGAGGGGACAGATATTCGGCACTGCGTACTCAGCACATGCGAGAGGCGCACTAGTTTGGGTGAGGGCAGGAGTCCCATTTACACATGAGGAAGCTGTAATCGATGCTGAGGGTAGATACACCTTTGTACGAGGAAGGCTAAATGGTCAGACAATATTGCTAGGCTCTATATATGCCCCAAATGTGGACCAACCCTCCTTTCTTACATGCCTGTCACAAACATTGACTCCATACGCTGGGCTCCCCTGGATGGTAGGGGGAGACTTCAACTCGGTACTCAACGTTGATCTGGATAGATCATTCCCCCCACTCCATAAAACCACCGCCATGTCTAATGCCCAGGCACTTACGGACTGGCTTACACACTGGGCGGTATTGGATATATGGCGCACTCTTTACCCCACAGAGCGGGTCTACTCTTATTATTCGGCAGTACATGACCTGCACGTACGTCTGGATAGGCTAGTGGTTTCCCAATCACTGCTCCCTTTAATTACGAAGATAGAGTACCTCGACCGGACACATTCCGATCACAATCCCCTGTGGATGCAACTCAATTGGGAAACAAACCGCCCCCCCATACCCACATGGCGTCTCCAAACAACTGCATTAGAAGACCCAGAATTCTGCTCGTCGCTAGGGACAGCCATCCTCACATACTTTGAACTAAATGAAGGTACAGCGAGCACTGCGCTCGTGGAGTGGGAGGCTTTTAAAGTGGCGATCAGAGGGAACTGTTTAGGGGCCACATGGAACATACGTAAGCAATTGACGACTTCCCTCACAAAATTAGAAACCCAGCTGCTGGGGTGTGAGCGAGAGGGGGAGGGGGAGGATAGGGATTTGCGGCGCCTGGAGCAGCTGCGCGTAGAACATGCAGACCTACTGGAGCGATTAAGATGCCATAATTACACAGCACATACAGCTCGCACCCATGCCTCAGCTGATCGAGCGGGCCGACTGCTTGCCTGGCTGATACGGCAGGAAAACAACCGTGCTCCGATAGGGGCCATACGTACATCTGAAGGGTCACTGGTTTATACACAGCGCGAGATACACAAGGCCCTGACAGACCACTACACCCAGCTATATCGATCTAGAGGGCGTTGTCCGGACCAAGAATTGGAGGGTTTTTTTAGCTCCGTGCAACTGCCTACAGTCTCGGGGGAACAACAGGAGCTTCTCAATGGCCCGCTAACATTGGAAGAGATTGGAGATGCAATAGGATCCATGGCATCTGGGAAAACGCCAGGGCCGGATGGCCTGCCAGCAGAGTACTATAAGGCATACCGTGAGTCTCTCACGCAAAGCCTCCATACTATCTTCACGGCATCTCTAGAAGAGCGGGAACTACCTCCCTCGATTAGGGAGGTGTATCTGGTGTCCCTGTTAAAGCCGGATAGAGATCCCACAGCCCTGAGCTCCTATAGACCCTTGGCCCTACTTAATACTGACTATAAAATACTTGCCAAGGTGTTAGCGGATAGACTGGCACCAGTGGTCCCCAAGCTGGTTCACGCTGACCAGAACGGCTTCGTGCCCGTGCGGAACACCTCCTTAAACCTGAGGCATTTTTTTAGAGTGGCGACAGACGCTACGCAGAAATGGCCTAAAGCTGGGTGCCTAATATTAGATCTGGAAAAGGCATTCGATTCCTTAGACTGGGGCTACCTCTCTGCAGTACTATTAAAATATGACCTAGGCCTAGGGTTTCTCCAAATGGTTAACTTACTATACACAAACCCTACAGTTCGGGTGCGAATGGGGCCGTACATATCGGATGCTATACCAGTGCGCAGGGGCACCAGGCAGGGATGCCCCCTGTCCCCCCTCCTTTTCGCGCTCGCAATAGAGCCCCTGGCCGAGGCGATGCGCACCATGTTGGGAGACGGAATACCTCTGGGTGATGCAATACACCAAGTATCACTCTACGCGGACGATCTCCTGGTTTATGTCAAAGATATAGAGAGGGTTCCTGATCAATTGGCACACATCCTGCAGACATTTGCCACAATCTCCGGGTTGTGAGTAAATGCTGATAAGTCCTGCATGTATGCATTCCATGAGGGGGGTCGGGATCCGGGCTATACTATCAATGGTAGAAGGCTGCAGTGGAGAGAGGACACCTTCCGCTACCTGGGGATCCGGATTTATCGCCAGCCGAAAGACCTGTTTGACGGGAATCTGGGGAGGGCCTTAACTGCAATTCGGTCGCAAATGCGCTTTTGGGGCACGCTTCCACTGGCGGTAACAGGCAGAGTGGCGCTAACCAAGATGGTAATCCTTCCCCGCCTCCTATATTATTTTGCCAATTTGCCCATATATATCCCTGCATCCTTTTTTACCACACTAACCAAACTAGTTAGGGACTTCCTGTGGGGGAACACACGGCACAGAATGGCATTGGCGAAGCTATATTTACCTACGGACCAAGGTGGCCTTGCTGCGCCTTGCTTTGAACACTACTATCTGGCTGCTCAACTGCAGTGGATAGCCCGCTGGCTCGCAGATCGGAATCGTGCAGACACGGCCACCACACATCCGCCCCACTCATTGAACCAAATAGTCCGACTTTTTCACCCTGCCATTCGGGTTACAACACCAACGCCATTGCTGCTAGCGGTGGCATACAAATGCTATCGCAGATGTCTATACATTACCCGAAAGGTCACTCCCTACGCACCAGCAATACCGCTGGAGGGGTCTCCTAGTGGGCCCATAGTGCTCACGTCACAATCAATTGCGGAGTGGCTGGAGGGAGGCCTCCAGACGTTGGGAGACCTATACCGAGATGGAATGCTCATACCATACACATCCCTGGTAGATGAGGAGGGGTTCCCCCCGGGACAATTCCTCACGTATCGCTCACTGATTACCACATTGACAGCCAGATGGGGAGACATGGCCACTGAACCGAGCCCCCACCTCACCATACAGTATCTACATGTCATGGGACGTGGAAGACATCTCATACGCTGGTTCGCAGCATCCCTCAGAACCCACGCAGCAGTAAGCCTCGACCCGCTCTGCCGTAAATGGGAATTAGACCTGGGGCGACAGCTAGAAGAGAAAGAATGGACACGGATACTACAGAGCCCAGTACGCATACCTAGAAACATGAGGTTTAGGCAAATACAGTTGTACATTATCCACAGGGCCTACCTTACACCCGCCATGATCAATCGTTACTTTCACCGCACAGATGCGACGTGTCCGAGATGTGCTGAGCCAGGGGCTGAGTTGGTGCACATGCTATGGACCTGCCCCCGGATACATATATACTGGAGTACAGTAAGTAGGGTACTACACACTTGCACTGGCCGCACATTGCCTTTTGAATGGACAGTATACCTACTGCATCAATTTAAGAGGACCCCCGCCACTAGGGTAGTCTCCAGGTTCCTGGACTTGGGGATAGTGGTTGCTAAAAGGCTTCTCACTAAACGGTGGAAAGCTGAGGATCCGCCCCTTGCACGTGCGTGGCGCCATTCTTTACTAGCATGGGCCAAAGCGGAAAGCATCACCATCAAACGCGAAGAAACGCTGGGGCTGCGTACAGAACCCATAGCAGCTCGTTGGGACGCCTTCCTGGACGCGCTACACCGTGTTGAGGAGGGGGGATCTGGGGAACTAAGAGACCGCGCAGAGGGAGAACAGACACTGTGAACCATACACACCCATGCACGATGCGCCATGGTACTCCATGAACACATAGGGATCACTTAAGAGCCTGCGCGGACACGTGCACCACTGACGGGAGATGATGGGTGCTGGAACCATAAGGAAATGAAATGTACACATGTGTAGGGACAAGGGGATAAGGCAACACGGGCTGGTCACTGTTTTTGTTTCGTTATTTGTTATTTCATCTGTACTAATTCCGAATTGAATTCCCTGGAAGGACTATTGCGAAACTCCATAGTTGCCTCATTCATACTTCATTGTCTAGGCTGTGACTCTACACAATATGTGATAATGATTGGAGTACAGATGTCATCAATGCCTGTGCACAACAATAGATGTTGAACGCACACAATTTGTGTGACACAGACTGTAAACTTGATAACAAATAGATTTTGCAATGTACTGATGGCAAGTGGTCATACATGTATCTCGACCTGGACTTTTACTGCAATGGCTGCTCTCACATGCAATTGTTACCTTCTTAACAATGTAAAATCAATAAAAGAGATTTAAACAAAAAAAAAGAGGGGTGCAGAAAGAAGCAAGAGTGGTGAAGAAAGAAGCAAGAGAGGTGCAGAAAGAACTAACAGAGGTGCAGAAAGAGGCAAGAGGGGTGCAGAAATAGGCAAGAGAAGTGCAGAAAGATGCAACAGAGGTGCAGAAGGAGACAGGAGGGGTGCAGAAAGAGGCAAGAGGGGTGCAGAAATTTGCAAGAGAGATCCAGAAAGAGGCAAGAGCAGTGCTGAAAGAATCAAAAGAGGTGCAGAAACAGACAAGAGGGGTGTAGAAAGAGACAAAAGAAGTGCAGATAAGCAACAGAGGTGCAGGAGGAGGCAAGAGAACTGCAGAAAGAGGAAAGAGCATTGCTGAAACAGGTAAGAGAGGTGCAGAAAAAAGGAAGAGGGGTGCAGAAAGAGGCAAGAGAGGTGCAGAACGAGGAAAGAAGGATGCAGAAAGAGGGAAGAGGGGTGCAGAAAGAGGCAAGAGGGGTAAAGAAAGAAGCAACAGACGTGCAGAAACTGGCAAGAGGGGTGCAGAAATAGGCAAGAGAAGTGCAGAAAGAAGCAACAGAGGTGCAGAAGGAGACAAGAGGGGTGCCGAAAGAGGCAAGAGGAGTGCACAAATAAGCAACAGAGGTGCAGAAGGAGGCAAGAGGGGTGCAGAAATAGGCAAGAGTAGTGCAGAAAGAAGCAACACAGGTGCAGAAGGAGGCAAGAGAACTACAGAAAGAGGCAAGAGAGTTGCAGAAACAGGCAAAAGAGGTGCAGAAAGAACCAACAGAGGTGCAGAAACAGACAAGAGGGGTGCAGAAAGAGGCAAGAGAAGTGCAGAAACAAGGAAGAAGGGAGCAGAAAGAGGCAAGAGGGGTGCAGAAAGAAGCAAGAGAGGTGCAGAAAGAAGCGAGAGGTGCAGAAAGAAGCAAGAGAGGTGCAGAAAGAGGCAAGAGGGGTGCAGAAATAGGCAAAAGAAGTGCAGAAAGAAGCAACAGAGGTGCAGAAGGAGGCAATAGAAGTGCAGAAAGAGACAAGACGGTTGCAGAAACAGGCAAAAAAGCATTGGAAAGAAGGAAGAGCAGTGCAGAAAGAACCAACAGAAACAGAAACAGACAAGAGGGATGCAGAAAGAGACAAGAGAAGTGCAGAAATAACCAACAGAGGTGTAGAAGGAGGCAAGAGAATTACAGAAAGAAGCAAGAGCATTGTAGAAACAGGCAAGAGGGATGCAGAATTAGGGAAGAGGGCTGTAGAAAGAGGCAAGAGAGGTGCAGAAAGAGGAAAGAAGGATACAGAAAGAGGGATGAGAGGTGCAGAAGGAGGCAAGAGGGGTGCAGAAAGAAGCAAGAGAAGTGCAGAAAGAAGCAACAGAGGTGCTGAAGAAGGCAAGAATACTGCAGAAAGAGGTAAGAGAGTTGCAGAAACAGGCAGGAGAGATGTAGAAAAAGGGAAAAGGGGTGCAGAAAGAGGCAGAAGAGGTGCAGAAAGAGGGAAGAAGGGTACAGAAGGAGGTAAGAGGGATGCAGAAATAGGCAAGAGGGGTGCAGAAATTTGCAAGAGAGGTCCAGAAAAAAGCAAGAGCAGTGCAGAAAGAACTAACATATGTGCAGAAACAGATAAGAGGGGTGCAGAAAGAGACAAGAGAAGTGCAGAAATATGCAACAGAGGTGCAGAAGGAGGCAAGAGAACTGCAGAAAGAGGCAAGAGAGTTACACAAACAGGGAAGAGAGTGTAGGAGAGTAGGATCTGCTTCACATGGGTACCCCCACTTTTTGCTGATGCTTCACTGTTTTTTGACTTTAGTCTGGCTGGGGCCCTGCTAATCAGAACCCCAGCCTAGCTGCTTCCTCTCTAAAATGGTTTCCATGTGCCTTAGTCTGTCAGGGTCTAAATCCCTTTTGCTGTCTGAACCACACAGGAGCAGAATGACGCTAGGTCCCAATACCCTTCTCAGAACCAACCCTGCTAGGTCTTTTAGTATTCCATTGCAGGTAAGTTCTAAGGGGGAAAAGGGGTTGGGGACAGAGAAGAGACTGCTCCAATATTCTGCCTGTTCAGCTACGTCTTCTTCTTCTTACTGGACTGCAACATTAACATGTAAAAAACCTTTATTTATTGTGCCTTTTAACTTACTGTTTTTTCTATGGTGTATAAATAACTTATCTTACCAGAATGTTTACTGAAGCTTACTTCTCTTCTACTTCTCATGTATTGTTTGCTAGGTTGTATGAGAAGTCTTCACTCAGATCTCTTTCCTTTTCGTTCTCAGGTACAATCTGCACTTGATCCTGCTATTCCTTAATGTAAGAAAGATAAGGTAAGTATTTATTTCTGTATTCCTAATTTATGTATTATTTGGGTTTCTCTTTCTTTCTATTAACTCACTGTTAAGAGACTGGAGTGGGCCTTGAACTGGGGTTTCTGTAGTAGGATGACTGGTTTTCTCTCTTTAATTAGTTTTTTAAACAATGCTTCAGAACTTAGGTTAAATGTTAAAAGGAAGCGTTCCTTTTATTCAGGCCTTTGGTTTTAATGTTTGCTGGAAGCACTGCCATACGTGAGGAGAACATTACTGGAGTTCTTTAACACATGGCATGAGAAAGAAACATGCCGGGCCTTTGACCCTGACTTCACCTTTTAATTAATTCTCAGAAGAGTGAACAAGTTTCAGTCTAAGAAGACACTGCGTGTTGAAAGGTCACGCCTGCGTCTGACAGATTCTGGAACAGCTGAAAAAGACAGCTGATTCAAAAAGCTTTTTATTTAATCTTCTCAGCTAAGGAAAGCAATTACTGAAAAAAGTATTTCCAGTTTTCAAACGAAGGAAAATATATTCTGACTTGTTTCCTTTTTTCTCTTTAAATAGAAATTTACCTCTGACACAATAACCTTTTCTCACAGAATGTTTTATATTAGCTACAAGTTTAACACTAACCTGATTAGTGAGGGAATGTAGTTCCGACGAAGCTAACCCCGATTTTATCGCAACTACCCTAACTGACTTCCACGACGCTGGGAAAACAGGTGCTCTTCAAATTATTTCTTCAGTGAAGTGCACAGTGGAATGTTGAAGCACACTTCACCTGATGTCATGAAGCCTAAAAGACTAGACTGCTAACAGTGGTGTGCTGTCGCAGTATGTGCATGTTGGCAGCCATCTTGGAGTTCCATCGGTGCCAACAAGCACTCCAGCTTGAGGGATTATCTGACTTTTGGTAAGTTTGTAGGGGGAAAATGGTAGCCAGCATACAGTTAGAAGGAGGAAACCTCCCGTGAGTCCTGACAGTACCCCCTCCCAACGGGGTTTCCTCCGGTCGTGGTTTGGCAGGGAATTTGGCATGAAAGGCTCTAATTAAACGGGGGGCATGGACATTAGTACTCTTTTCCCAGGAACGTTCATCAGGTCCATAACCTTGCCAATCAATGAGGTAGAAAATTTCATTGCGGATGAGTTTTGAATCCAAAATTCGTTTAACTTCGTACTCCGCCTCACCATTAACCATCAGAGGATCAGGAGGGAAACCCTACGCAACCCCGGTTGAATTGGTTTAAGGAGAGAAACATGAAATACTGGATGAATTTTGGTAGAACCAGGAAGAGATAGTTGATAAGTGACTGGATTTATGACCTTCTCAATTGGATAAGGACCCATAAAACGAGGCTGAAATTTACGGGGACCTTTGAGTCTGAGATTTTTTGTACTCAACCAGACTAAGTCTCCTACATGAAGCTCAGGTTCTTTTTACGTTTTCGGTCAGCGAAGTGTTTGTAACGATCCTTCGCGATCGACAAATTCTGGGTTACTGAGTGATGAATTTTAGTTAACTGTCGGGCAATATCTTGAACAGCAGGAACATTAATATCATCAAAATTAGCATGAGAATTGGGATGTCTGCCTGAGTTTATAAAGAAAGGGAGTGGCCAGTGGATACATTTAGAGCATTATTGTGAGCATACTCCGCAGTCCATAAGTGGTCAGGCCAGTCACCCTCCTCATCTAACAAATAAAGTCTGAGGTGTTGTTCTAGGTCTTGGTTAATGCGTTCAGTCTGACCATCAGTTTCTGGGTGAAAACTGGTGGAATAACGATGGTCAATATTAAGGCCTTTGATGTAAGCCTTCCAAAATCGTGATAGGAACTGAGAGCCCCTGTCTGAAACGAGGACCCTAGGAATCCCATGAAGGCAAATAACATGTTGATTGAAAAGTTGGGACAATTGTTTAGCAGTGGGTGTACCTTTGAAGGGTATATAATGTGCCATCTTACTAAAAGTGTCGACAACTACAAGAATGGTATCATACCCATGGGAAGAAGGTAGATCAACAATCAAATCTAAGGAGACTGTGTGCCAAGGATATGGGGGGTTGGCATGGGTTGTAGGAGACCTTTAGGAGCTTGTCTGTCCGATTTTCCCCGTGCACAAATTTCACAGCCTAACACATATTGACGGACGTCTCGGCACATGTATGGCCACCAGAAACGACGTTTGAGTAATTCTTCGGTTTTCACAACACCTTTGTGGCCAGCCAGAGGGTTGTCGTGACATTCCTGCATTGCCTTCAGCTGAAGCTCCTTGGTGGGTAAATACAGGGTGGTACCTAAATAGGGAGGCCATTGCGAATGAAACGTTGTGGATCTTCTGTGGCCCAGTTCTCCATTTCAAGGTCGGTCATCAAATTTCGAACGTGATGTTCAAAAGGTTCTAAGGAGATAGTTCCAATGAATTTTCCATCAGGTATGATTTGCTGGTTTTCAATGACTGAAGTTTGATTTTCTGTGTCGAGTCTAGAGAGGACATCAGCCTTTCCATTCTTGGATCCGGGACGAAAAGTGATAACAAAATCAAAGTCTGCGAAGTAAAGAGACCAACGCAGCTGACGTGGTGTGAGAGTTCGAGCAGATCGCAAAAATTTTAGGTTGCGGTGGTCCGTAAACACCGTTACAGTGTGTTTTGCCCCCATTAAGTAATGCCTCCAATCTTTGAAGGCATCTTTGATTGCCAAGAGTTCTTTTTCTGTAATCGTATAGTTGCATTCCGCAGGGTTGAGTTTGCGGGACCGATATGCCACCGGGTGTAACTGTCCCGTGTCCTTGTGCCTCTGAGAAAGTATTCCCCCGATGGCTAGGTCCGATGCGTCTGTCTCCAAATAAAAAGGCTCAGAGGGATCTGCATGAAGCAGCACCGGTGCTGTGGTGAAACTGTCCTTCATCAACTGAAAAGCTTCTTCTGCTTCTTCTGACCATTGGAACGGAACTCCTTTCTTCAGAAGACGAGTCAGCGGAAGTATCTTATTGGAGAATCCATTAATGAATCGTCTGTAAAAATTAGAGAATCCGATAAAGCTTTGAACCTCTTTGATACTGGTAGGAGATTTCCAGTCTGTTATCGCCTTCACTTTTTGCTCATCCATTCGAACTCCTGCAGGTGATAACACAAAACCTAGGAATTCTACTGTATCTGTGTTGAAGAGGCATTTCTCCAATTTAACGTATAGAGAGTTCTCTCGTAGACGTTGTAAAACTGCTCTGACCTGGTTGTGATGTTCTTCAACCGTGTTGGAATAAATCAGGATGTCATCTATGTATACTATAGCGCATCGGTCAATGAATTCACTTAAAACATCATTGATAAAGTACTGGAAGGCCGCTGGTGCGTTACAGAGACCATATGGCATCACAAGATACTCATAAAGGCCAAATTTGGTCCTGAACGCAGTCTTCCACTCGTCGCCTTCCCGGAGTCTAATCAAGTGGTACGCTCCTCGTAGGTCTAGGCGAGTGTATATCTTTGCTTCCTTCACTTGATCAATTAGTACTGAAATGAGAGGCAATGGATAACGATTCTTCACAGTTATCCTGTTAATCGCTCTAAAGTCAATACAAGTCCTGAGATCTCCCCCTTTTTTCGGCACGAAAAAAAGTGGGGAAGAGACAGGGGACTGCGACGGTCGGATAAATCCGTTCTCCAGATTCTTAGCTAGGTATTCCTTCAAATGGATGTTTTCCTTCTCCGTTAATGCGTAAACTCTGCTGCATGGTAGATTAGCCCCTGGTTCTAGATCAATTTTGCAGTCATAGGGCCTGTGGGGGGGTAACGTCTCTGCCTTTTTCTCATCAAAGACGTCTGCAAAGTCTTGGTATTCATCTGGTATCATGGTAGTTTGGATCGCACATACCGAACCTCCACCTTCACACAATTGGGTGGCAGCGCAGATTACAGAAGAATGTGTCTGGTCGTCGAAACAATTTTTGGTGCAGTAGTCTGAATTTAATTGAATAGTTCGGGCTCCCCAATCAATTAACGGGTTGTGTTCCGTTAGCCATGGTAGACCTAGAATCAGTTGAAATTGGGGGCGTCTATTAAATTAAATTGCAAGGTCTCTTGGTGTCCTTCGACAGTAGTCATGTGTACCAATTCAGTATGACTGGTTATGGGCCCTGAAGTTAAATCCGTACCATCCACCGCTCTGACCTTCTCACTTTTCTCCTTCTTGATAGCTTGTAAACCGATCAGGCTAGCGAATTTGTGGTCGGAGAAATTACCTGTTGCCCCAGAATCTACCATGACGATGATTCCTGTCAAAACCACATCTCTAAACCTTAAGGTCACAGTCATAACCAAATGGGGAGAGGAGACTTGTAGTGTGTTTGCCAATTGGTGATTTGTTGGAGTCGTTTTTCCATTCGCATCCACAGGTCCAACTCCCTTACCTGTGGTGCCTCTAGTTTTCCTTCTCCTTAGCAGGCAACTTTGGTCTTTTTAAGCAATTCTTGACAAAATGTCCACTTCTTCCACAATATAGGCACAGTTTGTTCAGCCTTCTCTTTTCTTTTTCTTCTTTAGAGAGTGGACCTCTGACTACACCGATTTGCATGGGTTCAATTCCCGAAGAACTCTCTACTGTCCGTGTGGATTCTGTTTTGACACGGTCAAAACGAGGAACACTTGGTCTAAGCTCCTTCCGCCGTTCTCCTTTCCGCTCACTTTGCCGATAATCGATCTCTAAGGTTAAATCCACTAAGGCAGAGATGTCGGTGGGTCGATTAGGGATTTGAGATAGAGCGTCCTTCAATTCCTCTCGCAATCCTCTATAGAATACTGCTGCTCTTTTATCCTCGGGCCAGTTGGTCTCGACCACTAGTTTATTAAATTGGGCTAGGTAAGACACGAGTTCTCGGTTTCCTTGCTTTAATTCCAACAGTTCGTTGTCTGAAGCTTGAGATGCTGTTCTTCTATCAAAAATTCGGAGAAATTCCTTCTTGAAGTCATCTAAACTGTACAAAATTGGGTCATCCTTGGTTACTAGTGGCATGGACCATGAGGCGGCGTCCCCACTAAGGTAGGACAAGATAAACGCCACTCGGGATTGAGCATCGGGGAAGATCGTTGGACGGCACATAAAATGCAGAGAGCATTGGGTCAAAAAATTTGCGCTTTCTGCGGGTCTCCATTAAATCGCTCTGGAGGGGCAAGAGGAATTACTGGGGATAATGAGTGGATTACTTGTGTGGGGGCAAAGGATGAAGTGCTGATGTTAGGACTCTGGGTTTCAAAGGATGCGGTGCTTGGCCTAGATCCCAAAGCTGGTGTTCCCGTTTTAAAGGTTATTATCTCCTGTCTTAGTATTTTATTTTCCTCTCTGACTGCCTCCAAGTCCCTTTGTATATTACTCAAAATCTCGCCCAAATTTTTAAAATCAAGTCCTTCTGCCATTCTGCTCAGGTGCTTGTACCAACGTGGGCACTTCACTCTGTCAGGGTCTAAATCCCTTTTGCTGTCTGAACCACACAGGAGCAGAATGACGCTAGGTCCCAATACCCTTCTCAGAACCAACCCTGCTAGGTCTTTTAGTATTCCATTGCAGGTAAGTTCTAAGGGGGAAAAGGGGTTGGGGACAGAGAAGAGACTGCTCCAATATTCTGCCTGTTCAGCTACGTCTTCTTCTTCTTACTGGACTGCAACATTAACATGTAAAAAACCTTTATTTATTGTGCCTTTTAACTTACTGTTTTTTTCTATGGTGTATAAATAACTTATCTTACCAGAATGTTTACTGAAGCTTACTTCTCTTCTACTTCTCATGTATTGTTTGCTAGGTTGTATGAGAAGTCTTCACTCAGATCTCTTTCCTTTTCGTTCTCAGGTACAATCTGCACTTGATCCTGCTATTCCTTAATGTAAGAAAGATAAGGTAAGTATTTATTTCTGTATTCCTAATTTATGTATTATTTGGGTTTCTCTTTCTTTCTATTAACTCACTGTTAAGAGACTGGAGTGGGCCTTGAACTGGGGTTTCTGTAGTAGGATGACTGGTTTTCTCTCTTTAATTAGTTTTTTAAACAATGCTTCAGAACTTAGGTTAAATGTTAAAAGGAAGCGTTCCTTTTATTCAGGCCTTTGGTTTTAATGTTTGCTGGAAGCACTGCCATACGTGAGGAGAACATTACTGGAGTTCTTTAACACATGGCATGAGAAAGAAACATGCCGGGCCTTTGACCCTGACTTCACCTTTTAATTAATTCTCAGAAGAGTGAACAAGTTTCAGTCTAAGAAGACACTGCGTGTTGAAAGGTCACGCCTGCGTCTGACAGATTCTGGAACAGCTGAAAAAGACAGCTGATTCAAAAAGCTTTTTATTTAATCTTCTCAGCTAAGGAAAGCAATTACTGAAAAAAGTATTTCCAGTTTTCAAACGAAGGAAAATATATTCTGACTTGTTTCCTTTTTTCTCTTTAAATAGAAATTTACCTCTGACACAATAACCTTTTCTCACAGAATGTTTTATATTAGCTACAAGTTTAACACTAACCTGATTAGTGAGGGAATGTAGTTCCGACGAAGCTAACCCCGATTTTATCGCAACTACCCTAACTGACTTCCACGACGCTGGGAAAACAGGTGCTCTTCAAATTATTTCTTCAGTGAAGTGCACAGTGGAATGTTGAAGCACACTTCACCTGATGTCATGAAGCCTAAAAGACTAGACTGCTAACAGTGGTGTGCTGTCGCAGTATGTGCATGTTGGCAGCCATCTTGGAGTTCCATCGGTGCCAACAAGCACTCCAGCTTGAGGGATTATCTGACTTTTGGTAAGTTTGTAGGGGGAAAATGGTAGCCAGCATACAGTTAGAAGGAGGAAACCTCCCGTGAGTCCTGACATAGGCACATCTCTAATTGGAATCTGAGTGCCCTTATAAGTCCCTAGTATATGGTATACTATGTACCCAGGGCATAGGTACCTCAGAGGCCTACCAGGGGCTGCAGCATGTATTGTGCCACCCCTGGAAGGCCATCCAAAAGGACACCACAGGTCTGCTACTGGAACCTGGGTAAGGTGGTGCATGCACCCCTTACTGTGATATAGGTTACCTATATCACTACCTACATACACACATATAAACCTATAAGTCACTCCTATGGCAGGCCTTGTCAATCCTGAAGGCAGAGTGCTTGGTTCCTATGTGAGAGGGTGCCCCTGCATTAGCAGAGCCCCTCTGCAGCGTTCGGAGACCCTTCTCTGATGCTGTTTGTAGTGCAGCCTGACCATATACTCTTAAGCGCATTATAACCTCGCGTTAAATGCTAACTTTGGGATGGCTGCACGGAAACATGTCGTGTTTGGTGTCAAACATCTTGGAATACTACCCCCCGCCAGTTCTGGCGGCGGGGGTAGCATTCCACCCTTCTAGAGGGAGAGACATGTACACACCGGCCTGCCCGGTAACTTCTTTCCAAGCCCTGGCATCACAAAATGGATGCCGCTGCCACAGACACGGGTCTGGCCTCCTGCTGCTGACTGAAACTCCGGCAGGGGAGGCCTGGACAATAGGTTTCCTGTCCCAGGGAGGTGTAACCACCTCCCCAGACAGGATAATGTGTATTGGGGCTGGGCGGGAGCACTCTCTGGTGCTTTGAAGTCCTGCACAGGGGGCACACTTGGTGTCCCTGTGCATACCCCAGTTCAAACTGGTTCAGGGGCTTCCAGCCCCTGCTCTGGCATGAAACTGGACAAAGGGAAAGGGGTGTAACCACCCCTCTGCCCTGACCCTTCCATAGGTGGGTCCCCAGAGTATGTCCAACCCCCTAACTTGGTATAAGTATGGGACCCCAGTCCTTAGGACTTTAGATTTACCTGGACGAAACTCTGACACAGAATCCTGGACCTTCGACGCTCTACTTTAAGATTAGAGGACTGAAGAATCTCCCTTGGGGTCAAGGAGTGACTCCCCTGCTTGGCAGGCATCAAAGAAGCAATTGTCCGGTCTGCATCGCTGAAGCTCCCGCCGGACACCGAAGTCTTTGCATAAACCAGAGGTGGATTTCCAGACTTCCCCGAGGCTGCCCTGAGTTCCCAGCAAAGCTGAGGCCCGTAGCTGTCGTGGGTAACGTGAAACCATGACCCCTGGACAACGAGCACATTTGCAAGTGCATCCTCTTTCTGGGCTCCCACAAAGTTGTGCTTTGGGCTTCGAGTAGCCCCTGCCTCCAGAACCGACTGCACTGAAGATCACTGGCCCCCACTCCATGAGTGTCCCGTGAGCCAGCTCCAAGTGCGTCCACTCGAGGCTCCTTCACGGTCGCTATTCTATTGGCTAGTGGGCCCTCCTGAAGGCAACTCTTATTCTAATTGGGCTTCCCTGGTTGCTCCAGGCTTGCCCTGACTTACCTTCGCTGGGTGAGTCCCTCAGACCTTGCTGGTCTGCATCAACATCCCTCTTCTATTTCCAAGAGACTTGCCGTTGCCAAGGCTTGTTTGGTCCAATCCGGTCGCCGACATCCCTGCAATCGACAGACATTGTGGGACAGCTGGAATCCAGCTCCTGATCGTCGTCGACGCCTCCTGGACCTCGTGGCTGAAGAGTCAAGATGACCGTCAACCTACCTGAAGCACCCGACATCGGTGGGCATCCGCTCATCGCCTTCCTGGTCACTGGCTAGTGACCCAGACTCTGTCCCCTCTGCTTTCAGGTTCTTCAGATCTTCAATCCACCTTTGGATCCACCCGAACACTTTCGACTTGGTCGCCAGCAGCACTTTGCAGCAGATCGCCATTGTAAACGACGACGAAACCCGACCCCGAAAGACACCTATGCACCCGGCTTCCCTGGGTGAGGTAACTCGAGTACTCCGGTGCTCCCGTGGGTATAGACTCTAGAACGACCTAGTTCTAAAGGGGTTTGCTCCAAGTCCTCCTCTAAGTGTCCCTTTTCTTTAAAATTCCAACCACGACTTTCCCCATAGAAGTCAACTGCGATTCGCGGCTGTGTTCTCACACTGCACGCGTCCCCCGTGGGTCCCCTGTGTCACTACCTTGGGTGGTTCCTTGTGGTCCAAGCACTTCTACAGGCTCTAGGCCTTGTGTCTAGCTCAGTCGTGGTTCTTATACCACTTTATTGGTATATGGTTTGGTACGCCCCTAGGGCTCAAACGTGTATTTGTGCTATTACTGTTGATAACTAACTTATAACTTATGTACTTTGAACTCTAGCCTCATAAAGAGACTAGAGGGGTGTGTTTAGCAATAAATACATATATTTTGAATATATACCTGGTGTGGTCCTCTTTCATTTGGTCACTCAAGAGATTATAGACTAGTAAAACAAGCTGCTTTACATTCCTTCAAGACTTAGCCTGAAGGCTGCTCTCCATAGCTACCACTAGGATAGCTTTCAATAAAGGTTGTCTTTAACCTATCTCCAATAAGGGGTTGTTTGGACTGGTGCAAGGTGCCCACTATAATTAGTGGACAGCATATACCAGGCCAACTTCTCACAGAGAGGTGCAGAAAAAGGGAACAGGGGTGCAGGAAGAGGCAAGAGAGGTGCAGAAAGAGGAAAGAAGGATGCAGAAAGAGGGAAGAGGGGTGCAGAAAGAGGCAAGATGGGTGCAGAACGAAGCAAGAGAAGTGCAGAAAGAAGCAACAGATGTAGAGAAAGAGGCAAGAGGGGTGCAGAAAAGGCAAGAGAAGTGCAAAATGAAGCAATAGAGGTGCAGAAGGAGGCAATAGTACTGCAGAAAGAGGCAAGAGAGTTGCAGAAACAAGGAAGAGAGGTGCAGAAAAGGGGAACAGGGGTGCAGAAAGAGGCAAGAGAGGTGCAGAAAGAGGGAAGAAGGGTGCAGAAAGAGGCAAGAGGGGTGCAGAAAGAAGCAAGAGAGGTGCAGAAAGAAGCAAGAGAGTGGCAGAAAGAAGCAACAGAGGTTCAGAAAGAGGCAAGAAGGGTGCAGAAATAGGCAAGAGAAGTGCAGAAAGAAGCAACCGAGGTGCAGGAGGAGGCAAGAGAAATGCTGAAAGAGGCAAGAGAGTTGCAGAAACAGGCAAAAGAGGTGCAGATAGAACCAACAGAGGTGCAGAAACAGACATGAGGGGTGCATAAAGAGGCAAGAGAACTGCAGAAAGAAGGAAGAAGGGAGCAGAAAGAGGTAAGAGGGTGTAGGAAGGTGGAATCTGACTATATGGTTGCCCCCACTTTTTTCCTGGTGTTTTGCTGGTTTATGACTTAGTTGGACTGGGATCCTGCTATTCAGGGTCCCAGCCTAGCTGCTTCCTCTCTAAAATGGTTTCCAGGTGCCTTAGGCACATCTCTGATTGGAATCTGGAGTGCCCTTCTAAGTCCCTAGTATATGGTATACTATGTACCCAGGGCATAGGTACCTCAGAGGCCTGCCAGGGGCTGAAGCATGTATTGTGCCACCCCTGGAAGGCCAGCCAAAAGGACACCACAGGTCTGCTACTGCAGCCTGGGTAAGGTGGTGCATGCACCCTTACTGTGATATAGGTTACCTATATCACTACATACATACACACATATAAACCTATAAGTCACTCCTATGGCAGGCCTTGTCAATCCTGAAGGCAGAGTGCTTGGTTCCTATGTGAGAGGGTGCCCCTGCATGAGCAGAACCCCTCTGCAGCGTTCGGAGACCCTTCTCTGATGCTGTTTGTAGTGCAGCCTGACCATATACTCTTAAGCGCATTATGACCTCGCGTTAAATGCTAACTTTGGGATGGCTGCACGGAAACATGTCGTGTTTGGTGTCAAACATCTTGGAATACTACCCCTTGCCAGTTCTGGCGGCGGGGGTAGCATTCCACCCTTCTACAGGGAGAGACATGTACACACCGGCCTGCCCGGTAACTCCTTTCCAAGCCCTGGCATCACAAAATGGATGCCGCTGCCACAGACACGGGTCTGGCCTCCTGCTGCTGACTGAAACTCCGGCAGGGGAGGCCTGGACAATAGGTTTCCTGCCCCAGGGAGGTGTAACCACCTCCCCAGACAGGATAATGTGTATTGGGGCTGGGCGGGAGCACTCTCTGGTGCTTTGAAGTCCTGCACTGGGGGCACATTTGGTGTCCCTGTGCATACCCCAGTTCAAACTAGTTCAGGGGCTTCCAGCCCCTGCTCTGGCGTGAAACTGGACAAAGGGAATTGGTGTAACCACCCCTCTTCCCTGACCCTCCCATAGGTGGGTCCCCAGAGTATGTTCAACCCCCTAACTTAGTATAAGTATGGGACCCCAGTCCTTAGGACTTTAGATTTACCTGGACGAAACTCTGATACAGAATCCTGGACCTTCGATGCTCTACTTTAAGATTAGAGGACTGAAGAATCTCCCTTGGGGTCAAGGAGTGACTCCCCTGCTTGGCAGGCACCAATGAAGCAATTGTCCAGTCTGCACCGCTGAAGCTCCCGCCGGACACTGAAGTCTTTGCATCACCAGACATAGATTTCCAGACTTGCCCAAGGCTGCCCTGAGTCCCCAGCAAAGCTGAGGCCCGTAGCTGTCGTGGGTAACGTGGAACCGTGACCCCTGGACACTGAGCACATTTGCAAGTGCATCCTCTTCCTGGTCTCCCACGAAGTTGTGCTTTGGGCTCCGAGTTGCCCCCACCTCCAGCACTGACTACTCCGAAGATCACTGGCCTCCACTCCATGAGTGTCCCGTGAGCCAGCTCTAAGTGCGTCCACTCGAGGCTCCTTCGCGGTCGCTAGTCCATTGGCTAGTAGGCCCTCCCAAAGGCCAATCTTCTTCTGATTGGGCTTCCCTAGTTGCTCCAGGCGTGCCCTGACTTACCCTTGCTGGGTGAGTCCCTCAGACCTTGCTGGTCTGCACCACCGTCCTTCTTCTATTTCCACGAGACTTGCCGTTGCCAAGGCTTGTTGGGTCTAATCTGGTCGCCAACACCTCAGCAATCGACAAACATTGTGGCAAAGCTCGAATCCAGCTCCTGGTTGTCATCGACGCCTCCTGGACCTCGTGGCTGAAGAGTCAAGACGACTGTCAACCAACCTGAAGCACCTGACATCGGTGGGCATCCACTCATCGCCTTCCTGGTCACTGGCTAGTGACCCAGACTCTGTCCCCTCTGCTTTCAGGTTCTTCAGATCTTTGATCCACCTCTGGATCCACCCGAACACTTTCGACTTGGCCGTCAGCAGCACTTTGCAGCAGATGGCCATTGAAAACGACGACGAAACCCGACCCCGAAAGACACCTATGCATCCGGCTTCCCTGGGTGAGGTAACTCGAGTACTCCGGTGCTCCCGTGGGTATAGACTCTAGAACAACCCAGTTCTAAAGGGGTTTGCTCCAAGTCCTCCTCTAAGTGTCCCTTTTCTTTAAAATTCCAACCGCGACTTTCCCCATAGAAGTCAACGGCGATTCGCGGCTGTGTTCTCACACTGCACGCGTCCCCCGTGGGTCCCCTGTGTCACTACCTTGGGTGGTTCCTTGTGGTCCAAGCACTTCTACAGGCTCTAGGCCTTGTGTCTAGCTCAGTCGTGGTTCTTATACCACTTTATTGGTATATGGTTTGGTACGCCCCTAGGGCTCAAACGTGTATTTGTGCTATTACTGTTGATAACTAACTTATAACTTATGTACTTCGAACTCTAGCCTCATAAAGAGACTAGAGGGGTGTGTTTAGCAATAAATACATATATTTTGAATATATACCTGGTGTGGTCCTCTTTCATTTGGTCACTCAAGAGATTATAGACTGGTAAAACAAGCTGCTTTACATTCCTTCAAGACTTAGCCTGAAGGCTGCTCTCCATAGCTACCACTAGGATAGCTTTCAATAAAGGTTGTCTTTAACCTATCTCCAATAAGGGGTTGTTTGGACTGGTGCAAGGTGCCCACTATAATTAGTGGACAGCATATACCAGGCCAACTTCTCACAGAGGGGTGCAGAAAGAAGCAAGAGAGGTGCAGAAAGAATCAAGAGAGGTGCAGAAAGAAGCAAGAGGGGTGCAGAAAGAGGCAAGAGGGGTGCAGAAATAGGCATGAGAAGTGCAGAAAGAAGCAACAGAGGTGCAGAAGGAGGCAAGAGAAGTGCAGAAAGAAGGAAGAAGGGTGCAGAAAGAAGCAAGAGGGGTGCAGACAGAGGCAAGAGTGGTGCAGAAATAGGCACGAGAAGTGCAGAAAGAAGCAACAGAGGTGCAGAAGGAGGCAAGAGAACTGCAGAAAGAGGTAAGAGGGTTGTAGAAACAGGCAAGAGAGGTGCAGAAAAAGGGAAGAGGGGTGCAGAAAGAGGCAAGAGAGGTGCAGAAAGAGGAAAGAAGGATGCAGAAAGAGGGAAGAGAGGTGCAGAAAGAACCAACAGAGGTGCAGAAGGAGGCAAGAGGGGTGCAGTAAGAAGCAAGAGGGGTGAATAAATTTGCAAGAGAGGTCCAGAAGGAACCAAGAGCAGTGCAGAAAGAACCAACAGAGGAGCAGAAACAGACAAGAGGGGTGCAGAAAGAGGCAAGAGAAGTGCAGAAAGAAGCAACAGAGGTGCAGAAGGAGGTAAGAGTACTGCAAAAAGAGGTAGGAGAGTTGCAGAAACAGGCAAGAGAGGTGCTGAGAAAGGGAACAGGTGTGCAGAAAGAGGCAAGAGAGGTGCAGAAAGAGGGAAGAAGGATGCAGAAAGAGGCAAGAGGGGTGCAGAAAGAGGCAAGAGGGGTGCAGAAAGAAGCAAGAGTGGCGAAGAAAGAAGCAAGAGAGGTGCAGAAAGAAGCAACAGAGGTGCAGAAAGAGGCAAGAGGGGTGCAGAAATAGGCAAGAGAAGTGCAGAAATATATAACAGAGGTGCAGAAGGAGACAAGAGGGTTGCAGAAAAAGGCAACAGGGGTGCAGAAATTTGCAAGAGAGGTCCAGAAAGAAGCAAGAGCAGTGCAGAAAGAACCAACAGAGGTGCAGAAACAAACAAGAGGGGTGAAGAAAGAGACAAGAGAAGTGCAGATAAGCAACAGAGGTGCAGAAGGAGGCAAGAGAACTGCAGAAAGAGGCAAGAGCATTGCAGAAAGAGGCAAGAGAGGTGCAGAAAGAGGAAAGAAGGATGCAGAAAGAGGGAAGAGGGGTGCAGAAAGAGGCATGAGGGGTGCAGAAAGAAGCAACAGAGG
Source organism: Calotriton arnoldi (assembly GCA_963921515.1). NCBI lineage: Eukaryota > Metazoa > Chordata > Amphibia > Caudata > Salamandridae > Calotriton > Calotriton arnoldi. The sequence goes on along the minus strand of CAWUFW010008236.1, from coordinate 466,729 downwards.
CGCAGAAACAGGCAAGAGGGATGCAGAAATAGCAAGAGAAGTGCAGAAAGAAGCAACAGAGGTGCAGAAGGAGACAAGAGGGGTGCCGAAAGAGGCAAGAGGAGTGCACAAATAAGCAACAGAGGTGCAGAAGGAGGCAAGAGAACTGTAGAAAGAGGCAAGAGCGCTGCAGAAACAGGCAAGAGAGGTGCAGAAAAAAGGAACAGGGGTGCAGAAAGAGGCAAGAGCAGTGCAGAAAGAGGAAAGAAGGATGCAGAAATAGGGAAGTGGGGTGCAGAAAGAGGAAAGAGGGGTGCAGAAAGAAGCAAGAGAAGTGCAGAAAGAAGCAACAGAGGTACAGAAAGAGGCAAGAGGGGTGCAGAAAGAGGCAAGAGAAGTGGAGAAAGAAGCAACAGAGGTGCAGAAGGAGGCAATAGAACTGCAGAAAGAGGCAAGAGCGTTGCAGAAAAAGGCAAGAGAGGTGCAGAAAAAAGGAAGAGGGGTGCAGAAAGAAGCAAGAGAGGTGCGTAAAGAAGCAACAGAGGTGCAGATGGAGGCAAGAGGGGTGCAGAAATAGGCACGAGAAGTGCAGAAGAAGCAACAGAGGTGCAGAAGTAGACAAGAGGGGTAAAGAAAGAGGCAAGAGGGGTACAGAAATTTGTAAGAGAGGTCCAGAAAGAAGCAAGACCAGTGCAGAAAGAACCAACAGAGGTACAGAAACAGACAAGAGGGGTGCAGAAAGAGACAAGAGAAGTGCAGAAAGAAGCAACAGAGGTGCAGAAAGAGGCAAGAGGGGTGCAGAAAAAGGCAAGAGAAGTGCAGAAAGAAGCAAGAGCATTGCAGAAAGAACCAACAGAGGTGCAGAAACAGAAAAGAGGGGTGCAGAAAGAGGCAAGAGAAGTGCAGAAAGAAGCAACAGAGGTGCAGAAGGAGGCAAGAGTACTGCAGAAAGAGGCAAGAGAGTTGCAGAAACAAGAAAGCGAGGTGCAGAAAAAGGGAACAGGGGTGCAGAAAGAGGCAAGAGAGGTGCAGAAAGAGGGAAGAAATGTGCAGAAAGAGGCAAGAGGGCTGCAGAAAGAAGCAAGAGAGGTGCAAAAAGAAGCAAGAGAGGTGCAGAAAGAAGGAACATAGGTGCAAATAGAGGCAAGAGGGGTGCGAAATAGGCTAGAGAAGTGCAGAAAGAAGCAACAGAGGTGCAGAAGGAGGAAAGAGAATTGCAGAAAGAGGCAAGAGAGTTGCAGAAACAGGCAAAAGAGGTACAGAAAGAAGCAAGAGCAGTGCAGAAAGAACCAACAGAGGTGCAGAAACATACAAGAGGGGTGCAGAAAGAGGCAAGGGAAGTGCAGAAAGAAGCAACAGAGGTGCAGAAGGAGCCAAGAATCCTGCAGAAAGAGGCAAGAGAGTTGCAGAAACAGGCAGGAGAGGTGCAGAAAAAGGGAACAGTGGTGCAGAAAGAGGCAAGAGAGGTGAAGAAAGAAGGAAGAAGGGTTCTGAAAGAGGCAAGAGAGTTGCAAAAAGAAGCAAGAGAGGTGCAGAAAGAAGCGAGAGAATTGCAGAAAGAGGCAAGAGGGGTGCAGAAATAGGTAAGAGAAGTGCAGAAAGAAGCAACAAAGGTGCAGAAGGAGGCAAGAGAAGCGCAGAAAAAGGCAAGACGGATGCAGAAACAGGCAAACAAGGGTTGGAAAGAAGCAAGAGCAGTGCAGAAAGACCCAACAGAGGTGCAGAAACAGACAAGAGGGATGCAGAAAGAGACAAGAGAAGTACAGAAATAAGCAACAGAGGTGCAGAAGGAGGCAAGAGAACTGCAGAAAAAGGCAAGAGCATTGCAGAAACAGGCACGAGAGGAGCAGAAAAAGGGAAGAGGGGTGCTGAAAGAGGCAAGAGAGGTGCAGAAAGAGGAAGGAAGGATGCAGAAATAGGGAAGTGGGGTGCAGAAAGAGGAAAGAGGGGTACAGAAAGAAGCAAGAGAAGTGCAGAAAGAAGCAACAGAGGTGCAGAAAGAGGCAAGAGGGGTGCAGAAAGAGGCAAGAGAAGTGCAGAAAGAAGCAACAGATGTGCAGAAGGAGGCAATAGAACTGCAGAAAGAGGCAAGAGCGTTGCAGAAACAGGCAAGAGAGGTGCAGAAAAAAGGAAGAGGGGTGCAGAAAGAGGCAAGAGAGGTGCAGAAAGAGGAAAGAAGGATGCAGAAAGAGGGAAGAGTGGTGAAGAAAGAAGCAAGAGAGGTGCAGCAAGAAGCAACAGAGGTGCAGAAAGTGACAAGAGGGGTGCAGAAATAGGCAAAAGAGGTGCAGAAAAAAGCAAGAGCAGTGCAGAAAGAACCAACAGAGGTGCAGAAGTAGCCAAGAGGGGTGCAGATAGAGGCAAGGGGGGTGCAGAAATAAGCAACAGAGGTGCAGAAGGAGGCAAGAGAACTGCAGAAAGAGGCAAGAGCGTTGCAGAAACAGGCAAGAGAGGTGCAGAAAAAAGGAAGAGGGGTGTAGAATGAGGCAAGAGATGTGCAGAAAGAGAAAAGAAGGATGCAGAAAGAGGGAAGAGGGGTGCAGAAAGAGGCAAGAGGGGTGCAGAAAGAAGCAACAGAGGTGCAGAAAGAGGCAAGAGGGGTGCAAAAATAGGCAAGAGAAGTGCAGAAAGAAGCAACAGAGGTGCAAAAGGAGGCACAAGAACTGCAGAGAGGCAAGAGCGTTGCATAAACAGGCAAGAGAGGTGCAGAAAAAAGGAAGAGGGGTGCAGAAAGAGTTAAGAGAGGTGCAGAAAGAAGAAAGAAAGATGCAGAAAGAGGGAAGAGTGGTGAAGAAAGAAGCAAGAGAGGTGCAGAAAGAAGCAACAGAGGTGCAGAAAGAGGCAAGAGAGGTGCAGAAATAGGCAAAAGAGGTGCAGAAAAAAGCAAGAGCAGTGCAGAAAGAACCAACAGAGGTGTAGAAGGAGGCAAGAGGGGTGCAGATAGAGGCAAGAGGGGTGCAGAAAGAAGCAACAGAGGTGCAGAAGGAGGCAAGAGTACTGCAGAAAGACAAAAGACGGTTGCAAAAACAGGCAAAAGAGGTGCGGAAAGAAGCAAGAGCAGTGCAGAAAGAACCAACAGAGGTGCAGAAGGAGACATGAGGGGTGCAGAAAGAGACAAGAGAAGTGCAGAAATAAGCAACAGAGGTGCAGAAGGAGGAAAGAGAACTGCAGAAAGAGGCAAGAGGGTGCAGAAAGAGGCAAGAGGGGTGCAGAAAGAGGCAAGAGAGGTCCAGAAGGAAGCAAGAGCAGTGCAGATAGAACCAACAGAGGTGCAGAAACAGACAAGAGGGGTGCAGAAAGGGGCAAGAGAAGAGCAGAAATAAGCAACAGAGGTGCAGAAGGAGGCAAGAGCACTGCAGAAAGAGGCAAGAGGGGTGCAGAAAGAAGCAACAGAGGTGCAGGAGGAGGCAAGAGAACTGCAGAAAGAGGCAAGAGGGAAGTTGGTTAGGGTTTTCCAAGGGAGGGGGGGTAGGGTGTGGGCTGCACTGGGAGGGGAATTCAGGAGGGAAAAATAAAAAATATCTCATTTGTCTGGGTTTCATCAATAGTTGGTGGGTTGAGATGGCTTTAAAGAGATGACAGGGAATGGAATGGAGCTAAAAATGTTGTCATGGAATATAAACGGTCTTCGGGTGAAGAGTAGGAGAGATAAAATAATGCAATATTTGAAGGACTCTTCTGCGCAAATTATTATTTTACAGGAGACACACTTGACAGAGGACGAGAGTAAGGCACTCTTTAAGGCGCAGAGATGGGTTGCACATGCAATTTACACGAGGCAGACATCAGTTACTAAAGGGGTTGCAGTATTAGTTAAGCAGGGTCTAAATATTTTGATAGAAGGCAGTGTTTGGAGTCCTACAGGAAGGTGGCTAATAGTTAAGCTAAGAGTCTTTGGGCAGATTTTCAATCTGGTCGGTTATTATGGTCCAAATCAGGATGACACAGGCCCGTTAGATGAAATAGCAAATGAGCTTTTGAGTTTCTCCGGTCACATTATTTTGGCAGGGGACTTTAATACAGTTTTGGACCATAAATTAGACAGATCAGCGAACAGTAGAGCGGCGGTAAATCCCAAGATGTCAGATAGGGTGAGAGGCTTGATGGCGCAGTGGGATCTCTGCAATATATGGAGGTGCAAGGTAGGCTCCCGTATGGGTTTTATGTACTACAATAAAAATACAAACACCGGTCAAGGATAGATTATTTTTTGGTGGACAGAACAGTGAAAGATTCTATTTTGGAGGTTGAACATATTGGGGGTTCACCTATCAGATCATTCAGCTATCCTTCTTCGGATGAGGATAGAGGAGGGGGCTACCAGTTCAATATGGAGGTTGGATCGCACGATTCTGTCTAAAGATGAGACAATGGAAATTTTGAAAGTGGAAACCCAGGAATTTTTTGAAAGGAATCAAGGCTCAGCTAAGATTGGAATAGTATGGGATGCCTATAAGTCCTACTTAAGGGGCAGACTAGGTGCTTTGGCAGCAGCGAAAAGGCGAGTTTATCATCAAAAGGTGTTGGAGTTAGAAGAACAGATTCGGAGGCTGGAAGCGGTTATGATTACTGTAGGAAGCCATGAAAAGGAGATGGATGAGTTATTAAATCTAAAAGTGAATCTATCAGGCGTTCTGAGAGATAGAGTCAAGGCGAAATGGGAGTCCAGCCAGCTATCACATTTTGAATATGGCGAGGGTTGTAGCAAGCTTCTGGCTTGGAAGGCAAAGAGCGACCGGGTCAGAAGCTTGATTAAAGAAATCAGATGTGAAGATTCAGATGTGCTACTTAGTGATAGTAAAGAAATTGCTTCAGCATTCTATAGACATTTTGGGAGGGTATATAAGGAAGATCTGATGGAAACGGAGGAAGACGTAATGATTTTGTTGGACCATATGGAGCCATTATCAGAGGAGGTGATGGAGGTTTTGAACAGGGAGATCTCTGTTGAAGAGTTGGAGGAGGTTATTAAAGGGGGCAAAAAGGGAAAAGCTCCAGGGCCGGACGGCCTTCCAGTAGAGGTTTATAGATCCCTGGCCAGTGCCATAATACCTGTTATGAGGCAGCTCTTTAATGCCATCTTCCTTTCAGGTTCAGTTATGCCGGATTCCTGGAAAGAGGCAAATATAACTTTGATCCCTAAGCCTGGAAAGTCATTAAAAAATCCTGACTCATACAGGCCTATTTCTCTTTTAAATGCTGATTGCAAGCTGTTCACAAAGCTTATAGCAGGGAGGTTAAATGGGATTATGTTGAATTTGGTGCATGAAGATCAAAAGGGTTTTATTAAAGGAAGAGCTTTGAAGGAGTTGACGTTTTCTCTTATTGGTTCCATAGACATGGCTACGGCTTACGATCTTCCGTTGGCAGTAATAGCACTAGATGCTGCCAAAGCATTCGATCGTGTTAACTGGGTATATCTGCAGACCCTGCTCAAACATCTTAATTTGTGGGAAAACTTTTGCAGAATGTTAAAAGATATATATAACGCTCCGGTAGCTAGAGTACTGGTTAACGGGGTACTGACACAGCAGGTGCGGATTATGAGGGGTACAAGGCAAGGGTGCCCCCTGTCCCCACTTTTGTTTGATCTCTATATTGAGCCACTGGCGAGGAAAATAAGGAGCTGTGAGGGTATACTGCCTTTTAAATTTTATGATTGGAGCAAGAAAATTGGGCTCTATGCTGATGATATTGTAATTTATACAACCAATTTACAACAAACTATGAGCTGTATTCTGAAAATAACGAATGAGTTTGGCAAAATATCAGGCTATGATATTAATAGGCAGAAAACGGAAATCATGGCATGGAATATGGAGACAGAGGGCATTGAATGCAAGAAAGAAATGAGATATTTAGGAGTTAGGATAACCCAGAACATCGTAGAACTCGCTAAGACAAATTTTGATAGGGTTATAAAGGAAATTAGTGCCAGTCTACGAGGTTGGATGCAACTCCCACTTACACTGTATGGGCGAGTAAATTTGGTGAAGATGGTGGTTCTTCCAAAGTTAACTTTTTTATTTGAAACAATCCCTTTAACCTTTAAGAAAGAATGGCTGTTAAAACAGCAAGGTGAAATTAGTTCTTTCATCTGGGCGTCAAAAGGTCCCCGACTAGCCTGGAAAAAACTTAGAAGGAGGTTAGGGAAGGGGGGCTTAGCTCTTCCAGATTTGTTATTTTATGCATGGGCATTTCTTTTAAAAAATGGAAGGATGCTATTGGGTACCCCTACAAACACAGAGATAGGTAAGATGTTCAAGGAGATGTTGAGGAAAGAAAAAGGAGCAGAAAGTGGTTTTATGTTTAAGTATGCCGATCCGAAATACTTTAAGAAAGTTAGGTTAAAAGTGTTAGTGGCCATGGCGGAAACTTGGTATAGAATCAGAATGTCTTTAAAAATTCAGTTTTTTAGTCAGCTGGCTCCTATTTGGGACGCACCAGGTTCTCCGGCTTGGACTAGAGACTTATTGGCTAGACCCTTAAAGGAGGCGGGCATTATAATGTGGAAGCACTTATTTCCAGAGGGTCATCTAATTTCGTGGAGTTGGTGCGAGCAGGAACTGGGCCCGAGGTTCTCGAGATTTAAATACCTCCAGATCCAGAGTTGGCATTTGGCTTCAAGGGAAACGATAGGAGGACCAAATGAATTAGAGGAAAAACTTGTGTCCAGTGTCATGTTTAAGAAAGAAATTGCACTATGGTACTGGTTGGTATTAGAGATGGAGGATGGTGCTTTCACTTTACCGGAAGATCTGTGGGGAAGATGCTTGCCAGAGACCGAGATGGAAGACCAATGGCAAGTATCAATGTCTATGCTTTATAAAACAGTTAAACCCGCATATCTGAGGAGAAACCATTTTTTTACATTGCACAGGGCATATTGGACTCCACGGAGGCTATCTAAATTTGGCTCAGGTGGAGTGGTGGCATGTCCTAAATGTGCAGTCCAAACGAAGATGATCTACATATGTTCTTGCGTTGACCGAAGATACAGTCTTTCTGGGAGGCCGTGAGTATTGCCTGTCGAGTGTTTTAAGTCTGCAGATCAAGGTAAGTGCTGAGCTGGTCATTTTTGGAAAGCTTGATCTGCAATGAAAAATTACGAAAGATGTGGCAAAGTTTGTATTTTATGCTGTGTTGTTGGCCCGCAGAGAGTTATGTAAATTATGGGTCTCTCCAGCCTCCCCAACGGAGGGTAGTTGGATACAATCGATGAAATTTATTGCAAAGATGGATATTTCGGATCGGATGAAAAAGAGATATACATTTTGGACTCCTTTCTTGTCCTGGTGTGGTTAAAGTTGGGTTACTCAGAAAAAAGTCAGTCCAATGATTAAGCCGTCGTCTGCCTCGGCTGGTGACATCTTTTTCTTCCTGTGTATGCAGGAGGATAAGAGAGTGGTTTCGGTTGTTGGTGGAGGACGGTCGCCCAGTAAGATCCAATGGTGCCCAGTTTCTTCTGGTGGCTTTTCTCCGCGCACTTGGTTAAGCCTCTCTTTCCAGCAAATTAGGTTTGAAAACCCAGGGCGGTATCGTTAGAAGAAGGGTGGAAACAAGGCAAATGAGGATATAAAAAAAAAAAAAAGAGAACTGCAGAAAGAGGCAAGAGAGGTGCAGAAAGAGGAAAGAAGGATGCAGAAAGAGAGAAGAGAGGTGCAGGAAGAGGGAAGAGTAGTGCAGAAAGAAGCAAGAGAAGTGCAGAAAGAAGCAACAGAGGTGCAGAAAGAGGCAAGAGGGGTGCAGAAAAAGGCAAGAGCAGTGCAGAAAGAACCAACAGAGGTGCAGAAGGAGGCAAGAGGGGTGCAGAAAGAGGCAAGAGGGGTGCAGAAATTTGCAAGAGAGGTCCAGAAGGAAACAAGAACAGTGCAGAAAGAACCAACAGAGGTACAGAAACAGACAAGAGGGGTGCAGAAAGAGGCAAGAGGAGTGCAGAAAGAAGCAACAGAGGTGCAGAAGGAGGTAAGAGTATTCAAAAAGAGGCAAGAGAGTTTCAGAAACAGGCAAGAGAGGTGCAGGAAAAGGGAACAGGGGTGCAGAAAGAGGCAAGAGAGGTGCAGAAAGAGGGAAGAAGGGTGCACAAAGAGGCAAGAGGGGTGCAGAAAGACGCAAGAGTGGTGAAGAAAGAAGCAAGAGAGGTGCAAAAAGAACCAACAGAGGTGCAGAAAGAGGCAAGAGGGGTGCAGAAATAGGCAAGAGAAGTAGAGGAAGAAGCAACAGAGGTGCAGAAGGAGGCAAGAGAAGTGCAGAAAGAGGCAAGAGAGTTGCAGAAACAGGCAAAAGAGGTTCAGAAAGAAGCAAGAGCAGTGCAGAAAGAACCAACAGAGATGCAGAAGGAGGCAAGAGGGGTGCAGAAAGAGGCAAGATGGGTGCAGAAATTTGTACGAGAGGTCCAGAAAGAAGCAAGAGCAGTGCAGAAAGAACAAAGAGAGGTGCAGAAAGAGACAAGAGTGGTGCAGAAAGAGACAAGAGAAGTGCAGAAATAAGAAACAGAGGTGCAGAAGGAGGCTAGAGAACTGCAGAAAGAGGCAAGAGAGTTGCAGAAACAGGAAAGAGAGGTTCCGAAAAAAGGGAACAGGAGTGCAGAAAGAGGCAAGAGAGGTGCAGAAAGAGGAAAGAAGGATGCAGAAAGAGGGAAGAGGGGTGCGGAAAGAGCCAAGAGGGGTGCAGAAAGAAGCAAGAGAAGTGCAGAAAGAAGCAACAGAGGTGCAGAAGGATGCAAGAGAGGTGCAGAAAGAGGCAAGAGAGGTGCACAAAGAGGGAAGAAGGGTGCAGAAAGAGGCAAGAGGGTTGTAGAAAGAAGCACAAGCAGTGCAGAAAGAACCAACAGAGGTGCAGATGTAGTCAAGAGGGGTGCAGAAATTTGCAAAAGATGTGCAGAAAGAAGCAAGAGCATTGCAGAAAGAAACAACAGAGGTGCAGAAGGAGGCTAGAGGGGTGCAAAAAGAGGCAAGAGAAGTGCAAAAAGAAGCAAAAGAGGTGCATAAATGGGCAAGAGGGGTGCAGAAAGAGGCAAGAGAGGTGCAGAGAGAGGCACTAGAGGTGCAGAAAGAGGGAAGAAGGGTGCAGAAAGAGGCAAGAAGGGTGCAGAAAGAGGCAAGAGAAGTGCAGAAAGAAGAAATAGAGGTGCAGAAAGAGGCAAGAGCAGTACAGAAAGAGGCAAGAGAGTTGCCGAAACAGGCAAAAGAGGTGCAGAAAGAGGGAACAGGGGTGCAGATAGAGGCAAGAGAAGTGCAGAAAGAGGGAAGAAGAGTGCAGAAAGAGGCAAGGGGGTGCAGAAATTTGCAAGAGAGGTGCAGAAAGAAGCAGTAGCAGTGCAGAAAGAACCAACAGAGGTACAGAAAGAGGCAAGAGGGGCACAGAAAGAAGCAAGAGAGTTACAGAAACAGGCAAAAGAGGTGCAGAAAGAGGCAAGAGGGGTGCAGAAAGAAGCAAGAGAGGTGTAGAAAGAATCAAGAGAAGTGCAGAAAGAAGCAACAGGGGTGCAGAAAGAGATAAGAGGGGTGCAGAAAGAGGCAAGAGAAGTGCAGAAAGAAGCAAGAGAGGTGCAGAAACAGGCAAGAGAGGTGCAGAAACTTCCCCTGGCCCTGAGCAGGCCTAGGGGTTCAGGATGTTTCTACCCTGACCCCTTTTCTTCATTTTGAACCTTTTTTCTTGTGACTCGGTTCAACCGAGTCACAAGATCGCTGCCAACACTTCCTGGTTTGAAGTGCTGGCAGCCAATCAGAGTCAAGCTCATGCTCGGGAGGGTTTGCGGATCCACCGCTGTCATCAAATATCGATATTTTTTTATTTTTTTATTTCTCAGAAACTACTGAACGGATTTACACCTTTTAAAGCAAAGAGTTTACTCTGGACAAAGAGCTACCTCTCTGCAAAATTTGGTGTAATTCCGTTCAGCAGTTCGGGCTATAGCTGCGACAAAGTTTTCCTATGGAAATTAACATGGAGAAATCGTGTTTTGGAACCCCCCTTTTTTCTCGGCCCACGCTTGACGAATCACCCCGAAACTTTCAAGACAGGAGCTGACCGGAGGGCCCCATTAGTTTTGAAAGTTACGCGAAGATTCATCAACCGGCGTCAAAGATATTGGCAAAAGAAAAAATGCTTTTTCTATGGAAACTAGGTCCAAACTATAACTACCTACTGGTGACCTCAAGTAGGTGTTATATATATATACAAATATATATATGTATATATATTCCCTGATTAAAATTGTGATACAGTGATTTTATGGCTATAAAATAAATCACTGAAATCATTGAAAGTATTCAGCTGCTAACCACCTCACACATGAACATCAAAAATTACATCATCAATGGCATCACTGTTGGCATCACATATCACCTTGTCATTAATATCATTAATGACAGAATTATAGATACACAATTAAATGTTTGTGTATATTTTCTATTTACTCATGTTGTGTTGTTATGTCCTGTTCTTTATTTTTATGAAATTGCAACCAAGATGATGGAGAACAAATGAAACAACATATAGCCAGAGACAAAATCTAGATGAAAAAAGAAATGATACAATGCGTCATAAACAAATTAAATACCCAAGAATGAAATTGCTCAAGCAGAATGTTTCATCAAAGAAGAAAGTTTTATTTCCAAAACAGGTTATCATATTACATTTTTCCAGGTAGTACAAGATTGCTTTGTCAATGACTAGCCTGAAGACAGAGATGGATTTTCAAAAAAGCATCGTGACTGGAGATTCCAATGTAATTCTAGAATGAATGCAGTCCTGGGACCTGCTGAGCTATGCGTTGATCAGGTTATATTATCCCTGATAATCATCCCATCTGTATGTTCTAATTTAGGGCCTGATTTAGAGTTTGACGGAGAGGGTACTGCAAAAGTGACAGACTCCCCAGCCACCAAACTGAAGTTCTGCCTACCTTATTTAGAGTTGGGCGGAACATAAGTACGTCAGAAATGGGAATTGCTCTGTCTTAGTCTCTGCAGCAGACATACTCCTCTGACAGCCCAACAGAGAAAGGGCCACCAGAGGTTTGCCCATTTGTCTGCCCTCCCTATTTTGAGTGGGTGAACAAATGGCCAGATTTTAGATTTACACAACGCCATCCAAAGTGTGGCAGTGAGTGAAAGTAAAAACATTTTAATGACCCCCCATGATATATATTACCTAATGCTGGTCGCCAGTATGTAGTTATAGTTAGGACATAGATAGAGCATTTTTTGTTTTCCTAATAACTTTGGCAACATTTGATGAATCTTTGCAAAATTTTCAAAACTAGTACGCCAATCACTTCAGCTGCTGTCTGGAAAGTTTTGGGGTGATTTGTCAAGCGCGGACCGAGAAAAACGGTAGGTCCCAAAACATGTTTTCCCCATGCAATTTCCCATAGGGATTTTGAAAACGAGTCACAACTACAGCCCATACAGCTGAACGGAAGTACACCAAATTTGGCAGAAAGCTAAATCTTGGACCAGAAAAAGAGCTTTTTGTAATTTAGTGTAATGCTGTCCAGTAGGTTTGGAGTTATTAAAGAAAAACTTTTATTTATATCTAGGGACCTGGACCCTCCTTGGATCCATCAGATCTCATGCTGAAATACAATTGACTGCCAACACTTTAACCCCTTCCATGCTCATGACGAGCTGGACTCGTCATGGCACACAGTGGTCGTGTGCTCATGACGAGTCCAGCTCGTCATGACTCCCTGCACAGGAAATCCCTCTGTTGCGGGCACCAGAGGGATTCCCTTTCTTCTCTAAAGCCTCGGGAGCTGGGGAAGAGCTTCCCCAGCTCCTGAGGCCCCCCTGGTTTCCCTGAAATGACGATCAGCGCGCACGTCGCGCTGATGTCATTTCAGTGAAACTGAAACTGAAATGAGCCAAGAGGCTCATTTCAGTTTCAGTTTCTACGTGCTCAGGGGCTATCTCAGCCCCCTGAGCACGTAGAAACTCAGGAGAGGTATCGTTGGAAAGGGAGAATCTCCCTTTCCAATGGTACCCCTCCCTAGTGGATCCCTGCTTGGGGATTGCCCCAGGAGGGCGATCCCCAAGCAGGGATCCACCCACTAGGCACCAGGGGGGAGCGGCCCCTTGGGCAAGGGCCTTTGCTCCCCCATAAAAATTGGCATGATTAGTCTTTCTGCCCCCCGGGGGTAAAAAGCCCACTAGACACCAGGGATTTTTTTATGTGATATTTATTAGGGGTGGGGCTGCCCAAAACGGGCATGCCGATGCCCCCACCCCCGGCCACAAAATTAGTCTTTCTGCCCCCTGGGGGCAAATGGGGCAGTAGCCCCCAATCTGCCCCCCCGGGGGGGCAGAAAGCCCACTAGATACCAGGGATTTTTTTTTAAATTATAGTTAGGGGTGAGGGCTGCCCCCGCCACAAAGGTACAGTCTTTCTGCCCCTCCTGGGGGGCAGATGGGGGCAGTAGCCCCATATCTGCCCCCCCGGGGGGCAGAAAGCCCACTAGATACCAGGGATTTTTTTTATTATTATAATTATGGGCATGCCAATGCCCCCACCCCCGACGCAAAGGTACAGTCTTTCTGCCCCTTGTGGGGGGCAGATGGGGGCAGTAGCCCCAGATAGCCCACTAGACACCAGGGTTTTTTTCCCCTCAATAAATTTAGGGGTGGGGGTTGCCCAAGATGGGCATGCCAATGCCCCCACCCCTCCACCCACGAAATTCCAGTCTTTCTGCCCCCCTGGGGGTTCAGAAACACCCTAAATGCCAGGGATTATTTTTTTTATAGGCCCGGGGTGGGGGCTGCCCAGAATGGGCATGCAAATGCCCCCACCATACCCCCCAAAGAAAAAAAAAGACTTTCTGCCCCCCAGGAGGCAGATGGGGGCAATAGTCCCTGATCTGCCCCCGGGAGGGGGCAGAAAGCCCACTAAGCGCCAGGGATTTTTTTATATAGGTAGGGGTGGGGGCTGCCCAAAATGGGCATGTCAATGCCCCCACCCCAAAAAAATGCTACAGTCTTTCTGCCCCCCCCCCCTCAGAGGCAGATGGGGCAATAGCACCTTATCTGCACCCCCCGTGGGGGCAGAAAGCCCACTATTCACCAGGGATTTTTTTTTTTACAAAGTTCGGGGTGGGGGCTGCCAAGAATGGACATGGCAATGCCCCCACCCACCCCAAAAAAGATGCCACTGTCTTTCTGCCCCTCCCAGGAGGCAGATAGGGGCAGTAGCCCCTGATCTGCCCCCCGGGGGGGCAGAAAGCCCACTATGTGCCAGCGATTATGCTGGATTTTTATACGCAGGGGTGGGGGCTGACCAGAATGGGCATCCCAATGCCCCCGACCCCCAAAAGAATAGCCACAGTCTTTCTGCCCCCTCGGGGGCATATCGGGGCAATAGCCCCTGATTTCCCCCCTCCCCAGGGCGGCAGAAAGATCACTAGACACTGACTTTTTTTCGGAATGTGCCTACCTGTTGAATTTGGTTCCTAGCTCTGCCGGCACCTAGGGAAACCTAGCAAACCTATACATTTTTTTAAACCTAGACACCCAGGGAATCCAGGATGGGCTGACTTGACTGGCTCTCACCAGGTTCTGTTACCCAGAATCCCTTGCAAACCTAAAAATTGGCAAAAAAAACACATTTTCCTCACTTTTCTGTGGTGGAAAGTTCTGGAATCTACATGGATCCACAAATTACCACCCACCCCGCGTTCCCCAAAGTCTTCCGAGAAAAATGGTACCTCGCTTGTGTGGGTAGGACTAGTGGCTGCGACAGGAAACGGCCCAAAACGCAACATGGACACACCTCATTTTCACAGTGAAAACGGACCCTTTTTTTGCAAAGTGCCTAGCTGTAGATTTTGAACCCTAACTCTGCCGGCACCAAGGGAAACCTAGCAAACCTATACATTTTTGAAAACTAGATACCCAGGGGAATCCAGGATGGGGTGACTTGACTGGCTCTCACCAGGTTCTGTTACCCAGAATCCCTTGCAAACCGAAACATTTGTCAAAAAAAAAACACATTTTTCTCACATTTCTGTGGTGGAAAGTTCTGGAATCTGCGTGGATCCACAAATTTCCACCCATCCCGCGTTCCCCAAAGTCTTCCGAGAAAAATGGCACCTCACATGTGTGGGTAGGCCTAGTGCTCGCGACAGGAAACGGCCCAAACGCAACGTGGACACACCACATTTTCACAGTGAAAACGGACCCTTTTTTTGGCAAAGTGCCTAGCTGTAGATTTTGAACCCTAACACTGCCAGCACCTAGGGAAACCAGCATACCTATACATTTTTGAAAACAAGACACCCAGGGGAATCCAGGATGGGGTGACTTGACTGGCTCTCACCAGGATCTGTTACCCAGAATCCCTTGCAAACCTAAAAATATGTCCAAAAAAACATATTTTCCTCACATTTCTGTGGTGGAAAGTTCTGGAATCTGCGTGGATGTACAAAATTCCACCCACCCCGCGTCCCCCAAAGTCTTCCGTGAAAAATGGTACCTCACTTGTGTGGATGGGTCAAGTACCCGTGACAGGCAAGGGCCCAAAACCTATTGAGACGACATCAAAATTACCTATCACAAACCAAACTGGTTTTGCAAGGGGGGTCCCATGAGTTTTTGGCCCCGGGCTCGACGGCCATCTAGGGAAACCTACCCAACCCACACATTTCTGAAAGCTAGACACCCGGAGGAGTCCAGCGAGGTATGGCTTGCGTGGGTCCTACAAAATTTTCTTACCCAGAATCCCCTGCAAACCTCAAATTTAGATGAGAAAATCACTTTTTACTCAAATTTCTGTGTGGGAAAGTTCTGAAATCTGCGTGGAACCACAAATTTCCTATCACCCTTCGTTCCCCCAGGGCTCCCGATAAAAATGGTACCTCACTTGTGTGGGTAGGCATAGTGGCTGAAACAGGAAATGGCCCAAATCGTATTGTGGAGACTTCAAAATTACCTATAACAAAACTGACTGGTTTTGGGGGGCACCTGGTTTTGGCCCGGGCTCGCCGCCATCTAGGGAAACCTACCAATCCCACACGTTTCTGAAAACTAGACACCCTGGGGAGTCCAATGAGATATGGCTTGCGTGGATCCCCCAACGTTTCCCTACCCAGAATCCCCTGCAACCCTCAAATTTAGCTGAAAAAAACATATTTTCCACATACTTTTGCGTGGAATCACCGTGCTGGCACAAATGTCCTACCACCCAGCGTTGCCCTTGTTCCCCCGAGTAAAATGATACCTCACTTGTGTGGGTGTCCAAAGCAGAACTGGCTAAAAACGTATATTTAAAAAAATGTAGCGCTTAGAATTCTCGGTGCTATACCCTAAATCCCTATGTTTTGGGCTCTTCCCAGTCACAGGCCTTTGGCCCACCCACACAAGTGAGGTATCATTTTACTCGGGAGAACAAGGGGAACGCTGGGTGGTAGGACATTTGTTCCGACACGGTGATCGCACGCAAAAATGTATGGAAAAAGTGATTTTTTCAGCTAAATTTGAGGTTTGCAGGGGATTCTGGGTAGGAAAACGTTGTGGGACCCACGCAAGCCATACCTCGCTGGACTCCCCCGGGTGGCTAGCTTTCAGAAATGTTTGGGTTTGGTAGTTTCCCAAGATGGCCGCCGAGCCCGGGGACAAAAATCCAGGTGACCCTCTTGCAAAACCAGGTTGTTTTGTGATAGGTAATTTTGATGTCGCCTCAATAGGTTTTGGGCCCTTTTCTGTCGCGGGTACTTGACCCACCCATGCGAGTGAGGTATCATTTTTATCAGGAGACCCGGGGGAACGCTGGGTGGGAGGAAATTTGTGGATCCACGTAGGTTTCAGAACTTTCCCACACAGAAATTTGAGAAAAAAGTGATTTTTTCAGCTAAATTGGAGGTTTGCAGGGCATTCTGGGTAGGAACACGTTAGGGGACCCACGCAAGTCATACCTCGCTGGACTCCCCCGGGTGTCTAGTTTTCAGAAATGTGTGGGTTTGGTAGGTTTCCCTAGATGGCCACTGAGCCCAGGGCCAAAAACTCATGGGACCCCCCTTGCAAAACCAGGTTGTTTTGTGATAGGTAATTTTGATGTTGCCTCAATAGGTTTTGGGCCCTTTCCTGTCGCGGGTACTTGACCCACCCACGCGAGTGAGGTATCATTTTTATTGGGAGACATGGGGGAACACTGTGTGGTAGGAAATTTGTGGATCCACGTAGATTCCAGAACTTTTCCACACAGAAATGTGAGAAAAAAGTGATTTTTTTCAGCTAAATTTGAGGTTTGCAGGGCATTCTGGGTAGGAAAACTTAGGGGGATCCTCGCAAGCCATACCTTGCTGGACTCCCCCGGGTGTCTAGTTTTCAGAAATGTGTGGGTTTGGTAGGTTTCCCAAAATGGCCGCCGAGCCCGGGGCCAAAAACCCAGGTATCTCCCCTAGCAAAACCAGCTTGTTTTGTGATAGATCATTTTGATGTCTCCTCAATACGTTTTGGGCCCTTGCCTGTTGCGGGTACTTGAACCACCCACACCAGTGAGGTTTTTGGCCCTGGGCTTGGCGGCCATCTTAGGAAACCTACCAAACCCACACATTTCTGAAAACTAGACACTCGGGGGAGTCCAGCGAGGTATGGCTTGCGTGGGTCCCTTAACGTTTTCCTACCCAGAATCCCTTGCAAACCTGAAATTTTGCTGAAAAAATTCACTTTTTTCACACATTTTTGTGTGGGATAGCTGTGGGATCACCGGGCTGACACAAATTTCCTACCACCCAGCGTTCCTCCAGGTCTCCTGATAAAAATGGTGCATCACTCGGGTGGGAGGTCCAAGTACGTGCGACAGGCAAGGGCCCAAAACGTATTGAGGCGACATCAAAATTGCCTCTCACAAAACGACCTGGTTTTGCAATGGGGTCCCATGACTTTTTGGCCGGGGGCTCCACGCAAGCCATACCTCCCTGGAATCCCCCGGGTGTCTACTTTTCAGAAATGTGTGGGTTTGGTAGGTTTCCCTAGATGGCCGCTGAGCCCCGGGCCAAAACGTCATGGGACCCCCCTTGCAAAACCAGGTCGTTTTGTGATAGGCCATTTTAAGGTCGCCTAAATACGTTGTGGGCCCTTGCCTGTCGTGGGTACTTGGGCCTCCCACCCGAGTGAGGTACCATTTTTATCGGGAGACCTGGGGGAACTCTGGGTGGTAGGAAATTTGTGTCAGCCCCGTGATGCCACAACTTTAACACACAAAAATGTGTGAAAAAAGGGATTTTTTCAGCAAAATGTCAGGTTTGCAGGGGATTCTGGGTAAGAAAACGTTGGGGGATCCACGCAAGCCATACCTCCCTGGAATCCCCCGGGTGTCTACTTTTCAGAAAATGTGTGGGTTTGGTAGGTTTCCCTATGTGGCCGCCAAGCCCCGGGCCAAAACGTCATGGGACCCCTCTTGCAAAACCAGGTCGTTTTGTGATAGGCCATTTTGAGGTCGCCTCAATACGTTGTGGGCCCTTGCCTGTCGCGGGTACTTGGGCCTCCCAACCGAGTGAGGCACCATTTTTATCGGGAGACCTGGGGGAACGCTGGGTGGTAGCAAATTTGTGTCAGCCCCGTGATGCCACAACTTTACCACACAGAAATGTGTGAAAAAAGGGATTTTTTCAGCAAAATGTCAGGTTTGCAGGGGATTCTGGGTAAGAAAACGTTGGGGGATCCACGCAAGCCATACCTCCCTGGAATTCCCCGGGTGTCTACTTTTCAGAAATGTGTGGGTTTGGTAGTTTTCCCTAGGTGGCCGCTGAGCCCCGGGCCAAAACGTCATGGGACCCCCATGTAAAACCAGGTCGTTTTGTGATAGGCCATTTTGAGGTCGCCTCAATACGTTGTGGGCCCTTGCCTGTCGCGGGTACTTGGGCCTCCCACCCGAGTAAGGCACCATTTTTTTCGGAAGACCTTGGGGAATGCGGGGTGGGTGGAATTTTGTTGATCCACGCAGATTCCAGAACTTTCCACCACAGAAAAGTGAGGAAAATGTGGGTTTTTTGCCAATTTTTTAAGTTTGCCAGGGATTCTGGGTAACAGAACCTGGTGAGAGACAGTCAAGTCACCCCATCCTGGATTCCCCTGGGTGTCTACTTTTCAAAAATGTATAGGTTTGCTAGGTTTCCCTAAGTGCCGGCAGAGCTAGGGTTCATAAACTACAGCTAGGCACTTTGCAAAAAAAGGGTCATTTTTCACTGTGAAAATGTGGTGCGTCCACGTTGCGTTTTGCGCTGCTTCCTGTCGCGGGCACTAGGCCTACCCACACAAGTGAGGTACCATTTTTTTCGGAAGACCTTGGGGAACGCAGGGTGGGTGGAATTTTGTGGATCCACGCAGATTCTAGAACTTTCCACCACAGAAAAATGAGGAAAATGTGGTTTTTTTGCCAATTTTTAGGTTTGCAAGGGATTCTGGGTAACAGAACCTGGTGAGAGACAGTCAAGTCACCCCATCCTGTATTCCCCTGGGTGTCTACTTTTCAAAATTGTATAGGTTTCCTAGGTTTCCCTAAGTGCCGGCAGAGCTAGGGTTCAAAAACTACAGCTAGGCACTTTGCAAAAAAAGGGTCATTTTTCACTGTGAAAATGTGGTGCGTCCACGTTGCGTTTTGCGCTGCTTCCTGTCGCGGGCACTAGGCCTACCCACACAAGTGAGGTACCATTTTTTCGGAAGACCTTGGGGAACGCGGGGTGGGTGGAATTTTGTGGATCCACACAGATTCCAGAACTTTCCACCACAGAAAAGTGAGGAAAATGTGTTTTTTTGCCAATTTTTAGGTTTGCAAGGGATTCTGGGTAACAGAACCTGGTGAGAGCCAGTCAAGTCACCCCATCCTGGATTCCCCTGGGTGTCTACTTTTCAAAAATGTATAGGTTTGCTAGGTTTCCCTCAGTGCCGGCAGAGCTAGGGTTCAAAAACTACAGCTAGGCACTTTGCAAAAAAGGGTCATTTTTCACTGTGAAAATGTGGTGCGTCCACGTTGCGTTTTGCGCTGCTTCCTGTCGCGGGCACTAGGCCTACCCACACAAGTGAGGTACCATTTTTTTCGGAAGACCTTGGGGAACGCGGGGTGGGTGGAATTTTGTGGATCCACGCAGATTCCAGAACTTTCCACCACAGAAAAGTGAGGAAAATGTGTGTTTTTGCCAATTTCTTAGGTTTGCAAGGGATTCTGGGTAACAGAACCTGGTGAGAGCCAGTCAAGTCACCCCATCCTGGATTCCCCTGGGTGTCTACTTTTAAAAAATGTATAGGTTTGCTAGGTTTCCCTAAGTGCCCGGCAGAGCTAGGGTTCAAAAACTACAGCTAGGCACTTTGCAAAAAAAGGGTCATTTTTCACTGTGAAAATGTGGTGCATCCACGTTGCGTTTTGCGCTGCTTCCTGTCGCGGGCACTAGGCCTACCCACACAAGTGAGGTACCATTTTTTTTGTAAGACTTTGGGAAACGCGGGGTGGGTAGAATTTTGTGGATACACACAGATTCCAGAACTTTCCACCACAGAAAAGTGAGGAAAATGTGTTTTTTATGCCAATTTTTTAGGTTTGCTAGGGATTCTGGGTAACAAAACCTGGTGAGAGCCAGTCAAGTCACCCCATCCTGGATTCCCCTGGGTGTCTACGTTTCAAAAATGTATAGGTTTGCTAGGTTTCCCTAAGTGCCGGCAGAGCTAGGGTTCAAAAAAAGGGTCATTTTTCATTGTGAAAATGTGGTACGTCCACGTTGCATTTTGAGCCATTTCCTGTTGTGGGCACAAGGCCTACCCACACAAGTGAGGTACCATTTTTATCGGGAGACTTAGGGTAATACAGAATTGTAGAGCAACTGTTATTACCTATTGACTTTCGATGCATTTCTGCCTTCCAAATGAAAGACAATGTGTAAAAAATAAGTCATTTTGAAAAATGACCTATATTTCTCATGCTAGTATGGGTACTCCCAATTTCGGAAATGTGCAAATATCTACTGTTTCTAAAATCTACATTTTGTTCCCATTTCATAAATACATAGGTGTCTTTCATAACAATTTTTCCATGTATACATTTTTCCAAAATAATTGCTATATACCCGGTACATAATAAAAAATCATTGCAAGATGCTGCTCAGTTATTGGCTCTGGGTTCGTCGGGTTCTTGGTGAACCTACAAGTCCTACATATCCCCACAACCAGAAAGGTCCAGCGGATATAACGGTATATTGCTTTCAAATAGCTGTCATAATTAGAAGAAGTTACAGGTGAAAACGTTGACACAAATGGCTGTTTTTTTCAACTAATTTTCAATTTTTCCTCTATTTATCTGTTAGTTTCTATAAGGAAAACTTTAAGGATCTACACAAATGACCCCTTTCTGAATTCAGAATTTTGTCTACTTTTCAGAAATGTATGGCTTTCCAGGATCCATTATTGGTTTCATACCCATTTCTACCATTAACTGGAAGGAAGTTGAAAGCACAAAAAATAGCAAAAATAGGCTATGTCCCAGAAAAATGCCAAAACTGTGTAAAAAAGTTGGTTTTCTGACAAAAGTCTGCTTGTCCCTGAAAGCTGGGAAGATGGTGATTTCAGCACCACAACCCCTTTTTGATGCCATTTGCAGGGAAAAAACAAGACGCTTTCATTTTTTCGCATTTTTCCCCAAAAAAACAAAATTTTGCTGTATTTTGGCTAATTTCTGTGTCCCCTCCAGGGGAATCCACAAACCCTGGGTACCTTTACAATCCCCATGATGTTAGAAAAAAGGACGCAAATTTGGCGTGGATACCTTATGTGGTCAAAAAGTTACAGGGGCCTAAGCGCGCACTACCCCAAATAGCCAAAAAAAGGCTTAGCACAGGGGGGGAAAAGGCCTAGCAGCGAAGGGGTTAACAACCAGGAAGAGTTGGCAGCCATCCTGGGATTCAGACTCAGCCCAAGTCCCAAGAAAAAAGTAAACAAAATACTTAAGGGGGCTAGGGTAGGAATACCCTGACCCCCAGGCCTGGTGGTGGGGTCCCACATGGAACCTGCCAGGAGCCAAAAATGTTTTAAAAAAATGTTTGACTTGATTTTCCAGAGGACCCATAAATCCACAGAAAAAAAAAAAAACAAGCGCAGGCTCTCAAGCTTGATTTTAATTCCCCCCCAGGGGCTAGTCCCGGGTGAAAAAACATTTTATTAAATAGAAGCGGGTGCGCATGTGGCCTCCCTCCCCTGGCCAATTATGGTAACTATACCTTGTGCCCTTGCCATGCACTGCTAATTTCCCACATATTACATCACTCATGACATCTTCTATGACATCATTGATAATTTTAAGTGTGGGCGGCAAACTCTGCTCTGCCGGCAGAGTTTGCAGAGTTTTGGGCACTCGCGTTCCACTTTGAGGTCGAAGTACAGAAAAAAAACTCTGTCATTCACTGGCAGAGCAGAGTTTACTGCCCACACTTAACCTCCACTACTTTTTGACCTAGACGCCTCTGCTCCATGCCTCCCCAGCTGTGACATGACATCCCGATGCAGGGTCCCTCTCCCTCGGACAGGGCTCTACCTCCCACCCTACCTGCTTCTCACCAGCCAGGAGCCCCGTGGCGTCTGCCGGTGAGGCTTGTGTGCCTGGCCTCACCTCCTATTCGGCTCCCAGGCTACATTGCAGATGCAGTATCCGGTAGCGGAGCTTCTTATTCTCGGCCCACAGCAGCTCCAGTCCAGGGCTGCTGGCCACTTTCTCCTGCTGTGTCAGGCGGCCGATCTCCCCAGTTAACAGATGGATCGCCTCCTCCTGAGCGACCAGATAAGAGGCCATGTGGGCTGCCATGGTGTCCAGGCCAGGGAGACCTCGAGAGCAGCAGCCAGGAACCTGGCCAAAGACGAGGGAGGTGGGGATCTAGTGTGGGAGGGAAGGGAGAGGAAGGGAGAGCAAAGGCTGTGGTACAGAGGCCTGACTGCGGCTCTCACAGAAACCAACAGTGCGTGAGTGCTGAATGAACTTGCACTTCTGATTTGCTCTCAGCTCTTCACCTTTATGAGCAGTCAAATCGTACAACTCCCAGAAATCCCAGCTGCACCATCCAGAAGTGCATACTGCGAAGACACCAAAAGCAATGAGGCCTGCCCTGTACCAGTCACGGTGGTCAAGGAAGGGAGGGAGATACTAAGGAGTGCAGTGGGCTTGCCTGATTTTGACCTTGAGAGGCATGCTCTTGCTCGGGCTGTGCGCAGTCACAGAGTGGACGTCACGTTGGCAAACTTCTGACAGGTAAGACCCACGATTTGGATCCTTCAGCTGGGTTTGGGAGGGTTCTGTACAGTTGTCCTGGTGGAACATGCTTGTTTACACTGTCGTTTGTCTCCCATTACATGTTTGTCTTCATTAATCTGTGTTTAGGAGTGGCAGAGCAAGCTAATCAAATACTCCGCTACCACAAGGAACTCTGCGGAATTCCACAGAGTTTTTCTGTAACTCAGTGGAATTCCATGGAGTGGAACTCTGCGGGCTCCGCCCAGCCTTAGAAAATATCACTGCAACATTTACTGTCAAATTATTAATGAGAAAACTGTGCATGGCGGGGGCACAAGTTATAGTTACCTTAGGTCACGAGCTTATAGTTACTGAAGATAACTCTAAGTATAACTGCTCGATTTCCATGGTTTTGTGTGTGTAAAATGTAAACATAACTATAACATCCCTTTAACCTTTGTTTTTTTAGTGAATATATATATATGTATAAATATATATATGTAAAACTTACTGGCAATAGCCAGTAAGTAGTTATAGGTAAAACCAACTTTTCCCATAGATCAAGCAAATTTTGTTTTGCTAATCACTTTGGCCCAAACCACTGAACAGATTCACACCAAGGGGCATATTATCAACGGCCAGCGATAATTATCGCTGGCCGTGATTAGCGACGTATTTCCTAACGCAGGCTATCTCTGGAATTTATCGCCCTGGTAGCGCGTTATTAACAACGCGTTTCTCCAGGGCGATAAAAATTCCAGAGATAGCGAGGTTATCGCCGGTTTGCAGGGAACATCGCTGGTTTTCCAGCGATGTTCCCTGCAAAACGCCGGGGTACGCCCAGTAACGCCCACTTTGCATCTCATTAGAGATGCAAAGGGAGGCGTTGGGAAAAAGGGTGATAACATGGGATTATGCATGTTAGCACCCGCATGTTGATAAGGTGTTAGTTTTAAGTCCGCTTTTTTGGCTTTTTAAGCCAAAAAAGCGGAGATAAAGCCCTTGTAGATATGCCCCTAAATTTGGCAGAAAGCTGGATCTCATCTAATCTGATCTGCTCAGAATGGTGTGAATTCATCGACAAACATGACATTTGTTTCTTTCAAGAGACGTGGCTGCTAAAACCATATGATTTGCTAACTTTAGCCAGGAAGCTGTAACATCTGAGAAAGGCAGGCCACCGGGGGGGGGGGGGTCTCACTATATGGGTTAACACGGTACTACCCTGTAGGGTCGAGGCAATCAAGTTGAGCTCACCCGATATATTGTGCATCAGTTTGTCTTTTCCGCACAATATAGCCCACAGTATATATAATGTGTACTGTAGATCAGTGGGAAATAAAACAGAATCCTTGGTAATAGAGCTCTTATCTTTGCATCTAGCAACATTACCTGTTGGATTAGTAAAAATCATGGGAGAGGATTTTAATTACCAATATGAACCCCTTTATGCTAACACTGAGGCCCACACATATGAGGAAGATAATCTATGATCTATACCGGAACTAGTGATTCAACCAATAAAGAAATGGTCCCCATAGGACGTCCAGCTTAATGCACTTACTCTGAACCAGGGCTTATGAGTCTGTAATGGCAGAACACCTTCCAACAGAGAGGGCAGCCATACGTTCAAACACCCACAGAGTACCAGTCTTATCGACTATGTATTGCTGGATATAAGGCTCTGGCCCAATTTAATTGATACAGTTGTTATACCCTGCCAAGACAGCAAACATAAGGCCCTCGTTCTTGCCCTCAGGATTTTAGCCCATACTGGCTCCACTAATTGTGTTGAGCCCTTTGATAGAAGGTTGAGAATGACCAATTGCTGATGTAGAGTCAAAAGGAGTGTAATGTCTCAGTCAAAGGAGTTCAGTCGGTGAGGTTTATAAATTAGCAGCCAACGGCATGGGGCTGCTGGTATCTTTGGATTTGTCTCTGGAAGAATGGGATACCTTGGGCAGTATTTGTACCTTGCATAACCAGGTTTGCTGGTTGCAGCCAAAAGAGAAATCATTGTTCTTTCTGGAATATTGTGTCCACGGGAAGTGGTGGTAACTTTTGTCCCATTGAAAATCATATTCCGGTGTCAGACTGGGTCGCCTGCTTCTCTGGTTTGTACTCTACTCCAGGGAAAACTGAAGATCCCTTAACTGCCCCTAAAGACCCACAGACATTATGGCAGCCCTGCAATGTTACACTTGTAGGGTCTCAATCCTGCATGAGTACGCTCGCAGTGTCGAGTGAACATCTAGAGGCTACCTGCATTACATCTGTGGAAATAAGTCAAGCCATCAAGAAAATTGTCCCTAATAAAGCACCAGGGTTAGTTAAGGTTCCAGGGGATCTCTTTTTAAATGTTTTAAATACCTAGAACTCCTATTTTCAGTAACTTTTAGTGCAATTCTAAAAGGGGCACCCACCCCCCTGACCTGGGCTGGGGCAGAAATCATACTTATTTTCAAAAAGGGATCTCGGGCCCTCTCATCAAATTACAGGCCTAAAAGCCTTATAGATAGCTCTCAAAAGCTGTTGCTAGGATAATATTGGACAGACTACAAGAATGGTTGACTATGAAAGAGATTTCGACTCCCCCTGCAAGCTGGTTTCAGAGAACGCCCTAGTACAATAGATCAGGTGTTCTGACTCCAGCTTTTGTATTGGAAAACATTTTTCCTAGGGAGTAGATGTCTTCGCGTGATATTCGTAGACTTAAGATCTGCATGTGACCTTGGACCCAGATCCTCTCTTTAGCAGGTACTTGCCAACAAGGGGTTCCCCAGTATCTCCTGGACATGATTATGAGACTGCATGATAATAATTATGCACAAGTAAGATGCGGCCAATTAGGTGAATTGACTAGCCCATTCCTAGTCAATAGAAGGGTTAGGCAGGTATGTGTCCTCACCTCTAATTTTTTTATATTGTTTATCAATCATTTGGTATCCTACAAGGAACAATGAGAGACTGACGCACCAAGTTTGGCAAATATCAGGGTTCTTGCTTCAATGTTTGCAGATGACAGACTACTGCTTTCAAAAACACCAATGGGATGACAAAGAATTCTTGATAGATTTGAATACTTTTGCAGACAAACGGGTCTGAAGATCAATGTAGGAAAAACTAGCATGGTTCTTAACCCATGTCATTCTATCCAATCTAATCCTACATTATGAGGCTCCCTCTGGAGTGTGTACATACCTTTGATTATTTGGGTGTTACTTTAATAGAGCAAATTGAATAGCAAACCCATATTGCACAGAGCAGGCTCGAATTAAAACAAACAACAAGGGGAATGCAAAATTGCACCGAGGCACTCAATTTTGCCCAATCTCTCCGCCACTACAAATTTATAATCATCAGGCCCTAGGAGCAGCACTTTATGGTGAGGAGCCATAGGGATGGGACTGCCTTGGAGGCAGTCGAAAGTCGATTCATGCCACAATTGTTAGGTCTCCCTATTAGTACTCCATTACTCCCCTAAGGCTAGATCTGGGGCTTAGATTAATCTCGGACAGAACAGCAGTAAGGCCCATCATGTACTGGAGGAAGCTTCGAGCTACACCAGGGCTACGATCCTTCCAACAAGGCCTTGAAGAAGTGTTATGCACTGCAGGCTCAGGCAGTTACCCTGGATTAGCAAGTCAAAAACAACCCTTTTAAAGATTGGGCATGAGAGACTATGGTCTGCCCCTGGGGAGGCCTGTATGATTTCCAAAAAATCTATTAAGAGTGACTACTGGAAATACAAATGGGCATTATGCACGGGCAGTCTAACTTGGACTCCCTGACTTCTGCCTTCTTTATGTTGAAGGATGGGTTTGTGGAAGAGCGGTTCCTGGATGAAATAGAACATGTAGTCACCAGGAAGCTCTATCTGCAATTTCAGAGTGGGAACTTGCTGCTCAATTCTTTTACAGCTCAATGGGTGCAAGATCCTAAGGCAATTGACAGGCAGTGTCCTACTTGTAGTGATTCCAAACAAATAATTGAATGCACCCTATTTTTTTGCCCAGCCTATCAGAGCAATAGGAAGAAGTGGATTTTACCAATTTGTCGCAATATGGGTGTTAGGGGATTGAAAAAAGCACTGAGAATTCTGAAAACAGATACAAGACAATGTATAGTTTTCGCAGTCTCCCAGCTTTTGATTCTGATGTGGAGGACTTGACAGAAACTGAGTACTTCAATAGCATCATAGAGTAGTAATGCCTATTTAGTAATGTACTTTATGTCCTGTATTGCCTTTGGATAAATCATTTTATCGAGTGACATCACGCCTTAGACTTCCACATCTCTATTATGAATTATGTTCATTTTTAAAGTTGTATAATTTAATGAAATAGAATTGTTTATAGATGTTTTTATGGGTTTTATATATTCATTATATTTATCATATTTTATTACTGATTTTGTCTTATGTTGTGTTGTGATGTTTATATGCACTTTTATGGCAATGCTGAATAGAGTTTCTATAAGATAGATCTTGATCAAGAAAGAGTGTTTTTTCTAATTTTGTCTAATGTGCTCAGTAATTTGGGAGATATTAATGAACACATTTAATACATATCTAGGGACACAGATAATCAAAACCCTGATTGGCTGGCTGCAACATGAAAAGAAGGTTGTGGCCACCATTTTGTTTGTCGCTTGGCCCGGGGGAGGGAAAAATAAAGTGTCAAAACGCATAAGGGGTAAGGATACAGACACCTGACCCCACAGGACACATGGAGGAGTCCCGGAGGGCAAAAAATTGGCCCCAAATTTGTTGGGGCACGAATTGAGGATTTGCGGGTACCCATGAATCCCTGGGGTACCTGCAGGGGATCCGAAGGTACCGACGCATAACCCACGGATCCGAAGACCATTGAATAACAAACTCACCTAAAGGCTGTGCGCAGTTTGAGGTTGGATGCATGTGTGCATGGTGGGGGTTGTATTCATGTATGGTAATTATATATTACTTTATGTTAAAAAAACATGGAAATTCACTGAAAAAAAGAAAGGTTGCAGGGAGGACCTAGTTAGGTTGACGTTTCACCCACACAAAACCATAGAAATTCAGCAGTTATAGTTATACTTATAGATATACTTATCTGAAGGAGTTATAACTTGTGGCGTTAAGTAACTTTAGGCTACGAGTTATAATATTTTACCATAAATATAACTATAAGTATAACTATAACTGCTGAATTTCTATGGTGTTCTGTGGGTAAAACGTCAACCTAACTATAACGTCCCAAGTAGCCTTTGGTGGCTTCAGTGAAAATATGTATATACATATATATAGGGCAAAATTACAGGGAAAGGAAACGGAAACAAAACAAAACCAAGAGCAGCATCATGGGAACACATGGGAGCAGAAAGAAGAGACAATAATGGAAAAACAGATGGTAATCAATCTCTCTGATAGAGTAAGTAATCAGACTGAAATTAAAGTGCTAAGTTTGGAGTTCTGCTTTTGCCCAAGCATCCCTCTGAACTATGTAAACACCAGAACTGACCTGTTCAAATTTATACGTAAAGTTAAGAAGTCAAATTTGTTGATTGCTGATGTTGAAACACTTAATACCCTGTATGACTTGACTCACGATTTGGAGATATCTGAGGATGCTGACCCAATTGTACCTAATTATGAAGCTTCATCTCTAGCTGAGTTTGGGATTGTCACTGATTTTTCAGCTGTAAGCAAATTTGAAGCCAAATCAAAATTTGTTCCAAAGATGAATAGGGATAACATAGATGCCTTTAGTGACTTGGTTATCAAAGATCTGATGAGGCTGAACAATTCAAACTTGAGAGGGCAAAATAACTCACATCATGCACAGCTTGAGGCACTTCCTTCATTACAGAATGAGAGGTCCATGGTGATTAAGTCATCTGACAAGGAGGGCAATGTGGTAGTGTTATCCAGAGATTGTTATGTACAGGAGGCTTACAGAAAGTTAGATGACGAGATCTGCAATACCATTCTAATCATAAGAATAGATAGATGGAAATGTTAATTGATTGGCATAATGCAGCAGTCCTAGAATGGGATAAATAACAATTTTGAAAAAAATAGGATACCCATGATTCCCACTGGATCCAATCAACCACCTGAGTCGCCCAATAATTTTATCTTGTAACAGTCTACTTGAAAATACTTCTATAACTGTTGACCATTTTGAATTTCCCTATGTTCCAAGACTCCCCTCATATGTCTGTGATACTTAAGACTAAGGGCCAGATTATGAGTCTGGCAATACAGGTTCCACTAGACTCGTGGTGGTTCGACGGTGGCGGTCCAGCTACCACCGCACCAGCGGTCTGGCCGCCCCATTAAGACTTGAGCAGTTGGACCGCCATGGGACTGCCGCCAGGTAACCGCTGTTCCCTAACCATGATGCTGCAGTCCTGGGACTGCAACATGCTTGGCGGGACTGCAGTGGTCCTGCCAAGCATATTACGAGTTTCCTCTCCGCCACGGTTTTCATGGTTTCCACCACCATGAAAACTGTGGCAGAGCAGAATCAGAGGGGACCCCTGGTGCATCATGCCATGGCAGGAACTGTTTTTGGCATTCCCATTGCAGTGCCCATTTTTAGAGGCATTGCCGTGGGAACACCCAAAAAAGCCCGCCAGACAGGAGGAAACTCCTAATCTGATGGGCGGCTCGACCACGGCTTTGGTGCAGCCAGAACATGGCAGTGGCATAACGCCTGCTCCCACGTCACCAAAAGTCGTAATCGGGCCCTATGTAACCAAGATTTAGAACATTGTATGTAAACCATCATACATTCTAGTGACATTAAATGCCAGTGCTTATAATTAGCATCAAACATGTGGATGGAATAAGGGCATGCGAACACTATTTCAGATCCAGGCGTATTAACTTACTTCAACACACACAAATGTTAGTACAAATGATTGAGCAATGTTTAAATGAGAGCATTTTCCTTTTTGAAAAACTAATGGACAAACAAGTACAAAGGACTGCCATGGGCACCTACTTCGCCACCAACTACGCCAAATTGACGATGAGCTGGTGGGAGGAGCAGATGCTATGAACACCAGAAATGGGGGAAAACACAAACAAGATTGTGTTGTTCTTGAGGTACATTGAAGACAACTTCTGTATATGGAAGGGCAGTGAGAATGAGCTTAATGCACTTTCCATGCTATCAATCAAAATAACATAAACCTTAACTTTACACATAATTACAGCAAAGAGACTATTGAATTCCTTGACCTCAAGGTAACAATTTCAGACTCCTGCACACAGACAGGCCTCAATAAAAAGGCCACAGAAGGCAATTCGACACTAACTGCATGTAGTAACTGCACACTCAAGCAAACTTTTGAGGGCAAAACGCAAAAACAGCACAGTTGAAGGATATATCCACACATGCAATAGAATGGAAAGAAGGTTTAGACGCAAGGATACACCACTAAAATGCTCAAACAGGCCCCTGACCGAGCAGACAAGATAGGAAACACTTGCAACATAATAAAGCTACTTGCAGCACACCCTTGTTGTATATTCCTCAGTCCAACACAAATTTGGGATGAATTCAAAGCACAAATCCACTACATGTATTAGTTTCATTGATTGCTATAAAATTATTATTTCAATTAG
This sequence comes from Calotriton arnoldi, assembly GCA_963921515.1. NCBI lineage: Eukaryota > Metazoa > Chordata > Amphibia > Caudata > Salamandridae > Calotriton > Calotriton arnoldi. Next base: position 436,929 of record CAWUFW010008236.1, on the reverse strand, counting down.
ATCAGTATTGTCCAAAGCCAACACACAGCCCAAAAACGAGTTCAAGTCTTCAAATCCTTGTCTTTATCAAATCCTTGTCTTTATTAATTCATTTTTTAAAAATTATTCCAGCACACGATCTAGCCGACACGTGTTTCGTCTGCACTCAGACTTTTCAAGGCAGTATAGGAGTGAAGCAACTGTCAATTCGAGTAATGATGAAGACACACGGGCGCATCAATTAGCATACGAAGTATCATGGAAATGTCGTGTAACTTGCCCGTAGATCTTAAAAACAAAAAGTCACAAAATGTGTGAATCCAGTGGTGCGTCCTTAATGGTTATAAATTCAAGGTGAAAAATTGGGGGTACACATCCATGATACGATAGTACCCTAAGTATACGGCAGTCCACAACCACTGACGGCACAACAGTCCGCTCGCAAGACAGTTGCTTCACTCCTATACTGCCTTGAAAAAGTCTGAGATTTGAAGACTTGAACTCGTTTTTGGGCTGTGTGTCGGCTTTGGACAATACTGATCTAATTGAAATAATAATTTTATAGCAATCAATGAAACTAATACATGTAGTGGATTTGTGCTTTGAATTCATCCCAAATTTGTGTTGGACTGAGGAATATACAACAAGGGTGTGCTGCAAGTAGCTTTATTATGTTGCAAGTACATGCATGTTATGTTATAATGTGCTGACAACATCTCTAGGTAGTAGGTGTTACAGGCTGATAGAGCACCCCGATCTAAATATTTTCAGACTACAATATTACACGCCAATAATTACGATTTATATATTTGGTTCTTATTTGATGTGCGGTTTTTTCCTTTAGGGTCCACTACTACCTAATCTCTATGTGTGAAGATAGGAAACACTATTGTATAGAGAAACACGAAAATCTGTTAAACAGACAGAAAACAGTGACTTAGACTGCTTCATCACCACTTACAGTACCCAGTTCAATAAACTTAGGGGGATTCTCAAAAAACATTGGGTCATCATTTGCAATGACAAAAGTGTTGAAAGGCAAAGACGGCCCTAGCCCAGTTATCACCTGCAAAAGATGTCTTTCAATTCGAGACAGGCTGTAGAGCAGTTATCTCTGTCCCTTAAAACAACCATGGTTAAATCCGTCCAAAGGCTTCTTTCCTTGCGGTAGCTGCAAGGCTTGCAAATATAGCACTTGCATTAAAGAATATGTTCCACCATTGAATAGAAAGAGTTATTGCATCAAGAAACATATCACCTGTAAAACTAAATTCACTGTATATGTGATAATATGCCCCTGCTTAAACTGATACATTGGCAGAACAGTCTTTCCTGTAAAGAAACATATCCTGGAGCATATGAGGGAGATAAGTAACAAAGACACAACATACAGCACTGCAAAACATTTTTGCTGAATCACACAACAGTAAATGGAAAAAAGACTTTATACTGTTAGAAAAAATCCTAGGGGAGGAGACAGGATCAGTGCATTGCGCACATGGGAGTCGAAGTGCATAATCAAAGCAGGTTGCGTCAAACCTGTCGATATGAACACCAGTGAGGAACTACACATACATCTTTAAAAATTAATGGATGCTGTACTCTCTGGACCCTGTTAGTCTACAATTATTTGATGTTTTCGATGATTTGCAATTTTCATTTGCACTTAAGATGGTCATTTAGCACTTTACTTGCGTTATAAATATCTAATTATTTTCCTTTCTTATCATTGCAGGACCTTTGAGGGGAGTACATTTTGGTTCAACGTATGACTTTAGTTTTCTGCCTACATGGGCTACATGTTGAGTAATTGATAGAGAGTGTCATAGAAAAGCAGAAAATCATGGAAACCCCAACCACACAGTGTAGGACCACTAGTGTTTTTACGTTTTCAGATATACAGTTAGACTCTATTTAATGGTGTGGTATTGTTTGCCGTATGAGTACAGTGTATTCATGCAGAAACACATAAGTTGTTGTAACCGATTTTTACTATGACATGAATCTGTGTGAATACCCATAAGGACAAAATGTTTTGTTTTTTAAGGTCTGATAATGTGAAACAGACACATAGCATTTGAAAGAGATGAATGGTTAAATTGCTTTGAGAAAACTCAGAAAGATCAAGCACTTTAGTCTTGATCCATCTTCATGATTGGCACAATGCAAGGTTCATGTGGCCAATTACAGTTATTTAAAACCAGTGATTCTGTATGTTGTTAAAAGTTATCATGGAAGGTTATTTATGATTTGTAATACTTTGATGAAAATGAAAGTGAATGAATGTGTTTTACTATTTGGTCAACATAGGTATTGGGGAAACTATGTAAGCACTTTTTTGAGAAACAGACTTTATGTGAACAAAACCCTTTAGGGTCGAAACAAATCATCTCTTCTTGCCTGCAACAAACATTTTTGGAAGCAGACTGCTCTAGTGTGGCCCACTCTTTCCAGTTCGAAGAGGAAGGAATTTCGAATATTGCAGTCACGAGACGCCTGTGAGCGTAGCCCCTGGTCTTTATGCAGGGAGTCTTATTATATATATGTGTGTATGTTACCCAGCGGTTAGGACCACGTTATTTTCTGATTTGCTACTGTTTGAAGAATCTCCACCAATTATCTTACCATTTGAGATGTCATCAATGATGTCATCAGTCATGTCACTGACCATGTCATGAGTGATGTAATATGTGAAGTCATAAGCAGTGCATTTTGGGGGGGCATAACTTATAGTTAGCTTAGGTAACTACAACTGCTGAATTTTGATGGTTTAGTATGAGTGAAATCTGAGCCTTACAATAACGTCTCTGTAACCTTTGTTTTTTTTCAGTGAGTTTCTAAGATTTTTGTAATTCTATTTCCTAACTATAAATTCCCTGTAACCTTTGTTTTTTAGTGTGAATTTCTTCAGTTTCTTAGTGTTATTTCCTGACTAAAATGTCACTGTAACCTTTGTTTTTTTAAGTGAATTTCTAAGGTTTTTTTAATTTTATTTCCTAAATGTAACCACTAATCCTTGACAGCAAGTGTGTGAGTGAGTGCATGAGTTTCTCAGTAAGTCTGTGAGTGTGAGTCTCTGAGGTGGTCTGTGAGTCAGTATGAGAGTGTCTGAGTGGGTCTGTGAGTGGATGTGTGAGTGTCTGAGTGCTCTCAGTTTTGCCCTCTTCTGCTCGTTCTCTGCTCATTTTCTGCCTTTTTTGCTCACTTCTGACGTTTATTTGTTCTCTTTCATATCATTGCTGATCTTTATTCTGCCTCTTTCTACTCGATTCTCACCTTTACTTTTTTTATTTTGCCTCTTTCTGCTTGTCCTTGACCTTCATTTTGCATATTTCTGCTCATTTATTACCATTATCAGATCTTTAACAGACCTTTATTTTCATTTCTGATCGCTATTTTGCCTCTTTCTGCTCTTTGCTGACCTTTATTTTGCCTCTTTCTACTCATTTCTGATCTCTATTTTGCCTCTTTTTGGTCATTGCAGCCCTTTATTTTGCCTCTTCCTGTTCATTTCTGACCTTTGTTCTGCTTCTCTCTGCTCATTTCTAACCTTTATTTTGCCTCTTTCTGCTCGTTGCTGACCTTTACTTTGCCTCTTTCTGCTCGCCGCTGAGCTTTAGCCTGCCTCTTTCTGCTCCCTTCTAACCTTTATTTTGCCTCTTTCTGCTCATTTTTCACCTATATTTTGTCTCTTTCTGCTCATTGCTGACCTTTGTTCTACCTTTTTAGGTCGAGCCTATAGCGGCAGCGCGCATGCGCTGCTCGCTTTGCGAGGCATGCAGTAATTTAGTATGGAGTGGGAGCTCTGTGGAAACTCCGCCCACTCTCCGCCCATGTTTTTAATTGGCTCGTGTCATTGTCTTTTGTAAATGCTGCCGTCCGATTGATTATGAGGCTTGTTAGTCCCGCCTTATTATGGCCATGTGGTCATTTGTACCCTCCCATGGCTATTGGCCCCTTTACTCTGATTGTTACACTGTATGGTACGTGTTATGAACTCTGTAGTGCGTACGTTCCTGTGCAGGTTACTCGTGCGTGTGTATGCCAGTAGCACCGCCAGAAAAGTCATTGCTTCCGCCCCTCTGATTGCAGAGCGCTTCAGTCTTTTATGTAAAGCGCGGCGCCCGCTTTCAAGTTAAAAAAACTCGAGACATGTTATATTTATAAACGTGACCGAGCATGGTCTCCCGGCGGCGCACCTCACAACGAGAGAATACTTCAGCTGCACTTTTCTTTTGAAGTATGGTGGCCGGGCTTTATTTTGTTCTGTAGGGAGGGGCTCAACTACCACCATTTTCTTCATAACACTTCTCAGCACGCTGCTCATTTCACGAGCGCAGTGCTTTCTCTTTTCTCAACGACAAAATCAGCCTGCCTATTGCAGCTCCTCCCACCCACGCTGCCGGGTTAAGGAGACTGAGCCTTTGTAATCTGCTGGACTGAGCCTCTCTAGGGATCTACTCTACAGCCGCTGCCGGCCTCAGACCTGCCCACCTCCCCTTCTCCCCTGCAGCAGCTGATCCACCGCCGTCCACACCGCTGTGTAGCATGGTGGACAGAAAGAGACACCTGGGGACAGTATTTTTTTTTGCTGTTGTAAATAGCACGAACCCCGACTCGAAGTTATCAGAGCACTTTACATAAGCGGTGCATTACAGACGGACGCATTCATTTTTGGGCACGGGGAGAGTGGTTGTATGACGTTACCACACATTCCGTTGCAACGCATGCCTTTACCACGCATGCGTTACAACGCGAATGCCATTACCACTCATAACCTTTACCACGAAAATGCCTTTAACACGCATATCTTTACAACGTTTTTCGTTCTAAAATCATGCTTGTTAATGGCATTTTCTTGGTAAAGGTTATCTCCGATCCCTTCCCCATTACCATAATTCCCCGTCCCTGTACCCCTGTGCGACCCCATCCCTTAAATTATAATTTACATAATCTAAAATCCCCCTTACCTCTCCACGTCCTCTCCTCTCTCTTCCGAAGTTCCGATCTACGTTGCACGTCGTTAAGAGGAAGCGGAAGTGTCTTTCCGTTTCCTCTAACGACGCCGATTGCCTCCACATCTCGACTGAAACAGGTGCGGTTTTTTTGGGGAGGGGGAGACCCCCCAACCCCCCTTTTTTAATCGCACGCTTTTTTTGGGGGGGGAATCCCCACCCGCCCCCTTTTTTAATTTTTCCTTTAACACACATGCCTTTACTACGTATCTCGTAGTAAAGGTATGCGTGGTAAAGGCATTGTCAGTAACCACGCATGCGTTGTAATGCATGCGTGGTTATGGTAATGCGTGGAACCGGCCGCGTTGTAGTGGCTGTTTCCCGGGGAGAGTGAGCGAGGAGAGATTTGCCCAGAATCACTGGATGTTTGGGCGTCTCTGCCAGACTCGAATCTGGTTCACCAGCGTCAAAGTCGGCTGCTGTTAAGCCACAGCCTTTGATGCCATTGATGTGACACGTGACATTAGAAAGCTCATGAATGCCTTGCATTCCTTCCCCACTGAGAAAGTTTTCTCCTACCTTGCTGCCTTATTGTGTTATTCCTTCTGCCACAGAATTCTCCACTGGGCCGTTCTGCTGGGAATCCATTGCCTTTTCTACGTAGCACACACTTTTATAATGCACACATACATACATTCACTGTTGTGGAGAAACAGTGCTTTTCGGGACTGTCTGGGACAATTCTTCAAGCAACTAATTATTACACAAGTCACTTTCAAAATTGCCCCTAAAAATATTGCAATTTAGCCACAAAAAAAACCCAGGAAAAAGTGGCATTAAAGTTACTGTTTTGTGCAGACACACAGATGCATGGTGTAAGAACACACCATCTGTAGCCTTGGACTCTAAGCAAAGTAGAGAGAACAGCAGGCGCATCCCCCCTATGGAGTTGGTATCCTTCCCGAATAAGGTTTGTTAATAGCTAATCCCTTATTTTAAAATACAGGATTTTCGGGTTTGCTTTAAATCCACGCGTCACATCTGTAAAGAATCCACTCTTTCGTGCAGCTAGGTTAAATCATTAGCCCTGGCAAGAGAAACTCCTGCAGCACTGGAAGACCGGCTACTGTGGAACAGCCAAAGGCAAGGTAAGTAATAACTTAATTTGGGAATGAAGGGCTTCTTTATGTGTAGCGTTTGAGTTGTCACTTCATCCCTACCACCACAATCATATGGTCTTTCTTTCCTTGTACAGACCACTTTAGCTTGGCTCTTGTGTTTAATTAATTCAATAGAAAAGACTAAAAACTACAACTCCCAGAAGGCATTAGTTTGTGCCTGGAAAATATATCACTGGAAAACATGGTTCACTCCAGTAATCTGAATTTGTCTTGTAATTCTAAGCAGGGCAGCTACTAAGAATCAATTTTAACGTATATGGCGATTTCTTTCAGCTCAAATTGAGTATTTTTATCCTAGGAGAGAATGGTTGGTGATAGAAAAATTGGAATGGGTCATGAGGTTGGGCAGATGTTACAAATATTCATAAGGTGGTGTTGTGCGTCAGGGGTCTTCTTTACCTGTCACTTGCCCATTTAAGTGTGACACTTTTGGGTAGTCTGGGTTTTAGCCAGAAACACTTTCCAGGCTTGGCTTTTCAAACCCATATCTAATGTAAAAATTAAAAGCACAACTAACAGAATGCAAACTGTGTTCTTTTGGGTTTGTGCTGCTTTGCATTATGTTACCTGCAGCTCTGCATTTGTAATTGGAAACTAAATAGGTGTAGTAAAATTGGGGAAGCACAGAGTCACTGTGAGTGAAAGTTTCGAACTGGACACAGGGAAACTGGACATCTGGCCATGTTTTTAGTAGCAGAGGGAGCCCTGCTGCCCCTGTCTTTAACTAAAGTTTTGTAAACAGAGAGGTAGCAGTAGTCTGCAGAGAATTTTCCAGAGCTATGTAACACAAGAGCTCTACCCTCCGCCTACCCCCTCGGTAGGAGTTACTATAAGCGGTGTAGCAGCCGATGATGTCACTGCGTGTCTCATTACTGTCAGCTTGGTATCACAATAGGTTGCTCTGCATCTGCACAGGTTATCAGTAACCTTACACACCTTAGGAGACCAGAGGCACTTCGTTGTTGTTGCGTAAGGTTTGTGCATGCTTACAATATTGAGGTTGGTTTAACTGCAGAGACAACAGTGCAGTGAAAACGGATAGATATTTGTGCTATCTCACAACTGGTCGCTTCAACTGCAGCCTAACAAGAGCATTTTCTGTTCGTTCAGTGTAACTGAGGGGTAGCTGAGCTCTCACCGGCTCTCACTGACTGCGTAGCCAGAGGGCTACTTTGCTATTTTAGAAGCTATAGACAGCTCTGTAAGGTATGGGCTAGGTCGGCCAACCAACCTAAGAATTATATAGCCCATGGGATAGCTTTGTTTCTTATGGGTTTGTATGTGTGGTGTAATATGAGGCTCACGTGAAACACCCATAGGGCTAAAAGAGATTTAGCCCCACCCCACCCCCCCTCATATGTCTCAGCCTGGGATGCTGCATCTCCCGCTGCTGTGGCATCATCTAGAGTTTTATCTCAGCCACACAACAAGTTTTTCAAAAGTCTTTAAAAGACCATTTATGTACCTTTTGTGAGCTGGTTAACAAGGCTAGCCAGTGCTGCAGCTGTTTCTTTGTTCCCAGTGGTAATTCCTCATTCTTAGTCCTCTAGACAGTGCTGCTAGCTGTTTCTCTGGTCCCGTTGGTAATTATTCATTCTAAATCCTCTAGGTAGTGCTAATGCTGTGTCTTGGGTCGCTGAAGAGGCCAGAAGAAATTGAAGGCTGAAACGCGCCCACGTCAACAACTTCATGTAGAGGAGTCTCTATTAAAATCTAAAAGTGCTACTGTAATAACGTCAGTACACAGAGTGGAAAGGGTAGAGAGGTGTTATACCTCAGGTGCTGTAAGGACTACCTCTGAGTGTATCACCCAGATTTAATGTGTGAACACTAGTCATCAAATAACCTGTTTGGGTATTGGTAATATAGAGTTTTGTTTATATATACTTTTTTCTTTGTTTGTTATATGTACATGTATTTTTGTATGGTTTTGCATCTATGAATTTTGGAATGATTTATGGTCAAAGATCGGTCCCATGGCATGTATGTGTGTTGAATTAATTTAGATAAAAGGTTCGTGTAGAATTATATATTAATGTTAGGGTCATTGATTGTGCCCTATGTTAAAATAAATAAGATATCAATTCCTTCGTACCCATTTTCTTTGTTTACGTATGGTGTCCCGGGTCACAGCGGTAATTCCTCATTTTAAGTCCTCTACACACAGCTGCAGCTGCTTCTCTGGTCCCAGTGGTAATTCCCCATTCTTTTATTCCTTTAGACAGTGCTGCAGCTGCGTCTATGTTCGTAAATCCACTGTACACCAAACCAAAACACATAGGTAAAAGACATTGTCATTTACAACGCCAATAGCTCGAACACTCAAAAATGCGAGACCTGTTGCATTGCAAATGCTTGTTTCTCTTGTTTCTGACCTATATTCTGCCTCTTTCTGCTTATTTCTCAGCTTTATCTTGCCTCTTTCTGCTCATTGCTGACCATTATTCTGCCTCTTTCTTCTGGTTTCTGACCTTTATTCTGCCTCTATCTGCTCATTGCTGACCTTTCTTCTGCCTCTTTCTGCTTGTTTCTCACCTTTATTTTATTCCTTTTCCTCCTCTCCCCTTGGGACTGGGAGGGGAGCCTCAAGGGCCCATGGTCCCTGCTGGCTCCCCGCCTCCTGCTGCAGCCGACATTGTTCGCACAGACAGGGAGCTGCTATAAATGCAACTCCCTGTCTGTGAGAGCAATTGTTTTGTCTGTTTCCGGTGTGCACCCCGGGACATAGCAGGAGCAGGCCCTGAGGGTGGTGGACCCCAGAGCCATTATAGGCTCCAGGAGGGGGGCGAAGTGGCCCCCCTCACTTCACTTTAACGGGCTGCCCCGGAGAAGTGGTGGTCCCCAGGGCCGAAAATGACTCCAACAGTCAGAGCCTTACCCTTCCGAATCGGTATCCGGCAGTCCGGATGCCGCAGATCCGCATGGCGGCGGGCCATTCCCGTGACCGGGCTGGCTGCTTTTTATCTTTAGCTCGTGAACAAGAACTTTGGTTCAAAACGCGTTCAGCTGCTTGATGTGAGGGACACGTTGAATGCATCTACGTTGTTATCCTCAGCACAGAGGGATTCCTTCCTTGTGGCCATTCTCAATAGGGCAACCCTTTTTTGTTGGATGTAATAAGCGGCCAGCCCGGTCGCGAGAATGGCCCGCCGCCATGCAGATCTGCGACGTCCGGACTGCCGGATACCGATTCAGAAGGGTAAGGCTCTGACTGTTGGAGTGCTTAAGACAATGCATCTGACATTCTGCGTTCCTTCAGCCCACTGGGGGTGTTAATGATATGATTTAAGCAGGCAACAGCACCCACTTGGATGAATACTGGACTTTGAGCACTATAAATACCAGAATGCAAAGCGCCTGAATGAGGCAGTGATTACGCCCACTGGGGCGGGACTGTTAATAAAAGCAAAATGGTGCTCGATGCAGTTGTTGCGTTGCTTTTTATCTTTAGCTCGTGAACAAGAACTTTGGTTCGAAACGAGTTGAGCTGCTTGATGTGAGGGACACGTTGAATGCATCTACGTTGTTATCCTCAGCACAGAGGGATTCCTTCCTTGTGGCCATTCTCAATGGGGCAACCCTTTTTTGTTGGATATATATATTTGATCAAGACCGGGGAAACTCGGTCGAAACGCGTCATGCTGCTGACATCCACAATAAAGCACAGCAATATTTAATTTACTCGGTGGTCCGTACCTGATTTCCCGTTTGATGAGGATGTTACATCAGGATTGTGGTTTTCGATATATATATATGTATACATACACACACATACACACAATACGCCTCCTCACAAAATAAGCAAACAATAGTAGCACTCCAGGCTTGTTTTGAAGCTTTATTTAATGGTGTTGGACCTGGCCCTTTATGAAGGTTTATCCCCAAACTTTTTGCCTTCCTCCACCTATTTTTCTGACCTTCCTTTTGTTGGCTTTAGGACTCCTGGCACTTTACCACTGCTAATCAGTGCCAAAGTGCATATGCTCTCTCCTCTAAACCAGGTATTACTGGTTTACATTGGTTTAGCCTTTTTGATTTAGTTGTAATACTCTTGTAAAGGGGTATCCCATATACCCAGGGCCTGTAAATTAAATGCTACTAGAGTGCCTGCAGGACTGCTTGTGCCACCCACAGAAGTAGCCTTTCAAACCTGTCTCAGGCCTGCCACTGCAGGGCCTGGGTGCACAGTTTACTGCCAGTTTGACTTGGCATTTAAAACGACTTGCCAAGCCTTAAACTCCCCTTTCATTACACATAGGTCACCCCTAAGGTAGGCCCTAGGTAGCCCTATGGGCAGGGTGCTGTGTAAGTAAAAGGTAGGACACGTGACTTTATGTGTGGCATATCCTGATAGTGACAACCAGCCTATCTGGTTTTTCACTGATGTGAGGCCTACTCCTCTCATAGGCTAGCATTGGGAATTCCTTTATATACTTGTATGTGGTAATTCCAGATCAGAAAGGAATGGAGTTGCCATGTTTGGCATGTTCAGAATACTGATGATAAATCCCAGTTACTGGTGTAGTTGAATTTTACATTACTATTTTAGAAATGACATTTTTAGAAAGTGCCAATTTCTCTGTATGTATAACTCTTTGTGCTTTGCAGCCTGCCTTCAGTACACATACTTTCGAGACAGCCACAACACAGGAAGGGTTGGGTGTGACAGGGGATACATCTGCATTCATCTGCATACTGATAGTCTTCCTCGGCTGGGAGAGGGAGAGGTGGTTCACAATTGACATTTATATAGGTTGTGTCCTCCCCTCACACAAAGGGCTGATTTACCCCCTACTAATCGTCTGGAGCCAGGGCTGGGGTGAAAAGGACTGTTGTGCACATGTAGGGATTCCTTTGAGGTCGTTCCTTCATCAAAGGCATTTTAAAGTCCTGTGGCTCCGACCCCATGTTTTTAGACACTGAGTGGACCTGTAACCAGCCTCTGCTGGCTCTACAAACTGCACATTGCCAGAGGACTGCTGTGGTGCCAGGACGAACTGACATTTGGGCTACTTGCTTTGTTGTGCTGTCCTGTTGCCTGTTAGACTGCTGGAGAGGCTACCACCCTGCAATTAGACTCTTGTCCTGGCCTGCCTTCCTCCTCCTCACCTTGTGCCCCAGTGTTCTCCAAGGGTATGTTGGCTTGCCCCCTGTTCTTCCTGAGGTCTCAGAGACATCAAAGACCTTGTGACCTGCCTGAATCCAACTCACTAGGCCATTTTTCAGGTGCCAGCACTCCGCTTTATGGGAGCATTCCTAGTTGCCAGCTGTTGCTGCTGGGGATCAAGGAGGGTGTCTGGTTTCAGTTTATGTGCACATTTTTACAATCTGGAATTTGGGCGCTTTAGTCACAGTCAGCGTGTGGTTAGTGCTGTTTCAGACTTCTGGCGGTTTTCAAGAAGCGCATGGAGAGCACTTCATCATTTCCCCCCAGTGACCGGCAAACTGGTTCTAGCCCACTCTGTGTACATGGTGGTGCCACAGCACCGAGGGAAGCCGGAGAAAGCAGACCTCTGCGTTGCAGAGGACATTCTGGGCTTCCCTCTATGATGGATTAAACGGGAAGCAGCGTTTACATCGCATGCGGCACAACGCATGCGATTACAACACGGTCATTACAACGACCGCGTTGTTACAACACTAACCATTACAACGCAAGTCGTTTCTATGACTTGCTAATTGAACAAACGGAGGTGCACTGAACACAATACAGGAAGTCCAATTGTATTTTCTTTACTCTCGTCTTTTATTTCAAAATCGACAATAGTTCATGAAAACAGCCAAAGCGTTTCGTTCCCCAAAACCAGAGGTTTTTGGAACTTCATCAGCGCTTATGTGTATATTAACAGATTCTCAATAAGGTGATAATATGTGGTGATTCCTGGAGTGGAAGTTTCGTCCCAAAAATTGTCAATAAAAAACCTTTTATAACGTAATTCAATTAAGATTTCAAGTAGTTCCTCAAATATCGGCAATTTTTGTTGAGAAATTAAACTCCAATTAAGTGCAGTAAGGTCACCGTGATAAGCGGTCTTGCCTTCTAACCGGAACACCATTTACGACTTGCTGTAGGGGGTGCTCTAAACTAAGGAATAGTATAATTTACTATTCCAACACCTTCCCTACTGTTGCGCACGCTGGAGTTGGAATAGTAAATTATACTATTCCTAAGTCCAGTGCGCCCCATACAGCAAGTTGTAGAAACGACTTGCGTTGTAATGGTTAGCGTTGTAACAACGCAGTCGTTGTAACGACCGCCTTGTAATTGCATGCGTTGTACCACATGCGATGTAACATCGCATATTCGATTAAACCGTCCATGTCACGTGGCCCTGGACAGCAGCGCCAACAAGGAAAGAACCAGTCTATCCACCAGCACAGCTGTGGAAGCCACCTTCCTACCTTAAGTGCAGGATTGCCGCTCAGTCGCTGCACCCCCTTCCCCCACAGGGCTTCCTGAAGATAGACGTGTTACCCTTGTTACCAGGGCGGGTAGGCTTCCGAGGCTCATCTGCCCGGCCCCCGGACCAGTGCTAGTGCGGGCATTCCCCAACGGACTGGACATCACAAGGTCAGCCTAATCCCCAGCAAGCTTACGGGTGAGTCTACCCCAGGCAGTCACACCACAATCCCGCCCTACCTCCACAGGTGGCACTGCTTTCTCCAACCAAGGAGACGTGACCCGGTGGCCACGGAGGATTCTGGGTTCGCCTATATTGAGGGGGCATTGGTTTAGCCCCCAGTTCATCCATGGCTGACTCAAAACATATTGGTCTGGAAGAGGCCAACTGGAGTCTCCCTCTTCAAGGACTGTGGGCACACTGTTTCTGGGTGCCCTCACCGTGAGGAGGATCATTGCTCCTTTTCATGTCTGTATGGTTTATAAAAGAGACAAAGGTATTTTGTGCAATAGCTCTTTGTGGTGCACCCAATGTGTATTGTTGAGTATTCATTCATATGATTCTTCATGTCGTATTTGTCTTGTCTTAATCAGCACACCGAGTGATATATTTCAGAGTGCATTTACTGTAAAACTCGACAGTTTTGACAGTAGCAAATGCATTTGTGTCATTGAAGCCCATAGTGGTTACCGTAACCCTAATGATAGGAGGGCAGCTGTTCCTGTGTTTGTGCTTGCCTACTGTCATTTATGTGCTTTTCTGTTGCATTACATTACCTATACCTTTACTGATATATGTTGCTCTGGACTTACCTTGTTCAGGATCACGAGTACTAACTCAGTACCTACATAGTGTGCACAGTAATTATGGCTCATGTCTTCTTTGTCCGATTTTATGTACAATATAATATTTTTTTATATATAATCCTGTGTGGATTCTCTTTTGTGAGGTATTCATTGTGTTGCTGTGTGATTGTGTTGCACAAACCCTTTACACATTGCCTCTGATGATAAGCCTACCTGTTCTGTGCCAAGCTACCAGAGAGTGAGCCCAGGTTATCTTTGGTGTGTAACTGGCTTGCTCTGACTAGAGTGTTGGGTTCTGCCTGGCATGATATGATTAAAAATACTGTAGCCTAAGTAGCCTTAATGTACAGTTTATATAGGTTCCCAGTTATCATTATATTTCTGTAGTACCAAGCTACCCTTTGGTGTCAACTTTGGTGGTGACCATCTAATTAGAATCACATAATTAATTGTTAAAAAACTCATGATAAATTCCCTTTTAGGCATGATAATCAAAAGAAACCTAACCCTGTAGTGCAATCAAGCCCATGTGAGGAAGCCTCGCTAAAAAGCATCTAGTTAATTTCAGAAAACATTGAATACTACCAATTGTATAGTCACTGTCTGAATGATCTACATTGCCTACCTGTGCTCTTGGATTTTGCTTGTACATGCACTGTCTTGAAATGCTTTTGACTTCTGACATAGTTTTTTTCTACACCATTGTGTGAAACATATTGGACTAAAATTCTGGTTTCTGTGAATTTAGATGTGTGCTAATTTTGTTTATATATCTTACACATCAAATCTATTTGGAAGACTCAAGTATCCTCAAATTTATACTAAACCATTGCCAGACTATTAAAAATGGCATTGCAATAAACTAGTGTTTTTTTTAGGAAGCATAGTACCCTGCATATGATGGAGAATCAGACTAAAAGAGGTTTGAGACATCCAAGCAAGCATAGAGGAGGAGAATATGTGGCATAATATCTAGAGCTCCCTCATCTCAACATTCTGTGATACTTGGCAAATCAATTAGGGCCAGATTTAAAGTTTGATGGACAAGGTGGTTGTGAACATTGTGACACAGGTCCATTTATATCTCTTCTACTCTTATCATGCACTTGCTTGCCGATGCTTTTATATCTTTCTATTAGAAGTGTAAAGATTTAGATGCAGACAGAAGGGTGGAAATCATGCCTGCCTCCTATCTAGGCTGAAATATTTTTGTTATTTACGCTATGGTCGCTGTCATAATAGTATGGATGCTTACAGTGAAAGCTAACATGTTTTTATTGTTTTAGTCATGGGGCAACTTATCTACATGCTAATCGAGATAATGCATTTATCACCATACTTGTTTTGTCATGTTGGGACTTTAGTTCTATAAAAACCCAGATCTTTGACCAATAATTGGAGGGGCCATGCCAGTTTGCAGTGACAACCAGCCTCAGTTGGGGGCTGCAATGGGTAAAATGCTGAGAAGTGTCCTTCAGCACTGTACTGCTTGTCATTCCTGAGGAAAGGCTATGATAAAGCATAGCTGTGCGATCTATTTTAAGAAACTCAAACTAGAGGCATGCTATTTTATGCTTCTTCAACATTTTAGCATAATATATAAGCAACCGTAGGTCGTTTAAATGTTAGTAATGTATTAATCACTAACCACAAAGATAAGGTTCTTAAAGCTGCTGACAGGTGGCTCCACAGGTGGCTGAACTAGTTCTAGAAAAGATTCCCGATAAACATGTTTTTGGGCTAACTCACAAACTACTTATTTTATGTCCTAGGGTAGAAGGCACTCAAACTGTAATCCTGCCTCCATTGTCTGGTTCAAAGTAAAACAGGAGGCTATCCATCGATCACATTAAAAAGTTTTATGTGGCTGATTCTGTTTAACAGACAACCCTTTGACATCAAAGTATCTCTGGAAGAGAGCCTTACAACCTTTCCCACTCAGAAGGAATCAGCCTAAGAAGAGAGCAGTCACACTTAAATCTGGAGTCCTAATCCAGGGACTGTAGTGCTTACTATGTCTCCAGCTTTACACCCAGTGGCAACATCCGTGGAAGAGCCTGATGCTGTGATTTTAACAATCCCCACAGCTTTAACTACTGGTATGGTTTACTATGAACCACCAAATAAATCAACCTCAATTGAAATGATGCCTTAACAAGAAATAAAGCTTTATGGAAATGATTCTGACTTTTAATTAGATGAAGTATCGACACAAGTCATCGCTAGATCTCTGTTTCCTACTGGTGTCATGACTGGTATTTTATACCACTGTGGTCCTATTTCTGGATTGCTAGTGGAGTGTTTTTCCTCTTAAAGTAGATCATACTGTTGGACATTACATCCCTGATAAAACTGTGCCCTTTTCTGTAGCTCAAGTAATACCTGATTCCTTTTCAGATGAATGGGACATTAAAACTGTTAAAAGAATGCTGAAAGACTTACAGATATACACTATCTTAGATAATGAGGACCCTTATTTGAATGCTGATAATCACAAGGAAATGTATTGCATAAGGAAATGTATTGCAATAAGGAAATGTATTGCGCTACTATGGACACCATTACATGCCCAGACACAACACTCCCAGAGTACTATATAATTATACACAGTAGGAGCACTATGGGGTTCTGGCCTAATAATTGCCACTCAAATTTCCAAAAGAAATTCCCTTATTTCAATAGCATTGACAGCTCAGATCCAAAAGCCTTTTGTTATTTACAGAAAGATGAAATACCACAAAAGACCCTCATTACTTAGCACAAGCTGATACTTTCCCATAGACTTACTGAAAATCATTCAGTATAAGCCTACGAGTATTGGGGAAAAAAATATTGAGAAAAGTATTTGCGGATCATAATTTTGACATATTCAGGGTATAGCTCTATTCAGAGCATGCATAATTCCCAAAGAAATTATTTTTCTGAACAAAACTGTCCAACAGACCACATGCCTGGGATTTGGATATATTAGAGAGTTATAGAAACCTTCAACTCTGAAAGTCAATTCTAAACACTTTTCAAGTTGGAAAAGGAAAGGAAACATTACTGATTATGAATTAACTGGCATGATCCAGAATGGTACTTATAATTTGGCCATGTTACACCCGGTATGGATAGCCCTTTAGCTAGTCAATATTGACGCATGCATGAAACGAGTTCTTTCCAAAACTCCTGGTACTTTAGCTAATCACCCAGATCCCAGGTATAATAAATATACGCATGTTAGTGTTACCATCTACAATGTGGGAAAGCTGTGGTTAGCACATTCCAGCCTCACAGCTGTGAAGGATCATTTGTCCATAATTAATGAAGCAATGGATTTCAATGACATATTCGGGAGGCCACTCCCAGTTAAGGTTATAC
Source organism: Calotriton arnoldi (assembly GCA_963921515.1). NCBI lineage: Eukaryota > Metazoa > Chordata > Amphibia > Caudata > Salamandridae > Calotriton > Calotriton arnoldi. The sequence goes on along the minus strand of CAWUFW010008236.1, from coordinate 420,244 downwards.
ACTTCCTATTTGCAGCAGGTCATGCACAAAGCTTGTATTCCTTTGAAGCCAGGGTTAAGCTGTAAATTGGTAGCTGCACATGTTTCATCCATTCCAATCCCCCACACACCATCTGAATAATGGTTTATATTTAATTACCACAAATGAGACATGTTACAGGATTTCCTAAGACTAATTGTGATTGTTAACCATGTAAGAAATCATAAAATTATGTGGAGAAACCTTGTATCCTCCTCCCAAAAGACTATTTGAAAATGTCCCTTGGCCCAAAATAGATCTGGAGAATATACACCTTGCTAAGTTGAAAAAGAGTGTTGCCATATTAATGCAGAAAGAGGACTCTTTAACCTCAGCATCAGAAATCTTTGACTTACAGACAGCCCATTATGCATCAGAGATTCAAAAGCTCCTGTAAACCCAGTATCCTACTCACTTTGCAGATATTGTGCACACCAGTTTTAATTAGTCCAATACAATTGGCATAGTGCAATTCTTCAAGAAAATTCTATCTAGTTTATTGACTGGTCTTAATTTAAGACTGGTTTTTGGCAAATTTTGTTTTCCATTGATTGTTCTCCAGTCTATTGGTGGATTTCCAACAGTCCTTCTCATCTTTCTTCTGACTACAAAATACAACCAGTCTTATCTCCAGTATGAATTTCAAATATTCCACAGAGGAACAACCCCAGGAAACCCTAGTGGTCTATTTTGGGTACGAATGAATGACTGTCCTAGGCGAGCAATAGGCTTTATCCATTCGCAAATTACATGCTTCGCGAGTGAGACCAGTGTTTTCGGTGCATAAACTGTTTTCAAGAAACCATTCTGGAAGTTCCATTGGAACTGCCACCAATAGATTTGATCAATGTGAAGCAACTGCTATGACCACTAAAAATGCACCAAGCCTACTGCCAGGCACTTCAGTGTCCGATTGTGAAATATGGCCAGTATGATGGGCAAGTTGCTCTTCGTACATTCGAGTCAACAATCACTTCAATGCTTGAACAACTAATTGTATTAAGAGCCACTAAGCAAGATATGTCATCATACTTGGCTTCTCTGGCCCTATGGGAACTGTTCCAGTGCAGATGCCCCTCTTCTTCATCATACGGTACCAAGCGAAAATCAAAGAGGCAACATAATGAATAAATCCATTCGTTCCCAGCTACCTCATCTTCAGATTGAAAGGCAAAGATTCCTGGATACCATGTTGACTACATGACACTATCACCAATTGGGAAGAAATGATTTAAGTTCAAATCATGTCTCCATTGTAAAATGGAAAAAGTCTGTTCCTGCTTTTCTGAAATGAAATGATAAAGTGTGCCACTTTATATTTTTTCTGGTTTTATTTTTCTTTTCCATCCAGCTGTATTAGATATAGACAAAATGCTTTGCCTTTTAACCCTTTTGGTGCTCATGATGAAATGGTTCCATCATGAGCAACAGTGCTACCGTGCTCATGACGGAACCATATATAGGGCAGTAGCCCCTGATCCGGCCCCCGGGTGGGGGGCAGAAAGCCCAGTAGGCACCTGGTATTTTTTTTTTATTCGTAGGGGTGGGGGCTGCCCAGAATGGGCATGCCAATACCCCCACCCCAAAAAAATTGCCACAGTCTTTCTGCCCTCCCGGGAGGCAGATGGGGGCAATATCCCCTTATCTGCCCCCTCGGGGGGCAGAAAGCCCACTAGGCAAAAGGGGTACATTTGTTTCAAAATACAGGGGTGGGGGCAGCCCAGAATAGGTATGCCAATGCCCCCACCCCCCAAAAAAAAGATGCCACAGGCTTTCTGCCCCCCAAGGTGGCAGATGGGGGCAGTAGCCCCTGATCTTTCCCCCGGGGGGGGCAGAGAGCCCACTAGGCGCCAGCGATTTTGCTGGCGTTTAATACGTAGGAGTGGGGCCTGCCCAGAATGGTTATCCCATTGTCCCCAGGGCGGCAGAAAGCCCACTAAGCACTGACTGTTATTTGGGAATGTGCCTACCTGTGGATTTTGCGTCCAAGCGCAGCTGGCACCCAAGAAAACCGAGCAAACCTATACATTTTAGAAAACTAGACACCCAGGGGAATCCAGGATGTGGTGACCTGTGTGGCTCTCACTGGGCTTCGTTACCCAGAATCCCTTGCAAACCTCAAACTTTGTAAAAAAAAAACACATTTTCCTCACATTTCTGTGATGGAAAGTTGTGGAATCTGCACAGATCCACAAACTTCCACCCACCCCGCATTCCCCAAAGTCTTCCGATAAACATGATACCTCGCTTGTGCGGGTAGGCCTAGTGCCCGCGACAGGAAACGGCCCAAACCGCAACGTGGACACACCACAATTTTACAGTGAAAACTGACCCTTCTTTTGCAAAGTGCCTAGCTGTAGATTTTCAACCGTAGCTCTGCCGGAACCTAGGGAAACGTAGAAAACCTATACATTTTTGAAAAGTAGACACCCAGGGGAATCCAGGATGGGGTGACTTGTCTGGCTCTCACCAGGTTCTGTTATCCAGAATCCCTTGCAAACCTCAAACTTTGTAAAAGAAAACACATTTTCCTCACATTTCTGTGATGGAAAGTTCTGGAATCTGCGTAGATCCACAAAATTCCACTCACCCCGCATTCCCCAAAGTCTTCCAATAAAATAGGTACATCACTTGTATGGGTAGGCCTAGTGCCAGCGACAGGAAACGGCCCAAAACGCAACGTGGACACACCACATTTTTACAGTGAAAACTGAACGCCCTTTTTGCAAAGTGCCTAGCTGTAGATTTTGAACCCTAGCTCTGCCGGCACCTAGTTAAACCTAGCAAACCTATAAATTGTTTTAAACTAGACACCCAGGGGAATCCAGGATGGGGTGACTTGTGTGGCTCTCTCCAGGTTCTGTTACCCGGAATCCCTTGTAAACCTCAAACTTTGTAAAAAAAAAACACATTTTCCTCATATTTCTGTTATTGAAAGTTCTGGCATCTGCATGGATCCACAAAATTCCACCCATGCCGCATTCCCTAAAGTCTTTCGATAAAAATGATACCTCACTTGTGTGGGTAGGCCTAGTGTCCGCAACAGGAAACGGCCCAAAACACAAACAGACCACACCACATTTTTATAGTGAAAACTGACCCTTTCTAGGCAAACTGCCTAGCTGTAGATTTTGAACCCTAGCTCTGCTGGCACCTCTGGAAACCTAGCAAACGTATACACTTTTCAAAACTAGACACCCAGGGAAATCCAGGATGGGGTGACTTGTGTGGCTCTCACCAGGTTCTCTTACCCAGAATCCCTTGCAAACCTCAAACTTTGTAAAAAAAAACACATTTTTCTCACATTTCTGTGAAGGAAAGTTCTGGAATCTGCATGGATCCACAAAATTCCTCCCACCCTGCATTCCCCAAAGTCTTCTGAGAAAAAGGTACCTCAATTGTGTGGGTAGGCCTAGTGTCTGCGACAGGAAACAGCGCAAAACGCAACATGGACACACCACATTTTTACAATGAAAACTGACCCTTTTTCTGCAAAGTGCCTAGCTGTACATTTTGAACCCTAGCTCTGCCGGCACCTAAGGAAACCTAGCAAACCTATACATTTTTGAAAACTAGACACCAAGGGGAATCCAGGATAGGGTGACTTGTCCGGCTCTCACCCGGTTTTCTTACCCAGAATCCCTTGCAAACCTCAAACTTTGTAAAAAAAAACACATTTTCCTCACATTTCTGTGATGGAAAGTTCTAGAATCTGCTTGGATTCACAGAATTCCTCCCACACTGCATTCCCCAAAGTCTTCCGAGAAAAATTATACCTCACTCGTATTGGTGGGTCAAGTACCCGCGACAGACAAGGGCCCAAAACATATTGTGGAGACATCAAAATTACCTATCACAAAACGATCTGCTTTTGCAAGGGGGGGCACCTGGGGTTTTAGCACGGGGCCCAGCGGCCATGAGATTGTGGTCCCGGGCTTGGCGGCCATCTAGGAAAACCTACCAAACCCACACATTTCTAAAAACTAGAGACCCAGGGGAGTCCAGGGAGGATGGCTTGCGTGGATTTTCCAACGTTTCACTACCCAGAATCCCCTGCAAACCTCAAATTTTGCAGAAAAAATCTAATTTTTCTCAAATTTCTATGTTGGAAAGTTGTAGGATCACCGGGCTGAGACAAATTTCCTACCACCTAGAGTTCCCTCAGGTCTCCCGATAAAAATGGTACCTCACTTGTGTGGGTAGGCATAGTGGCTGCAACAGGAAATGGCCCAATCGTACTGTGGAGACTTCAAAATTACATATCACAAAATTACCTGGTTTTGCGGGGGACACCTGGTTTTTTGGCCCTGGGCTCGCGGCCATCTAGGGGAAACCTACCAAACCCACACATTTTTTAAAACTAGATACCTGGGGGAGTCCAGGGAGGTATGGCTTGCGTGGATCCCCCAACGTTTCCCTACCCAGGAAATTTGTCTCAGCCCGGTGATCCCACAACATTCCCACACAGAAAAATGAGGAAAATGTGATTATTTTCAGCAAAATTTGAGGTTTGCAGGGGATTCTGGGTAGGTAAACGTTGGGGATCCATGCAAGCCATACCTCCCTGGACTCCCCAGGGTGTCTAGTTTTCAGAAATGTGTGGGTTTGGTAGGTCTCCCCAGATGGCCGCAGGGCCCGGTGCCAAAAACCCAGGTGCCCCCCCTTGCAAAAGCAGGTCGTTTCCTGCTAGGTAATTTTGATGTATCCACAATACGTTCTAGGGCCTTGCCTGTCCCGGGTACTTGACTCACCCACACGAGTGAGGTATCATTTTTATCGGAAGACTCTGGGAAATGCGGGGTGGGTACAATTTTGTGGATCCACGCAGATTCCAGAACTTTCCATCACAGAAATGTAAGGAAAATGTGTTCTTTTTTTTTACAAAGTTTGAGGTTTGCAAGGGATTCTGGGTAGGAGAACCTGGTGAGAGCCACACAAGTCACCCCATCCTGGATTCCCATGGAGGTCTAGTTTTAAAAAATGTACAGGTTTTTCTAGGCTTCCCTAGGTGCCGGCAGAGCTAGGGTTCAAAATCTACAGCTAGTTACTTTGCAAAAAAAGGGTCAGTTTTCACTGTAAAAATGTGGTGTGTCCACGTTGCGTTTTGCGCCATTTTCTGTCACGGGCACCAGGTCTACCCACACAAGTGAGGTACCATTTTTATCGGAAGACGTTTGGAATTGCGGGGTGCATAGAATTTTGTGAATCCACGCAGATTCCAGAACCTTCCATCACAGAAATGTGAGAAAAATGTGTTTTTGTTTTTACAAAGTTTGAGGTTTGCAAGGGATTCTGGGTAACCGAACCTGGTGGGAGCCAGACAAGTCACCCCATCCTAGATTCCCCTGGGTGTCTACTTTTCAAAAATGTATAGGTTTGCTAGGTTTCCCTATGTGCCGGCAGAGCTAGGGTTCAAAATCTACAGCTAGGCCCTTTGCAAAAAGGGTCAGTTTTCACTGTAAAAATGTGGTTTGTCCACGTTGCCTGTCACGGGCACTAGGCCTACCCACACAAGTAAGGTACCATTTTTATTGGAAAACATTGGGAAATGCGGGGTGGGTGGAATTATGAGGATCTACGCAGATTCCAGAACTTTCCATCACAGAAAGGTGAGGAAATTCTTTTTTTTTGACAAAGTTTCAGGTTTGCAAGGGATTCTGGGTAACAGAACCTGGTGAGAGCCAGACAAGTCAACCTATCCTTGTAAAAATGTGGTGTGTCCATGTTGAATTTTGGGCCATTTCCTGTTGCGGGCACTAGGACTACCCACACAAGGGAGGTAACATTTTTTTGGAAGACTTTGGGGAATGCTGGATGAGTAGAATTTTGTGGATCTACGCAGATTCCAGAACTTTACATCACAGAAATGTGAGGAAAATGTGTTTTTTTTTACAAAGTTTGAGGTTTACAAGGGATTCTGGATAACAGAACCTGGTGAAAGCCAGACAAGTCACCCCTTCTTGTATTCCCCTGAGTGTCTAGTTTTAAAAAATGTATAGTTTTGCTAGGTTTCCCTAGGTGCCGGCAGAGCTAGGGTTAAAAATCTACAGCTAGGGACTTTGCAAAAAAAGGGTCAGTTTTCACTGTAAAAATGTGGTGTGTCCAAGATGAGTTTTGGGCCGTTTCCTTTCGCAGGCACTAGACCTACCCACACAAGTGAGGTACCATTTTTATCGGGACTGTTTCTAAACTCTATATTTTGTTCCCATTTCAGAAATACATAGGTGTCTTTCATACCGATTTTTTCACTATTTATATTTTCCCAAATGAATTGCTATATACCCGGTACACAATAAAGAACAATTGCAAGATGCTGCTCGTTTATTGGCTCTGGGTTCCTCAGGTTTTTGGTGAACCTACAAGTCCTATATAGCCGCACAACCAGAAAGGTCCAGCGGATGTAATGGTATATTGCTTTTAAACATTTGTCATACTTTGAAGAAATGACAGGTGAAAACGTTGGCACAAATGGCTGTTGTTTTCAACTCATTCTCAATTTTTTCTATTTTCAACTGTCAGTTTCTATAAGAAAACCTTGAAGGATCTACACAAATGACCCCTAGCTGAATTCAGAATGTTGTCTTATTTTTAGAAAGGTATAACGTTCCAAGATCCATTATTGTTTTTGTAACCATTTTTACCATTAACTGGAAGGAGGTTGAAAGCACAAAAAATAGCAAAAATAGGCTATGTCCCAATAAAATGCCAAAACTGTGTATAAAATGTTGGTTTTCTGACAAAAGTCTGTCAGTCCCTGAAAGCTGGGAAGATGATGATTTAAGCACCACAAACCCTTTATTGATACCAATTGCAGGGAAAAAAACAGACGCTTTCATCTGCAGCACTTTTTTCCTATTTGTAAAAAAAAAAGAGCTGTATTTTGGCTAATTTCTGGGTCCCCTCCGGGGGAATCAACAAACCCTGGGTACCTTTAAAATCCCGATGATGTTGGAAGAAAAGGACGCAAACTTGGCATGGATACCTTATGAGGTCAAAAAGTTACAGGGGCCTAAGCTCAAACTACCCCAAATAGCCCAAAAAAGGCTTAGCACAGGGGGGGAAAAGGCTTAGCAGCAAAGGGGTTAATCTGTAAACATGCATATATTAATGTGTTGTCATTTAAAAAAAAAATTTATGCAACGTTTATATAATATTTTATGTCATATTTTACCGATTATCTCATATATAAGTAGCAGGGATTTCTCACGTGTTTCAGGACATTTTAGATGTCTGTATAATGCAAATATCTTGATCCACAATCCGGGGATGTCATGAACATTGTAACAGTGCCCCTTTAATCCTTATGTACTTGCTTGCAGATTCTTTTATTTCTCCCTACTAGAAGTGTGAAGTTTTAGACATAGGCCGATGTTTTAGCATCATGCCCGCATCCTATCGAGGCTGGCAGATTTTTGCTGTTTATATTATGGTCACTGCCATAATATTATCAACACTTACAGTGAAAGCTGACATATTTCTATTGCTTTAGCCCCTTCGATGCTCATGACAGAGCGGTTCCATCATGAGCATCGGTTGGGCTGTGCTCATGACGGAACCGTTCCGTCATGGCACCCACCCATGGGGGAAGCGCTGGCGCTCCCCCCATGGGCAGCCCAACATCGTGCCACAAAGGGGGATGGCAGTGGAAGAGCTTCCGCTGCCACCCCTGAACCCCCTCGGCGATCCTGTGACGTCAGCGCGCACAGCGCGCGCCGATGTCATCAGGAAGCGCTGGGACGCCTGGAAGCCATTTGCTTCCAGGCGTCCCAAGGAGGAGGGTGAGTGTTTGTGCTCCGGTGGGGCGGGGGGGCCAGTTCCACATGCCTTGAGGCATCTGGAGAGAGGAAACAGTGTTTCCTCTCCCCTGATGTCTCAATGCAGGGCATTCCTGCTGCACGATCGCGCACAGCGTCGCGATCGTGCAGCAGGAATGCCCCACTAGACACCAGGGATGCCTTTTTTGGTGAAAAGGAAGCGACCCCTTGGGCAAGGGTCACTTCCTATGGGGGCATATTAATTTTAATCCCCTGGGGACAGATCGGCTGATTTTTTGGCCGTTTCTGGCCCCAGGGGGGGCAGAAAAGCCCACTAGAGCCAGTGAATTGTTTTTTATTAAATTGGAAGCGACCCCTTAGGCAAGAGTTGCTTCCAGGGCCCATATTTATTTAAAAAGTATATTCTGCCCCCCTAGGGGGCAGATCGGTTTTTTTATTTGGCCTTTCTGCCCTCAGGGGAGGCAGAAAACCCCACTAGACACCAGGGAGTCTTTTAATTTTTAATTGGCAGTGACCCCTTGGGCAAGGGTCACTTCCCATGCGGGATAATTATTTTTAAGACTTTTCTGCCCCCCCTGGGGACAGATCGCCCGATTTGTTTGGGCGTTTTTGGCCCCAGGGGGGGGGGGCAGAAAAGCCCACTAGAGCCAGGGAATTTGTTTTTATTAAGTTGGAAGCGACCCCTTGGGCAAGGGTCGCTTCCCATGGGGGATAATTATTTTTAAGACTTTTCTGCCCCCCCCTGGGGACAGATTGCCTGATTTTTTGGGGCGTTTCTGGCCCCAGGGGGGGCAGAAAAGCCCACTAGAGCCAGGGAATTTGTTTTTATTAAATTGGAAGCGACCCCTTGGGCAAGGGTTGCTTCCAGGGGCCATATTTTTTTAAAAAGTATATTCTGCCCCCCCTGGGGGCAGATCGGTTTGTTTATTTGGCCTTTAAGCCCCCAGGGGGGGCAGAAACCCCACTAGACACCAGGGAGGGTTTCAAATTTAAATGGAAGTGTCATTTCCTTATGGGCCTAAATAATTTTTAAGACTTTTCTGCCCCCTGGGGACAGATCGCCTGCATTTTTGGCGTTTCTGGCCCCGGAGGGGCAGAAAAGCCCACTAGAGCCAGGGATTTAAGAATAAATACATTGGAAGCGACCCCTTGGGCAAGGGTCGCTTCCAGGGGACATATATTTTTTTATGTGTATTCTGCTCCCCATGGGGGCAGATCTGCCCGTTTATTTGGCCTTTCTGCCCCCATATGGGTAGTGACATAGCGTGTTATAATGTTAATTGTTTTATTTCTTGTGAATTGCAATTGTAATGCTTTATTTCTCCCTTTTTGTTCTAGTTCAAGGCTTTTGCTCTTTAGACTGTTCCAGGTTGCGGTTTCGTTACTGGTGGTTCTGCTGTTTGTGTAGTTGCATGTGTTTGGTAAGAGACTTTTTTTTGTACAATGTAAATGTTTTTCATTTCTCTGCATGAATGTGTTTTTTGCAAATGGTGTAATAATAGCAGTATGTTTGGCTTCTGTTTTTTGTGTGTCAAAAACTTTTTGCATTTGTGCTCGATGTGTATTTTGTTGTCTTGTGAGTAATTGGTTTTGTTTTTTTGTTTCTAGTGGGATATAGTTTTTGCTGTCTCTCTGCAGAGTAGGTGCTGGTGAGTGTAGCTGTCTCTTGCAAGTGAATCGTATAGTTTTTGAGTATATAGATCTTTGTGATAAAGGCACACATTTTTTTACTTACTTATTTTGCACAGTGTTGGTTGTTGTTGACTTGTTTGTGCAGTCTCCTTTTTTTTAGTAAGGATAATGGCTAGCCGAGGGATTACTGCTCAACAGGTTGTTGGTATGCTTTTTGAGTCTTCCTCTGACCATGGTTCAGAGACTGACTCTGCATCTGAGGCAGAGGAGGGAGGGGAAGATTCAGGCAGTGAGTTTTCTCTCCACATGGAATCATCGGATGATGAAGCTACTCTCAGTGCGGATGAAGCGACTCTTAATGCGGATGAAGTGCCTGTTTTAGAGGAGGACATTGATGTGCCGATAGTGCAGCAAGAGGCATCTGGGTTGCAGCCTGGGGCTGCAAGCCTTCCAGTTGGAAGTGATGACCTCTGGGTTGCCCCAGGCATGGTGCAGCCGACATTGCCAGACTTTACTGGTGTTCCAGGGTGTAGAGTGAATACAGAAATTCTTTTGCCGATAAATCTTTTTTCAGTTGTTTATGGACGATGTGTTTTTGGCAGAGATTGTTGAGCAGACTAATTTGTATGCCGAAAAGTTTTTGAGGGACAACAGTGCCAGCCTTAAGCCCCATTCTAGAGCTACACGGTGGACTCCCACAAATCTGGAAGAGATGAAGAAGTTCTTGGGTTTATCTTTTTTGATGGGCTTGCCAAGGAAGTCATCAATGTATTCATATTGGTCTACTAGTCCCTTGATGGCAACGGCTATATTTCCGGCAGTCATGAGTCATGATAGGTATTTGCTTCTGCTTCGGATGCTGCATTTTGTCGATAATGGTTTAGCTTTGCCACGAGATCACCCTGAGTGTGACTGTCTTTTTAAGATTCGGCCTGTCATTGATCACTTTGTAGATCGATTTACTGAGATCTATGCTCCAGGGAAAGAAATAGCAGTGGATGAGCCTTTGGTCTTGTTCAAGGGCCGCTTGGTTTTTAGGCAATACATTCCTAGTAAGAGGGCACGGTATGGAATTAAGCTGTATATGCTGTGTGACAGTAGGAATGGATATGTCTCTAATTTCAGGGTGTACACCAGTAAGGAATCCAGGATTAACCCCCCTGGTTGTCCGTCCACTTTTGGAGTGACTGAGAAAATTGTGTGGGAACTTGGTAGAGGACTTTTTAACAAAGGTCACCATTTATATGTAGATAACTTCTACACTGGTGTGCGGTTGTTCAGGGAATTGGCCAAAGTGGACACTGTTGCTTGTGGCACAATCCGCTCTAACCGTAAAGGTTTCCCTAAAGAACTAGTTTGTCAAAAGCTTTTGCGGGGACAGTGCAGTGCGTTGCGTTGCGAGGAACTTCTAGCTGTGAAGTTTTCAGACAGGAGAGATGTCTACATGCTGACTACCATCCATGATGAAAGCACTTCACCTGTGACTGTTTGGGGTCAGGTTGCTGAAGCGCGCAAACCTGTGTGCATTATAGACTATAATAGGCACATGGGTGGTGTTGACAGAGTAGATCAGAGGTTGGAACCTTACGCTGCTCTTCGTAAGGCTTACATTTGGTATAAGAAGTTGGCTATCCATCTTTTGCACTTGGCAACCTTTAATGGTTTTGTTGTATTCAAGGATTCTTGTCCTGAGTCAACGAAGACTTTTGCTGCCTATTACAGGAGTCTGTAATAGGCAGCCTTGTTTTAGTGGAACAGGCAAGTGTTCCTAGAGTTGGAGTGGTGGAGGATGTGGCTGGATTGAAAGATCGCCACTTTCCTGATCACATTCCTCCCACACTCTCAAAAGACTTTCCCAGTAGGAGATGTAGGCGAAGAGGTACGCGGAAGGAGACTCGTATGTACTGCCCCGAGTGTCCTTCTAACCCTGGGCTGTGTGTGCCTGCTTGTTTTAGAATGTACCACACGCAAAATAATTTTTGGGAGCATCCATGAGTGGTAAAGTGAACTGCCTGGCCTCTGTTGTTTAATATTTTTTGTTCAGTTTCAAGGTTGGCATTTGTGTAGTGTATTTAGTTTCAGATTTTGTGTTAGTAGATTTGTATCTATTTGCAATTTGTTTGTGTTTTCTTATTTGTATAAAAAAATCCTAAATGTGATGCCGGTGTGCGTGGAGTGGCGCTTAGGTGGCGGTGTGCGTGGACTGGCGCTTGGCTGGCGGTGTGTTTGGATTGGCGCTTGGCTGGCGGTGTGCGTGGACTGGCGCTTGGCTGGCGGTGTGTTTGGACTGGTGCTTGGCTGGCGGTGTGTTTGGACTGGCGCTTGGCTGGTGGTGTGCGTGGACTGGCGCTTGGCTGGCGGTGTGCATGGACTGGCGCTTGACTGGCTGTGTGCTTGGACTGGCGCTTGACTGGCTGTGTGCGTGGACTGGCGCTTGGCTGGCGGTGTGCGTGGACTGGTGCTTGGCTGCCGGTGTGCGTGGACTGGCGCTTGGCTGGCGGTGTGTTTGGACGGGCGCTTGGCTGGCAGTGTGTTTGGACTTGCGCTTGGCTGGTGGTGTGCGTGGACTGGCGCTTGGCTGGCGGTGTGCGTGGACTGGCGCTTGACTGGCTGTGTTCGTGGACTGGCACTTGGCTGGCGGTGTGCGTGGACTGGTGCTTGGCTGGCAGTGTGCGTGGACTGGCGCTTGGCTGGCGGTGTGTGAGTAGTGACTAGCTGCTGGTCACTACACACACTGCTAGCCAAACGCCACTCCATGCAATCCGTGAGCTGGTGTGGTTGCTGTGTCAGGAATGTGGGCGTGTGAAAGTGATGGGCCCTTGAATGGCGCTGTCTGCTGGTGTGAGTGTTGTAATGTGCTGGGCCCGCAGCTGGCGGTGTGAATGGTTTTGTATGTGTCACACGTATGAAAGGTGTATGAATGGCCTGTAAAGAGGCTGGTGCCTTGTCGTGGCTTTACAGCTCATGAGCTGTGAGTCAATGGTTCAGTTTCTCGTCCTTTCAATTATTAACAGTGCATTTAATTTTTGTGAAATCTCTGGTTAATATAACTGTATATACTGAACCATCACTCACCCTCGTGCCAAATCCAACCAGTATGTCTGTGTGCTTGAGGAATAGGTGGTTGTGCAGAAATATTTGTCTTTTCTGTCTTTCTCAAGCCGGGTGTACCTTTTCCCTTTTTGTGAATGTTGTAATGTGTTGGTTTTGTGCCTGGTGGTGTGAATGGTCTTGTGTGTATCACGTATGAAAGGTGTGTGAATGGCCTGTAAAGCGGTTGGGGCCTTGACGTGGCTTTACAGCTCACGAGCTGCAAGTCACTGGTTCAGTTTTTTGTCCTTTCAATTATTGACAGTGCATTTCATTTTTGTGAAATCTCTTGTTAATAAAATTTTATATACTGAACCATCACTCGCCCTCGTGCCAAATCCAACCAGTATGTGTGTGTGCTTGAGGAATATATGGCTGTGCAGTAATCTTTGCTTTTTTTGTCTCTCTGCCAAGGTGTACATTCCATCTAAGAATAACCTACCAACTGTAGATATTGTTGTAAACTAAACACCCATGGGAATACATGGTGATGTCTCTCTTGTGGATCACAACAAGTTATCTTACCCACAATGTCCTGCAAACCTCAAATTGTGTCTGTCACATTTTTCTTGCATTATTGTGCCTACATTTTCACGCTGCAGACAGAAACAACAAATTTTCTACCCCCGCCTTTTTCCAACTATCCCAATAGAAATGGTACCTCACTCATGTGGGTGGGTCAAGGACCCGCGACAGGCAAGGGCCCAAAACCTAGTGAGGCAACATCAAAATTACCTCTCACAAACTAATATGGTTTTCAAGTAGGGTCCCATGAGGTTTTGGCCCCGTGCTCGGCGGCCACCTAGGGAAACCTACCAAACCCACACATTTCTGAAAAGTAGACACCCGGGGGATTCCAGGGAGGTATGGCTTGCGTGGATCCCCCAACGTTTTCTTACCCAGAATCCCTTGCAAACCTGAAATTTAGCTGAAAAAATCACTTTTTTCACACATTTTTGTGTGGGAAAGTTGTGGCATCACCGGGCTGACACAAATTTCCTACCACCTAGCGTTCCCCCAGGTCTCCCGATAAAAATGGTGCCTCACTCATGTGGGAGGCCCAAGTACCCGCGACAGGCAAGGGCCCAAAACGTATTGAGGCGACCCCCCCTTGCAAAACCAGGTTGGTTTGTGATAGGTAATTTTGATGTCGCCTCAATAGGTTTTGGGCCCTTGCCTGTCGCGGGTACTTGACCCACCCACGCAAGTAAGGTACCATTTTTCTCGAAAGACTTTGGGGAACTCGGGTGGGTGGAATTCTGTGAATCCACGCAGATTCCAGAACTTTCCACCACAGAAATGTGCAAAAAATGTGTTTTTTTGACAATTTTTTAGGTTTGCAAGGGATTCTGGGTAACAGAACCTGGTGAGAGGCAGTCAAGTCACCCCATCCTGGATTCCCCTGGGTGTCTAGTTTTCAAAAATGTATAGGTTTGCTGGGTTTCCCTAGGTGCCGGCAGAGCTAGGGTTCAAAATCTACAGCTAGGCACTTTGCCAAAAAAGGCTCATTTTTCACTGTGAAATTGTGGTGTGTCCATGTTGCGTTTTGCGCCGTTTCCTGTCGCGGGCACTAGGCCTACCCACACAAGTGAGGTACCATTTTTCTCTGAAGACTTTGGGGAACGCGGGGTGGGTGAAAATTTGTGGCTCCACGCAGATTCCAGAACTTTCCACCACAGAAATGTGAGGAAAATGTGGTTTTTTTGACAATTTTTTAGGTTTGCAAGGGATTCTGGGTAACAGAACCTGGTGAGAGCCAGTCAAGTCACCCCATCCTGGATTCCCCTGAGTGTCTAGTAGTTTTCAAAAATGTATAGGTTTGCTAGGTTTCCCTAGGTGCCGGCAGAGCTAGGGTTCAAAAACTACAGCTAGGCACTTTGCCAAAAAAGGGTCATTTTTCACTGTGAAATTGTGGTGTGTCCACGTTGTGTTTTGCGCCGTTTCCTGTCACGGGCACTAGGCCTACCCACACAAGTGAGGTACCATTTTTCTCAGAAGACTTTGGGGAACACGGGGTGGGTGGAAATTTGTGGATCCACGAAAATTCCAGATCTTTCCACCACAGAAATGTGAGGAAAATGTGTTGTTTTTGACAATTTTTTAGGTTTGCAAGGGATTCTGGGTAACAGAACCTGGTGACAGGCAGTCAAGTCACCCCATCCTGGATTCCCCTTGGTGTCTAGTTTTCAAAAATGTATAGTTTTGCTAGGTTTCCCTAGGTGCCGGCAGAGCTAGGGTTAAAAAACTACAGCTAGGCACTTTGCCAAAAAAGGCTCATTTTTCACTGTGAAATTGTGGTGTGTCCACGTTGCGTTTTGGCCGTTTCCTGTCGCGGGCACTAGGCCTACCCACACAAGTGAGGTACCATTTTTCTCACAAGACTTTGGGATACGCGGGGTGGGTGGAAATTTGTGGATCCACGCAGATTCCAGAACTTTCCACCACAGAAATGTGAGGAAAATGTGTTTTATTTGACAATTTTTTAGGTTTGCAAGAGATTCTGGGTAACAGAACCTGGTGAGAGGTAGTCAAGTCACACCATCCTGGATTTCCCTGGGTGTCTAGTTTTCAAAAAATGTATAGGTTTGCTAGGTTTCCCTAGGTGCCGGCAGAGCTAGGGTTCAAAAACTACAGCTAGGCACTTTGCCAAAAGAGGGTCATTTTTCACTGTGAAATTGTGGTGTGTCCACGTTGCGTTTTGTGCCGTTTCCTGTCGCCGGCACTAGGCCTACCCACACAAGTGAGGTACCATTTTTCTCGAAAGACTTTGGGGAACGCGGGGTGGGTGGAAATTTGTGGATCCACGCAGATTCCAGAACTTTCCACCACAGAAGTGTGAGGAAAATGTGTTTTTTTTGACAATTTCTAAGGTTTGCAAGGGATTCTGGGTAACAGAACCTGGTGAGAGCCAGTCAAGTCACCCCATCCTGGATTCCCCTTGGTGTCTAGTTTTCAAAAATGTATAGGTTTGCTAGGTTTCCCTAGGTGCTGGCAGATCTAGGGTTCAAAAACTACAGCTAGGCACTTTGCAAAAAAAGGGTAATTTTTCATTGTGAAATTGTGGTGTGTTCACGTTGCGTTTTGAGCCGTTTCCTGTCGTGGGCACTATGCCTACCCACATAAGTGAGGTACCATTTTTATCGGGAAACTTAGAGTAATTCAGATTTGTAAATCAAATGTTATTACCTATTGACTTTCGATGCATTTCTGCCTTTCAAATGAAAGACAATGTAAAAAAAAGAAGTCATTTTGAAAAATGACCAATAATTCTCATGCTAGTATGAGTATTCCCAATTTCGGAAATGTGCAAATATCTACTGTTTCTAAACTCTATATTTTGTTCCCATTTCAGAAATACATAGGTGTCTTTCATACCGATTTTTCCATGTATACATTTTCCCAGAATAATTGCTATATACCCTGGACATAATAAAAAACCATTGCAAGTCCCTGCTCAGTTTTTGGCTCTTGGTTCGTCGGGTTCTTGGTGAACCTACAAGTCCTATATATCCCCACAACCAGTAAAGTCCAGCGGATGTAACAGTATATTTCTTTCAAAGAGCTGTCATAATTAGAAGAAGTTACAGGTGAAAACGTTGACACAAATGGCTGTTTTTTCAACAAATTTTCAATTTTTCCTATATTTAACTGTTAGTTTCTATGAAGAAACCTTGAAGGATCTACACAAATGACCCCTTGCTGAATTCAGAATTTTGTCTACTTTTCTAAAATGTATAGCTTTACAGGATCCATTATTGCTTTCATACCCATTTCTACCATTAACTGGAAGGAGGTTGAAAGCACAAAAAATAGCAAAAATAGGCTATGTCCCAGAAAAATGCCAAAACTGTGTAAAAATTTTTGGTTTTCTGACAAAAGTCTGTCATTCACTAAAAGCTGGGTAAATGGTGATTTCAGCCCCACAAACCCTTTTTGATACCATTTGCAGGAAAAACCACACGCTTTCATTTGCAGCACTTTTTCCCATTTTTCCCAAAAGAACCAAAATTAAGCTGTATTTTGGCAAATTTCGGGGTCCCCTCCAGGGGAATCCACAAACCCTGGGTAACTTTAGAATCCCCATGATGTTGGAAGAAAAGGACGCAAATTTGGCATGGATACCTTATGTGGTCAAAAAGTTACAGGCGCCTAAGCGCGAACTACCCCAAATAGCCAAAAAAAGGCTTAGCACAGGGGGGAAAAGGCCTAGCAGCGAAGGGGTTAGTTATAGAGGCAAATGGTCTGCATGTAAACAAGATGACACATTTATCGCCACACTTGTTTTCTCTTTTGATACTTTAGTTTCTTCAAACTTATAAATATGAAATAACATTGGTGATCAGATACTATAAAAAGTCAGGTATTTGACCACTAATTGGAGGGGCTTCGCAATAGAGCTATTGAACCAAGGGTCACGCTGGTTTGCTGAGACAACCAGCCTCAGTCTGGGCCTGCTCTGAGAGCGGTGCAGAGAACTGGCCTTCTGCCCGGCACTGCTCATCTCCCAGACAAGGACTGTCGTAGAGAATAGCAAAACAGCTATTTTTCCAGAGGAAAGTTATGCTATGTGATCCATCATAAGAAACCTGATTTATAGGCTCGCTATTTTATGCTTCTGCTAAATTATAGCACAGTGTTAGGATGCTAGCAATTTACTAAACATGCTAGTAATGATCATATTGTTTCCATTGACCATATCATGCCTCACTGTATTTATTTTGTCATTATGTGTGGTTACTGTTCAGATTGTATGCTCTAGACTTGGGTTTTAGAAATAAATATTTTAAAGGCTTATCCAGTGTTTCTTAATTCTATTTTGAGTGTTATTCAAAAATGAAACAGGGCTTGGATTTCCCAGTGCCCCTGAATTCATCTAGTGGGACTAATCGTGACCAGAAAACACCACCTACACAGTATTTCTCAGTGGATTGTGCATGGATTGCAGTGCAACTTAATTTCTATTTCTTATTGGTGTGTTGAACTGAGTCTTTGCACTGGGGGTTAGAAACTGACCACTGCGGCTCTGAGGGGGACTGCCAGATTATGACATGGTACTCCATTGCAAATGTGACAGAGTACCCTGCTCACCAAACCCTCCATCTATCTGCCTCATTTTGACATGGGTGGACCTTAAATATTCTGTTGATGGAGGCCCCATTGGCCCTGCTGACAGAATACCTCCTAGGTGGCACAGCGGAGGAGGGGCTGTCGAAGAAAGGAAATTACACTGTCCACCCTATTTAAGGACGATTGTGTAATACCTTTTTTTCCCGTCCATCACCACCAGGGGAAACCTGGCAGTGAGAGATAAAAAAAGCAATAATGACCCCCACACACTAGGAGAAATCTCCCAGGACGTGGGCGATTATAATTCTTTTGTTTTTCAGAAACAAACTTCCACTTTGGGAGTTTGTTTCTGAAAAAAAGTTAACATTTTGGTGGATGTGCATCAAAATTGATGGTAGCAGCCCACCAAACTTTAGTACATTGAAACTCTGCCCTTCAATGGCGAGAGATTATCATGGGCAGATGGTCATCTCTATATTTGGCGGTCAGCACACCATCAAGATGCTGGCAGAAGTGATGTCTTTCGCCATCCCGACAGACACTACTCCATCCTCAAAATGCTAAATTTATTTATTTATTTATTTATTTTGAAGGTTTTATATAGCGCGGACAAGACCCTTGCGGGTATCAGAGCGCTTTACAAGCAGATATAGCAAATAAAACTCAAATTATAGACACAAACGAAAAATAGTTATGATACGGACACATCATACAAAGAATGACAGCATGTAAACATAGTTCATGTGAACTTGGACAGGAGAATAGCTTTCACTTCTTTTTTGAACGATAGAGTGGAGGGATTCCATCTGGTTTCAGGAGGTAATGCATTCCAAATCCTAGGGGCAATCCCAGAGAAGGCCCGATTGTATGTTTTCTTCTTAGAAAATCGTTGTGGTTTTAGTAGAAAGTTATTAGCGCTTCTGGAGTATCTATTGCCACAAGATAGTACCAGTTTCTGTGCCAGGTAGCTCGGAGCATTGTGGTGAATAGTCTTGTGTGTCATGCATGCGATTTTCAGTTGAACTCTAGCTTCAAAAGGTAACCACTTGAGGGCTCTTAAGTCTGGGGAGATACAGCAGTTTCTTTTGGAGCCAGTGATGAGTCTGGCAGCTGAGTTGATTGAGGCTCTTAGGGGGGCCGTCGTCGATCTTGGGAGCCCGCAAAGGGTAGCACTCCCATATTCAATTCTGGGGAGAACTAGAGCTTGAACAGCAAGTTTGAGGTCATTTGCGGGGAGGAAGGGTTTGAGTTTTCTTAGGATATTCATTTGATAAGTTGCTCCTTTTGTTGCTCTGCTGATGTGTTTCTGCATGTTAAGGTTTTTGTCGAGGGTAACTCCCAGTGATTTAGCGGAGTCAATGATAAGAGGTTGGCAATTGAGTGCTGTGAGGTGTTTCAGCCAGACACTGATGATGGTCGATTGATTGGGGGGAGCGATGAGGAGGAATTCTGTTTTGAGGGCGTTTAATTTCAGATGGTTTTCAGCTTACCAGGTCTGGGTTTTTTGAAGCGTTACGTTGAGCGATTTGATGTTTTCTGGTGAGTGGATTTTTAGGTAGATGTGTGTATCGTCCACGTACATGTGATATTGAACATTAGAGGAGCTGAAGATGTCGGTGAGTGGTTCCATGAATGAATTGAAGAGAGTAGGAGAGAGGGAAGATCCTTGTGGAACTCCTAAAGTGACCAGGACGGGATTAGATAAGGATTGCTTAGCCTTGAATCTTTGTGATCTATTATGCAGGAATGATGTGAACCATTTAAGGACTGACCCCGATAGCCCCATTCTGTGCTTCAGGAGGTTTAGTAGGTTGTCATGCTTGACGGTATCGAAAGCTGAGGATAGGTCGAGCAAGATTAACAGACAGGCTTCATTTTGATCCAGAATTTTTAGAGCGTCATCAATTATGTGGGTCATGGCTGTTTCAGTGCTGTGCCCAGTTCGAAAGCCGGATTGGTATTGTTCTAGCAGGTTGACATGATCGATGTGTCTGCTGAGCTGTGTGTGAACACATTTTTCTAGTAGTTTGGCCAACGTAGGAATGTTCGATATTGGGCGATAGTTATTTAGGTCTGCCGGATCGGACGTTGGCTTTTTTAGGATGGGGGATGCCTGCCCAGATTTAAGATTATCTGGGATGATTCCTTGCTGGAGAGAGGTGTTTATAATCTTGGTCCACATAGGCAATAACAGAGGGATGAAGTCTTTTAAATGGCTAGCGGGGAGGGGGTCAGTGAAATGGTTGGATGGATTCAGAGAAGTGAGCATTTTCGCTATCGCATCTTCACTGTATGAGGTGAAGGAGGCCCAAGAAGCATTGTTTTTGAGGTTAAACTTAGAGGCGCATATGAGTAGGGCTCCTGGGGGGGGAAGGGGTGTCCATGTGAGTGCCAGAATGGGTTGTTAATTCGTTGAGTAGGTCCGCTTTTATGTTTTTCTGTCTTCAGCATGAAGAAAGAGGCAAATTCTTCGCAATTGGGTAGGGAATCTGAGTTGGATTGGGGGGGTGAGGTATGTCCTTCGATTGTGATTTGATTAGTTCAAATAATTTTTTGGGCCGATTTTTGGCTTGGTCCAGTTGATTACTGAAAAAGATTGCCTTTGATTGTCTAATCTTTCTGTAGTAGTAGTTTCTCGTTGTTCTTAACAACTTGAGGTGACCTGAGGAAGGAGTTGACCTCCATCTTCGTTCGATTAATCTCAGGGCTCTTCTGTCCTCGTTAAGTCTACCATCGTACCATGGTTTGGAGTCTTTTGTAGAGGTTCTTTTCCATTGTAGTGGAGCGACTTTGTCTAGGACCTTATTTATGGAACAGAAGTAGTGATCAGTCAGATCATGTACAGGTCTAAATCAGGCCTTTAATCTCCCTGTTCCTTAAAAAAATGTGTGGCTTAATCTGGTCTGTTGTAAAGTGCACTAATACCCTTGGGCCAACTCTGTTTTGTAAAAAACAGCAAAATGTAGGTGCTACTCCTTGAAAGGTACCAGTAGCATATAACAGAAGCACACTTAAGAACTTCACCAGAGGAGTCATGGCCGACTGCTAATCTTATCAGGATACTGATAGATGCAACGACTAGCCTGTTGTTGTTGTTTCAATGTTTCATGCAGGAGAAATTAGGATTCCAGAACTACGCTCCACAACACCACAACAACCTAGCTATCATTGTTGTTACAGCAATCTCCAAGGTTATCATAATGGGAATAGAGCATTGAAAGTGATAGGTTTCTTCAAGGAACCTAAGTAATACTCAATGAAAACATTGTTATAATGATATGTTTAAGGATTTGTAAAATCTGCACAATTTGCTTTGCCTGTTTACACAAAGGCACGGCAGAATTAAGTGTAAGTACGCGAAATGCAAATCCATCATTTTGCACTACAGTTTGGGCTAATATGCATCCTCCATCAGTGTTTGGCACTAGGGAAGGAGCGGATATCACTGACTACGTTCATGACTTATTCACTCAGATACTACAAATAAAGGAAGGAGTGTCAGTCGGTATTGAACAAGCTCAGAGGGTGGGAACCAGATTGAAGGTGCCAAAGGCTTGACCAAGAGACACTGCGGTCAAACTCCCATCCTACCCGCCAAAAGAGACAAATTTAGGAATAGGCATGGAAAATGTTCCACATTCCTTATGAAGGTGACACACCCATACAGTTACATGATTTATCATAAACCACTCTTGAAAAACAACAAATGGTGAAATCTCTAACAACTGTCCTATCTGTTGCCAAGATCAAATATCAATGGACATTCCCCGGTGGATTGGCTTTTGCTGTGGAGGGGAATGCCTGCCAGGTACGGTCTGTAGAGGAAGGACTTCATTTCCTGGGAATTGACATTACATTAAAACCCATACTCTATGGCCTAGAGAGGACTTAAAGACAGGAACTGAAGTAAGATGGATGGAAAACTTGAATTTATTTTCACTTCTAAATGTTTGTGTTTTGTTTATTATGTTATTTAAAATGATGTTCAGGGATGTATTGATTTTTACTGCCTCATACGGGATGGGGGAGCATTGACGAGGCAAAATTTCAATTTTCAACAAGAAGGCACAAAGGGAGGAGGGAAGAAAACAATGCTGTTTACATATCCAACATATTGCTAAGATTAAAATGAATCTAGTACCCCGGCTGCTCCACATCTTCCAGGCAATATTCCTTCATATCACAATCTTCACCAGATGATTTAGAAAGATAGCTACTTAAATTTGTATGGCAGGGTAAAGCCCCAAGGGTAGCAAAGAAACTGCTGCTGCTCTTACCAAGGGACAAACGAGGCCCAGGATTTCCACACATCTTTAAGTACTACAGGGGGCACAATTGAGAATAATTGGAGAGTGGTCTAAGAGGGAGTCCTGTAATCACTGGTTCCACATGGCCACACAGCCATCTTGGGCGAACGTTATGGGACATGATTTGGATGCAACGCAAAAACAGGCCACAAATTGCATGGTGTATCTTAATCACTGGGAAATTATTGGAAGCATAGGATGCAATAGCTCTAAAATATAACATTTTGACTGGAGAATGGAAGACTGTCAAATTGTGTCCTATATGATCTTTAATGGAGAAATTTGAATCTTCGTTGACTGTAGGAAAGCATGCAGCCTCCCAGAGCTGGAGCGATTCCACTATCAGCAAATACGCCACTGGGTCTTAAACCCACAAATAAATGAAGTGGCACTGTGACTGCTGACACAGGGAAAGCGGCTCCTCACCACATATCACGGAGCAAAGGGATGGATATCAGCTATATAAAAATATTTAAGTTTCCCTTTAACGCAACCCTCTTGGACATAATTGCACACATGACCAAAGTCTTACAATGTGACATCACCTTGAAAAGGTGGGGAAAACTCTGAAGGGAAATATACACAAATAATTTATCAGTACAACATAGGGAATCAGTGCTAAAGGTGATGATGGGCTAGTACCTCACAACTGAAAAAGCACACTGGTGTTCCCAAAGGTAGCCTAATGATGAATGCTAGAGGTGATGTCGCATGGTGGGGGACCCTCTACATGTGTATTGAAGCTGCCCAAAATTATAAAAATTATGGAAGGGAGTCCTGACAACCATGAAAAAAATCACCAGCTGACCCAGAGGCAACAATATTGGACTGGGTTTGGGAATCCTAGCCAAATGGAGATTGACATTTCAGGAACTGCTGATAGTACACATGACCACTGCTAAATACTGGAAACAAACTGTAAGTCCTGGTTGGCATATGTGGTGTTGGAATATTTGGGACAATATGCCATTGGAAGAATTAATAGGTTGTGTTGATAAAGATATAGGCAACCCCATGAAAACTTGGCAACTGGTGTTTTATACATGGAACATGAAAGAGGAACTGTGACTTGTACACCTAAACTATGGGCTCCGAGACTTTTTTAATTAAGAAAACATTTAATAGTGATGAAGTTCGCATAACATGGATGGCTAGAGGTGGGAGTGGAGATGCATGAGTTAACATAACAATCCTTTCAGATATCTTTAACGTATTACTTCTAAGGAAACAGAGCACCTAAGGTTTGTGTCAGATGGGAGAGGGGGAACCCTCTTAGGAAAGTTGTTTTATGTATGATTTCTACTTTGATGAGAATGCTTTGTATTTTTGAAACTCTAATCAAGTGTATTATGCTGTATCTCTGTACCCTGCGCTAGTGCACTTTCGGCAGCCTTGCCCTAAGCACATACCTTTGCACCATAATGTAAGGGCGTGTGTGAGATGTCTTGCATAGATTTTGTAATGGAAGCATACCCTTTTATTACAAATTGATACACTTGGACATAGTTTAACATTTTTCCTATTGACATATTATGCCTTCAAGAACATGGGGGGGCGGCAGGGTTCAGGGGGAATTACTGACTGTTTACCAATTAAATCTGTACTTTAAGCTTTCTGACCTCCTCGCAAGCATCATGGCTGTTGACAATGGTATGTGGATAGTTGTCACTAAAATATTTCCTAGTTGATTGTGGTCTGTTCATTGAGAACACATTTTAATTTGGAAACGGTTGGAGAAAAAAACTTTTACACTAATGTTATGCCTAAATTTTTTCAGCAAACCTTTTACAGTAGATAGGACTTTGCATCAAAATCTATAGGTGGCTCTATGGGAAAGGCCACATATATCCCAAGGTACACCCTCTTGTTGCAAAGTAATACATATTATTTTGCATTACTTTAGGGCTATTTTCAAACCAGTTTTGTGCTGGAAAGTAAATCCTAGTTCTACACTTTATGCTGGATTACATAACTTTTGTTTTCCGGGCCGGAGATCACTTAAGCTTACCACAGTAACATGGGCTGTGTTATGATCCCCTTTTCTGCACTGCGGTAGTGCAGATGGGGGTCTGTGCATTTCTTTTGGTGTGGTCAGTGTATACATTACTCCTCGGTCCCTCCAGCCCTCGTCCCATTCCTTACAAAGTAGAGATGACCATCATCACAACAGAAAAAAAGAACAGGAGAATGCTGGGACACCTAACCCTACCCCCTCCCGCTGGGAGTACATAAGCAGTACCTAATCAGCATTCCGCCTGTTCTTTTTTTCTGTCTTCCGACAGAATAGGACCTGGTTGCTGGGTGGACTTACCTGCTGCTGCTTCTTGCTCCAACCATTTCTGGATCCCGTCGGTCAGCTGGGCTGTCCTCGACGTGCTGCTGCGCAGTCTCCTGGCCTGCCGGGCTTGTTGGGAGCCACATTTGTTGGCGGCCAGCTCTTTGTGGCTGGGGCGCCGGTTCTCCCGGTCTGTTCCGGGTTGGAGGGTGCGTCTTCCTGTGGCTGGGCCAATCTGGAGGATGCACTGCTGCTGTGGTGTGACTCGGGTCGGTCTTGGTGGTGTCCCTGGAGTTCCTGGACTGCGTTATGCCTTTCCATCATGGAGGCCCCTGCTCTCATCTGTTCGATGTTCAGCAGGGTCGGGCCTAGTTTCTGCTTGGCTGTGTGCTGACTGGGACTGCCATGTGCTGCAGGCTTTTCATATTTGCCCAGCGCTGGTCTGCTGGAGGGCACCTTGGCTGGCTGGTGAGGGCAGACAGTGGGTGATGGTGTCTGTACCACATAGCGGTTTTTTTCTGGTCCTGATTTTGCCTGCGGCCGTCTCACCCTTGTTGCATGTGTTCTGGTCTGCTCTCCAGTTTAGGCCTGGTTGTTGCCTTCCTTGGGAGGTCACATGGGAATGCCTGATGATGTTGGCAACTCACTGGCATTTTGAGACCCCAGCATGCCTGTTGCTTGGTCTGTGTTTGGGTCTCTGTTGTCTCTCTTTCAGGGGGTGCTTCTGGATGGCCTTCTGCCCATAGCTGAGCTGGTTGTCGGTACCATGGCTGGCTGGTGGGGGCAGGCGGTGTTTTGTGGTGTCTGCCTGCCCCAGGGGTAAGTGCCTCATAGCGGTTTTCTCCTGTTCTGGCTCTGGCTTTTGGGGTCCCCAGCCTCCCTGCTTCTTATGAATATATATTTTGCCTGTTGCCCGGCGCTGCATTGATGGTCTGTGCCTGGGCTGGCTGGTGGGAGATGGCGGTGTTGTGTTGAATCCTGCGTTGGGCCCTTGGGGTTCCCGGCCTCCCTACTTCTTAGGTTCTGTCCTTACCTGGGGGGGGTTGGTGTTGTGCCCTCTCTCTGGTCTGGCGCGGCCCTTGGCATGGGGGTTTGCGGGTGCATTGTGCCTCTGCTGCCTCTCATGGGTCTCCCGTGGCTGTCCGTGGTTGGCTGTTGGCTACTAGGTGTCCCTCAGGAGTCAAATGCAAATTATTACATCAAGCTGCAGTTCCACTAGTCGTTACTAGGTGTCCCTCACGAGTCAACTGGAAAAGCATTGAAACACTTTCATGAAGCTGCAGTTCCACTAGTCGTTACTAGGTGTCCCTCATGAGTCAAATGCAAAAGCATTTGACTTGAGGGACACCTAGCAACGACTAGTTGAACTGCAGCTTGATGTAATAATTTCAATGCTTTTGCATTTGACTCGTGAGGGACACCTAGCAACGACTAGTTGAACTGCAGCTCTTTGTAGAATTATTTTGATATTGGATACTATAATATTCACTGCCCACTGCTAATCTCGTCCCATAATGCTTTGCAGGGCCTTTGATTGGGATTGTATTGTTGCCCATAACTGTGCTTGGGGTGGTCCTAAGAGGATGGGACCACCACTGAATCGTTCAGCATGATATGCTCTTTGTGTTCAAGACATCTGCTTGGTCCTCCCCTAGGTTAGGGGGACCCCAAAATCATCACCTCTCTCATTGCCTGATATTTTTCATTTTTAAAGTTCACTTTTGTGAATTGTTTATATGCTTTTTAGTATGTAAAGTTGCTTTATCACAGCATTTCTGGATGGCTGCATTTCGGGGTCTTCTGTCTCTCTGCTGCCGGATTGTTTACCGCCGGGGCAGTGGGTGGTGGGTTGTGGGTCATCTTTTGCTCTACCTCTGTGGCTTCTGCCTAGCTGGTGGGGGGGCCAGTATGGTCTGGTGCCAGTCTGCCCTGGGGTGTGTGCCGCGTTACGACTGCCCTGGCCTTGTCCTCTGCCCTTAGGCGGTGGCTTCACGGGGGTTTTGTTCAGTATAATCTGGTGTGCCTGGTTGCCGCCGGCCCAGTTTGTTGGGTGCCTGCGGTGTTGGCTTGGTCCTGTCGCTTTCCCCTAGGGGCTTGTCGTTTGGGCTTGGTCCTTTGGTTTTCCTGCTCACCTTCCAGCTGGTCTTTTGTTCCGGCCGTGCGCTCTGGTTCGGGGGCTGGTTTTGTGCCTGTGGTGTCACTGGTCCCTGTTCTTACTGGATCTTTTTGGTGGCTCTGCAAGCCTACGGCCGTACCACCCTGAAAGCACCTGATCTTGTCTGATCTTAGAAGTGGAGCAGGATCAGGCCTGGTTAGTACCTGGACGGAAGACCGCCTGGGAATACCAGGTGCAGTAGGCTGTTCATTTTAACTGGTTTCTGCCCTATACCTTTTCCGGACCCTTCCCCCTCGGAGGGTTGTGCGCCTTTGAGTTCTCTGAGCTTGAGCCTCCTTGGGTTGTGGTGTGGCCTTGAGTCTTCCAGTCTGGTGGTGGGGCCTTGGATTTGCCTCTGTCTGTCTTGACCTCTCCTTTTGTTTGGCCCCTCGTTTGCCTCTGAGGGCTGGTTGGTGTTACCTTTTCTGCATGGTTGTGTCCGGCTTCGGCCGTTGGGGCCTTGGTCCCTTGGGGGTTGCCTTTGGATGTCTGCCAGTGTCCTTGTCTGGTTTCCTTTATATGGTCGCTTTGCGCCTTGTTTGGGTGTGGGTCTTTCGGCCCCCTGGTGGTCGGCGGTCCTGTGCCTGGTGTTGCTGGGGACTGGGCTGGCCTCCTTTCCCTGTTCCTCTGGCCTCCCCTCTGAGCCTGCCTGGTGTGGGCTGGGCCTTGGCGTTAGCATTGTTAGGTTTCAAATTCCCATCCATGCAATACACTCTTTTCACGCTATATCAGGTTAGCAATGTGTGGCTAAATACATGCCATTTGTGTTCACGTTATGCAACCCACTGAGTTATCCCCGTAGTGCACAGGTTTCAGTTAGCGCGTGTGACTCCATTTTGCTTTTAGTAATCCTTATTCGGCTGCTCAGACTGTGCCAGAGTTAGGCCTCATTGCTCATATTGCTGGCCTCAGCAGAACACTGTATTTCGTTATTATTTTTTCTTTCTGTCCAAGGCTGTTTCCCGACTTGCTAATGAGGAGACCATTCTGCTCTCACATACCTATCCAAGTGTGTAGTTCTGCTCCCACGTTAGGAGACGCTGAGACTCAGCGCAGTGGCCTTGGGTTTCTGATAATATGTACCCATCTGGCAGGTGGTAGCTCATCTCCCTGTGCCACCTTTGTTCATGTTCGGCCCAGGCCGGTACTTTTCCATGGTGTGCGGGGTCGGAGGCTCTTGGGAAAGAATGATTACTCACTGTAGACTGTTGGGGAGCCAGCCCCTCGGCAGACATCTTAGGGTGCAGGTCATGATGGACTCCTCTGCAGAGCATTTCTAATAAACATGTAAGTTTGTATTCTCTACTGTCTGACCGACTCTTCATTCTTGGGAAGGCATAACAGGTGGTTGTGAGAAAACCCGAGTGGCCCAAGAGGGCCACTTCCTTCAGTTGGCGCCCGAACAGGGACCCCGCAAGGTGTTCCGACTCGCCCGTAATCGGGTTGTAGGGTCGGGGGTGCATTTGATCGGTTGGGCGGATCAGGGTACCCCACACAAGACCGAGCTTGGTTCTCGCAGCTGCTCCACCCGGCTGATCGGGCGCCCCCTTGTCTAGTGGTCACCGGCTGGGGTCCTGAGAAGGCGAAACCTTGGAGTTGACAGTTTGGTCCGAAGAGTCGGCAGTGGAGAATAACTTGACTCAACCTGTGTGCACCAGGTGAGTGACTTGATTCTTGGAAAAATGGCGCCATTCTTGGACGGCACGAGCCTGAGGGCCGTGTCTTGATACAGTCTCCGGATTGTCTTGTCTGCAGTTTTTGAACTGCCTTGCTTGAACGAAATGAGTCGATGGGCTGTGTCTTGGTACGGTCTCCGGACTGTCTTGTCTTGAACTTGGTGGGTCTGCGGACCCTTGAAAAGACACAGAGTGTTTGTGAGCGGTTCACCGGACCACCTGGAAATTTGACCCGCGCTTGAAAAGGTCTGGGACTGCCCGCGAACAATCTGCCAGACCAACTGGTAATTTGGTTAATGTTTGAAAAGGTCTGGGGCTGGAGCCTGTCTTCTTGAATTTGATACAGTTCCCGGACTGTAGGGAGTGGTCCCTGGACCGTTTTTTTTGTTTGGCTTCGTGACTAATATCTGTTACTTTATCTTGTCTTAGTTTGTTGATTGTTGGTGTTCTACTTGTCCGTTAGGGACAGTGCATGTGTTTTATATTAAGATGCCTTGTTTCAGCAAATTGGAGTGTTTTGGATGTCGATGTTGTTCTACTGATGCTCGTTTGGAAGAGAGCCAGCCTGCACCTCCGGAGGGTTCTCCAAATTTTGACATATACGTTAAACATGGTATTGGCCCTGTTATGTTTAGCACATTGTGGCATAAATATACGAGGGACAATGCTGAGTTACAGTGGCCACTTACTGGCTCGTTTGATGAACAGAAGTTGAACTTCTTGCAGGACAAGCTGTTCGCTAGGAGGAGCAGACAGTCGATGTTTGATTCTCTAAGAGTATGGCATAAAGAAGCAAAGCAGCGACGACTGAGAGCAGAGAAAGAGGCCCGGAAGAGGCAGACGCAAACTATAACACAGAAATCAGTAGCCTATGAAAGAGGAAAGATAGAGAAGGGTATAGAATGTGCAGGTAGAAAGTTTCGGTTACAGACAGATAAGTGCTATGTTACTAGAGAGGAAGGTGATGATTTCGTCGAAGAGCTGTTGGATTCTCGTCCTCCTCCTCCTTATGCCCCTGAACAGATATACCCGGCAGTCCCGACCTCTCAGTCCTTGGCCTCTAGTGCCGTCCCTTCTAGCATTCCTGTTTCTAGCGCTACCGCTTCAGCCCCGGCCCCTCTTGCTTCTCTTCTACTCCCACCGGTCACCGGGGCTGGTGCTGCTAGTCCCCCCGTCCAGTCTATAAGTTCTAGATCGACTGCTACTCCCCCTTTCACCCCAACCACCCAGTCTCCCTATATGATGGTACCTGTCTCTGCGTCTGCTCCTTCCCCCGTGAGTGTGACACACCAGGCACAGTTGAATGTTGAAACTCCTGCGCGTGGCGTGCATGATGTGAACTGGGCAGCAGCGCGAGATCGAATGGATAAAGTGTTGGTGCGTTCTGCAGTGGGTGATGAGGAAAAGAAAATGGTGGTGAATCAAGCAGTTCAGTGGGCTCGGCACCCGATCTATAGCGAGGAGGATGTGTGGAGTGTGATGAAAGATTACGAACCGTTTATACAGCAGCATGCCCTTAAACACGTCAGCGATGCTGATAGAGTTGTGGGAGCAGTGTTTTAAAGGGGTTGCACCGCAAATAATATATGACATACGGGATAGGGTTTATGCTGCAAGTATGGCTCCCAATGAGGTTTTTAGCAATATTACGACACTAGTGGGTTACCGAGGTAGATTGCTCCAGAAGGTTCCTACAATGGGGACACAGCATCCCATGAGGGAAGTTCATCCCATTTACCACCCTGAAATTCCAGAACTGCGCGATTCCACCGATGCTGTGATTAGACCACGGGTCGACCCTCGGTTTCAGGAACAATGGATCTATACTCCTTGGAAGAGGAGTGAGGTCCTATCCTTAAAGAGCCAGCTGCCGGACCCCAGGAAAAACCCTACTGCATATTATAAAGAATTGACGGAGGCGGCCTCCTCCACTGTAATGACGCGAGCTGATATAGAGTTGTTTTTTGACCTGTTGATACTGGTGGATATATGGAGACAGGTCCATACGCAGGACCATGCACTGGAGTTGGGGGCACGTGGGATGAGATCACGGCTTGGGATAAGGAGCGTAAGCCCGGCGACAAGCCAAAAACAGAGCTCCTCGCTTTGCCAGGGCGTATTATCACCTACATGCACTCACTTATCCCGCCAAAAAGAGTGGATTGGGATAAGTTGACTGTGTGTCGCCAGAAGGATGAAAGTGTGTCAGATTTCTTTACTAGATTTGAAGGGGTGTTCTTAGATTTTAGTGGACAGGACCTGTCGCAGGAGGGTGGTGTTCGTTTATTTGTCAACAGATTTGTCACTAACTTGCTTCCAGAGATTGCAACACGGTTGCAGGCTTTGGAAAGTACTTGGACGACATCATCCCCGTCAGTGATATTGAGTATGGCACAATATTACGAACCTAGAGAGAATGAGGACAAGGAAAGGATGGAGAAAAAGTCAAAGGATTTGAAGACGAGAGTATTGATGAAGCAAGTTGCAAGGGGAAATGGACGAGGTAGAGATTCGGGTTTGGCCCAACGGCCGCCCCGATCTGGCAGGGGTGGTGCTTCAAACGCGTCCCTCGGGCTCAATCAATGTGCGTCATGCAAGCAGGAGGGACATTGGCGGAATGAGTGTCCAGAGATGTTAGAGAAAGGTGAGGCCCCAAGGGGTCGGGGTTTTCCGGGATGCGGACGAGGAACAGGAGGTGGAGGGGGGATGCAGTCAGAAGATACATCACACAATAGGCAGAGCGGAAATTATTTTGACAACCCCAGAGGATGGCAGTACTATCATGACGATTATGACATGGAAGAAGTGACAGGGTTGTCTCACAGCTAGGACAGCCGAAGACAGGGCGAGGGACCAGTTCCTGTGCCTATAGATCAGCATGGACCTTATGTCACTGCTGATTTACAGGGTACTACTGAGAAATTTTTAGTTGATACAGGGGCTATGAATAGCTCTGTTTCCCATTCACTGGTCCCGGGGCAGCTCTGTCTGGCCAAAACAATGTGTTGGTGGGTTTTTCAGGCGTGCGGTCATTAGCCCCATTTTCAAACCTCTTGCTTTGACTACTGGCCCATTTACGGTCGATTCACCATTTTTACTGGCGTCTAATTGTGGAGAAAATCTGTTAGGACTTGATTTGTTAAAAAAGTTGCATGCAACAATTTTTTGTTCTCCAGACGGTGTTTACATGACTATTGGACCGCAGGTAGCCCCTGCCAAACAGTGCTTTGCGAAGGATGCCCCCCTTCCAGCTGAGTTCAGAGATGTGCCATGTATGTTATGGGCTACAGGAGACACGGATGTGGGGTTACTCCAGATCCCGCCAGTTTCTATACAGATCAGAGACAATGCTAAATTGCCACATATTCCCCAGTACAAGATATCCCAGGCAGGTGAAAAGGCCCTATTGCAAATAATACAGGATTTGCTTAAGTCTGGCGTGGTTGAAGAGACTGTGGCGAATGTGTGTAATAGCCCTATTCTCCCTATTCTTAAAAAGGCACCTTTGGATTCTGCTGATGCCCACCCTGACGTTTACCATTTTGTGATAGACCTCAGAGAAGTTAATAAGATCATAGTTCCCCAATACCCTGTGGTTCCAGACATTACAGCGATCTTAACAATGAATGGCCCATCAGCAAAATTCTTCTCTGTAATTGGCTTAAAAAATGCTTTCTTCAGCATACCAATCCATACAGATAGCAGATGTCTGTTTGGATTCGCAATAGCCGGTCAGAGCTTTAGATTCTGTCATGCTCCACAAGGCTATACTGAAAGCCCTAGTATTTATAGCCAAGCCTTGAAAGCTCAATTGGATTCTTTGGAGCTTCCCCCTGGTAATGTGCTGCTGCAGTATGTTGACGACCTCCTTGTGGCCTTGGACAATGAGGATGGTTGTAAAGACGCCACAGTTAAATTATTATTGCATCTGGCGCACCATGGATACAAGGTGTCACTTTCCAAATTTCAATATTGTTGACAGGAGGTCACATATTTAGGTCACCTACTGTCGAAGGAGGGTCGCAGACTAACACCTGAGCGCATAGCTGCCATTACTAACATGTCTGTCCCTAAAACCCAACGCGAGGTACGCGCGTTTATAGGGATAACATAGTATTGTCTGCATTGGATCCCTAACTATTCCCTACTAACAAAACCCCTTCTTTACCTGACCACCAAAGATGTGCATGAACCCCTGCCTTGGACACCTGCATGCCAGCAAGCTTTTGAGCAATTAAAGACTGCGCTTTGCTCTGCTCCTGTGCTTGGTACTCCTGATTACCAGAAGCCTTTTGTGCTCTACGTGCATGAGGTGGACGGTTGCGTGCTTTATGTTCTAACACAGTGCTTCGGTGGTAAGCAGAGACCCTGCGCCTACTTCTCTGCCATGCTTGATAATGTCGCCAGAGCGCTCCTAAGCCGTCTGAGAGCTGCCGCGGCAGTGGCAGTTTCTATCAGACAATCGGCAGGGCTCGTTCTTGAAACAGACCTCACAGTCATGGTACCTCATGCTGTGGATACACTATTGAATAAGACAAAGATGCAGCACCTTACTAGTGCGCGTCTGACTGGCTATGAACTGACTCTGTTTGCTCCGCACATTACCATCAAAAGATGTGCTACTCTGAACCCAGCCACGTTACTACCCCTGCCTTCGGAAGAAAAGGACAATGATGTCCATGATTGTTTATTTCGGACTGATGACGAAACGAAGGGATGGGTAGACCTGACTGACGTTCCCTTATCTGAACCCCAAGGGGAACTATATGTTGATGGCTCTGGTTTCAAATTACCAGATGGCACCACCACTGCAGCCTATGCAATAACAACGTTACACACTGTAGTTGAGACATCCCGTATCCCACACCAATCGGCCCAAGCTGCAGAGTTGGTTGCCCTTCTCAGGGCTTGTGAGTTGACTGAGGGACTGGCTGTTAATATCTACACCGACAGCCAGTACGCCTTTGGGGTGGCCCATAATTTTGGGTGCCTCTGGGCGGAGGGTTCTTGACTTCACACAGACTGCGGATTCAGAACGGGCCATTGATACATAGATTGCTGTCCGCATTGACACTTCCCAGTAAGTTAGCAATAGTGAAATGTAGCGCTCATAAGGCTATTACAGATGATGTTGGGAGGGAAAATGCTTTCACAGATCAGACAGCTAAGGAGACAGCTCGATCAAAGATGACAAAGATGTTGGTGGCAGGTCCCGCTAGGTGGGTCCCAGACAATGGAATGTTTGAGGACACATTGGAGAATGTCAGGAAAATCCAGGGTGAGGCCACTTTAGATGAATTAGCGATGTGGGAGGAAAGAACAGGTCGCTTGGATGAGGAGGGGTGTTGGACTGACTTGTCAGGGAAGCAGAGATGGTTGCTACCTAATTCATATATGCTCCCTGTTGTTACCATGGCCCACGGCCCGGCGCACATTAGTGCCAAAGGAATATGAAAGTTGCTGGACCCAGTATGGCAGAATGATAATATCGGTAAGACAGCCACGCATCTAGTGAAGCATTGCATCATTTGTCTGAAGCATAACCCTGGGAAAGGTACCCCTACACCTGCTGGTAATTTTGCACCGCCTTCCTTCCCTTTTGAGGTTTTTCAGATGGATTTCATCGAAATGGAACAAGTTAATAACCTAAAGTATGTGCTAGTAGTGATCTGCGCATTCAGTAAATGGATTGAGGCTTACCCCACTAAAGAGAATACAGCTATGGCGACGGTGAAGGCACTTCTAAAAGAGTACTTCCCGCGCTATGGGTTGCCACGCGTGATCTGGAGTGACAACGGAAGCCACTTCAATGCAAAAGTCATTGAATTGGTGTGCACAGGTTTGCATATTAAGCAGAAGTTTCATGCAGCGAATCACCCCCAGTCAGCAGGTCTGGTTGAGAAGTACAATGGTACTCTCAAATTGAAGCTAGCAAAGATTCAAGAAAGCACAGGACTGTGATGGACAGATGCATTACCCTTGGCTTTATTATCTACCAGAGCGACAGCGCATTCTAGAACAGGGTTGTCCCCATATGAGGTGGTCTTCAGACGCCCTGCTAATGTTTGGGGCGTCCCCAGACCCAAGCTCTTTTCCGAGATAGAGTGCCCCCTGCTTGTAGACTACCTGTATGAATTGTCTAAAGATTTTCGTTCTCTTCATCAACAGATACAAGCCACATTGTGGCCAGTACCAGAGGGGCCCGGGCATTGCATACAGCCCGGCGACTATGTGATGATTAAGAACTTCCAACGAAAAAGCAGCCTGGAGCCGAGGTGGAAGGGGCCTGTCATCGTTCTTCTCGCCACTAGAACGGCTGTAAAGGTGGATGGCAAAAAGCACTGGATTCATACATCTCATGTGAAACGGGTGCCTCTCCCGCTCCCGTACGACCATTGTGTCAACAAAGGCATCGGTGATCAGGAGTGTGAGAAGGTGCCACACTTCGTTCCCTTCTCTGACATCCAGGTGAGGTGGGCGCAGACGGACGAAGAAAGTGATGCAGTTCTGTCTGAGGCGATCCCACCGGAGATAAGGGCCGCCCCGGATAACACTGTCTTTAACACACCGGAATCTGAGTCTCGATGCCCATCTGATCCTGAGTTTCTGCCCCTTTTTGTTGATGAAACAGTGCCTGGAGTAACAAAGTATATTCTGAGGCCCCGAAAGAAGGACGGTGCACCAGCCGAACAGTCTAGGAGTTAGGGAAGGACTTGAGCTTAGGGCGCAGGTGCTGTGCCTAAGGTGCCTGTATTAGACTAGGGTGAACTACACTGGTGCACTGCCCTGGACACTGGACAGGATAGCTGAGGGCATTTGCCCAGGAGGGAGGTTGCCCTATCCTGAAAGAAGAAGGATTTGTTTTGCTGCAAGGGCTGCGATTGTGCAGCTCCTCCGTGGGAGTGCTTCATAGCACCGTCGTCGATGAACAATAGGAGCCTGCCAGCAAGGCTCTAAACAGATGCTGGGTGATTTGTGCCTTCTGGTACTGTTGTTGCAATAGTGGCTCTAGCCCATGAATTTTTTTTCTTTCCCTTTTGACACCTATAAGTTGCCCTTGAAGTTTGTCCAAATGAATCCCTTTGGTCGTCCTATCCCTGATGAGGAGCAGCCCTTTGCGGCTCCGCGTCCCACTCCAGATGGTCCTGTTTGGTCCTCTTGGTCCACTAAGAGTAAAATAGTGTTTGTTGTAATAATTTTGAATTCCTTGTTAGTCGTATTTGGGGTGGGCTGGTACCTAGAGGAACAACATCCTGTGCACACCTTGATAGGGACTACCCCGGTTCCAGCAGAGCACTTGCTTGTTACATTGGCCCCACATAAGGAGAGACATAGACAGACTTATGCACAAAATGCTTTTGTTCAGATGCTTCATCAGGTACACAGTACTACTAATGCCACGAATTGCTGGGTGTGTGGGCTACTTCCCTCAGTTATGCATAAAAATGATTTGCTAGTGTCATTGCCCGTGTCATATTTAGGTAGCTGTGAAGCCTGGTTCTAACTGCTCTCTATGGTATACATGCACTATTATGCTGACGCTATGAAAATGCTACTAGCTGACTACGAAGCAGTATTGGAGTATATAGTGGTACACCAGGGATATACACCAGAGGCAGATGGCAAGGAGGGTATCCTGCACCCAGATGCTTGTGTGAATGTATTCAAAGCTCACGAAAATGTCACTTGGTTACGAAATGAAATGCTAGATTACCAAGGATTTAATGTCACTGAATACTTTAAATTTTTAAATGTTTCCAGGAACGCAATATCACTGAGGACAAAGCTATGCCTGTCCCTGTGAACAACTCAACAGCTAGTTTCTGTGTTGAAGGAACAGGGAATATTTCAGTAGGACAGAGCCATTGTAACTACACATATCGGTTGAACACTACTAGCAGCCCACCTTTGCTTACACCTCCGAATGTATACTTCACCTGTGGAGAACAGGCCTATACATGGCTTCCAAGGGGGTGGTCTGGCCGGTGTTATGTTTCCTTTCTCTTGCCCCCCGTTTACATTGCACCGTCCAATTACCACAAGGATCATAGACTACAGCGTAGGGATCTCCAGGTACACCGAGTCAGGAGAGGGGTTAATCCAGACGATATTGATCAGACAGATACATCCTTGCAGCAATTTACTGACATAATGAAGGGCATTCTGCCGTTCTGGGGTCCAATGTTCAATAGTCGTAATATTCGTCGCCTTGCTAGGGTAGTTGAGGGAGTTATCAATACTACTGCTGGTATACTGACTAACATTACAGTCGAGCTTCAGGCTACGAGGCTCGTTTCTCTTCAAAATAGGATGGTTTTAGACGTCATTCTGGCTGACAGGGGTGGAGCCTGTCGCGTCATCGGCAGCAGCTGCTGTGTGTACATCCCTGATAGTGCCCCTACTGTGTACTCCGCAATACAGAAATTGCACAGACTTGCCTCCGATATCCATCAGGATAATGGTTCATGGTCCCTCACTGGGTGGCTCTGGGGTCTGATGACATCATGGGGTTGGAAGATATTACTTGTCCTAATAGCCATCGAAGGAGTCATCTTTACCTGTTGCTTATGCATAAATTGCCTTCCAGCCTGTTGCACCTATTGTATGAGTAAACTTACCCCTACCCCTAAATTGCCAAGACGTGACAACAAGATTTCTGTTATGATGATGCAGGAAATTCAGGATATGATGCTCATAGATGAGGGCATCTTTGAGTATTAGGTGATTTCAATGCTCATGTGTTGCTTGTTTTTCCCTTGTAACATGAGTGACTATGCAATCTCTTGCTCCCCCTTAGAATTGTAAAGACCCTACCAGATAGCGAATAAAGCATTTAGCCACCCATGCTAAAAGGAGGGGCTGTAAGGTTTCAAATTCCAATCCTTGCAACGCACTCTTTTCACGCTATATTAGGTTAGCAATGTGTGGCTAAATACATGCCATTTGTATTCACGTTATGCAACCCACTGAGTTATCTCCGTAGTGCGCAGGTTTCAGTTAGCGAGTGTGACTCCATTTTGCTTTTAGTAATCCTTATTCGGCTGCTTAGACTGTGCCTGAGTTAGGCCTCATTGCTCATATTGCTGGCCTCAGCAGAACACTGTATTTCGTTAATATTTTTTCTTTCTGTCCAAGGCTGTTTCCCGACTTGCCAAAGAGGAGACCATTCTGCTCTCACATACCTATCCAAGTGTGTAGTTCTGCTCCCACGTTAGGAGACACTGAGACTCAGCGCAGTGCCTTGGGTTTCTGATAACATGTACCCATCTGGCAGGTGGTAGCTCATCTCCCTGTGCCTCCTTTGTTCATGTTCGGCCCAGGCCGGTACTTTTCCATGGTGGGCGGGGTCGGAGGCTCTTGGGGAAGAATGATTACTCACTGTAGACTGTTGGGGAGCCAGTCCCTTGGCAGACATCTTAGGGTGCAGGTCATGATGGACTCCTCTGCAGAGCATTTCTAATAAACATGTAAGTTTGTATTCTCTACTGTCTGACCGACTCTTCATTCTTGGGAAGGCATAACAGCTGGTTGTGAGAAAACCCGAGTGGCCCTAGAGGGCCACTTCCTGCAGCGTGCAGGCTTGGGCTGCTTGGCTCCCTCCCTGTCTTCCTGCCTCTTTGAGTTCCCTGTATGGCCTGGCTGTGGCTGGTGCCTGTACCTTTCTGTGTGCCCTCTGTGGTTGGAGGTTTCGGGGTTGGGGAGGTTGGCCCAGTGCCACTCATTCCAGGCCCGTGGGGGCACCATGTCGGTGGCCTTGTGTCTTGCTGGCATGTCTGTTGTTTTGTCTGCTGGCTTCTAGAGTGTTTGTGGGGCCATGTGCGGGGTTGGGCTGTGGGCCGCCCTGTTTTTTCTCGCATGTTTTTGCCTTCTGCAGCTGCTCTTGGGTCTTGCCTGGGGTGGCTCCTTGGTGACGTCCTAGCTGGTTTGTCGCTGTTGGTTTCCCCCTTCCCTGTTCCATGTTCTTCTTCGGTGCCCGGTGGCTGGGTCTTCCCCGGTTCCGTGTTTCTCCCCTGGGGTCGACCTCCAGGTTTCTGGTTGGGGGTGTCGCCCTTGGTGGGAGTTGTTTGTGGCTTCTTCTTCTCTGTTGGCCCTGTTTGGTCTTTGGGTTCCCCTGGTCTCAGTGGCCTTGGGATTTTTTTGCCACTCCCAGGTCTTGATGTTGTGCCTGGTCTGGTTCAGGGTCTGCTGGTGTCCGTCCCTTGCTTTTCCTTGGGCGGGGTCCTGTTGTTTGCCTCGTTTTGGTGGAGGGGTTGTGCTTCTAACTTCTCCCTTGCCTTTGTTGGGCGGGGTGCCGGGTTTGTGTCCCGGTGTCCCCTGCTTTTGCAGTGGTTGCTTCGGTTTTGGCCTGTTGGCCTGTCCCTGTGCCACTGGTCCTTCTCGGTTTTTGGGGGTTTTGGGCTCTTGTCCGGTGTCTATGCTGGTGGTTGATGCTGGACGTTCCTGCCCCATGGCCTGGTCCGCCTCTGGGGGTTTCTGTGTCGGTGTCCTCTGGGCTCTCTGTTGGCCAGTGCTGTCGGGTTGGGGGGCTAGCTATTGGTCGCTGCTCCCTCTCTTCCTGATTTGCTCTGTATAGACCTGCCCTTGGTTGGTCCTCTGGGTCATGCCTTGGCTCTTTTGGCATGCCCCATCCTCTTTTGTCTGCTGCGGGCATCCCCGGTGTGTTGGGGCTGGTCCTGTGGTTGGTCATGTCGATCCTTTGTCTCCTGCTTTCGGTGAGCCTGTTGGGTCTCTCCTTGCTTCCCCTCAGCTTTCTGGTCAGGTCGTTGTGGGTTCTTTTCGGTGGTGTGAGGCATTCTTCCTTTGTCTGTGGGGGTCTCTCTCCGTCCTTTTTGCTGCTGGTTCTGGGTGCTGTGTGGTGTTCCTGACCTTGGCGGCCTTCTCCCGGGTCGGGTTCCCTTCTGGGATTTTTTTGCCCTGTGGGCACTTCTGCTTCCTCTGGGCCCCCTTCTGCTGGTTGTTTTGGGGGGGGGTTGCTTTGGCCCCTCTGGGGGTTCCCTTTGGGCTTAGGTCTCTGTGCTTTGCCTACTTTCTGGCCTTGACTGAGGGTCTTGTGTCCCTGTTGGTGTGGCCTTGGCTTCTTGCGGTGTCAGGTTGTAATTGTAATTGTAATTCGCATTTGTAGAGCGCATTATCACCGTCAGGTCTCTAAGCGCTGGAGTGGGTGGCCTCGTCGCTGTCCTTCTGGTGGGGTCAGTCTCTGGCCCTTTTTTGTTGGGTTCTCCTCCTCTGTGATTGGTTCTGAGGTGTTCCTGGTGTGGGTTGTCTGCCCTTTGGGCGACGGCTCGGTGGTATGGCTCCTTGTTTTGCTTTTCTTGATCGTCTCCTGCTTGTTTTGGGGGATTCGGCCCTGTTTGGTTGGGGGCGTTGCGGGTTGTGTGCTCCTGCCTGTGTTTTTCTCCTGTGGCTCTCCCATTTGCTTCTTTTGGGATGCTGCTTTCGGTGTGGTGTCCCTGGTGCTGCTCCACTTTGTAAGGAATGGGACGAGGACTGAGAGGACCAGGGGGTAAAGCCATATTACTTACCGGTAATCTTCATTACTCCTTGTCCCGTTGTCCTCGTCCCATTCCTTACACCCCTCCCTCCCTCCCGGACAGCCGGCCTTCCTGTTGGTGGCTTGGTAGTTCAGGTAGAATGCTGGGTAGCTACAGCTTATGTACTCCCAGTGGGAGGGGGTGGGGTTAGGTGTTCCAATATTCTCCTGTCCCTTTTTTCTGTCATGGAGATGGTCATCTCTGCTTTGTAAGGAATGGGACCAGGACAACAGGACCAAGAGTAATGAAGATTACCGGTAAGTAATAGGGCAATAACTTGAGTTAATGTGAGGCCTGCAGACAGCAGAGCTCAGAAAAACTTGGCTACAGTTTTTTTTTCCATTCACACGTTCTGCTGTCTGCAGCCCATGTAGTAACTTGAGAATTTTTTTCAAGTTAAACGATGCACTGAAGATACGTAAACGGGATTATGATACAGCTCTAGATGGTACTTTCAAATTAACAATACATTTTCACAGAAATAACAATGAGTTTTGAATGGGAAAAACCATTCTGATTTAACTTAAGGCAGACAACAGGAATTGGAAAAAAGGATACAGTGATGTCTTTATGGTTTCCAAAACATGTTTTGTTGTTACTAGGTAAC
The DNA here is from genome assembly GCA_963921515.1 of Calotriton arnoldi. Lineage (NCBI taxonomy): Eukaryota > Metazoa > Chordata > Amphibia > Caudata > Salamandridae > Calotriton > Calotriton arnoldi. Next base: position 380,111 of record CAWUFW010008236.1, on the reverse strand, counting down.
ATATTTTAAATTGCATAAGTCTCATGTATATATGTTCATATATATTTTTATATATATATATATATATATATATATATATATATATATATATATATATATATGTGGTATTTGCATAGCACAGACCTAGTCAGAGGCAGCAGTGTGCTTTACTCAGTTAAATGCAAGGATACAGTCAAGTAGTGATTTCAGGGGTGGCTCGTTTGGTGCCTATTACTGCATCACAATATGGTGTTATGTAAAGATGTACTTCTTTAACTCTTTCATTAATTGAAGCAGGATCTTATTTTTTTACTTTATAATTGCAGAATCTTATCTCCTTAGATAAATTAATTGTTATTGGTGCTATCTTTACAGCAAAGCTATTACCTATACTTTCTCAGATGAGGTCACCAAATTAATTCAGATTTCTGTAGAATTCAAAATGAGTTTACTGAAGAAGAATGAATGGCAGCATGAGTCAGTCTAGACTTAACATAAACGATTTTCAATATGTTTCATACCTTCAGGCAAGGATGTCAATATCAAGTCAGCAGAGAGCAAATATGCAGTACTAATTAAAATAACGTAGACCAGAGCTCTATTATTAAGCCTGAAAGGACAGGTTTAAGATCCATAGGGTACATAATTGCTGTAAAGTCATATTTCGCAGTTTGTAAGTTCAAGTTATAGTTTCCTTTTTATAGTTACTTTGTACCTTGTAGATTAAATTATACTTGTAACTTGTAGATTAAATAATATTATAGGTTCAGCAGAACAGTAAAGAGGTTGTGCAGCAGCCTGTTTGATAAGACGTAAGCAAATCTAAACATGCTTATATTATAAAATGTCCATAGACATGGTAGACAGAGTTTTATGTTTGTCTTGAGACAAGCTATGGGCATAATAATCAGTATATTATGGCCATGAAATGAGAGTCACAGGACACAGGACTTCCAGTTCATAAATCTTATAGATAGACCAGTGGCCTTACTGGGATGCTCCTATAAAAGCATTAATGGTATTTCTATTGTGTCTATGAAGAAAGCGGTCTGGAACTGTTAACTGATAGCCCTGGTCTTTGTCTTTGCAGACGTAAATAGCGTGGACTAAACTGGTGCTGCCCACAAAGCCAGACAACATCAGGTAGCTTCGCTCTTTTTGGAGGCAGGTGACATTTCCCTAAAGTACCCCACGTTGCTTCCAATTAAATTTTTCTTGAACGGACTGCTGTAGGTGATTTCAAGATATGATGCCCACAAAGAAATCAACAGGAGGTATATAGCTCCTGGGATCTGTGATCTGGGGAGTATGGAATGCAGGGGCTCAGATCAAAGGGATTTGCAATTTACCAAAATGGGGTTCCCTTAGGCCTGATCGTTAACTGCTAAATTGAGTCACTCCTTCAGAGAAATCTTTTTTGATTCTCCAATGCTCAAAGTCCCCCACCTGACAGAACTTTGGGTGGTGGACAATCACTGAACACACCTGATCTGTGCTGGCCTCTGCCTGCACTCTATCACTTGCATCCCTTACCAGAAGCAGGATTGGTTTCCAGCTATCAAGATACACCACTAATGATGCTCTTTTTTATTTTTTAACTTTGGAAAGTTTATGTATAAATACACAAGACCTAGCTGTACTTGCCAGCCAGAAGACTTTGCAACTTAAAATACATTTAAACAGTATAGAGTCAATCAAAACTATAGTGTAGAAGTATTGGAAACATGTCTATATTCTACATTTCTGGCATACAGCCGTCCTGGACCCACTTTGGATGCAACTGATATGTTTAATGTGTCTATATGAATAGCAGTCATTTTATTATGTCTATGAAGTTGAAAATTGAAAACCGTTGTTAACCGTTGCCAAAGTTATCAGGCTTTTAACTAAAGCAGCAGCCCTCTAGATATTTATCTCTCTGAAGGAGGATCAAGGGGTAGATACAGAGGTTTGCCTCTTTCTTTAAGTTTCTGGGGAAAAGCACAACCACTTTCAGAAGCTACAATGACTGTCCCAGATGTGACATTGGTCACAGAAACAAATCCATCTAAAATAGAGTTAAAAAGGACAAAACAGGCACAAAAGACCTGACTGGGGTAGGAAAGGTACAGGAAGAAAACAATTTGGAAATCATAGGAGCTGTGACACATGGGTAGACTGCCTATATACCATTTATATCCTGGTGAGAGTAGATACTACCTCAAATGTAATCTTCATACCATTACTATGCCACTGATTGTATGTTTTTAAACAAGACATGAGCAAGAGGGAAAACCAGCTAAATGGAAGATAACTTGATATTATTATGAAGCTTCACCTCTAGCACTTTCATTGCTTGTTGCTCAAGCCTTCAAGATTGCTAAGTAAGTGTTTTACATAAAGGTTTTCTTCTTGCAGGGCACCAATAGAAATTACATCCAGGGCAGAACTGTGTTACTGATCAAAAAAAACTTTCATTTTGCTACTGTCCATTCCTCAAAAAAAGCATTACATGTAGTGTAATATTGACCTTTTAACCCACTATTTTCACCTGTGTCAGGTACCCGTCTTGTTCCCTATTCATCGAATAATTACATATTCTCCTGATGAAATTATATAGGAAAGATGTAAATGGTTAACCTTTGGTGGTATAGAAAGCCAGTGGTTTCCTTCTTATGAAATGAATGACCAAACTGCTAATGTGATATTTTCAAACACCACTAATTTAATATGTATAGTTGTGCCATTTCATTTAATGATTTTGTAGATGATTGTCACATTTCAAATGAAAATGTATTCTATAACATATCCAAATGAAATCTGTATGCTTTATGCAGATCTTTCCACAATTCTTTTCGAAAACCTAATGCATTTTGGTAAAGCAGACCGTCTTTGGAGCAAGTCTAAATTGAAATATGGAGAAAAAAAAACTATAACTACACTCTATAAATTAGTCCAAACAATCACATCAAAAAGATTTAGTTTGTAATATTGCAATCTGTTTCTCTTTTTTGGTATCCATTTCAGAAGTTGATGTGCATCAGAATAACCATAACCTAAAGCAGGTGTAAATTCTTTTTTTGTATTAGGGCACCAATGCCCAGAGTCAAATCTCCTTTTCACTCCTTGGGATTAATGTTGGATATCAAACTGTGGTGCTCATGATGAACTGCATAACTCATAATGGTAGCCAATGTCATCCAATAATGTTTTGGATCACAACTTAGAAGCCAGAGCAAACAAGACACCAAAAATCAAATAATGCATGGGTGTAGAAATGAGATCAAACAAAACTTCTATACTGCATTTTCAGAAATCTACACATACCGTTTTGGCTAGGACATTTACATGATTTGAAGAATTTACTGTATGATATATTGCCTGTACCAATAACGACCTCTTCTTTTTGGATAATAGGAATAGTCAATTGTTTCAACTAAGCAGCCAATCATGGCCTTTAAACAGACCAGAGTCTCAAGTCCAAAACTTGCAGAAAACTGCAGAGATTGTGTTGTAAGCTTTTACACACAGACACTACGATGAATCGAATCAGATTAGCAGCAACAGTAACATTGACACAGTCTTCTTCACTTGTTCATTATGTTCTTGAACAATTACAGGGTATGAAGAGATATCATGTGCCTGTTGACCACAGGAATGATAGAACATAAGACATCATAAATCAGATATTACTGAATTTTGATTGGCTCTTAGCCAGTCAATCAATACCCAGGTGATTCATAGTTACTAGTTGACACAAACCTCATTACTACATCAACCATCATATCAGTATGATTTCTTTTACTAACAGCTGTCTGTAAAGATACCAAAGTTCTGCTGAAGTACTAGAGCATGGATACTCACAAACATTTTCCCAGGTGCCACAATGTATAGTCAGAGATGTGGCCGTGGGCCACACTGATGCCAACAGTGTGGAGTTTGTGGATTGGGGTTGGCCGGTAAGGTGAGTGTATGGGAAGCAAATCATATACATCTGGTGGCTGAACTGCACAATGTGAAACCAGAAAACCTGAGATTAATCCCAGCTTCTCCACTTGACCAAAAGGTGTGATCCTAGGCAATTGTTTTATTTCACTTTCCCTCCTCTTTCTTCAAAATCACATATATAGGAGAACTTTTGAAATACATGTGTGCTGTACAAAACCTTCTCCAGTGTTTATTGATTTAATAAACTATGACGTTGTCCATGTATAATAGGAACACAGCCCACCCAAAAAGTGAACATTACAACTGATTTACCTCTTAGTTCACAATTGGCATTGTTGTTGCGGAGTGGGGGAGTGGAAGAATAAATGTTACCAAATTCTTGTTTGAAATTCTATCCTTTTTAAAAAATAGTCGGCCATGCACTAATATGATCTGATGTACAAAGGTGGAACAGTTCTGCATGTTAATGAAATACACTTTTAGAATTTTGAAGAGACTTTATCAGCCTTTTGCTGCAAGATGTCTCTAAAAAGGAAGATGTTTCTAAAGGTAAGTTGTGCAGGACACTCTAGTATATTTGTTTCTTTAACTTTCATTACGCTTCAAATACATGTTTGCCTGTTTATTTAACATCTTTTTAATGCTAGTGCCTTGTTGAGTTAACAGCATCCCAATACTGCTGTTGACCATGGGGCTGCATATAAAGTTCAGGAGGGCTGCACGCGTACCCCAGGCTGTACTTTGAGTATCACTGTACTAGAGTATTTCATCTACTACACAGAACACTCCTGAGAAATGGTTTTCATCTCTGCTGCTACAAATTCCCAAAATCATTCCATTCCATGTCTTCGAATTACATATTTAAATTGTTTTCAGTCTATGAAAATTGTGTAGTCTATGACATGTTTGCAACAACTGATAAAAAGAGAGTAGGAGACGTAAAAGGAAAAATGAAACTTCCAAACAGCAATTCATTCAAAGGGATTCACTACCCATTAGGGGGAGAATATATTGATTAAAATTAAATGTGGGATCTCCCTGCAGATCTAAAGATCTACTCCCACGAATTCTAATAGAAGATTTAAAAATACTTCTGTATTTACCATACTGTTTTAATATTAAGGAGGGTACATGCTATGACCATACTGATGTGGACAGGGTAATAGTCTTTTAATATTAAATTGTGCCATAAATTATTAAAAACCCATTCCCACCTCATATTTTTTAAACAGTTGGTATCACATCTGCATTGACCATCAAATCCCTTTCACATCCAACCGTTCCATAGAAAAGGCTTCACATTCAATAGCTCCAATCAAAGCAACGTGATTTTCAAGTGTGCCTCACATTTGCCATGAATGAAGGATAATAGAGGCTCTAGTTGTTCTGACACTGTGGTGAAGTTATATAGAACAAGGGAGAATGAACTGGCAGACTGCTGCTTCTGCTGGAAGTATGTTTCATTAAGGATGCTAGACTTTTATTTCCCAAATGGATGAGGAAGATATCTGTCAATGGATAGCGACCGTGCCCTAATTTAGCTTTCTGGAGCACTAATCATAACTTCCAGGACAAAATGATCTCTCTTATTTTGTACATTTACTGAAGTCTCTCCTATAGGAAATGCTTTTAGTTGTACTGTTCCTCCTCCAGCAACAAGGTGTTCGGTGTTCCTCACATCTGTCATGATTATAGAACTCTAGCTGTTGAGTAAATCTCTTTGGCAAAGCTGCAATAGATCACTGAGATGTCAACTTACAAACTGATGCTGTTGTACCTGTTTTACTTGGCATGTCACACTTTCTTTCTCACCGAGATGAGGAATACATACATTTTAGAATTTATAGACCACGTTTCCTCATTTTAGTTTTTAGAGCATTTTCCATAATTTCTATCAGAAAACATTTAATGAAAATGATTTTCCCTCAACGATGGTTCATTAACTCCAAGCAGAATATGAGCATAGTATGGCACCACCAATAAATGGTTTGCATTGCTACAGAGATCTATTATCCCCTTTTCTATATGCTCCGTAATGTGACCATCAAACCAGGGCATTCACTATAATACATTTCAATGTGACAAAAATGGCTCAATTTATAATTTTAAAATAATCCAACAGGTATGCTTCCTGTAGCTTCCCACCTAAATACTGTCATGAAAAAACAGTCAACCTAACAAGCAATTTTGTGAGTTTTCCACAACATGTCAAGGGTCTGCTTTACAATAAAAATATTATCCAATGGGCACAGCAATCTTAGGTAGTTATTGACCAGGATGAACTGGTGATTCCACCCTGATCAATAACCACCTGAGAGTGTCTTCCTCCATGGCTAATATTGCGTAAATGTCTAGGAGGTTGTACTTCAACAGACGACACTCTGTTTTAATTATCCTTTCCATTGATTCAGAAAAGGAAAGGAAAGGAAAGGAAAGGAAAGGAAAGGAAAGGCAAAGGCTTTAGCTGAATAGCTATTGCTGATTAAGGTAGTATGAGATGTCTTATGATGTCTTATGAATGCAAGTGTTGCAGGCACCTAAGTAAGACACTTCAAATAATTCTTATATATAACCTTCAAATGTATTCATGCACCAAATTTAATGTCTTGAAATATATCTTAACCATATAACAAGCAATACCTGAGACGTTGACAAAGTGTACAATACAATCATCCAATAAATGGAATTTATTGTACTAGGGCCTGATTCACAGAACTAACTTACGTCAAAAACGTAAAGTTAGTACTTTATGGTATTCACAGAATACACTTACTCATTTTGGTATTCACAGAAGGCACTTACTCATTTTGGTATTCACAGAAGTTAGTAGTCCTAACTTTAGGACTCCTAAATGCCTTCTGTGAATACCGAAAGTCTTAAAGTTAGGATTTTCTCAGTTTAGGAGTAGTAAAGTGACTTTACTACTCCTAAACTGAGAAAATCCTAACTTTAAGACTTTCGGTATTCACAGAAGGCATTTAGGAGTCCTAAAGTTAGGAGTCCTAACTTTTCTACTCCTAAACTGAGAAAAATCCTAACTTTAAGACTTTCGGTATTCACAGAAGGCATTTAGGAGTCCTAAAGTTAGGACTACTAACTTCTGTGAATACCGAAATGAGTAAGTGCCTTCTGTGAATACCAAAATGAGTAAGTGTATTCTGTGAATACCAAAATGTACTAACTTTACGTTTTTGACGTAAGTTAGTTCTGTGAATCAGGCCCCTAGGGTTTATTGAAATTGAATTAGGTGCTTAGAATATTTGTATTCATATGTTTTCTGACGTACTAGGGAGAGATCTGGTGGTATTTGAAAGCACCTGGCACAGGACATGGATCTCCTTAAACACCCTATTTCTGAGACAGCACTTTATGTGCTCTGTCATTTGTCAGTCGGGACTGGAGCACAATGGGAGCTAGCAGAACTGGAATAAAAGCAGCTCTTGCGTGACAGGGAGAGCAGCAAAAAGTCCAGGAGCAAAGCGACATCTTTGGAATGCAGTGGCTTAAGGTCTGAGACATTCTGCCACATTTGCTATTTTTTCACACAGTGCAGCAACCAACATTGCTACATTGACTGTAAGGAGGAAAGCAGGAAAGTTCCTTATCTACTAAGATATAGTGTTGCTTCTTTCCGTCCCTCTGCTGGCCCACTTTCTTGGTGCCTAAAGCCAAGCATATACCTTTGCACCATAGTGCAAAAGTTTGTGCATGTGCCTAGCATTGGCTTTGAACTGCAAGATACCCTTCCAGTGAAAAAACTATGCTCAAACTGTTTAAAACTGCTCCACCTTTGTAGGTGTGCTGTACAGTTCAGCACACATGCAAAGTTTGAAAGGTTTGGAGAAAACAAAATTCTCCCAATTTGAGTCTGCCTCAAGGAAGCATACATCATTGGCACAAAGCCCTGTCGACAAGTGTTAATAGATGGAACTTTGCATCAGAAACCACGGCTGTTTGTATAGGAATAACCATATACCACCCATGAGGCTCCCTCATGACACAAAGTATTTTGCTTTATTCAGGGATACTTTCCAGCACAAGCATTAAAAACACGTAATCGGGGGCGTGGCCAAGATGGCGGCGGAGTAGCACCGTCTCTCAGGGGCTCCGCTCGCCGAGGCCAGCAAACAGGCATCCACCTGCGGCCCTGAGACCTCTAATGCACAGAAAGTGACCCCAGGACGTCCGGAATACAGGCGGACCCTGCAAACCCGAAATCAAGAGTGGACACCGGCGCTGCGAGGCAGACGCACCCCCGAGAGCCCCGCGGCGGCGACAGCGTGAAGGCCGCAGTCAGGTGCCCGAAGAAGGGGGAGGGGCACGGTGCCCGCGCTTCGGGCTGCCGTGAATGTCTGCGGAGCCGCGGGGAGGCTCGCACAATGAGAAGCGTTGGTTCCCCCAGGTGCGTCTCCACGGGGAGCCGGCGCCGGATTCTGAACCCAGGAGGCAGTGCTGGAAAGGAGGTGAGGCCTGGGGACGGCCCCGGTGGGGGAGGTGCGGGCTGGGCAGAGTGAGCAGCCCTCTCCCCCGGGATCGGAAAATTGGGCAGCCCCGCAGCACAGGAGCGCAGGAAGGCGAGAAGCGGAGCAGTGGGGGCCCGCGGGACAAGGGTGATCACCGCCGCGCACAGGCTGCGCTGGAAAGCCACAGCGGCTGCGGAGGGAGGCGCGGAGTAGTGGCCTAAAGGGCCCTGCCAGAAATCGGTCTTATACCTCTGAGGCCTAAGACACGTGGAGCCCCTCACACCAGCCACAAGGGGGGAAGCGAGGTGGAGACGATCCCCTGCTGCTTTGGGTGGCCCCCTGAGCTCCTGCAACTGTGCCTGGTTCATGGGTGAAGAGCTGGGGGTGCAGAAGTGGCAGCAGGCTCCGGCTTCAATTGATTTCTCCAGTGTGGGGTGCCCCTCGCACAACCAGCGTGGGGGACGCGACCCGGCCCGCCCAGAGTGACTTTCCCAACGGCCATCCTGGAGGTGCGACAGGGCAGGGGAACCACCCCCAATGAGAGTCAGCGGCACCCCTGGCGACTGGGCCCAGCAGCGGCTGAAGGAGCACCGGTCCCCCATCTGCGAATTAATGGGGAGTGAGCCTCCTCGTCCTGTGCCTCATTGACCACAGCGATGGCCTCCCAACGAGCCAAGAAAGATGTCAAGAGTAAGGAATCCTCCATTAAGGACCTACTTCAGAAACCGAGCGGGAAGAAGGCGGGGGGCTCAGTACCGACCCCCATGGATCTCAGCCCAGCGATGGAACGACGGATTCAGCCACAGGACATGCTGCCGAGCCAGTCACGAAAGAGTTCATGGAACAGCTATTTAGTGCGCTGCGGGACGATTTCGCTGGACTGCAACAAGAGATGGCCTCTGATATCAAGCAGCTCAGAGCGGAGCTCGGTGAGATGGGGGACAGAGTGGACACCCTGGAGCGTAATGGGTATAGGCGAGAGGAAGAGCTCACTGAACAGGCTCGGGAACTAATCAACCTCTGAGAGCGGAATGAGGAGCTATATTTCAAGTTGGAGGACCTGGAAAACCGTTCGAGGCGCTCCAACATTCGCATCAAAGGCGTGCCACTTCAAGCAGACGGCAGCAAGCTAGAACACTGGGTCCTCCGCCTCTTTAGGCATATGGCTCCTGAGCTGAGAGATCAGGAGGTCACGTTGCACCGCACTCACCACGCCGGGCGCCCTGCCTCAGGCCCCGGCCAGCCGCAAGACATCCTGACTTGCTTATGCTCCTACAGGCAGAAGGAGATTATTATGGCCGCCACATGTGACCATCCAACAGTGGAATTTGAGGGTCTCCAGGTGGGGGTTTTCCAAGACCTCTCGCCCCTCTCCCTTCAGAGGCACAAAGAGCTACAACCAGCCACGACCTTCCTCCGCAAGCAGGGAATACGCTACAGATGGGGGCATCCGTTCCGACTTTCCTTCGTCTGGAATAAAGAAACGCATGGAGTGCGGAACCTGCAGGAGGCGAAGGCCGTACTTGGGAGTGCCCTGACAGTGGCTGACAACTCGGATGTGACGGAGGGAGGCCCAGCTTCGGGGAAGCCGAAGAGATCGGGCAGGAGACGGGGCCCTAGGAGGGGCGCCCAGACGAAACCTTCCGAAGATGTGCGCCAGATGGAGCGGGAAGCCCTGCTGCAACAGATGCAGGACCGGGAGGGTACTGCTGACCAGGCCAGTAAATAATCCTCGCAGTTGTTGTCCTGGGATCAGGTGGTAGGAAGAAGGTCTGAGCCCAGCGGTTTGAGATATCGGTCTTGGTGGGGGGAGCCCCGCCCTCGGAATGGTGATGACCGACCGTCGGACACCTGGACCCCTGCACGTCATTGCGATTTGTTACAGTTGGAAGATGACATTGAAGTCTCCTTATGTTCTCCATCCTCTCTCTTTTCTTTTACTTTATCTCTCTTCCCTTTCTTCTCTACCCACGAGAGGTCTGCAGTCCTCCTACAGGCAGGTAGGGTGAACCTTCAAAACGGGTGGTTAGGTGCTGCGATCACTGGTGGTGCACTGGCTGCGTGCTTTGTCTGCTCTTTCCCTAATGCTGATGGTTCGGCCTGGCGCCCTAGACCTAACCACCCACGCACATGTAGTGTCTGCTCCATAGCGACAGGGGGATGCTGTGTGGCGCCGCTGGGAGGGGCTGGAGTGAACAGGAGGCTGTCCACTGGCGCGGTGCGGGCTGGGGGGAATATGTACCCTGTTGCCGCTGGCTTTGTGCGCGAAGTGCTCGATAAGTGTCAGGCATACACTCCCACCACATCCTATGACACGACTTAAAGTAGTCATCATGAGCTTCAATGTTCGGGGTCTTAATTCCCCGGTAAAGCGGCGAGCGCTTCTTGCCCTGTTGAGAGATGCTAAATGCGATATCTGTCTCTTACAAGAGACCCACCTTTTGCGGGTCGACTGGAAGAGGCTTAGGTCTAAATGTTTTGATAGACAATACTTCTCATCGGGGACGGGGAAGAAGGCGGGGATGGCGATCCTCGTGGCCACGCACTTTCAGGGGAAAGTAGTGGGGACCCACACCGAAGTAACTGGTCGCCTTTTGGCCTTGAGAGTGCTGCTAGGTGAGCGTGTACACATGATCGCTTCGGTCTACAGCCCCAATGAGCACCAGGAGGTCTTCTTACGCGAGACGATAGGTCGCCCGGAGTCACCCGATGAAGACTTAGTAAACGGTGGGGATTTTAATTTGGCCCCGGATGCAAATTTGGACAGGTCGGCGCTCAGGGTGGGACATTCGGGATCGATCTCCGACTCGATGCTTCAAAGACTAGGGGAGGCTGGTCTTACAGACGCTTAGCGTCTTCGCTTTCCTTCTGCCCGGGAGTACACCTTTTTCTCGGCTGTGCACCAATCGTACGCCCGCATAGATCTCTTTTGGACCTTGCCTGGGGTCACGGCGTCCACTGGGGACGTATCTATCGGGGTGGCGGCGTTCTCCAAACACTCCCCGATCACCCTAATGCTGCTGCTGCCTGGAGGCTCCTCCCGGCGGGGGTTTGTGGTGCCTAAACCATAAATTGCTCACATACGATGCCAATATTACCGAACTGCGGGGCGCTATCAAAGCTTACCTGGAAGTGAATGACGTTGGCTCTGTAGGGGTAGACACGCTCTGGGATGCCCTGAAGGCGGTTCTCCACGGACGATGTATCGCTATCGCGGCAGGTCTGAACAGGGATCGTAGGGCCAAGAGGGGGGAGTTGGAATACCAAATCAAGGAGCTGGAGGGGGTCCATCGCCGCACAGGGGCGGTACAAACACGGCGACTACTCACGAAGGCGAGGAAGCAGCTGAGGGCGCTTGACCTCGACTGCGCCGAGTACGCTCTTCTCCGCACCAAGCAGCGTTACTACGAGGGGGGAACAAGGCTGGGAGACTCCTGGCACACGCTCTTAGGGCCGAGATGGCGGCACGGCGAGTTGCAGAAATTAAAAATGGTCGAGGAGAGATTCTGAGGGCGGACGGAGACATTGCGGCCGAGTTTGAGGCCTTTTATACTGTCCTTTACTCGGCCGAATGCCTGGACTCTACTGCCGCCGAGGATTACACGCAGGCAGCGCCTGTGACTCCGCTACTGGAATCGGCCGTGTCTAGCTTGGAGGCAGATATCAGACCTGACGAAGTCTTGCGGGCCATCCAGGGACTTTCCGTTGGAAAGGCCCCAGGCGAGGATGGCTTTCCAGTCGATTTCTATCAAATCTTCGCTTCGGACCTTGCCCCACTCCTGGCGCGCATGTTCAACACCTTTAGCACAACTGGGAAACTTGCCCCATCGATGTCTATGGCCGAGGTGGTGGTCATTCCCAAGCCAGGGAAGGATCCACATGAGTGTGCTTCCTACCGCCCCATATCTTTACTCAATGTGGATCTGAAGATTTTCACCAGCATTTTGGCATCCCGGCTCGCCCCCCATATGCAAGGCCTGGTGGACCCAGACCAGTCGGGCTTTATCCCGGACCGCAACTGTGGAGATGGGACCCGACGACTGTGTCATCTCGTGGATAAGGCGCAACGCACCCAGACCCCGGCGATACTCCTATCAGTGGACGCCGAAAAGGCCTTTGACCAGGTCCATTGGCCTTACTTGCACCAGGTCCTTTGCTGGTTTGGAGTGGGGGAGAGATTCCGGAAATGGGTGGACTGTGTCTACCAGGGCCCGCAGGCCCACATCCGGGTTAATGGGGTGGTCTCCCGTCCTTTCCGGATTGGGCGGGGTACGAGGCAGGGGTGTCCCCTCTCCCCCCTTCTGTTCACGCTCTATATGGAGCCGTTTGCTGAAAGGGTCCGCCAGCTCCCCATGGTCACCGGGATCCGGATGGGGGATAGGGAGCACAAGATTTCGTTATATGCGGACGATGTGCTTCTTTTTTTAACCCACCCGTTGCTGTCCCTCCCCCCTTGTTGGCGGAGGTAGACGTCTTTAGCGCGGTGTCGGGCTTTAAAAATAACCTGAAAAAGACTCAGGCCCTCAGCCTCATGCTGCCTGCCGAGGACCAGCACCAGCTAACGATGCACTTTCCATTTGCTTGGGCTACTAGCGGCATCACGTACCTGGGGATCCGGGTTTTTTCGACACTTGCGAAGATTGCCCAGGTGAATTACTTGGAGATACTGGCCAAGACTCGCCAAGAACTGACCAGTTGGAAGAAGCATGTCCTCTCTTGGCTGGGCAAGATCGCTGCCGTTAAAATGACGATTCTGCCCCGTCTTTTTTATATAATGCAAACACTCCCCCTATGTCCGCCACCCACGATCCTTGCGCAACTGCAGAGACTGCTCGATGGTTTCATTTGGGGGGGAAAGAAAGCATGCATGGCTCGCCATCTTACGTACTTGCGACAGGAGGAGGGGGGTCTTGGGGTCCCGCACCTAGGGCGCTACTACGAGGCAGCGCAATTGCGCTGAATGATAGAATGGTACCAACTAGAGTCGGAGAAACACTGGTGCTTCATTGATAGGGGTGTGGCTGGGATCCACATCTGGAAGGTTCCTTGGCTTCCCAAACGTCACCGTCCGCAGAGCGCGTACCTCTCCCTGGTCCTGCGCTCCACCATGAAGGTGTGGGACAAGGTGCAGGAGAGATGTCAACTGTCAACCACCGTGTTGCCTTTGACCCCCTTTATTGGGAACCCAGACTTCCCGCCGGCTCTTGTAGGGAGCGCATACTTGAAATGGCAGGAAGCAAATTGCAAACGCATAGGCGACCTTTTTGACACGCAGGGAATCATAGACTTTCCCCAATTGGTAACTGGCTACGGGATCCCCAAAGAAGCGTACTGGCAGTACCTGGCTCTGCGCCACTGGGGCATGCAGCCCCATGTCCGAGTTCACGCAGGTCGCCCCCTAACAAAGTTTGAGCTTTGGTATATCACCTGCACCTCAAATAAGCGCCTCTTGTCAGATATCTATAATTTTCTCAACAGGGCTAGGAACCCTGCTAAGTCCCCAGCGCAGCGCAGGTGGAAATCAGAGCTGGATCGAGAGTTCTCCCCGAAGGAGTGGGCGGACATCATCCATCGGGCCCGGGCCTCATCGTGCAGCACCTCGGGGAAAGAGATGCTCCTAAAAATTGCGTATTATTGGTATTATACACCAGCGCGTATCGCCCAGTGGAAACCAAGCAGCAGCGATCTATGTTGGTGCAAATGCGGACAGAAGGGCACGCTGTCCCACATTTTATGGCACTGCCCTAAGATACAAGCCTATTGGGACACTATACTACCCTTAGTTGACCATATTTATCAGACAGAGCTCCCCAGATTCCCCAGCTACATTTTATTGGGACTGCCCAATCCACTCACATATCCCCTCAGGTCCTGTAGGGGGAGGGCGATCACCCTAGCTCTGGGGGCGGCTAAGCAGGTTCTCCTAGCAAAGTGGGGTACGGAGGACATCCCAACTAAAGTAGACTGGCTGAATAGACTGTGGGAGGTGGTGGGGATGGAAAGGATGACCGTGGGGATTAACCACACATTGCCAAAATTTGATAAGACCTGGGGTTCCACCGTGGCTTACCTATCCTCTGAGTTTGTTGAGCTTACCTGCCCGAGGTACTTAAGGGTCTTGCTATTTCCCACTACTCCCCTCGCTGACACGCCGCCCCCTCAGGTGGAGAGGCTGCCATACGAGACTTAGTACCTCCTCAAGTCACTTTCTGGGCTGTGGGTAGACTCCTGTCATTGCTCTCTCGTGCTCTCTTCAATTTCTTTTCTGTCTCTTTTTTCCTTTTCTCGACTCTCCCTCTCTTCTTTAAAATTGACTGATGCTTACATTGTTCCCCGCCGGCCAGTGGTTGTAGGTGGGCGTATTGTTAATGCTTGCAATAATTTCAATAAAAACGATTTAAACCATAAAAACACGTAATCTTGACTTAATATCCTTATGAAATGTTTGGGCGATTGTGAAAACCCTAAAAGGCCAAAAGATTCAGGAAATTTGGGTATTCCGGCAACCTGAGCGAGTTGTTAAATACTGACATCATGTTTTAATTGATTTTCGATTATTAAAAACAAATACAGTTTAATAGGTCTTCAAATCCTACACAGAAACGAACCCATGAAAAACGTTCACAGACATTAGCGTTTTTTTAAATCTCAGTTATAGATATATATTACAAATCATCAAAACAAGAAATCAAAACACAGAAAATCATATGCTAAATTTAAATGCAATCCGATTAGCTTATCTCTGTAGCAATTCCTAATCATCCATATAACAGTGATTTAGTTGTTCTGAAGAGAGCTCCTATGGCATTCTGTTACTAAACATCTTAAAAATCTTTTTTGTTAAAGGATTCTAAAATTGTTCACTCGTGGGAGCAATATTTTACAATAAAAGCGGTTAATGCACATCAACAGGACATAAACATGTAAACTAAACATTTCGTTCTCAACTAAAACAGTCAATTAGACACTAAATTGACAAATTAATGATATTTTAATATTACTTTGGCATTATTGTCTATTATTGTTTCCGTTCCATTTACTTCTTCAAGCAGAGTTGTTGCCGTAAATTCATTAAACTAACCAGAATTCATGGGCACACTTGGGACCACGTGGCAGCTGTGAGGCACAGGTGCCAAAACCTGCAGTGCTCTTTATACAGCTCCAGTGTGTACGTCGCTGCCTTTTTAGGAAGCCAATTTTGGAACTTCCTTTTTATGCAACCTCGTTGACTGGTAGTGACATTTGGGCAGCTGGGGAAAACAGGTCGGAGAATTTCGTCATTAAAGTTTTAACTTACCACACTGAATGATATCACAGCTCGATTTATTCTTAAGATTTCCAGGCAGCATTTTAAGTCTATAAAGAAATGCAAATCAACAATTGCATTCTTAATGCAAAGTGGAAGATTTGTTTGCCACTTTGGTGAATGATGAGAATACTTTGTTAGGTATTAAAAAGCATACATGCGACGTTTAGGTCGCTAGATCGTCAATTCACTGAATTAATGGTGGAGTGGATGGTAATGTCACATACATTTTGACCAGAACAGTAGGAGATCAAATTCTTTAAAACAATATTTGTGAAAAGGTTGAGACTCCACAAAGGTAATTAAACTGTATGTCAAAAAGCACGCAAAACCAGCTATTAATATTAAAATTAATTACAGCTCTATGTATACTTTTAATGTCAAAGTAGCAGAAGGTTATAAATAGGTACCTACAAGAGGTGCACACGATGTCCCTGCTAGAGCGCGTAATACATAATCATTTTATGTCAGATTTGCAAGTCATAATGAACACATGCATATGTCACAAACACAATCCATGAATAAAATCATTGTTAAAAGCCAAATAAAATAATATGAACTGTAACACAATGCTAATGGCAGGTCGCGACCTCTCTTGTCTTACCTTGGAGTATGAAGCAAGGATGATAGCCACCTTCCCCAGCAACCTCGTCACTGTCCTGCAGAGTGACTAACAGAAAGATGTTAGGCAATGGTATCCAAAGAAAGCTCAGAAGAAAAGGAACCAAGATGTAGAAACGGTCCCTAAGAGAGGAAAAACTAGAAGGCATGAATATCCTCTCAACAAAAGCAAACAATACAAGAAAGAAAATAAGCAATTCCAAACAAAGAAAGAGCAAGCACAAAAACAAGCCCAAAATAACTGAGAAAGAAGAAACAAGGAACTCGATTGCTAAGGGCGTTGGTTATGACAAAGACGGAATCCACAAAGCCTTCATACACACTGAAGAATACAAAACGTCTTATTATATAGTAACTAGTTCTCACAACTCTAAGCATGACCTGGAACACATTATAGCCATCGTTTATTAGCATGCCCCATAGGAATGAATGGTACTACATGTAACAAAATAGTCCTTGTCATACAGATCTTCAACCACTATATGTCCTCTTAGCTAAGCAAGTAACTTGGACATTTTCTGTTCCATCATCTCCATTTTCCCAAAAATAAAGGGTGGAGCATATGGGGGTCTTCTGTTAACATATAGCACAGAGGTATATCTTGCCCTGTTATCAATGCAGCGCCCACAGTCTTTTGAGAGAGTGTGGTTGTGGTGTTTAAATCAAGGATGACACGATGCATAGAGAGGTAAGAGTCAGGTTTATTCCTTTACACCTCATCCAATGGCGATGGCTCTTTAACTACCACCTCACAAGGTTCTCTCACTTGACAGGATTCTCCACCAGAGTTCTGTCACTGACCTCATCGCATATGAGGTTCCATGCCACACTTCTCCCTCTCATACAACAAAGTGCATAATGGTACTTAAAGGACGAAATGCCAATACCCCCCACACATTAAATCAACCCTACACACCAAACAGATGTTACACTATGACATATACAATATTTAGCATCATAACAGATGAGAACAAAAATATAACATACTAAACCAGAAGGCAGGGTGCATTCAAACTCAAGACCTTACAGACAAAATCCTTGAGATATGCAGGTTTCCTCGTCTACCTAACACTCCTCCTGTGAACTGTTGGAACACTCCTGCAAGCATCTTGTAAACCTGAATCCTACAACCCACTCCCAAACTGTTGTGGGGTAGAGGTGGTAGGGGCGGGATGATCATGTGGCTGCCTAAGGACAGCAACCCTGCTCTTATTCCATATGCGGCCTTCATGTGTCTTAATGGCATTCCTGAAACATTTGATCACTTGTAGCTTCCTAGTAAACTTAGACCAATTTTAACACCCTTTGGATGCTCTAACTTTAACAAAATCACCCACACTGGCCTCCACATTCCTCACACTCTTGTTAGAGTCAAAATACTCTTTCCTTGTTTTGATCAGCAATCTCTTTCTCCCTCCAGTCTCCTGGCTTATTGTCAACACAGCCCTTATTCCAGTACTTCCAACCCGGACACATTCTTGTAGATGGAGATCTCCCCTTGAACAATTCAAATGGAGATTTGCCCATGGAGCCATGCGGGTACAAACGATAGCCAGTCAACCTATTAGATAACTCTTTCTTCTAATCCAAACCATTCACTCTTGCTAGTTATATACTCTCTTTTAATGTCTTAATAACTCTTTCTATGACACCATTGGTTTCAGGGTGATACAAAGCGGATTTTTTGTGTTCAATCCCACACTTCTTTAAATATGATTCTGTTTCATGAGAGCAAAATTGTACTCCATTATCCGTAAGTAAATACCGGGGAAAACTCTCCCTTTTGAACACATTCTCGAGAAATCTGATCACAGGTGAAGACGAAATAACCTGGATACACGATACTTCGACCCACCTGGAATACAAATCCATCAACACAATAATGTAAGGAGTAGCATGTTCGCCCCTTATTGGCCCCAGAATATCCATCGCAACCTCCTCCCAAGGATATTTTGGCACTGTTCTGCAAGCCATAGGCAACTGATTGGTTTTGAGACCCTTATCGGAAGTTACACACTCCACACAGTCTTTTATCATACACTCTACATCATGGTCAAGTGATGGCCACCAAAAATCTCTCCGAAGTCTCCCTTTGGTTTTCACAATACCCATGTGCCCTCATGAGCAAGTTGGAGTACTCTTTGTCTCAACTTCGTAGGTGGGACTAATCTCGTCCCTCTCAGCAAAAAACCTTTGTCTACCGACAATTCTTCCAGAATTTTACCCCACTTTCCTTTGTGACTTCCCAAATCTGCGGTGTTCAGTTTGCCTGAGCTTACATCTCATATAACTTGAGCAATTTCTTCATCTAACTGTAATTCTTCCAGTCATTCCTTCTCAGATACGGTCCCATCAGTAACTTCACACACACTCACCACCTCCTCCTCATCTATGTCATCTCTCTCAAACACATCAGTTTCTGTGACATTCACTAACCTGGACAAACAATCAGCTGAGTGGTTGCTTGCTCCAGGAAAATACTGAACATCAAAACTAAATTCCTGTAAACTCACCACCCATCTCCTGATGCGAGAGGAGACTGAGTCGGGTCCTTTCCTAAAAAATTCTTCTAACAGCTTGTGGTCAGTATGTACAATGAATCCTACTCCCCACAAAAACTGTCTGAACCTATTAACAGCTCAATGTAATGCAAGAGATTACCTCTCTATGACAGAGTAATTACATTCTGCATCTCTCAAAGTCCGTGACATACAGGCCATCAAATGCTCCTTGCCCTCCTTGATCTGAATCAATAGTGCCCCCAAGCCCTTGGCACTGGCATTGCATACCACTCTAGTGTCACGCAAAGGATCATAAGCTTTCAAACAGGGTGCGGTCATTCAATTCTTGTTTTACCCTCGTAAACTCGTTGTCGCACTGCGTGTCCCATACAGATTCCACATTTTTCTTTAACAGTTTCCTCATGCTAAATGTCTTACTGGCAAAGTCCCTAATGAACTTGCTGTAGTATTCTACCATGCCAAGGAATGATGGGAGTTCTTCCTTTGACTTCGGATCCTCTAATGATCTGATGGTTTCCACAAGTACCAGGCGTGATTTGATCCCAGCACATGTGATTTTGTACTCCAGATAACTGACCTCCAAAACACAAAATTTGCACTTCTCGGCTTTGAGTGTTAAACCTGCTTCTTGCAACTTCCTCAAAACATTCCTCACCCGCGGATCATGTTCGGATACAGAGGCTCCAAAAATTATTTTGTCATCCTGGTAACACTTCACACCAGGTAAGCCCTTGAAAATTCTACTCATGATCCTTTGAAAAACAGCAGCTGCTGAAATTAGCCCAAATGGCATTCTTTTGAACCGAAAAGTACCAAATGGGGTAATGAATGCAGTGAGATCTTGTGAATCTTCATGAAGTACAATTTGGTGATAAGCTGACACCAAGTCTAGAGTGGTGAAAACCTTAGCCCCAACAAATGTCGTTACCATTGCCTCGATATTAGGCAATGGAAACTTGTCCACAATCACCTCTTTGTTGAGAGCTCGTAGGTGCACACAAAGACGAATGTCACCATTTCCTTTACGGGCTACAACTATAGGGGCCAACCACTCCGTCGCCTCAACCAGTTCAATCACCCCACAGTCACATAATCCCCCCAATTCTTTCTCCACCGCAGCTTGCACGTGCAGAGGAATTCTCCGAACTTTGGACACTGATGGACAAGCAGTCAATCTAAGTCTGATCTTGTTTGTACCCTAGCAACTTGCCCAGTTTATTTAAAAATAGACTTTCAAATTCCTTTACCAATTTGTCTTTAATAATAAACACTTCATCCACTCGAATCTGAGGAACTTTGTTGGAATGCAAGCTTACCCCTAACTCACTCTGATGGACCCACCCCAACAAGTTATCACCTCGACAAGATACATATATCTTCCTAAAAATCACTTTACCACCTAATCTTATGTCAGCTTCGAAGTACCCAAGCATCTATATTCTTGTTCCACCATAACCTCCAGGCTGTATGTCTATTGGTAACAGTTCTTTTCCTACTGCAAACAGTTCCTGGAATGTCTGCTTGGAGATGATAGTAATGTGAGAGCATGAATCAAATTTCATTGAAATCTGTTTGCCGTCAATGCCAACTATCTCTGAGGGAAACAATATATTCGATTTCCTCACTTGTAGCACAATCTCCTGACATATTTCTTGAATCTTAGTTCTAAACCCTCTTCTATTCTTGTTAAAACAGCACTTACCGAAATGACCCTTGATGCCACAGTAGTTGCACGTCTGAGACCAGGCAGGGCAAGATCTATCATTAGCCTTATGACCTTCCATCCAACACCTGAAACATGTACCCTTGAACCCAGGATCTAACTTCTTTTGACTTTTTGCTTCAGCTTCTACTCTCTTTCCACCACTTTTTGTGTCCTTACCTCGCACACCTCTGTTACCTCCTCCTTTTCTGTGACTATCTAAGCTTTGTCAGTTTTGAGCTCCCCCACACACTTCAACATATGTTCCACACGTTTAGCAACAATCAGTACCTCCTCTAATGGTGGTTCATCTTTCATCCACAGCTCCTCATGAATCTTGTCACTGTTGCGTCGCAATAGGAATTGATCCCTAATTCTATCTTCAATTGCAGACCCAAACTTGCAATTTGAAGCTAGTTTCCAAGGCTTGTGACAAATTCCTCCACTGACTCATTTTGACCTTGACTCCTTAATCCAAAATGATACCTTTCCAAAATTGTACTAACCTTTGGAAGGTAATGACAATCTAATCTAGCTATTGCGATTTCAAATTCATTCAAATCATGTGCCTCTGTTTGTGGTAGCTTAGGGAGGTCCTCTAGAACATCTTGACCCTCTGCCCCTAAACAATGCTTCAACAAAGCATGCTTCCTCTCCGCACTCAGATTGGTTCCACAAACATGTGCATAATTGGAGAACACTCTCTTCCATTTAGCCCACTTAAATGCCGGTTCCACAGGCGATGATAAGAAGAAAGGTGGTGCAGTAACGCTTTGCATTATGCCTGTTTGTTTAGGAACTTTAAACCACACTCAATGTAAAAGCTACCCTGAAGCTGAGTGAGTCAGCGATTTTTTTTCACTCCATTCAATTTTGAGGAAGCAATAAAAAAATGTATCTATGATGAGGAGCGAAAGCTAATACAACAGCTGTACTCAATTTGGCATGTGCGACTTTAGAACTGCACCTGTCAAGCTCAACAGTACACTTTCAATATGTCTTCCATTGTCACTTGTTCGACAAAAACACCCTGTGCAGCCTGACAGCAAAACAGCTACAGAGTACCACAATTGTGCTGATTTTACTTTAAACTTGACGCTCAAAGAAAGGAGCTGGAGGTCGAAACAGACATTCCTCCGCGCCCCTTAACTCAGAACTGAGGCTTCCGGCGACACTGACAGGCAACCTTGAGCGAACAACGCGCTCTAAAAGTTCTGAGAGATTGGCGTGCCTTAAACAACCCCACCATGCGTCTCACACATGCGCAGTGCCCTCGAAGTTGGTCAGGCGAGCTAGAGGGCGGAGAGACGTTCCTCTACGCTCCTTACACTGGTCTGCAATGCAAAGTTATGCGACCGGAGCTAGAGGGCGATTAGACGTTCCTCTGAGCTCCAGACTAGAAGACCAGCACGTACCTGTACTCCGCCATATGAAGTCGGACCCTGCTGCGCATACCTTCTCTTCCAACGACAACGTTTGAAGACCAGCATCAACGGCAATCATGCAGCCTCCTGACCTGGGCCAGGCCTCTTCAATCGAGACTGCCACAGCACACGCGAAGTCTCCTGGAATTCGGAAGACTGCTTGGAGAAGCACTCCGCTTCGATCAGCGCTCCAGTCCCGACTCAGTTCAAGGCGCCGGACTTTTGAGTTGGGACACAGACATTTTCTGCGTTTACAGCTGAGACACAGAGCCGTCTCCCATCTTGTTGAGGTGTTCATTACATCATGTTCACCACATAGTGACTCCAAATCCTGCGTCGCCAGTATTGTGGTGTTTAAATCAAGGACGACAAGATGCAAAGAGAGGTAAGAGTTAGGTTTATTCCTTTACACCTCATCCAATGGCGATGGCTCTCTAACTGTCACCTCACAAGGTTCTCTCACTTGACAGGATTCTCCACCAGAGTTCTGTCCTTGACCTCATCGTACATGAGGTTCCATGCCACACTTGTCCATCGCTCATTGCCCACAGGTCACATGCATGATGGAATCCACAGCATGCCAGACTATGACTAGCCTTGAAGCCTAACAGAAAATGCTGCAGATTGAGCCACAGTTGATATAATTCATGGTACAGCACCAATATTACAAATAAGAGACTAGTTCTGCCACTGTCTGTAATATCAGGTAAACTAATCTAACCTAGTCATGGATGTCAAATTTGAGTAGTCAGAGGCAGCAGATACTGCCTATTTCTTATCGTTTGGTAAGTTTGTTCCTAGTCTTTTTTATGTAATTTTCCTTCTTTGTCTTTCCTGGGAAAAAAGGTCAAATCATTGATGTCACTGTGGAGCTTTTAATCAGAGTAAAGGTGAAAATTAAAGATCATAATTATTATGCATTTAGATTATGTATTTAGAATATTTAGATTATTTAAGGAATCTGGTTTTGTGCCAAATATATTCTAAAAATTGCAGTGAAGGGACAGTGCTTGATTTGTCAAATATGAAGTGCCAGGGCTCTGACCAGGAAGCCACTGCAGCTTGCACCACCCATCGCCCTTGTCATCGCTGCCAAAACAATTACTAACCATCTCTCTCGCATGTAAATGCGACCGTTCAGATTATTCCAGGTCCCCAAAGCTAAAGGAATGGCTGGGGAGGTAGGTGTTAGCAGTTTTTTAATGTATATTGTATTACTAAACAACCGTTGTTCTGCTCATCTCTAAATTAGATGAGCAGCGCCACCATGTGGTGCACTGTTCTAAGAATGGTGTTGACAATTAGGTGCCGGTTTCGATCACCGGAAACCAATTAAGTGCCGGTGCTGAGCACCGGAAAGCACCGGCTCAAATTAAGCACTGTGAAGGGAGCAACCCATTGTCTCATGCCTCTAACCAGACAGTTTTTGAGTCAAAAGGTTCAGAAGCAGGGATGTTTGTATTTTTGCTTACCTGCTTCAGTGCATTCTATCTAATCTTAGCATTATCTCTCAACTCACTTTCATAAATGTACTCAGATTTCTCCCTGAATGGATTAGTAACACATTAATAATAATAATAATAATAATAATAATAATAATAACAATATTACTACTGATAACACTAACAACAATCATAATATTTATTGTTATCATTAATATTACCAACACTTCTACTGCTACTGCTACTACAACTACTCCTTTTACTACTATTAGCCAGAATATAAGTGTTACTCCTACTAGTATACAACAGATCCCAAATCCTTTTGGCCTGCATGTGCCTTAACCAATAAACTTACCTGTAAGAAATTGGAATATTACCTGGGGAGGGTGACTACCCATCTCAGTGAGCAATCCCAACCCTTGTCAGGGTGAACCCTAAAGTCACTAGAATAACCTGAGCTCAGCCCATTAATACTATGGCACAGAGCTGAGAGGCTTAATTTAGGGAAATGTGTAAAGCATTTATGCAGTACCAAAACAGTAATCAATCCAAATTGCAAAACGTGTGCTGTTTTTATGTGTTATGAAAAAGTAGTTACTATTACCCAATGTGATGGTACTCAATATACCTACCTCGAAAGGATGGAAGGTTGAGTTAGCCTTGCTGGAATTCAAGCCTGTGGTTTTCACATCACTATTGAATGGTACAAGAATATTGTGTACTAAATATCATTTGAAAAAAGATTGTGTCCTAAATTTTGTTTGCAAAAATATTGCCCGTTGGAGTTAACTATTGAAAATGTACACACAATCTAGCAATATGTTTGTTAACGATATTTAGGCACAATATTTATGTCAGATATTATTCTTGTTATGCTATTCTGACATGCATCAATCCTGTCTCCTGGGCGTTTTTTGCTGGTGTGGCAGGGTGGGGTCCAGGTTCACTTCTGAGGGGGCTGATTTTGTTGCTAGGGAACTGCGGGCGCTTCTAAATGAACAATACAAAACAAATAGCTTTAAAGTGTACTTTTTAAAACATTTGTTTTGAATTGTTTATTAGGAAAAGCCCGATAGCCAGTCCGGCCCTGCATCAATCACAACAGATGCTAATGCTGAGTGTTTAGGTCACTCTGCCATTCCGCTAGCTTCAATCAATTTTAAAGCTGGCATCATTCTAACCAATTTTGTGACACTGATTAAAAACAAGGTTTGATGTGTGAGCTTCATGGATCTAAACTCCTCATACTATAACAAGCCTTTCACTGTTATGGTGCAAACTGTATATTCACCTTAGTGGCATAAGCTCGAACAATTGAGAGAATGAGTGAATTGAGAGAGTTGACAGCCGCACAACATCACGGGCACTTGACAATCCATTGGGTAAGGCACTTGCAGCTCTCTGCCACTGTAAAAATGAAATATGGGCACTATTCAGCCACACTTGCCCCAACCTTAAAAGTATACAATCTGTCCCGTACTTCTTTTTTGAGAATAAGCACGGGTGTAGGGACGTGTCGATGTGTATAATAGATTAGACACACAAGTCAGTGGTATAACATCACGGGCATCTAATTGTCCATCGCTCAGTACAGTCCCCCGCTATTTTTTTAATATAAAACGGGCATTGTTGATTCACACTTGCCACAATATTGAAAGCAACAAAAGTCGATTTCATATTTTTGACAAAAAGCACCTGGGTAATGTCATGTCGAATCACACGTGAAGTGCCCTCCCCAACATGCAAGTAATACCTGCATGATATTACCATCGCCTTTCACTCCTTGAATATAAAAGACAGTTGACACTGTCCTTTTTGATTCACAGTAAGATCCAAGGTACAGAACAAACCTCTCTTGGACTTGCCTAATTCCACCCTGGCAGAAGGTATGCTCATACTTCCTCCCAATTGTATTCTTTTCGTCATAAAAGAAGCATATAACAAAAGTTGTGTTCGGTAACAGGACTCAAAACTGTTATCCACCCCTTTCTAATGTAGGGTCAAACACACATTTTAACACACGGAATGACCCATCGACCAAGGAAAAGCTCAGACATTCGAGAAAAGTAGCTGAATCCAGCAGTTTTAACGGTATGTCTCTACACTAAGTTGAGTGACACATGCTACATACAGACAGTATAGGAATACAGGGTCACTTCCCAGATATTATTTATTTGATTTAATATTTCACACAGTGTACAATAAGCTCACAGCCCTGAGGAAGACCATCTTTTAAACACACCACTGGCCCACCGTGAAGGTCGAAATGTGTCGGGGTATGGCACATCTATGAGCGCGGCCAAGAGCTGTTACTTCTTGTATAAATTTGTGCATATATGCGTGTACTATTAATGACTAAATCCATGATTCCATGTACATAATAAGCTCTGACCACCTTTTAAAATATGGCCAAGCAGTATTTGGTCAGACTGCAGATAAGAGGGTGAAAATTGTGATTTGCCCCAGTACTATGACAGTGTTGGACACTAGACAGGTAATTTTGTCATTTTATGTTTTTTGATCAATTCCTTTGTAAGTACAATGTTTAATGTGATGTATTGTATATTGGTCTATGCATGTATTTTGTTTCAAATCAATGTGTGTAAAAAAAGTAAATGTACAATGTTTGTCTTGTTTATCACAATTGTTTTTTAAATGAATTGAATCTGATCCTTTAGTTCTAACCAATTATAGACCAATTTCTCTCCTTCCGTTTTTGCAAAGGCCTTAGAGAAATATGTAAACTCAGTGATTACCGAGTACGCGGAATCTAACAATCTTCTTCATCCGAGCCAGTCTGGGTTTCGCTCCAACTTCAGCACAGAAACCGCTCTACTTGAAATCTCTGAGGCTATAAAAGGAAAATTGGATAAAGGAGGAAAAGCAGTACTGATCCTCCTGGATTTATCTGCAGCGTTTGACACCGTGCCCCATGTCCGCCTCCTGCAGAGACTGCAGGAGTGCGGCCTCGGGGACACGGTGTTGAAATGGTTCTCGTCTTTTTTAGAGGACAGAAACCAGGAGGTCTGGTCCCCTCCCTTTTCTGCTACTATCCCGCCTCTGAAAGTGGGTGTTCCACAGGGCTCTATTTTGAGCCCTACTTTGTTCAATCTCTATATGGCCCCTCTCGCCCCTTTGGTCGAAGCTTGTGAGGCAACAATCATTTCTTACGCTGACGATACGCAGCTGCTGTTCACGTGTGAGAAGGGTGAAGACTTTGATGGGGAGCTGATAAAAAATTGCTTGAAAAAAGTCTTCTCCTGGCTCAGACTTAATGAACTTAAATGTAATCCTGAGAAATCCGAAATCATTTTTTCGGATCACCACCCCAGGATGTATGGAAACAATGGTGGCCAGCTGATATGTCACCTCCTCAGTCTTCGGTCAGGAGAGTCAAGAACTTGGGGGTGAAACTGGATGATTCCCTTTCCATGAAAACCCAGGTTCAGTCTGTTGCAGGCTTTTGTTTCGGTCTTCTTAAAATGCTCAGGAAATTCCTGCCCATGCTATCTTTCGCTCACAGAAAGATAGTGGTCCAGGCCCTCATTGCCTCTAGGCTGGACTACGTAAATGTTTTATATTTAGGTCTTCCGCAGTTTCTGATAAACAAGCTTCAGGTTGTCCAAAATGCGGCAGCCAGGGCAGTTCTCAGGCTGGGCCCCAGAACCCCGATTTCCCCCCACCTGACCGCTTTGCATTGGCTCCCTATCCGAAACAGAATTCTTTTCAAGGCATTAATTCTGGCTTTTAAGGCTCTTCATGGTTTGGGGTATCAGGAAGAGAGTACTTCGTTATGCACCTGGGAGATCTTTAAGATCCTCTCACCAGTCTCTTCTAGCGGTCCCTAGATTCTCCCGTTTGTGCAGAGGGGGACGCTCTTTTCAAGTTCAGGTTGCCCGTAGCTGGAATAGTCTGCCTCAGCATCTCAGACAAGTACCCGATTTGCTGACTTTCCGTAAACAACTTAAAACCTGGTTATTTCAGCAGTAGTGTTTGCCTGGTATTATCAGGATAATTTAGGGCTCCGTCTAGCGCCGGGACACTCTTCTGAGTAGCCGAGCGCTTTACAAGTACATTATAACATAACATAACATACCATGTATATTCCCAGTTATTCACTGATTCCAAGATTAATGTTATGATTAATTTGATTGGTGCAATCAAAATTTTACTGTGTACACTATTCAAGTATTTTCCAAATTAGAACTAGTCAAGTAATTGACGTTTGGAGAAATAAATTACTGGTTTTTCCAGCTGAATAATAATATATTGATGGTCTTGGGGGTAACCTCTTTATGATAAAGTATGATTGGATCCCAGCCCCTTAAGTCCTCAACTGGATCACTCTCCTTAATGATACACATATATTATTCACCTTAAAGCACTTAGACACTGGATGACTGGTGCTTCCCTGATGCCTTTCTCGTGCCCACCCATATGCCATTCAGGAGAAGCAGCCATGAGGGACAGCTGCTGCAGCAGAATGCTCTGCTCCACTCTGCATTCTCGATGGATTTAACTGACGGGGGAGCCTCTAACCTATGTTCCCCTATGGTCCCCATGGTCCCCTCCGGCCTCAAATCTTGCTGTGAGTGGGTCTTGAGCCTTTGAGCTCCTCTGCCTTAACAGCCGCCTGTACCGTTGCTGCAGTTGCTGCTTCTACTTACGATCGCTGTCACAATACCCGACTTGTTTCATGGAGATGGCCAGGTTCGGGTACATGGCAGGATGGGTAGGTTGGATGGTGGGAAGTGGCTGTAGGTAACTGTGCTGTGTGGGCGTGTAGTACCCCTGAGCCCTTCTTCAGAGCTATTTAGTTCATGGGGGTAAAGCAGATATATGCTGGCACAAAGAAGAATTGGCTGTTGAAACAAGACTGGAGACTGGAAGCTGAATTAAATGCTTGCAGTTCCAATGGCCATATTTATGCTGTACAAAACAAGTTAGCAAACTATTAAGCAGCCAGTAGCCAAAAATAGATGAGTGGACCAACAGCAGTGAGGGCAGTGGTCCATTAACTCAGTTACTATCAGTTACTGTCACCGTTATTGCCATTTCTATTGCCTTGGTGTGTGAGGGTGGAGGCAGCAGCCAGCAACACCAGGGGAAGGAGATAAGTGTTGCTATTGATGTTGATGTTAATGCCGCAGTGCGGAACTGAAGGTTTTATCGCACCATTACTCTACCCAAGGTCATTGATGCGTGGGCCTTTCTCTCTAGCCTTAGACTTATTCCTACCTGTGCCTGTGCCCTGTTCCTGCGAGTAGTATCTTCCCCTTTAATCCCTAGGGCCGAGTAAAGTTACATTTATCTGCTGTAAGAGTGACACTGTTAATCATGGGGAAGCGGAAGACAAACCGCTCGGCGACTACTCCTAGCACAATAATGGATAGCTTTCTTCAATGAGCAGTAAGCATCATAACTAAAGATATTGAACTGACCAGAAGGAGACTATCCTTCTCTTCTACCTCTAGTCCTAACCCTCTCCCACCTTCAGTGGAGGCAGATTTGGGCGGGGACTTGGGGACTGATACCAGTGCCAACAGTGAGAACCGCGACCCTGAATTTAAGACTGTTAATCCAGGTCCTGTCCTAGAGTCGACTTTAGGGGACCAGGAAAAAGACATACAGCCACTGGTTCAGTCTGGTTGGACTGGTGGGAAGGGAGCCAAGTGGAAATCCCAAGCGGGTAAGAGGAAAAGAGGAGAGGGGAATGCACAATCTAAAAGACTCCGTGCTAATTTTCCCCAAGGAGAGCGTACTCTGAGAGAGGGCGTAAATACAGACATGGATGCTTTGCAGATGGGTGGGGGTTTGAATGCGTTCCATGTCATGAGTGATGTAATATGTGAGGTCATAAGCAGTGCATTGCGGGGCCATAATTTATAGTTAGCTCAGGTAACTATAACTGCTGAATTTCACTGGTTTTGTACGAGGGAAATCTGAGCCTAACTATAATGTCCCTGTAACCTTTGTTTTTTTCAGTGAATTTCTAAGGTTTTTTTCAATTCTATTTCCTAACTATAATGTCCCTGTAATCTTTGTTTTTTTCAGTGAATTTCTAAGGTTTTTCAAAATCTATTTCCTAACTATAACGTCCCTGTAACATTTGTTTTTTTAAGTGAATTTCTATGTTTTTTAACTTCTAGTCGTGTTTGCAGAGTGGTGGATAAAGGGGGTGGGGCCTCCTACCAGTTCTCAAGAATCCCGCTGTAAGGGAGTTACTCGAGGTAACAGGAGGGCTTTTTGGTCCCCAAGGTCCCTCAGCATCCAAGAGGACTTCACCCCTAACCAGTTTTGCACCAGTAGGCGCGTTTGCAGAGTTGTAGAGAAAGAAGGTGTGTCTTCTGAAGACCTCTCAGCAATCCCACAGTGTGGGACTTACTAGAGGTAACAGGAAGGCTTGTTGGCCCCCAGGGACCCTCTAGAGCCAAGGGAACTTCATCCCCTAACCAGCAGTGCATCAGGAGGCGGGTTTGCAGAGTGGTGGAGAAAGGGGGCTTGGCCTCTGAAGACCTCTTAGCAAACCAGCTTTGTGGGACTTACTGGAAGTAACAGGAGGGCTGTTGGCCCTAAGGACCCTCTGCAGCCAAGGGGACTTCATCCCCCAACAAGCAGTGGGTCAGGAGGCGCATTTGCAGAGTGGTTGAGTAGGGGGCGGGGAATCCAGCGACTTGCCGGTTGTTTTTTTAAAATATTTTTTTTTAGGGGAGGGGGCCGGGGACCTCATCACCTGGGGTCCTGCCATTAAAAAAAAAATTACTATGTTAAAGAGAGGGAGCTAAGCTGCCCGCCTCCCAGGCCGATTTCGGCCCTGGGGACCCCATCCCCTAAGGCCCGGCATCTTTTTGTATTAAAAAAAATAATGATAAAGAAGGGAGGGGGGCCACGCAGCCACCCTCCAGGGCCGATTTTGGCCCCGGGGACCCCATCCCTCTTAGCAGTGTTGGGGACTGCGGGTGGCCTCAAGACCCCCGGGGTCCCTGCCGGCTCCCGGCCTCCTGCGGGAGCCGGTATTGCTTTTACACAAAGGGAGCTGCTAACATGCAGTTCCCTGTGTGTAAAAACAATTGTGCTCCACTTTGAGCAAGCAAGAGCAAAATGCTCTTGCTTGCTCAAAGCAGAGCACAGCTTGCTATGGCTTGGTGGGAGCGATAAAGCTCCCACCAAGCCATAGCAAACAGCTATGTCCCGGAGGTGGGCACCCTGGGACATAGCAGGTACTGGCCCTGGGGGGTGGCGGTCCCCCTCCTTTTTATAGCATTTGCCCCGGGGAGTTGGTGGTCAATGTGGCCCTCCGCATTGAATGTCACAAAAGCTCCATGGAGGTGGCGGTCCCCGGGGATGGGGTGTTCCACATGGCCCCCATTAAATAAAGTTAAAGCCCCAGGGAGGTGGCAGCCCCCCGGGGCTGTGGGGGGTCTGCACGGCCCCTGCATTCTTACTTGTAAAGCCCCGCCGAGGTGGTGGTCCCTGCGGCTGGGGGGATCCAAGAGGACCAAATATTTAATAGTTCGAGAAGCTCCGGGGAGGTGGTGGTTCCAGGATGCATGGGGTGCCATGCGGGCACCCTGTATAATTTAAAGCAAAAACCCTGGGATGGTGGTGGTCACCGGGGTTTGATTAAAACCTAGGAGGGGGGCCCCACGCAACCCCTCCTTTATTTTTCAAATGCCCTGGGATTTGGCCCATCCAGGGGCTTCCTTTTTTTCAATCTTGCTGCAAATCCTCGGATCCACCAGCGAATTCACAGCAAAATTGAAACAAATCTCTTTTATATGTGCGGCTGGGTACCTGTGGGGACCCTCCAACCATATCTGGTGGGGTCTGTGTTTTCCTACCCTGCCCCTTTTTCTGTATTTTTTACTTTTTTTGTGGGACTTGGCTTCAAGTCAAGTCCCAAGATGGCTGCCTACTCTTCCTGGTTGAAGTACTGGCAGCCAATCAAATTTCAGTAGGATCCACGAGTCCACTGCAAGGACTTTCATCCCCAGATATGTATATTTTTTAAACTTAAATATCTCTGAAACTACTGAACGGATTCTCACCAATTCACAAAAAGCACGCTTTCTGGACAAACATCTAGCTTTCTGCCAAATTTAGTGTAATTCCGTTCAGCGGTTTGGGCTGTAGTCATGTTCAAAAAATGAAAAATCTCCGTAGACATAACATGGGGAAAATGTATTTTTGGACCCCCCTTTTTTCTCCCCCCCCTCCCTTGACAGATGACCCCGAAATTTTTAACACAGCAGCTGAACCAAAAAGGGGAAGCTTTTTGAACATTTCGTGACGATTCGTCAAGCGGTGCCAAAGTTGTTCGCAAAACAAAAAACACTTCTCCTATGGAAACTTTGGTCCTAACTTTAACTACCTACTGGCTATATATATATGATGTTAATAATGTTTATATTAAGTGTTTACCATTTTTTCCAAAATCAATAGGGTTATTCAAATATGTAAGGTGTTTGAAGTTAAGTACTTTCCAGGCTGTTTGCTGAGACTGGAGTGGAAATAGTAAATTTCTCAGAAGTCCAATTTTTTCCTTACAATTGCGCTGCTTGGAGTTGGAATAATACATTTAACCCCTCCGCAGTCCAACAGTTTCCCAACTGCTACACTGACTGGAGTAGGAATAGTGAATTTAACTCCTCCAAAATCCAACTCTTTCCCGACTGTTGCACTGCCTGAAGTAGGAATAGAAAATCTAACTTCTTTGAAGTCCAAAACTTTCCCTACCATTCTATAAAATAGAGCAGGAATAGTATATTTAATATTCTTAGACTCCAACAGTTTTCATAATATTGGTTGAATAGATTTTACAGCATTTATTGATTTATTTTTCTATATTTTATAATATTTATTTTTATATTTTTAAATTTATTTTAATGATTATATATATATATATATATATATATATATATCAAAGCAAATTCCTGTCCCTCCTTCTACAGCGAGAGGGAAACACAGCAGGTACGGCCCACAAAGCACTCCAAAGATCAAGGATGTAGGTTCAAAGTTGCATAAGTTATTTATTCATAGAATCACCACATGAAACAGATGAGTGTCCGCCCCAGACGCGGTTCGATCGCCACAGCGATCTTGATCACCTGACGCACTGGTGACGACTCACTATACAAATACCCAGAGCAACCAATCACAACAAGGGACAAGTCAAAGGTCAGTGCTAATATATATATATATACACACACATATATATATTCACTGAAAAAACAAAGGTTACAGGTATATATGTGTGTGTGTATATATATATATATATATATATATATATCGTGGCTTGTGGAAAGACCAGCCGGCTTCCGGGTGAGGGGTCCGTAGCAAGGAAACAAGCCTGCTTCCTGAGGTAATATCCAGTTACACTCCAATGTGCAGTGCACGCACAAAACGGGAACGGACAACTTCTTTGCTGGTGCCAGTATCACATTTTTATTTTCAGATAAGTGCAAAGTTCATAACGCATTTCGGGCCTCCTGGCCCTTGATCACATGATCGCGTTACGCTATAACAGTGAATTTATTGGGTGAAAAGCACCCATCACCTGACACATTAGCAGCACTACAATGGAGCTAGAAAAAATACTTCACTTTGTAGTTTTCTATATTGCGGCAATGTAATAAGGTTAAAAACATGTTACCTAACGTACATTTCTTTAAATAACAACCGTATTAGTTGAAATTATTTTCAAATTCATTTTTTGGTTGTACATTGATTGATGATGGAAGATAAAACATAATGTACATAGCACAAATGCTGATAACTTTGCATTTCTTCCGGTTGGCCCCAATTGTTTGTAACCAGCATGATTTCTCCAAGTTAAAACCACATAAATAGAATAAATATATAAATATAGTTTCATGGATATATTCTTGGTGCAGATATTAACAGTGCGAATACTGCTAGTGCAAATATATTAACCAAACATTCATTTTTGATTGTACGTTAATTGATAACACAGGATGAAACAAACTATACATAGCACAAATGCTGTTTGCCTTGTTTTTCTTCCAGTAGGCTCCCATTATTTGTAACCAACATGATTTCACCAGGTTAAAACCACATAAATAGAATAAATATATAAATATGGTTTCGTAAATATATTTTAGGTGCAAATACCGCAAGTGCAAATACTGCTAGTGCAAATATACTGACCACAAATGGTTGGATTGCTCTGCTAGATCTCAGTCAATTAGCTCCAAAGTGCTGTGCATATGTGCAAAATATGTGCTAAAGTGCACTACTTATTAGTGTCTAAAGGTGTATAAATATGGAAATGATTTTCCTGTCTTACCCACAATGTACTTTATACTCAAAGTTCATAAAGGTATTAATCCAGTACCTGGCAGACCGATAATTTCAGCCAGGAAAAGTATTTTTGAATGTACATCAAGATATGTAGATTATTACCTACAGGAGTTCGTTACCAATCTACCTACTTATATAAGAGACAGCAATGACTTTTAATATATACTCAGCAAACAAATATGGTCTAAAGAATACATGTTCCTTACATTGGACATTACTGTCTTATATACGAGCATTAGGCATGGAGATGGGATGAAAGCTGTGGAGTTCTATTTAAATAAAAGATCTATGGAATTTTATTCCCACAATAGAATGGTGCTTTCCATGATCAGATGTTGTTTGCATAACATTGTGTTTACCTTTGATGGAATTACCTTTCAACAATTACAGGGAGTTGCTATGGGGGCATGCTTCTCCCCCAGCTACGCGTGTCTTCACGTGGGCTGGTGGGAGGAGCATGTCCTACAAAGGGAATATCATGACACTTGGTGCAAACACATTGTGCAATGGTGGCGCTACATTGACGATATTTTTGTAATATGGCATGGTACACGAAGTGAAGCGGAAGAATTCATTAACAAAATCAATGTCAACACTATGAATTCACAGTTCACTGCCCACATCGACCACAGTACCGCTAACTTCTTAGACATTAAGGTATATACCATCCAAGACAAAATTGAAACCTGTCTATATCGGAAGCCCACCGCTGGCAACACCCTATTGCATGCCAAGAGCTTCCACCCACCACACACTATCACTAGCCTCCCCTATGGTGAATATTTACGTATTCGCAGAGCTTGCAGTTCTGAAACTGATTTAATATTTCATCAAAATGCAGCTACACAAAGGTTCATAGAGAGAGGTTATAGTCCCAAAAAACTCGAAATAGCGAAGAGAAAAGCCAATAGTAAAGACCGACAGATATTGTTGAAAGGACAAAACCGTACGATAAGTGCCGCATCCTATAATGAAATAGATAACAGCAAACAAAACATGGCAACATGCAGGCTCATTACCACCTACAGCAAGCAGACCCAAGAAATTAAATCTATTATAACCAAGCAATGGCCCATAGTCCTGACAGACGCCACATTGAAACAAGTGCTACCTGAGAGGCCCACGTTTACTTTCCGTAGATCGTATTCCATGTATAATGACCTAGTCAAATCCAGTCCTGAATTTGACAATAAGAGCAGCTGGTTATCTCCTAAAAGAGGGTTCTATAAATGTAACTCTTGCCGTGCGTGTAAATTTGGCGTAAACACTACATAATACACCTCGGCATTTTCCTCAGAGAGCATAGAACTTACAGGTCATTTTACATGTAGAACGGAATACGCGGTCTACGTGTTACAATGTAAATGTGGACTACGCTATATTGGCAGTACCAAATTACAAGTATATGCCCGTATACTACAACACCTGCGGGCCATAGTTAATTCCGACCCAACTTACCCAGTGGCAAGACATTTCAAGTTGGAACATGCTAACAATTTGAATTGTCTTCAATATTTTGTCATTGACACAGTACCCATTAATAAAAGAGGGGGCGATCGTGAAAAACAATTACGTCAATTAGAATCTAGATACATAATCGAACTTGACACTAAGTACCCCCAGGGTTTAAACACAGGAGAGGATATGCATAATTACTTGTAATTTATGATCAGGACTTTTTACACATGGTGGATCCTAAGTATATACTGCCTAGCTAAATATCATGTGGGTCATTTGAAAGTAGTTCTTTTCTCCTCAGTGTCCCACAATGAGAATTTTTCATAGCTGTGCTCATTATGTTTTTAGTAGCTGTTATGTCGTTTAGTTATTTTTAAGGGGGCTCCCTATTGTTCGCGCCAGAGGGTCTGGTCAGGATAGAATCAGTTTCAATCATCACAGCATTCTCGTACCTGCCGCCTCTAGCAGCATTTTTTATTTCCATATTTATACACTTTTAGACACTAATAAGTAGTGCATGTTAGCACATATTTTGCACATATGCACGGCACTTTGGAGCTAATTGACTGAGATCTAGCAGAGCAATCCAACCATTTGTGGTCAGTATATTTGCACTAGCAGTATTTGCACTTGCGGTATTTGCACCTAAAATATATTTACGAAACCATATTTATATATTTATTCTATTTATGTGGTTTTAACCTGGTGAAATCATGTTGGTTACAAATAATGGGAGCCTACTGGAAGAAAAACAAGGCAAACAGCATTTGTGCTATGTATAGTTTGTTTCATCCTGTGTTATCAATTAACGTACAATCAAAAATGAATGTTTGGTTAGTATATTTGCACTAGCAGTATTCGCACTGATTAAAACATCTGCACCAAGAATATATCCATGAAACTATATTTATATATTTATTCTATTTATGTGGTTTTAACTTGGAGAAATCATGCTGGTTACAAACAATTGGGGCCAACCGGAAGAAATGCAAAGTTATCAGCATTTGTGCTATGTACATTATGTTTTTTGGGAGGGAGGGGTGGGGGGGGGGGAAGCAGACCACAAACCAGTGACTGTGTGTAAAAGGCCGCTTTTATTGAAACAGGTGCACATAACAATATAAATACCTCGGCAAACAGCCTTACAAAACTAGGCCTCACTAAATAAACCATTTACCTAACACCCCCGAGCCCCGCCCCCACCCCTAGCACTTTCTATGAGCCCGCCCCCACCCGTACATTACAACATTACAAACCATAGCAAACAATACATCAACGTATAACCCTATAAATTCAACCCGTCCGTTAAACGCCTTCCCCTGCCTGCCCCTTTCCAGCTGTCAAACCCCCAACCTGTGTAACCGAAATAACAATTAACCTGCCTACCCTTTCCCTGTCGATAAACCCAACTTCAAAATTAATCACCAAACCCCTGCCAACCCTGGCAAACTTCAAATGACCCCCGCACAGCACCTGTTCCAAGCGACAGTACATAAGAGCACCCTGTACACCTGTCCCAAAAAATAATCTGTAAATGTATTTTAAATCTTTCTAAATGATTCAGAACGACAATGTACATTTAGGAATGTTTTTATAGTATGCTTTTATGGTGAGATTTGTTGCACCGAATAAAGCTGATTTTGATTTGATTTGAATACATCAACGTATAACCCTATAAATTCAACCCGTCCGTTAAACGCCTTCCCCTACCTGCCCCTTTCCAGCTGTCAAACCCCCAACCTGTGTAACCGAAATAACAAGTAACCTGCCTACCCTTTCCCTGTCGATAAACCCAACTTCAAAATTAATCACCAAACCCCTGCCAACCCTGGCAAACTTCAAATGACCCCCGCCACCCAGAAAGTAGGGGGGAACCACCCCCTCTTTCTGCCCCCCAGAGTAGGCTATCCCCTCTCCAACTTAAACCGCATGTCTCTGAACATTCAAGCATCTCGCCAATACCTCCCGAATCTCAAGTAGATAGAGGTCCATTCCAAGCCTGGATAAATGCACTCCGTCATCCCGAAAAACTCCCCATTCTCAAATCGTATCTCTTTGTGTGTCACTCTCCCAAAACCTAGCCCCCGACAAAACCTAGAAATTTCCGAGTTCACTTTCCTCTGTGCCTTGTCAATAGCCCGGGGGTTCACAGCCCCCCTCCAAACCCTGCGCGGGACCAATTCAGTCCACAAAACGTGGCACCCTGACCATCGCTCCTTTAAAAGAGACAGATCCCTCTTCATTGCCCTCAGCAACACCACCCCCTTTACTCCGCATAAATCATTCTCGCCCAGGTGAATCAACAGGACATCCGGGCACTGACCCCTCACCATCCATTTATTTAGACATGTTAACAATTCTTTCCAAAGCATCCCTCCCTTGCCTTTCCAAACAATTCTAAATACACTGTCATTGAAACCCAACATTTCCCCAAAATAACTGCGTCGTGCCTGAATCTGCGCCCATTTGATGAATGAATGCCCCACTATCCAAATGGTCAATTCCTTGGATTGAGGCCCAGCCACCGAACTTGAAATGAGAAAATTAGAATAAGACTCACAACAAAGAGGATGACGCATGCGCCTCCTCCGCGGTCCTTCTCACATAGCGCTGAAAACAGTCTGACGACCAGCGCCCCAGCCGCATAATGTCCCCCTGTAACCAACCTCGGTTGTGCGCTTCTGTTGCTGCCCCGATCCTGAATGAATGTGTCCCATAACGTGCCCCATCCAGCCCAATACTCTGCAATGCCTTACGCAGTACCATGCGCAACTGATAACCCGTTACCCGGGACCCATTGTGGTGCCGAAAAACCCCATCGGCCCCAACACCTCCCGCCAAAGATCTCCAACGGCGCGCCCACTGCAAAGGACATGTTGCAACTGGGGCCGCTGCCTCCAACCAAATTCCTTTCCCTAGGCTTCTCTGATCAGTTTTAGAATTGGCCAGCCAAATTTGTATCCCCTTCTCCGCAAAAAACACATCGTGCCAACTGATGCCCCTTTAACTTGGTACCCAGGAGTTCCGAGACTCTAAACGCCCCAAAAAACATGAACACCATCAAAGTAGAAAACAAACATGCTTCAAAACCGTCCCTACAAACCCCTGGTAAAGCTTCCAACAACCTGGCCAGAATCTGCCATGAAAGGGGGCTCCTAGAAAACGCACCCCTCCCCGCTCCCTAGCCCAGCCTTCTAGCATCCTCCTCCCCACTTCCCCTGCTGAGGGGGAGTAACCCCAAAAGAGTTTTCCCATAAAAGAGATTCCCGCCAATTTCCCGGCGATAGTCACCCTGGAAAGGCCTCTCTCTATAAGGCCTAGGATAAACTGGATCACATCCTCAGACCGCCGCCAACTCTCCTCCCGCCTGCAGGCTCCTGATGCCAGGAAATCCCTCCATGCCAGCGCATAAGCCGCCCGCGTGGCCACAGACAAAGAACCTACCACCAATTGTAGCACCCTACGTTGCCTACATACCAAAGATGCTCCGGCATTGGGGTCGGTGTCCTGTCCGCCTCCTTGGCCAGCCCACGGAATCTCCCCACTGCGAACGAGACAAGGCATCCGCTATGTCATTGTCCACACCAGAGATGTGCAAGGCCCTGAATGCAATGTCGTGTCTAAGGCAGCCTAACACAAACACTCGCAGCAACTTGAGAATCTGTTCATCTCTGGCCGACTGTCTGTTAACAATCTCTACCACTGCCATGTTGTCCACACGAAACAAGACCCTCTTGTGCGCCAACTCCTCGCCCCACAGGGTCAAAGCCACCAATAACGGGAAAAGCTCCAGAAAGGCTATGCTCCTCCCCCCATCCTTCCATTGTGGAGGCCACTTCTCAGCACACCACCTACCTTGCCAATAAATGCCAAAGCCGTCACTGCCTGCGGCATCAGAAAAGATTTGCACGTCCCACCGGACGTCATCCCCCCTGGCCAATGGCACTCCATTAAAAGAGTGTAGAAAAACTGACCACATCCGCAAATCCTCCTTCACCCCTGCCGCTAAGCGCACATGGTGATGCGGCAAATGCTGTCCTGCTAGTGCCCGGCCCAACCTCCTACAAAACATCCTCCCTGCTCTGACTACCCTACAGGCAAAATTAAGGTGACCCAGCAACACCTGAATGCTCTTTACTGTCACTTTCTGCTTTGACAACATCTTGTCCAGTAACTCCAACATTTTCACTTTTTTATCCTCTGGCAAGCGAGCCCGCATTGCCACCGCATCAATTTCGATCCCCAAAAAGGACAAAGTTGTAGATGGACCCATTGTCTTCTCGGGTGCCAATGGCACCCCCAGTTCCCTCATGAGCTCATGGAAAGTGTCCAGAGCTATCTGGCATTCCGTGGAGCCGGGGGAACCTACAAAGAAGAAATCGTCCAAGTAGTGCGTCACCAATGTGTGACCTGTGTGCTGCGTGAAATACCACTGCAAAAAGGTGCTGAAACGTTCAAATAAAGCACATGACATAGAGCAACCCATCGGCAATGCTTTGTCCACGTACCATTTACCCTCAAAATGGATACCCAGAAGATCCCAATCATCTGGATGGACTGGATGCAGCCGGAATGCAGATTTAATGTCACACTTTGCCATTTTTGCAGTTGCGCCCGCGGTCACAACAAGTGACATGGCCACGTCAACCGAGGAATATGACACTGAGGCAGCCTCCTCATCGATAAAATCATTAACTGACGCCCCTCCGGCCATGACAAGTGTTGAATCAGTCTGTACTGTCCTTCTTCCTTTTTGGGGACCACCCCGATGGGTGATATGATCAAGTTGTCTACTGGCCAATCGTCAAAGGGGCCCGCCATCCTCCCTTCCCTTACCTCCTTGTTTAATTTATCCTGGACTACCTCCCTGTGTTCTGCCGCTGACTTCAGGTTATCAATCAATCAATCAATCAATCAATCAATCAATGCATTTATAGAGCGCGCTACTCACCCGGGAGGGTCTCAAGGCGCTGGGGGAGGGGGGAGTTACTGCTCGAACAGCCAGGTCTTGAGCTGCTTCCTGAAGGAGAAATGGTCCTGGGTTCGCCGAAGGTGAGTGGGGAGGGAGTTCCAGGTCTTGGCTGCCAGGTAGGAGAAGGATCTTCCTCCGGCGGTGGCTCTGCGGATGCGTGGTACGGTGGCGAGGGCGTGGCTGGTTGATCGTAGCTGGCGGGTGGGCGTGTAGAAGGTCATGCGGTCGTTGAGGTACTTGGGGCCCAGGTCGTGGAGGGCCTTGTGTGCGTGGGTGAGGAGTCTGAACGTGATTCTCTTGCTGACGGGGAGCCAGTGCAGGTCTTTCAGGTGTCCGGTGATGTGGCTGTGTCGGGGGATGTCCAGGATGAGTCGTGCGGAGGCGTTCTGGATGCGCTGGAGTCTTTTTGAAGTTTGGCTGTGGTTCCGGCATAGAGGGTGTTCCCATAGTCCAGTCGGCTGGTGACGAGTGCCTGGGTGACGGTCTTCCTGGTTTCAGTGGGGATCCATCTGAAGATCTTGCGGAGCATGCGCAGGGTGTTGAAGCACGAAGATGAGACGGCGTTGACTTGTCTGGTCATCGACAAGGAGGAGTCCAGGATGAAGCCCAGGTTGCGTGCGTGGTCCGTTGGCTTGGGCGCGGTGCCCAGGGCCGGGGGCCACCAAGAGTCGTCCCAGGCGGAGGGTGATGAACCCAGGATGAGGACTTCCGTCTTGTCTGAGTTCAGTTTAAGGCGGCTGTTCCTCATCCAGTCGGCGACGTCTCTCATCCCGTCGTGTAGGTTGGCTCTGGCGGTGGTGGGGTCGTTGGTGAGGGAGAGGATCAGCTGGGTGTCGTCGGCGTAGGAGATGATGTTGAGGTTGTGTTGGCGTGCGATGGCTGCGAGGGGGCTCATGTAGACGTTGAAGAGGGTAGGACTGAGTGAAGATCCTTGTGGAACGCCGCAGATGACTTCGGTGGCCTCGGATCTGAACGGGGGAGGCGGACTCTCTGGGTTCTTCCGGCGAGGAACGAGATGATCCATTCCAGTGCTTTCTCTCGGATTCCGATGTTGCTGAGGCGCTTCACTAGGGTGCGGTGGCAGACGGTGTCGAACGCCGCGGAGAGGTCCAAGAGGATGAGGGCTGCTGTTTCCCCGTTGTCGGTTAGGGTTCTGATGTCGTCGGTGGCTGCGATTAGGGCGGTCTCGGTGCTGTGGTTGGCCCGAAACCCGGACTGCGAGGGGTCGAGGGATCCATTCGTCTCGAGGAAGGCGGCAAGCTGTCTGTTGACGGTCTTCTCGATGACTTTGGCCGGAAACGGAAGGAGCGAGATGGGACGGTAGTTCTTGAGGTCGGTGGGGTCCGCCGTTGGTTTCTTCAGGAGGGCGGTAAGCTCGGCGTGCTTCCAGCTCTCCGGGAAGGTGGCGGTGTGGAAGGAGGAGTTGATGATGTCCCGGAGATGGGGTGCGATGGTGGCGTCGGCTTTGTTGAAGACGTGGTGTGGGCAGGGGTCGGTTGGTGATCCGGAGTGGATGGAGTTCATCGTGCGGGTGGTGTCTTCGGTGCTGATCGGGGTCCAGTTGCAGAGGGTGGTGGTGGCGGGCGTTGGTTCGGCGGTAGGGTGCGTGGTCTGTGCGTCGAAGCTGTTATGTAAGTCGGTGATCTTGCGGTGGAAGAACGCGGCGAGTGAGTTGCAGAGGTCTTGCGAGGGGGTGATGTCGTTGTTTCCGGCGCTGGGGTTGGAGAACTCTTTGACGATGCTGAAAAGTTCCTTGCTGTCGTGGGCGTTGTTGTCCAGTCGTTCTTTGAGTGCCGACTTCTTGGTGGCACGGATCAGCTGGTGGTGTTTGCGGGTGGCGTGCTTGAGGGCGGTCCTGTTGTCTGTGGTCTGGTCGAGTCGCCAGGCTTTCTCGAGAGTGCGGCAGTTCTTCTTGG
This sequence comes from Calotriton arnoldi, assembly GCA_963921515.1. Lineage (NCBI taxonomy): Eukaryota > Metazoa > Chordata > Amphibia > Caudata > Salamandridae > Calotriton > Calotriton arnoldi. Next base: position 338,059 of record CAWUFW010008236.1, on the reverse strand, counting down.
ATTCCTTGAGTTCGTTGGTGAACCAAGGGGTTTTCTTGCTTCCGGGTCTGCTGGGAGGGTTTTTAGTGGTGCGAGGTCGTCGGCGCAGGCGGTCAGCCACTTGGCGAGGTTGCTGGCTGCTTCGTTTGGGTCCGTTGTGTTAGTGGGTGTGTTCTGGCTGAGGGAGGCGGTGAGCTGCTCGGCGGTGATCTTGCTCCAGCTCCGGCGGGGAACCTGTTGCGGGTGGTGGTGGGTCGCAGTCTTTCTGAAGCTGAAGTGGACGCAGCTGTGGTCGGTCCAGTGGAGTCCGGTGGCGTGGCTGAAGGAGATGTGCTTGCTGGAAGAGAAGACGGGGTCAAGCGTGTGGCCGGCGTAGTGGGTGGGCGTGTTCACCAGTTGCTTGAGTCCGAGGTTGGCGAGGTTGTCCAGCAGGGCGGTGGTGTTTCTGTCGTTGTTGTTCTCCAGGTGGAAGTTGAGGTCCCCTAGGAGGATGTAGTCGGCGGAGGGCATGGCGTGCGGGCTGATGAAGTCTGCGATGTCTTCGCTGAATAGTGTGCGTGGTCCCGGGGGTCTGTAGATGAGGGTGCCTCGGAGGGTGGTCTTGGGGTCAGTGTGTATCTGGAAGTGTAGGTGCTCGGCGGCGGTGAAGGTCTCGTCGGAGTTAGTCGAGATGCGGATGGTGTTCTTGTGTACGATGGCGATGCCTCCTCCCGTCTGGTTGACGCGGTCCTTCCGGGTGATCTTGTATCCGTCCGGGATGGCTATGGCGATGTCGGGCGCTGAGGAGGCGTTCATCCAGGTTTCGGTGAGGAAGGCGACGTCCGGTGCTGTTGCGTCGAGCAGGTCCCAGAGTTCCACGGCGTGCCTGTGGATGGAGCGGGTGTTCAACAGGATGCATTTCAGGTGGTTGCTGCTGGTGCTCGACTTGGCGGGGGTGGTGCAGGTCCGGGGGCAGGTGAATCGGCAGGCTTGGCAGGTGAAGGGTCCGTGGGTGCGTCTCGGGGAGGCTCGGTAGCAGGCAGGGTTCCGGTCGGCATTGAGTGCGGTGAGGGTGGCGGCGTCGTAGGTCCGTCGAGTGGTGTTGCATCGGTGGGATCCAGGGGTCCTGGCGCTGGGCGCGGGCCAGGCGCGGACGGGCGCAGACGGGCTTACCTGTGGCGCACCTTCGGCGCTCCGTCGGTGCTCCCGCTGCGCGCGGCCGCTGCGCGGTCGCTTAGGGGGCGTCATAAGTAAGGAGCCGGGAGGGAGGAGCAGCTGGGTGGCGGGAGCGGGGCGGCGAATGGTTATCGGCCCACCTTCTCTGCCTTGGACCCTGGTAACCCAAACGAAACCCCCACTGAAATCCCTCCAGAAGCACCCGTTGAGCCCCCAAATCCCCATACCCCTGGAGTACTTCCGCCAGCTTTGTTACCCTAACTGGCGTAGGAGCCTTTGGGCCCAGTACCCTGTGGTCCTTTTCCACCCCTGCCGCTCTGGAATTGATGCGGGGGGCAGACGTGCCGGCGCCTGACTGCTGCCACTGCTGACCTCCCTGTGGCTTAATGCCCCAACAGTTAACCAGGGGATGGCGCTTCCCGCATTTGGAACATTCGTGGCGGTACTTGCAATACTCCCTCGTGCATAAGCCCTTATTGAAGTCCCAGCACGCCCCAGCTCCAGCTTGTGTCGCGGCAGCGCCTCCCACCCCTCCCCGGGTGGGCTTCCCCTGAAAGGGCTGGTATACCAATGGCAATCCGCTAGCTGTAAAAATGGTCTTACCACCCGACGCTGCCCCCATTGTATGCTGCCATAAGTCTTTATCTAACTCCCCCCATTTTGCCTCAGGGTCCCAAGCCATACGAGCCCTGAACTCTTCGTCATATTGGGCCCAAGCGTACCCTCCACTTGTGATTTGCGCCTTCCGTATCACATCGATATATTTAAATATAGCTACGCTGCGCTCCGGGAACTTTTCGCAGTACACACTAGCATATATTAAAAATGCTGCCGTCCAATTCTCAATGGTCAACGGCACCTTAGGCCGCTTGGCCAGCTCATATTCCTCCTCTTTTGAGCCCTCTTTGGACCTCACTTCCCTATGCAGGAGCTTCAGTATTTCCACATATTCCCCTTTCCATATACGTTCTTTGGTTAACAGCATTAAATGGGCCCCCAAAGGTTTTGTCACACCCATGTAAGGCAGCTTCTTAATTTTCAATTCCTTACTCTCTAACGGTTCCTTACCCCCCACCACTGCTTCCGTGTTTGTCCCGCTTTCTACCTTGTCGCCCAGTGCTATCCCCCTTCTCCTGTTCCCACCCCCGTATCCTTCACGTATTTCCCCTTGTGTAATCTCCCTTCCGTCACTCCCCCAGCCCCCCTTCCCCCGTCCCCACAGACACCATCTTAGGTTTGGCCTGTGTTCTACCGGTCTCACCTGGCTCTAACGAGGATGCCCGGACGGACACCGACCTCCTTGCCCCTGTCTCTGTCTGATCCACACTCCGGGGAACCCTCACTGCGGGGCCGCGCTCCTCCTGGATCCAGACGCCACTGCCGTTCTGTGCGGCACCACTCCCGGAACCTGCAAAAAACTAGTAAAAACATGAGAGGGCCCCCCCTCCTCCGTCTCCCGCAATTCCCCTTCCTCGGGGCTGTCCTCGTCATAGTCCAGCACAATGGGCTCCTCCACTTGGAGCACCTCTGGATCAAAAACCACAGCACGGGCCCTACCGGACCCAACCTGCCCCACACTGGCCCTGACGGCCCCAGAATGTCCTCCTTGCAGGGGAGCCGACTGTACTCGCCGATACTCCCCCATGCGTTGACCTCTCTGCGCATCCATCACCGCTGTAATGTCAGACCACCGTGACCTGTCTGTCGGTGGGGCCAGCGAGGTCGTACAGGACCTTCGTGTGCTGGCCGCGACGGGATCCCCCGCCGGTACGGGATGCGCCGCGCAAGGCTCCACCCTCCCTTCTCCTCGGTGTAATTGGGCCGCACCGCGCCCTACCGAGTCCGCAACACTGCAACGCTCCCTGCCCTGCAAAGAAAAAGTTTGGACTGATGTTCCGGTTCCCTCACACCTGCCTGAAAACACGGCCCCCCGCAAATCTGGCGAAAGCTCCCTATTCCGACTAAACTGCCTAGACCTCACTGAACCCCCCGGGGGGGGAATCCCCCCCTCTTCCTCCCCACTCCATTCCAGCCCCGCCTGTACCACTGCCGCCGCTGGGTCCCAACCCCGACCTGCATCCCTCCCCTCAAATGTATCCCCAAACCCTACTTGTCCCCCTCCCCTGCCCCCCCCCACCACCGGTGGCCTCCTTAGCCCCCGCGACCCCCCCTAAGCTCCCGCGCCTGCTGTGCCTCTTGCCTCTCTCCCACACCCAAGCCCCGCACCCCCTCCGCCCAAGACGGAAATATATCTAACCCCTCCCAAGCCTGGTCCCCTCCGGCCGTGTCTAAATCCCCCAAATTAATATCCCCCTGCCCCTTCCCCCCTCCCCAAGCCCGAAACCTCACCGCCACTCTCAAGGTGCCCACTCCCCCCAGCTTATATGTATGCCCTCCCTGGCTGCCCCATCTCCGCTAGGGGAAAAAAGGTCTGTTGGCTACCCCACCCTCCCACTTGGGCCCACTCTCCCTCCCCCAAGGAGCTGCCCCCACCGACCCCATCTCAGCCCTTCCAGAATAAGGGGGAAAAAGGAGGGGCTGTAAATCTGCCGCTCATCTGCCTCCCCTCCCTGCCTGCCACAAAATCAGCGCTGGCCCTGCTCCCCGTAATAGTCCCAGCCCAGCCCAATACCCCATGGGCACTAACACCCGAAGGTCCAGCTTCCCCACCCCACTCCCTGCCCACTACTTCTGCTGTCTCTGGCACCCGAGGAGGAGGGGGGGCAGAGACTCACCGCCCCCTCCCGCCATGTCGCTGCTGGCTGCCCTGCTCCCAAACCCTGCCTCGGGCTCCCCAGCCTCCCCAGATGCTGCCAGTACACTAACGCAAGGCACAGAAGCCGAGCGCCACTTCCCGCCCGCCTTCCCCCGCGCTGCAACACCCCCGCGGGGGAGGAACACGAGCGCTCAACTGGCGCTAAAGTCGGTCCCAGCCCCACCGATGCAGTCGCCCTTTCCCCTCCCCTCGCAGGTGTCACACCACCCCGCGCCCCAAAGCTCCTCTGGCCCCGGCTCTACCAACCTCCCCAGGCTCTGAAATCACCGACGGGGCCGTCTTCTTAGCGCGCGGGCGGCCCCGCTCACTCACCGACATGCGTTGACGCTTCGGCGACGTGCAACGGCCGCTGCCACTCCTGCCGAGGCCTGCCGCACCGGGCGCGCCGTCCCTGCCCCTGCTCCAATCACCAGGTCCATCCGGCCCGCCTCGCTCAGGAGCCGGAGGGCCTCCAAAACGCGGTAGTCTTCCCCAGACATAACGCGACTTCCTTTTACCGCTAACCCGACGCTAAACAATAATAATCCCTAAAGACCCTACCTGACAAAAATTCCCCACGCTAAAGCTCCCGGTCACCAGGTCACCAAACCTAAAATGGTGGCCGGGAGCAGGAGCCCAAAGTGCAATCAAAATGGCAATTATAATTAAGCAAGATTGACAAAGGCAGCAAGCGCCGAAATAATCGGGTATGATGACTCTCATTAATCAGTTCTGGTAGGCAGATGACCGTTTCTTGTATCTGGATAGCTTTGCTTTTAGGCGCCTCTTTGTATTATGTGACATCTGGTTGATCTCTGCCTTGCAGCGCTTCTGACTGCAGCGTTATCTTGCAATTTGCTGTTGCTATTTGCTTCTCTTTCAAACACTGGTTGTATCCGCCTTTAACGTTATCACTTCATATGATGTTTAGATTTAGGTTGTGAAGTAGCGCAGAACCTATCTTTACGGCTTTACCAGCAGGTTTTTGGCAAACAATGTGTACACTTCTCAGTTAAGCTTTCGTTATCTTCAAATGCTTCACACTTGCTGGAGTTGCACGTTGACTCCACATACTCCAAATGTCAATTCTGCACTTCGACTGAGGCACACGTTCCATACACAAGCAGTTTTCTGGATTGTTGCAAAATCTCTGGGAGAGCACTGTCAATCTTCAGATTACTTATCCCCTATCTCGTCGACAGTTGTAGCGTCCTCCCCAGCCTGGGTACCCGCCCATGCCTACGCTCCACACGGAGCTTGGTCTGACATGTCTTTATTCATCTGCATGTAACCGCAAACTCAACATTCTAAACCTGCATTCACGTCACTACGCTCTAACACTTACGTCACAGCTCTACGGACTACATCAGAAGCCAAAACTCAAACAACACTACATATGGTGTACTTTCCCTCACACGGAAAGTGGAGTACACCTCTCTGCTGACCTAGTGGAATGGAGTACAGCCCGCCATATGTCAATTGATGGCCATAATCAGTAATTCCTAACAAATGAAGAGCACAAGTACATTTTGCAAAATATTTGCAAAAATACTTGTAAAAACAAATAATGACACCTGAAAGACAGCAACACAAAAACCATGAGAAGCAAATCAAGGGTAATGTGCACATGAAAGAAAGAATAACAGTGAAATGTGGAGCAGTTTACCCACTTATAAGTAACATTTATTAAATGAAATTGAAAGGCCATCAAAGATAGCTTCTTGATTAAGACATGAAAGCATAATTATTTCATAAGTTCTTAGATTTTTTAAGGCTGTTTCTCAAATAGTGATATTGTAATGTAAACGAAAAAGGAAACGACAAACAGGGCAATTTAAGTAACATTATATGGATTTAGAACATATTTGAGCAATTCAGAACATATTTGCATGATTTTTGTGCTGAGGAAAAAAGACAAATCCACAGCCAGGGGAGCCTAACAAAAGGTGCCTAACTCCAGGTGAATACTGGGCGCCGAGAGATGTGGAAAAATTCACCAACCTTCCCCCTTGAAAACTGGTTATCGGCAATAAAATTTCAATTTCTCTGCTGCCATTTTGTAAAAGCAAAAAAGTCACAATTTTGGGCTGAAAACTGTGATTTTCATCAACATTGCACTTTTTTACTGGAAATGAAATACATTTAATATGGGAAGGCAATATTCACTCAAAAAAAGGGAAGGACCCAATCCACACCGCAAAAGGACATTTGTAGGACAAAATGGCTGCCTGCTTTATCAACCATCTAGGGGTTTGGTTACCCACAAAAGGTTGAGTGGATTGCCACAGGCCATGTACAGTGGGGGATAGCTGCCCATGGTGGGTCAGGTGCAGGGTCTGGCCGTAGGCCAGGCTCTGATGCAATCTTGGCTGCACACCGAGGTTGGCTGCACACCACAGGCTGGGCACAGATCCTTGTTGTATGGCAGGGCCTGCAGCCAAATACCATTACACATTGCTAAAGCCCCTCAGAGGGGGTTGGATATTTGGGTGTGGGATTTAGCCATCCACTATGGCAGGTTGAGTGCAACGCCTGGATGACCATTGCACACTACACTCACCATAAGCCGCGCACCTCCCATGCTCAAAACACCAATTTTGTGAAAGATTAAAAGAAAAGAACAATATCGGGAGCTAAATTGTAAATTCAGGATATTCTGTTCTTGATTTTCTTGAGTACCCTGTCTGCTGCACTGCCCGCCCACCCATTTTAAATAATGCAACTGGATGGAGTCACCTGGGCCTTTTTTAGACTCGATGAGGGGGACCGCATTACCCCCTCCCCTTTTGTTTACATTTCAGCTCCAGAGATGGGGTCACCTGGGACTAATTTGGCTCTGGGAGGAAGGACACATGCCCCCCTCCTTTCATGTAATGACTTGGCCACGGGGGATTACCCGGGGCCTTTTGAGCTTGGGAAGAGGGGCCATGCACACCATCCCCTTTATTAAAATGGTGATCCCGGGAGATAGGGTCCCTGGCGCTTTATTAGGTTTGGGAAGGTATCACACGCCCCATTCTCTAAATTACTTTCTGCACCACCCCAGGGCCCTGACACAGCCTTGTTTTGTTTTTTTTATAAATGGGCCGCGGGCCAGCGTGGTGACCATGAATCCCGAGTCCTTAGATGTCTGGCACCACTTCCTGGTTGATGTGAGGCCGCCAATCAGATCTCAGCAGGAGATCTATCGGCTCCACGGATTCTCTGCGTTATGAAATGCACAAAGTTTTTTAGCATTAATTGCTCAAAAACTACTGAACAGACTTACACCAAATTACAAAAAGAATTCTTTCTGGACCAAGATCTAGCAGCTTTCTGCCACATGTGATGTACATCTGCTCAGTGGTTTGGACTGTAGCTGTGTCTAAAGTTCCCATAGTAAAATTATTGGGGAAACGTGTTTTGGGACCCGTTTTTTCCCAGCCTTTGCTTGGCAGATCACCCAAAAACTTTTAATGAACAAACTAATGATACATATATGTACATACATATATCAAAGCAATACTCCTTCAAGTATGGAACCCTGGGTAGTTTCCAAGGTTTAGGTGGAGAGATGCTCCTTTATATGAAAACCCAGGCACACAAGTACACAAACAACAGAGACGTGCCTATGAAAATTATCCAGCTGGCCACTTGTGAGTGAACTGCACTGTTCCTTGGAAGAGCCCTGACTGGAGAGGGACTTATTTATGAGAGCCCTCAGTCACTTTTGCACCACATAATGTGGTACATGGGTGACGCAGGGCTCTCATTTCAGTTTATGAACCACGCAAAGCCATCCTGTGTGGCTTTGAGTGGCCTCATAAATCATGAGTAAGGGACACAGTGTAAATCGCTGAATCGCCTTACTCTGTGCCCCCGGAGCAGTTCCATGGGCATTGTGGTTGGTTTTCCCATGCAACACACATGGATTTTGATGCTGCCCCAGATTTTCAAAATGATGTAAACCTGGGGAAGCGCAAAATCCGTACGCCTCCTGAGGTGAGGCGTAAGAAGGAGAAATATGTTTATTTCTCCTTGATTATTCCTCTTTCCTCTATCCCATCCATCATATTACATGTGCATTAAAGGCTATGGTGCTTGTAATATGTGAACGGGTTACATGTCTTCTTTTGACAGAACATTCTGCCTGTCAAACTCTAAATAATTCTGAGTGTTTGACTTGGGACTGGGCCAAAACTAAGAATCCATCCAAGCAATGAAACAACCTCAACAGCTATGAAATCTGACGCTGTCTCGTCCTCAGAATTTTGGTGCCAAAACCGACGGCTTCTGCAGCAGTTTAGCGATGAAGTTTTGATCTGTCCTCATGGCCTACAGTATCCTGCAAGGAGGCCTTGCTGAAGGATTGTGAGAACCAGGAAAGTGATAAAACCCCAGGGTAAAATCTTTGACCATTGTGACCATCTAGGCTTACCCAAACAACGGTTCTTTGTAGTCGGCCCCAAATTGAATGTAATCCTTGGTCTACTCAGAATATTGACTCTAATGGTGCCTTGCCATTTTTTAGCTCTTTTTGCCCGGAAACTTTAAAAATCCTCATCTCAAGTATTTCCCTAATTCGTTTTTGTACCATTTTATATCATTTTGCTATTACATTTTTTCTTGGTTTTTCTAAATTGGTATGGGAATTTTAGTGTTTTGTGTTCGTAACTTGAATGTTATTTGGGAGTGCTTAAAATTAACACACATTTCTCTGGGAAGGTCTCTGTTACTTATGGCATAGCTCCCGGAAGTTTAAGTATAATTTTTCACTGAACTCCTGGCAATCTAATCAGGTTGTGTTTATAAACTAGCATGGGTACCACAGCACACTTTAAGAATCTATGTTCTTACAATGAGCATACTATAACACACATTGGGGCATATTCACAAGCCCCTATCGCCAGCACAACGTCACTTTCAGTGACGTTGTGGTGGCGATAGGGGCCTCACCTTATTCACAAGGCAGCGTTAAGCCACTTAACGTGGCTTAACGCTGCCTTGTGAATAAGCCCCCCTTCACGCTGTGTTTTGCGTGAAAGGGGCATGCAGTGGGTGTTGTGGTGGGCGTTCCACCACAACACCCATTGATTTTGACGCTACCCCCTATTCACAAGGGCAGCGTAAATAGGAGGTAGCACCAAAGTTAAGACCAGGAAAACCCTGGTCTTAAGATGGCGAAATGAGGAGAAATGCTTAATTTCTCAAAGTTTTTGCTTTTTCCATGTGTGCTGCCTTGTGCAGCACACATGGAAAAAGCAAAATGCCATGGTTTGTTAATGTACAGGAAGGTGTCCCTTCCTGTACATAAACAAACCTTTTTTTTAAATGCCGTTTTGTAGCTTACATGTGTGCTGCATGAAGCAGCACACATGTAAGTTACAAACTGGCATTTTAGGTTTGTTTATGTGCAGGAAGGGACACCTTCCTGTACATTAACAAACCTCCCTGCTTGCAGACACCCTTGCACTCTGGTGCAAGGGTGCCTGCGTTGGCGCTAAGTTGTAAAACTTAGCGCCATCACAGGGGGAAACGCAAGGCTGCACCATATCCTTGTGAATATGGTGCAGCCTTGCTTTTCCGAAGTGGCGGAGAGAGGCGTTAAGCCAAGAAGGCTTACGCCTCTCTCCGCCACTTCCTTGTGAATATCCCTCCATTGATCTTTATAGAGTAGAACGACGCTGCCATTTCCAGCAATATGTGGGCAAGCCCTTCTTGAACTGAATACTATTTTGTCTCACACAAGAGAGTGAATGTAGCCATGAAGAATACATATATCTTTGTTCTCTGTATTTTGTCCACTTACGTATACTGTGTGTTGCAAACTTTATAGAGTTACCTCTCGATTGTATGATAAGGCAATATTTAATGTCATTCAACATCTTGACAGACCAGCAATCTTCCAAAGCAGGAAACATCCTTCACCCCACAGTCACAACGACGACCTGCCTGTACAATGCAGTCACTACCCGACTGCAACGTTACCACGCATTACTTTACCACGCAAATCGTTACAATGACTTGCGTTAGGTGGTGCGCTGTTGGACTGGTGTTGGATATGTAAGTCCAACACCTTCCCTACTGTTGCGTAGACTGGAGTTAGAATAGTAATTTATACTACTCCAAATTCCAGTGCCCCCTAAAGCAAGTCATTGTAACGACTTCCATGGTAAAGTAACACGTGGTAACATCGCAGTCGGGGTAGTGACTGCATTGTAAAGGCATGCGGGGTAAATGCATGTGGAGTTCCGTCATACAACTTTCTAAAGATTGACTGCTGTGCAACAAGAAATGATTGTCTTCCCACACAATCATGTAGCATCTCACATACATTCTTGCAAATACAGTTTATGGTTATTCCTATGAATTAAATAAACCAATAGGGTTGGCTTGGCCTCTCATTAATCCTCTTTGTGTAAGAAATTAATATATATGACCATTTTCTCGAACTCAGTGGTCGAAATAAACCATAAACGACTCTATCATTTGGTGCAGAGCTCTTCCCTTTTTCTTGATCTCTCAATATACTTTGCATTCGCATATTTGATATGTAATTAAATTGTGAAAAAAAATGAATACAGCACATATAGTAAACGGTTTATGGTAATGTAGCTCCTTTGTTCATTTTTTCATTTAGGTTGAACTACTCGCCTCTGATTATTGAGATTGCATCAACGTTGTGTTTATGTTATTACCTCACGGTCTGTGCACTAGCTGCAGGGTTTTGTTTTCTTGTTCATGACACCATAACAATACTAAATCGCAAGGAAAGCCATCCAGTGACCAGAGCCCCTGTTTATCTACTTCCCAGAACTGTGACACATTAGAAGGTCCTTCCTTTAAAAGTAGGCCTCATTGATTTATTTGTTTTGTCTGTGTTGAAAAGAACATTGTAAAGGTGAGCTTTTGAAAGCTATAATGTTTTCCAGAAGACAAATGTCCTCTTACTAATTACCTAGTTACCAATTGCACTGACGCTTTTTTAACAATGCTGAGCTCAGATTCAATTTCATTGCCTCTTTGCTCCATTATCACGCATTGAAAGCTAATGCACTTTGCCATTACACCTGGGAAACGACTACTTTCAAGAAACAGCAGCCCTTTTATGCAGGCCCTTAGATGATACACTAGATTTAATTCACAGGTCTTTCCTTTTCAAGCTTGGTCTTGAACACATCTCTCTTAGTCTCTTATATTGGAATGACCTTTATGACTTGCAAGCAGCTGTGGCATGCGATCAGGCATACTACCTAGAAATGTCATGTAGAAGAACACAATAATAAACAAAGTTTTATATTGAACTTCTACATAAAGCAATGGTAACTGGAGTCCAAATAGTAGCTTAAATGGGGGAAACTGCCTCAATTGGAAGAGGACCAATCACGTTTCAATGGTTTGTGCAGTAGTTCTCACATACACCGTGTCCTTCTTCTACTACAAAGAGCAACATTAACATTTAATATTTTAATAGTTGTTTAAACTAGCAGCCAGGGGTTTAACACAGGCCCATGCTTTCCCTGTAACGCAGTGGACGCCACCATTTTTGGGCCCCCATTCATCCCAAGTGATATGACTATCTGTCGGATATGTCAGCCTTAGGGGACAGTCACCATATTCTGCAGGCGGGGGCATCATTTTAGATTACGCTACAGCTATCAGCAGAATATTTTCATTCTTATCAGAACTCTCTTTGGACCATGAATTTATGCAACGCATGCACTAATCATTTAGACAAAGGAAAATCTTTAAAATGTTGATCAGAAAAATAAAGGGGCGTGAGGAAATGTAGTGTATTATATGGTGGTGTTTGTGAGACCTCACCATGTAAAACGCTACTAACCCCTTAAGAACCAGTCAGTTTTTAATTGTCAAACATTTGGTCAACCCCAGGTAGCTGTGGTGTGAGCAGTCAGGCTTCAACAAAGGAACAAGTGCAAAGCATTTAAACAGGAACAAAACAATTGCAGAAGAATGAAATTCGACACTCAAAAAATGTGACATCAATTTAAAAAAAGATGATATTTTTATGGATTTCTGGACACCAAAATGAAACAGGTCCCCCAGAGGGTTCCAGAAGTAAAGATTTACAAGGGACAGTAAAGCAGGTCTTTTCACTTAAGGGCAAGCAAGCACTGGCAAATTCAATGAATTTGACACAAACATTTCTGAGAAAAACTTTGGTAGGATGGAATGCAGTTGATTAGAGTTACTTTGGCCGAGTACCTCCAGCAGGGAGCCAGCCAACGGGACAAACCCGGACCAAAGAAACCGTTACCTTGCCAAGAAAATCAGTTTTCTGTACAATTCCAGTGTCAGCGGCTCCTTCTATGGAGTAGTCTTGATGTAGGGGATACAGGATGCTGAAGATGCTCAAGGACACTGAAGATGTTATGCAGTCAATGGGCATCTCCCTGGGGCTACTCCTCGGTCCACTGTACTGGTCAGGTGATTCTGGCCACAGGGGTCGGCGCCCTTCAAAGTCCTCTTAGGGTCAGCAGAAATCCAGTTGCCAGGCACAGCGGAATGAGCTGTTTCCTTCTTTTAGTGATAACTCTCCTTCTGGGCAACCTAACTGCACTCCAACGACTCTCCCAGGTCTACCAGGCTCAGGTGCAACCTTTGAGCATCGTGTTCTGGTCTCTTACAGGGGCAAGGAGTAACGATCCAGTGATCTTGGCTAGCAACTTGCCAGGCAGGCTACTTCAGCTTTTGTGGCCCTGACCTGTTAAAAGGAAATCCTGGAGTCTCTGTTTCTAGCTGGGCTTTGAGTACAACTTATCCATGAACAAGACGCAGCAGGCACAGTCCTTTCCTTTGCTAACCCAAGGAGCAGCAGGTGCAGTCTAACTTTGTTGTAGCCTCTTCTTTGCCAGTTCCAGGGTCAGCAGGGCAGCCCTTCTTCGGTCCTCATCTCCAGGCAAGTGAGATCTGAGTTCTGGATGCCAGGGGTGCACTTTTTTTTAACAGAAAGTGACCTCAGGGGAGGTCATGGTCACTGGCAAATGGGCTGCTAGGTTCCCTCCCGCCTGATGACAAATTCCTGTGAAGTGCTGCGTTCAGCTATCCTAGAATGCTCTATTCTGCCCACTCCGAAGATGCCTGGAACCCTCTGTTGGCGTGTGGATCTTTGTAGTCTGCCCTAGAGTTGTGGGCTACCTGTGGGCTACACGTCCATGGAAAAAAGGTTTGACCAGTATTTCCCTCTCTCTGTCCCTGAAGCTAACCTGTCTACCAGAACAAAAGAGCAGCTCCTCTCTAGTGTGTTCACCACTAGCCCTTCAATGGTGGCTTCCCCTTTGAAGCTCGCCTTTTGGGTCGACACCCCCTATGACTTTCTGCCGGGAGGAGGCAACACCTCCTCCAGTGGTAGGCCTCTATAGTTACCTGAACTGGGAGCCATTGACATGTCTCCCCAGGCAGAAGGCTGTCTCATGGACAGCCTCAGCAAATGGCCACTGGAAAACCGGGCAACAGATTGGCAACTTTCTATAAGTTGCATGTGGCAACACGTTACATTAATTTTGACTTGGGCATCAAGTAGGGCTTAATGTAAAACATTGTTTAATACCTTAAAGTACCAGCTTTGGTAGTTCAATTCAGACGTTAACACAGCTAAGGGGTCAGTGTGTAACTCTGTATTTGCCAATGGGATCTACCAGTCTCTCTTACAGTAAAAATGACAATGACAATTGACAATAGAGTTTGGGCTTTGCCACTGATTGGAATGGCAAAGTCAAATTAGCATTTTTAAACTGTCCCTCCAGTCTGCAGTGGCAGACTGGTAGTCACCTTTTACCTGGTCCTACTTAGGGTGGAACAAAAAGTGCTGCAGTCCCGCAGGGGACACTCTAACTTACAGGCTCTAGGTACCTCTGGTAGCATATACTTGGGACTTAGACGTATGTTAGGTTATGAGGGATTAGGGCACTGGCACTGACGTCTGGTTAGCAGGCCTCAGTGCACTCTCAGAGTTGAAAAACCAGCAGCACCTGTCCAAAACTTTGGGGGGAACCATACAAAAACAGGCATTTTCTTATGAAGGGCCTATACTTAGCATGCACACTACACTGCGAAATTGTTGGTCCACATTTTGTACCCTAGAAGATAAATAGAGATCAGGTTAAACATCCTCACCTGACATGCAGGGGAAAGGAGCTATAAATATGAGGTCTATTATATATTAATATTTAAGATTCCAGTTTAAATGAGGTTGTGGACTGAGGCATCTGATAGAAATAAAATGTGTCACTGCAGCACACTCATTTGCTTCTGTCACTTAAAGATCAAATTCCCAATGGCAAAGGTTGTGCACTACATTCATTCTCTTCTCATATCACTTCCTGGCCTCATCTTACCATATGGTTGCTCCAGCCACCACTTTGCAAATAACATTAACATTTTCTTGGTCTCCCTGTCCTTCCTGTCTTCATTTGTATCTAGCTTGTGTGACCGACTAGCTCTCTGACAACCAATGCTGCATTGCTACATGGTAAGGCTAAGTTGGCTGCCCTGCATTCCCATATCATTTTCAAGTTGTATTGCATCACAAGCAAGGCTGTAACAAGTTAACCCACACTCTATCATACATGGAAGAAAAGCATAAAAGTTTAGAAGGCTACAGCAACAGCAGAGGACAGGATTTTTCCAGATTCTAAGTCAAGGAATGAACACAAGTAAGAGCAAGGAGCAACCAGAGTCTAGAGAAACATCACACTACTCATCGGGTGTGCGATCATCATTTTTGCACTGTGGAAAAAAATTCAAACTTCACCTTTTCAATATGCCCCAGATCATTCATTAAAAACAGTACTAGATTTTATGGTCATGTGGCCTTGTTTCAAACATATTCCTTCCCTTCCCACTTTCCTTGAATCCTTCCTAAGTACATAACAATTTTAGATTATGCTTTGTCCAGCCCACTGTTACTTCTCACTATCAGCAGCGTTCCGTGCAGGTAAGCGCAAAGGGGTGGGACGGGAGAGTGATGCCGACAGACGACGGAATAGAAATTATTTATTTATTTATGTTTCCCTATTCCGTCATCTGTCAACCTCCCCCCCTCCCGCCCCACTGCGCTTACCTGCATGGACCACCGCTGCTCACTATGTAAGTACGAATAGATACATGGACTCACATTCATCTGCTGACCTCAGATAGGTGGACTCCTTTTGTGGATTCCAAAACACTCCATATACAGCTGTCACCATGACCCTAAGCCCAATGGATGATGGGATGGATGTGGGTGGATGGATGGGTAAATGGAGGCAATGGGTGGATGGATTAGTGGTTTTAACTGTCAGAGGATGAGTTTGGAAATACGGATAAATGCGTATGTGTGTGTGAGGTTAATTGTATGTGGATAAATGGGTTGATGTATTGTTTGGTGTGGAACAATAGCTCAATGGAACAATACACATGATAATGGATTAATAGATGAATGCATGCTTGTGTTTGCAATTACAGATAGGTGCAGGAGAATGGGTTGATTGTCAGGATTAAAACTTTAGTTCTGTGAAAGAATGACTATAATAATAAGGATTGATGATTATATGGAGTAGGTTTCATGTTTTATTATGCGTTCTACTAGGTTATGGTCAGAGAACTTACATTACTAGGACTGTGCCAGAACATGTGATTTTCCTTTTACGTATCTGTGTGATGAGTTGTGGAAAGGTACATTTATTTTGCCTTGATCTGACTCTGATCATTTATTTTATTTGAGTATCAATTATATACATAGTTAAGGATTAGACAGCAAATATTATTAGTAGGAAGAAACACATTCTCAGTGGCTAATCAATGATTAACCACAAAGAGAACTATGAATGACAACTTACGGTAATACAAAACACATTTTCAAAGAATGAGAAGACAAAAAAAGGAAGAAAGGAAAAGAAAAGAAAAAATAACTCAAATCAAGCAAGTCACTGAGCTACAGCCCATTGATCAAATGCTATTATTCCACGTCTCTTAACACAGACTTTCTTCTATGTGCTGCACACATCTACTTACCAATATAATTATTTTTGTCTCAGCTCATCCATGTATATGGTATACAAACACACGTACAAAATATGATTAAACCAATATAAAAAATGGCATACATAAAAATCTTTTCAGTGTGCAAACTCTACGAAAACTTAGTAACATCTAATGACAATACATTTATGGGCGCCTAATATTGTCCTGAATAAACCATGTCCAGTTCTCCTAACTTTTTGTCTCATATTTGGGTTAGAAAAAAAAACGATATAGTCCCTAATGAGGGCAGATTATCAAGAAATGTTCATTGAGTCCTTCAGCAGAACTTCTTGTCTTCAATCAATCAATCGATCAATCAGGGGTTGGTAAAGCACAACTACTCACTCACGAGGGTCTCAAGGCACTGGGGGAAAAAAGGGGGTGGCTCCGTTGAGTGCTGGGGTCATCCGAAGAGCCAGGTCTTGAGGTCCTTCCTGAACTGGAGCAGTGTGGGAGGTTGCCGGAGGTGGAGGTCGTTTCAGGCCTTGGCTGCCAGGTTGGAGAAGAACTTTCCTCTTGTTCTGATCTTGTAGATGCGTGGAACGGTGGCCAGAGAGAGGTCAGCTGATGAAAGGTATCTTTTGGGTGAGTGGAAGGATAGGATGTTGTTCAGGTATGTTGGCCTGGTGTTGTGGAGGGCCGTGTATGTGTGAGTGATGAGTTTGTAGGTTATTCTTCTTTCAATAGGGAGCCAGTGGGGATCGCAGAGGTGTTGGGTGATGTCTTAAATCATTTGTCCAGTCATTCCGAAAGTGCTCATCAAGAAGTATGTGCCAACGCGTTTTTGGACCTCAAAGGTTAAGGAGATAATTCACAGATGTTTTCTTCAAGGCCAAAATTGTGTTTCTCTGCCAGGACACAGTTTCCAGGGTTTGAGATAATTCACTGGGAGTCAGTAGATCACTGATTGATTACCTGTCTTTATTCAATGTTGTTGTGTAGGGGTCACAGATATTGATATGCGTCGGTGATTCTTCTCCACATAGTGTAAGGATTGTCCGCAGCGCTAGGACGCCTAAGGGTAGCTATCGCGCTCAACAAATTGTCATTCATTCATTCAAGTATGGTCCCGCACCTGGCAGAGCAGGCCTTCTCCTATGCCCCTGTTACATCTGCAGATACCTTCCTGTTTATGTGACCTTTTACGTCACATGGTGCATGACAGCACTTATTTACATCGTTGTTTCTGAGTCATCCATCGGCCCCTTAGGGGGATATTTATGGCCAAGTTACTCAGTGCAGCACATCAAGCTACCTTGCTGCGCTGCTCTGCATCATTATAGTAAATGGGGTAACCCAGTTAAGTGTCAAAGGACCTGGGTATCGATCAGTAAGGAAAACAATTGGTCCCAGACACTCCTGAATACACTCTAATTAATAACTGTAAGAGTGTAGTATGAAATTAATCCATACAACCGAAAATACAATGTAAAGGCACATTCAACATGGAGATATACGGCCACCACAAGTCAATTAAATTGCATACATCAATTTATTTTCATATCCATAAAAATGAAAAACATACATGAGACATAGTATGCAGCATGTGATATTAGCGCGGTTATTTCCAAGGTAGGAGAAAGAAGTGAAGATAGGTGCTCATGTGTAGGGTAGAGAGGGAAGATGAAAAACCAAAAGGTATTTACAAAGAACAATTCAAAATGTTAAAACAAAAAGGGATCCGACTTGAATTCCTGACAGAGATGGTACCCTTAACGTACTGTGCCTACCCCTAATTACAATCGCAATATTAATTGTTTGTCAATTCAGAACACAGTGAGACTTCATCTGTGGTACGAGTAGGAGGGGAGTAGATGTTGGGTGTAGGCCCCTTGGGGAAATGTCGACGTTTCGACCCTAACGCAAAAGGGTGAGTAGACTCCTCTGCTGCGGGTCTTCCTCAGGACAAAGAAAAGGGGAACCTAGGAAAATAACCAGACAATCAAAGGGGTGGCCTAAGTAACCGTAAAACAGTAAAGTGAATGACTAGCTGCTGTCAGTGCTAACCAAGAGGGTGCCACGTAAATTGCCCCCAACCTTGGTGGGTTTGTCAGTTAGAAGAATGTGACAGCAAGATTCTTCCATAAGGTCAGAATCAGACGTAAAAGCGGTTAAGAAAAAAAGGATTATGCTCACCCGACCACGGTCGTGGTGTGAAGAATTAAATTCCAGATTATGTTCAGTCAAATTATCCTGAAACTGCTTAAAGGGGGGGAGAAATCACCCCGAGGTACTGAAAACAAAAACAGAACCGTACGAATGGACACGTTGAACAAGTACAGGGACACACAGTAGACAATTGCAGGGACACACAGTTGACTCACCCACTGAAATCATGCAGCGTGAGACCTTCTGAGCAAATGCTGCCATGGTGCCAGTGGGGCGATGAATTCTGTAATAAGAGCGGTACGCATTTAGTAATGGCAAGCCGTCGCCAAAAAAAACCCCCATAAGATATTGGCCTGGGAAGTTAAATACCTTAGTTGGGAACAAGAAGGAGACGAACCGCATCCGTCGGTGTCTTTGAAGGTACTGGGCTAACGCGCACCCATCCGCTGCTATATCAAGCCAGCATGCACGTTGCCGTCGGGCGCGTTGCGTCCCGATCAGTAAAAAGAAAACAGACTGGGTACTGACCGCGAAGCCCCACCGGGCTCGTCGGTTTGGGAAAACAGACTCCATAGTTAGAAGGTATGGAAATCCTACGGCAAGGATGAGATTCAATAGTGCACAACACCTAATGGTGCGTACATACAGTGATGGATGATGCTTAATTAGTGAGAGCAATAGGTGCACTGAACAATCTGATGAATCGAGTTACACAGAAGGCACCATATGAACTTGAAACAATAAATACATGAGTGAATTTGAAACACTCAATCAGTAATTACATGAGTGGAGTACAATAAAGCAGGCGTGCAATTAAAAACTATATACAATATGTACAAATATACAAAATATACAAAATGCAGTAGTGTGTATTATACATGATATACAAAGGTAACAGAGATGTGTCTAGCCATTATTCAGGGTAGAGATTTGTCTTGTAATCTCCTCATATTCGTTCAAGCCTTTGTGAACCGTGTCAAAGATGTGTATCCATTTGCACTCCCGGGTGCTCAAGACGTTAGCGAAGTTACCCCCACGTGGGTTAGACATGACCTTTTCAATAACCCACGACCTCAGACTCTCAGCCGAGTGTCCGAAGGTGTTGAAATGTTCCACAAGGGGTGCACCCTGGACATTACAGCGTATCCTGCTGCAATGCTGCAGGATACGTGCTTTTACCTTTTGTACAGTCTGGCCGATGTACAAAAAGTCACAGGGGCAGACTATAGCATAGATCACACCAACCGAGTTACAATTGGTGTGTTGTCGCATGGTATGAGTGTAGTTGTTATAAGAACATTGCTTGAGTTCTTTTGTAAGAGGGCATGCCTTACATACTCCGCATTTGAAATGCCCCAGGACAGGTGGGATATTCCAGAGTGTCATTTGGCTGTCTCTTGGTTTGATGGGCAGTAATGATTTAACCACATAATCCCTCACATTTCTTCCTTTTTGAAAGCATGCATCGGTGGTTCTGCAATGCCTAACTCGTCAGCCACCAAATGCCAGTGATGATTCACAATCTTCTTAACCTCATTGCTCCTAGTGTAGAAAGTAGTGACACATACGAGTCTTTCATGTTCAGATGTTTTTTTTTGTTTGGGTTCTAGTAGGAACTCCCTATGGCAAAACCAAGCCCGTTTGCGTGCTTTTTTTAGGAGACTCCTGGGATAGCCCCTATTACTTAGACGCTCTAAGAGGTCCGCCGATTCCTCAAAGAAATCCTGTTTGCGGCTACAGTTCCTCCATGGCAGGAAAAAGGCAGTAATGCCCCATATTTATACAGCGCATACTGGCATTTTTCCCTGCGCTGGCGCCCTTTTGGCTGCATGGCACCAACACAGGCATGTTTTTGTGCAGGAAGGGTCACTTTCCTGCACAAAAACAATCCTCTGAGGCTTTTTCCTCTTTCTATGTGTGCTACATAATGCAGCACTCATAAAAAGAGGAAAAATAAAGATATTTCTCCTCATTGCACCTCACCTGGAGAGGCATATGTTTTTGGCGCATTCCCAGGTCTACATCTTCTGGTACATCTGGGAATGCATCAAAATCCAAGGATGTTGTATGGGAATATCCACGTAACACCCATGGAAACGCCTCCCTGGCCCAGAGTAATGCAATGCAGCGATTTGTGCTACGTTGAATAACTCGAGTTTTATGAAGCCACTGAGGGCCACGCAAGGTGGCTTTGGGTGGTTTCATAAATCTCATTTTTAACTTGTGTCACTCCTGCACCATGTTGCATGGTGCGAGAGTGAAGCAAAGGGGCTAAGAGGCTCATAAATATTCCCCTTTAGTGTTCGGCTTATTACCCAGGATGGTACCCGCAGGCATAACCGGGTCATTATACTACAATGTTCCCACAATATCATGAATGCCACAACATTTCCCATCTGCCTACAAGATGCATCCATTTACATATGATTCCATTAAATCATCTACCACTGACTGATCAGCGGCGGGTGGTGATTTTCATTTCATGTCGACAGCCAGCAGTAATTAGATAATCTACAGCAATAGCGATAACATGGAAGTGGATGAAATGCAAGTGCAATCCACCATCAAGACCACTAAGTACTAAATTATGAGAAGTGTGGACCCTTTTATGGCAGGTGTTCCCAAGGGTTGTTGTTAGAAATGGGGTTTCTGGTTGACTGGGGTATGCACCTAAGCCAGGCAGAACCCACCACTCTTGTCAGGGCAAGGGAGTTACACACTGAAGATAACCCCTGCTCACCCCCTTGGTAGCTTGACCGAGCAGTCAGGCTTATCCCAGAGGCAATGTGTAAAGTGTTTGCGCAACACACTCACACAGCACTCCACAAAAGAAACTCCACACAAGGTTATATAAATATATCCTTTGTATTACCCATAAAAACACATTAGAACACAATCACATATATTACACTGTGCCACCAGGCACTCGTCATGACTTCACAGGGATTATATGAATCACTAGGCCAATCGGGCCACTTTCATAAACATAAGTTAGCACAACCCAGTAGCTACTGGTAGGAACTGTACTTAGCATAACATATTATGCATAAACAACATTAGCAGTGCACTGCAGCAAACTACCTGTAGAGTACACACATTAGAATATCACCATTACGGTACATCTCTCTCACGTAGGCCACATAGGCACCACAACCTCACAGCGTAATCAGGCCCTGAACATGAGGCCAGTAGAGGGAGGCAGAGTTGGGCAAAAACACTTTATCATACCCAGAGCGCACCTGCGTATCCCCCCCCTGCCACCCACAGAAGGAAGGAGGGTCCCCCCTCTAGGTACCGTCGCTGCAGGAAACTGACTAAGATCACAGCCACCAGTTGGGAGGGTGCCTTGGCCTCGACCCCTGCCGGGAGGCACAACAACCCCCCCTACACAGCAGAGGGCTTCTGGAACTGGATCAACAGGGCTCTAGACACAGTTGCCCCTTTTAAAAACTGTATTATTAAAAGAATTAAACCCTCCGCCCCATGGTTCTCGGATGAACTCATGCCGCAGACAAGAACGCAAATGGCGCATCAACCCCTGCCCCCAAGAGAAAGCCAAGCAGTGTTCACTGCTACGGAACTACAAGGGCACCATCTTCCAGGCAAAATCCTGTTTCCTTACTGGAAAGATTATGTCAGCTGACAACTCCTCCAATATGCTCTTCAAGGTAATCAAGGACATTTCCGAACCTCCCCAGCAACAACCCATGATTCCCTCCCAAGATTTCTGCGATAACGTAGCAAATTATTTTCAAGAGAAAGTCCTGCAGATCTTCCATGAGTTTTCTCCCTCTATTGACAATGTGTCTGTCAGTGAGGAAATCACGGAGGACAGGGCTGAACTGAGTATGGTGAAACACCCAAAGGTCATCAGGAAGAATGTTTTGTCTTCCTTCTCCCCTATCTCATGTCAACAAATTAAAGATCACCTCCTTGGCCTTAAATCCGGAGCGCCCTCCGATCCTTGCATGCCCTCCATTCTTAAACTGGCACCGGATTTAGCAGCTAAATTCCTGTGCGAGGTATACAATGGAATACTCGCGTCCGGCTGCTATCCAGCTATCTGGAAGGAAGCAATTGTTCTCCCGCTCCTTAAGAAACCTAATGCCGATCCCCTGGAGCTAAAGAACTTCCGTCCTGTTTCCCTCCTTCCTGCCCTGGCAAAAATCCTGGAGAAATCCATTAACACTGAGCTGATGAAGTATATTGACTCACAGGAAATCTTACATTGCTCCCAGAATGGATTCTGCGCCGGTCACAGTACAGAGTCTGCCCTCATTGCAGCTACTAACCGCATTGGGATGCAAGTAGACCAAGGGGGCTCGGCGGTGTTGATTCTGCTCGATTTATCGGCAGCATTCGACACCGTCTCCCCAGTGCGCATGGTCCAACGCTTGCGGGAAGTGGGGGTCATGGGAAAAGCCTTGCAGCTTCTCCACTCCTTTCTAACTGATAGAAGGCACACAGTTAGTTGTGGAGGCTTTAGAACAAAAGCTTTTGCTCTCCCATGTGGGGTACCTCAGGGCTCTTCGCTCAGCCCCACTCTTTTTAACCTATATGTGACCCCTCTGGCCGAAGTGGTGAGATCCTACGGATTTCAGGTGCTCTCCTACGCGGATGACACCCAAGTCATTGTTTCTATCACCAACGACCTGCATCTAGTTACAGAAAAGTTCAATACATGTATGTCAAACATCATTTGTTGGATGAAGGGCAATTCTCTAAAGATTAATACAGACAAGACCGAGGTACTAGTTTTTGGACCACAGAATTCCATCTGGTCCAAGGCCTGGTGGCCAACAGAATGCGGGCCTCTTCCAGCCCCGGTTACAACAGCTAAAAATCTGGGGGAAATCTTTGATGAGGGTCTGACTTTTGATGCCCAAGTCAATCGTACAGTTGGCACATGTTTCTATATTCTAAGAACCCTCAGAAAGGCGCTTCCACTTATTCCCTCGGAACTTCATTGGCCCACTATCATCGCTCTGATTACCTCTTGTCTCGATTACTGTAACGCCCTATACCTTAATATCACAGCTGCATCTCTGAACAAGCTCCAGGTAGTACAGAACGCAGCAGCAAGACTAATTTTAAACATTCCCAAACATCAGTCTGTCAGAGAGGGGATCCGTTCTTTACATTGGCTCCCTATCAGGGAGCGTATTTCATTCAAGGTCCTAAGTACGGTATATAAGGCCATGCATAGCAATGGCCCGTCCCAACTCAAATCCTTGCTTCAACGGTATACTCCAGGGAGGACTTTGAGATCATCCATACAATACAAACTGGTCTCGCCTAGATTTTGCAGATCCAGATGGGGCGGCCGCTCCTTTTCGGTGGCCGCTGCCAAGCTATGGAATTCACTCCCCCCAGCTATTGCCAATGCAAGTTCTCTTCCTGCTTTCAGGAAACTCCTGAAAACATGATTATTCTCCTCTTAATCTGCTGTTGCGCTTCTCTCCCTTACTGTGTCTGCCTAGCGCCTTGACACCTTCGGGTATAGTGCGCTTGATAAATATTATCTTATCTTATCTTATCTTAGCTTATACGATACATTGCCTCTCCCACGTAGGCTCCTGGGCCATCTGCCCACCTACACATATGCCTTTCCAATAGCAGGGTGATGCTCCACGTTTGTTCCCACCTCATAGGCTGCCGACTGTCAGGTGCGCCTATCCAGGCAAATGTGGTAGGTCCTAGCACCGGGGCCTCCGTCGAAGATCCGCCTAGTGGTGCTGAGTCAAATGGAAACAAGAATCGGCCCCGAGGCAGCTACTCGCGATCACGTGGTGCCACTGCCTGCCAAATGCGGGGAAGGATGAGGATTCCCCACCGGCCTTCTCTGGCCAGGACACCAAGCAAAGCGGATCACTCACCCGGCAATCTCGCGCTGCTGCGGCTCCTATCTGGGCTGCTGCAGCAGGACACGGAGCGAAGTCTCCGTCCACTTTGCTTTCCTTCGCCCTCACTCTCGGCGTTGCTCCAGTTGTGGGCATGCCAAAAATAGCTCAGATGCCGTGTCCTCGCTGGCTTCTAGGGGTGTAGCTGGGCAATGCTGAGAACTCCGGCCGGCCCCACCGGTTGCCCAGTAATGCTTGTGACTCTCTCGCACTGGTTTCACTTACTAGCGGCCGTCCTGACACAGGCAAACTACCCTCTGCATACCCTGGGGTGGGGGCTCAGCCCAGAATTACACAGCAGGCTTACCGCTCCCTTGAGATTTCATGGAGCGCGGAGCACCAAGGATCGGGGAAAAATAGAGCACCCTCACCAGAGCTTCCACAAAGCAAAGGGGAGGCACACCAAATGAATCAAGCGCTCACTTAGCGCTAAGTTTTCTAAGTACTGCAGGGCAGGATCCCAAGCCCTGAGAGATAACTGGGGCAGAGGACAGGGCCCAGGCAGGCCAGCACGCAGGGTCCCCAAGCAGAGGGGCACTCCTCTCAGCCACCCAGCAGGCAGCAGGTAGTCCCAGACGGCGGTACCTCCTGGCACACAGCAGTCCTCTGGCAGTCCACGCAGCATCATCTTTTTTTTAAAATTGGGGTCACAGCCCCATCACTTATAGTCCATATGTCTTTGTTCTAGGGCACTTAAAAATATAATCACAAGTGCACAACACCCTCCATTCACAGTGTAAGACTTGGCTCCAGACACACCACAGGGGGGTGGAGCCAGTATTGTGGAAGGCAGGCACAGCCCTATTCAGGTGCAGGTGCTACTCCTCCCACCACTCCAAATGCAGACCAGGCCTATTCAGGTGCAAGGGATAACCCCTCCCGTTTCTCTAAATTCAGCCAAGGTCTATTCAGCCTAGTGCTGAGTCACCCAGGCAGGGCAGGACACACCTCAACCCCCCCAGGGTCTGTCTGGAGTGAATGCACATCCCCTCTCCCTTGTCAGTCAGAACCAGACGGTCAATACACATCAGGCAGGGCACAAAGACACATAGCACACAGAAATGCCCACTTCTAAAAGTGGCATTTCTAAAATAGTAATAATAAATCTGCTTTCACCAATAAGCAGGATTTATCACTGCTATTCCAAACATACCACACATGGTTACGCTACCCCTCTCATGTCAGGAATTACCACTGAAGCACATATCAGGGAATCCCCAATGCATCCCTATGAGAGGGCAGCCTCACAGCAGTGAGAAACCAAATAGGCTATTTGTCACTACCAGGACATGCCATACAGTTAAGTCACCTGTCCTACTTTTCCCCTACACTGCACCCTGCCTATAGGGCTAGCTAGGGCCTACCTTAGGGGTGACTGATATGTAGTAAAAGGGGAGTTGCAGACGTGGCAACCACTTTATATGCCACGTCACAGCAGCAGTAAACTGTGTGCGCAGGCCCTGCAGTGGCAGATGCCTGAGACAGGTTTGAAAGGCTACTTAGGTGGGTGGTGCAAGCAGCGCTGCAAGCCCACTAGTAGCATTTAATTTACAGGCCCTGAGTATATGGGATACCACTGTACAAGGGACTCACAGGTAAATTAAATATGGCCTTCTTGGAAAAGGTTAGCAACATGCAGTGCTTTTAACTTGAGCAAGCTCACTTTTTCAAATAAAGGGGGTAATACGACAGTGAGTCTTGACTTGCTTTTAATACCATTTGAGCACATGGTTCTTTGCTCAGCACGGGTTTCTTGGTTTGGAACAGTTGATTCCCTTTCTCTGTTTTCCTTGCTCTCCTTTTTGGACACTAATTCCTTTGTTCTAGTGAGTGGGTAACCGATGATGATATACGTGGGCACACTGGCGAGAACCTGCCGGTAGCCCTTTTGGTGTTGCATACGTGAGGTGCCCGCTCACTCTTTTCACTTACTTTGGTAGTAAGTTTTCTTCACTCACATGTTGTGACGGAGGGAATAGTTGGCGGGGTGGCTTAATCGACAGTGATTCTTCCTTTTTTTAAAGTACTGATTTCAGAGTTTGGGACTGCAGGCAATTGGACGGGGTGCCATAGTGGGAGTAAAAATGAAACTCACTTTTGATGCAGTGTCTGAAGGTGACAGTAAAGAAACTCTCATTTAGCCAGGTCTTTATTGTTTTGATAAATTAAATATGCCAAACAGGTGTAGACCACTCTTACCAAGTTTACAATAGAGAGCACATGCACTTTAGTGTTGATCAGCAGTGATAAAAGTGCCCAGAGTCATAAACCACCAACAACAGGTCAGAGAAAATACAGGAGGAAGGCAAAAAGTTCTGGGATGACCCTGCAAAAAGGGCCGAGTCCAACAGTTGTGAAGACTCTTGCGTGGAACAGTGACAAACTGATGGGCATGTCAGTAGCATATACAGAAGCAAACATATACAGAAGCTTGACATTCTTATTAATGCACTTTGGGCTAGACTCCTTCCCCCAAAACGCCCCACTTTGAAAGTGTATTTGGTACTAAGTTTAGATGAAAAATATTGTTATTAAATAGTGTCAGGATTCATAATGCATTAGCCAAAAATAACTTGTATATTGCCCACTGCATGCCACTGATGCACATTAATAGTCCTTAATTTAGCTGATAAGTTCAAAAGTATCAACAATACCGTATTGGCGAAGTGGGTTTATTTTATTAATAAAAAGGGGTTGTTTATGAGCGTATTCAGAGATCCTTCTGACATCCCATGAATTTGTCTTATTTCTTTGACATCTGGAAATATGCATAATCCTCAGGATCAATAGTGGTATTAGTCATCATTGGGTTACCTAAAACTAAACTTCTATGGCTTTAAATAATATGTTAAAAAATTACATGAATATGTTGTTTATTCATTTATAATCATTTCTATACTGCTTTTTATGCAACAATACACTGCCTTTTTTGCATCCAGAAAACCTGTGACTTCACAGTCAGATAATTTTCTGTCATGCTTTAGAAAGTGAATCACAATTGCAAGCAATACCCCTCTCCATCAATGCTATTTATTATGGCTTTATTTGTTGCATTTGTTTATGTTTTTATTTGTATGTATTTATGTTCATATGCTGAGCATTCATGCTGCCCTGAGAAGCTATCTCTTTAAGAGTGCAATCCTTCATTAGAAACATCATGCTGCCCTCCATTGGGTACCGTGGCCTCAGCGGAAGCATGATTCTCTAGCAGTAAGGCAGCACTCGAGGAGTGGAAGGAGACCAAGAGTTGGTTGTTGTCCTTATTACATCATCACATATAGTCCAAGACAGGTTTAAAAGCTGGTGATGAGTTCAGCCCTGTTCATTTGTTTATCCCCGAGTAGACCAGGTCATACATAAAACATGGTTAGGCTGACGGCACATTGGATGCGAGCACACCCCGCTGTATTGTTTTTGAGCACTGCAGTGTTATCAAAGAGCTTTGGAATGAAGGAACAGCGAATGGGCCTATACCTACAGGGCACACGGGGGGTATCAGATGCAGAATGGCGTGTTGCTGCAAAGGCAGAAGGTGCAGCGGTTTTGTGAATTCAGGAGAGGCCTAATTTATTTATGTTATTCACGTTATTGATCAATCTGCCCTAAGGCTGCTTGCGGATTGTTTTGTTGTTGTTTGAGAAGAGTGAGAGGTCTCTAGGAAGATTGCCGATCTTTGCACATTTCTGGACATTTTGTACTCGCTTGCTTGCAGGTGATTTGCTTTAAAGAATACGTTGCTTTTCACTCTTCAAACATAAGTCTAGTGTGGTTATCTCGGGTAAATAATTGTATTTTGCTGCTTTCTAACTATGCTCGTGTGAGGACAGTGAGAGTGCAGAGATTTTGAGAACTGTCCACCTTCACGTATATGTAGTTGAATTTCGTTTTTATCTCAAAATAGCAAGAGAAAGAAATATGAATAAAAATATATCTTTGGGGAAACGTTTCAGTGAGAATAACTGCCTTTGCTAACAGCAGATAAAACACATGAGATTTCAAAAGTTGTATTTTTTTAAGGGAACACACACACAAAAAGAACACACACATATGTGCTATACAAATTGACAAAGAAAGAGAAAAATAAGTGTCTAAATTGTCTATTAACCCCTTAACTGCTGCCCCCGCCCCCAGTGCTAAGTCCTTTTTTAGGTCGAGCCTGAGCCAGCGCGCAAGCGGTGCTCTGGCGATCTGGGGTAGGTACTGTACGGAGGTGAAGCCCCGCCCACATTTTTCATTGGCTTGTGTCTTTGTCCTTCCTAAATGCTGGCCTCTGATTGCTTAATAGGCTTGTTAGTCCCTCCTTATGACGGCTATGTCGTCATTTGTATCCTCCCATGGCTACTGGCCCCTTTACTTGATTGCTACACAGTTCTATATTTCCTGTTGTGCTTTACTTTGTTTCTGCCGTCCCTGGCCGAGGCACAAACCACGCTCAAGGCCCAGGGCGGAAAGCCGGCCATGCTGCCATGGATGCAGAGCCCCCCCGAGGCCCTGCAGCCTTCGCCGCCCTTTTCCCGCCTGCGGCACTGCATCGAGAACATGGACGGACTATGCTGCACACAGTGGAAGCAACGACCGCTGGTACAGTCGGCAAAATAATTCAGCAGTCTCAAACACTTTTGGTTGCACGTACATTATAACCTACTCGCAACCAGGAGCTACTTCGGCAAGCCGAGGCTTCCCTTGAAGCATATTTGAATTTCTTAGCACCATGTGTGAGCGAGCCTGGGCTCGCTAGTGTTGGGAGGTACGTGTAGGAGCTGGGACAAGTAAGAGCAGAGCGTTAGATATGGACTGGAGTTGGAGTTGCGAGGGGTAAGGAGTACAGGCCTGTGTGCGGCTGAGGCGGGGCTCGTACGCAGGCTCTGCTGCCGCAGTTCGCATTGAGCGAGAGGCCATCTACTCCCACGCACCCGAAATCCAGCAAATCACAGAGTTCTTTCTCTGCCCCTAAGGCAGCCATTCACTGTTGGTGATGCATTTGAGCAAAATCACAACGAAACCTGGAAACATGGAAATAATCGCATTCAGAAAATCCAGTCCTGAGCGTGAGTTAAACACAATCGGTTTCTTTGTTTAGTTGTGGAATGAGGGGAAGGAGTGTAATGGGAGGTGAAACAAGCAAAAGCTTTAGTCAGTACAGCAGTTGCTTTGCTTTCTGTTAAAAATAACAATATGGAGCAAGCGAAAAATAAAGATTTCAATTTAATACTCAGTCCGCACTTATCCGCAGCATGCACAAAAATGCCTACCCTGCCCTGACCCTGTCCTGCTGGAGCCCCCACCCCGAGGACTTGCACGGGGCCTCCGAGCAGCTGCTGCAGGGGCTGCGCCAGTGTCTAGCCAAAGGCTAAGGGAGTGTCGTTCAGCGTCCCGGAGCAGATGCAGTGCCCTGGTTTGAGCTTAAGAAACTTGTACAACATCACAGAGGGGGGATTACATTCCTTACCGCACATAGTGTATAGTGCCTGCTCGCGCCAAAAAGAGGGCTGGTGGCACAGTAAACCACAGGGAGAGGTGAAGGGCATGTGAAATGAATGAGTGGGAAGAAACACTATTCACAGGTCTGGCGCGCGCTCGTGTGTGTGTGTGTTTGTGTATGTGTGTGCGTATGTGCGCTCGGGGTGTGTGTGTTTGTGTATGTGTACATGTGTGTGTTTGTGTATGTGTCCGTGTGCTCGTGTGTGTTTGTGTATGTGCGCTTGTGTGTGTGTGTTTGTGTATGCAGTCGTGCGCTTGTGTTTGTGTATGTGTGTGCGTACGTCCGCTCGTGTGTGTGTGTGTTTGTGTATGTGTGTGCATACTTGCGCTCATGTGTATGTGTGTGCATACGTGTGCTCGTGTTTGTGTATGTGTGTGAGTCCGTGCGCTCGTGTGTGTGTGTTTGTGTATGCGGTTGTGCGCTCATGATGGTGTATGTGTGTGCGTACGTGCACTCGTGTGTTTGTGTATGTGTGTGCATACGTGCGCTCATGTGTATGTGTGTGCATACGTGCACTCGTGTTTGTGTATGTGTGTGCGTACGTGCGCTCGTGTTTGTGTATGTGTGTGCGTACGTGCACTCGTGTGTGCGTGTTTGTGTATGTGTGTGCATACGTGCGCTCATGTGTATGTGTGTGCATACGTGCGCTCGTGTTTGTGTATGTGTGTGCGTACATACGCTCGTGGGTGTCCTTTTAAATAACAGTGAGCTAGTGATTTACCCGATTTGGTATTTGTTCTCTACTTCATCTTGTTGCCTTCGCCCTCAGCCACCCCTTTTTCCTGCTCATTGCTCAAGAGTTAAACAATGGGCATTTTGTACGGTAACTTCTGTCAGCACATGAGGTCTGCTGGAAGTTTACTCTTTCTTTCTATGATCGGGTTTAAACCTGAACATTTTAAACGTCTCTAAGGCGGTGGTGTCCTGACCACTGGAAGTAGCAGCCAAGCCTTCTCCAGGGTAAAACCATGTTTGGGCTTTTTCACAAAACTACAAAAAGAGCTGTTTTCTGGCAAGCAATATCGATGTTGACGGCTTTGCATTCCATTTTTATTTCTATTATTTTTTTCTGTTTGCTATACTTTCACTCCTTGCTTTTGCTTTTCACCCCTGTTCGATGATTTGGCTACCCCACTTTGGGGCTGACTGGCATAAAAGATGTCCTTGTCACTGAAGCCTAAATAAAGTTAAACTTGTGTTGTTCTATCGTCTTCAATGAAGAGTACCAATAAATTAACTGCTTGTAGGGCCTGTTATTTAGAGAGCTCGGAAATGACAAAATGTTGCCACAATAATTTTTTTTAAAATACGTTATTATGAATGTCTAACAAATCAACTTTTTTTTTTTTTTCCAGCAAGTGCTGGAGTCTTGATTTGTGACATTTCGTGATGCTTTAATTTTGCCCTATTGTAAGATTGAACTGCTGTTTTGCTTACTTGCTTATATCCGTGTCAACCTGCATTTGTTCATATAATGGGTAGAGAATGTAGCCTACCAGCTAGAGCGGTCGACCTCGAAGCTGGGGAACCGGGTTCGAGTCTCTGCAAGGACGCTCAACATCCTGTGATTCTGGGCAAATCACTTAATCTCCCCGTGCCTAACAAAATAAGGGGCATATTATCAACGAGGCAATAAACAATTATCGCCGCTTTTGCGTCCGTTTTCGGACGAAAAGCGGCGATAATTTTATCGCCTAATCAGCAAGGTCACGCTGTCGCATGAATCCTTGCATTATCGCCCTTTCCCCCAACGCCCATCTTTGCATCTCTAATGAGATGCAAAGTGGCGTTACTGGCGTGCCCAGGATGGACTACGTTGCAAATATCGCTGATGTTCACATCGCGATATTTACAAGGCAGCCCACATGATTTTAGCAGAGGTTAGATTTTGGCGAAAACGGCCGTTTTCGCCAAAATCTAACGTCTGCTAAAATCCTGACTTAGCCATCCCTAACATAGGGGTGGATTCTGCTGATACGACCACAGGGTCGTATCAGCAAGGATTATCGCCGTTTTGCAGGGAACATCGCTGGAAAACCAGCGATGTTCCCTGCAAAACGGCGATAACCTCGCTATCTCTGGAATTTTTATCGCCCTGGAGAAGCGTGTTGTTAATAACGCGCTACCAGGGCAATAATTTCCAGAGATAGCCAGCGATAAGAAATCTATCGCTAAGCACGGCCAGCGATAATTATCGCTGGCCGTTGATAATATGCCCCCACATGTGTCCGTCTGTAACGAAACTGGTGCTCTTTTAAAGCGCTCTGGTACTCAATACCTTCGGGTCAAGTTCGCGGTACATAAAACTCCCCCCCAAAAAATATATCATCCAATGGAAAATGTGATCCCTTATAAGAAGGAGACTGCCGGAAACCATTACCCAGCACCTATGTTGGTGCGTACTTTGCTATTTTCATAGTCTGCCAACAATCATAGTTTCTAGCTTAAACATAACTAAAGGCCCAGAAATGAATGGCTGGCTTAAATGTCTTTGATAATAATGCGTCTTGGAAAGAACAGCTTTGAACTGGGGTGTGCTTGTCGGTTTTCTTGACTTCCTGCTTTTGGTCATTCTCTTTGGTCCACAGTGTTTAATATGAATATATCCAGTGAGCGTTGCTGCCCCATTTCGAACAATTAGGGCAGTTTGTGACCCTTTAGAAGAGAGACCTAAAAATGCATAAATATGGGCAGACATCTATGAGGTGCTCTAGTATCCCGTTCCTGGATGTTCTTTAAAGCTGCTTCTTGAGTAGTTACTGAGCTATTGTGTCACTGCCTTGTCTTGGGTTTGGAGATCACTCTAAACTCCTCTGTACCCGTTTATTTGCTATTTTCTTGTGGCCGTCCCTACAATCTGTGACAATGGCTTCTATCTGGAATATAATGTATGTAATGTGTTTTCATCTACTGTACAGTCACCTCTCAATCACGCTTGCACTCCTGGACCTGGATAGCGTTACAAAGCCCATAAACACAAATTATATAATAGTATTAGCATCACCTTGTCCTATATGTGCCTGCTCTGAAAGACTTTAGTTTTTACAAAAAATATTTGAATTTGTTTTGCCAAAAAGGGCAATGGGGTACTCTTTTAATTGCTTGCAAGAAACCAACGGCATCCATCAGTGCTTCTGGAAGAGGATCTAAAAGCTACAGCATAGGATTTGGAGTTAGCTTTTGGGAAATGGAACTATTCATGGAAAACACTTAAAAACACAAACATTTAAATAACTTTTCTATTAAATAGTTTGCTTCATTATTTGACTCTGTGCAAACAAACACACAGAATGCCATGGTAAATGGTGATTGAGAAAAGAAGGAACAGTGAGATACACCACTTGAAGAGCAGGCAGGCCACTTGTAAGACATTCTGAAAAGCTATGAAATCTGTACGTTTTATCCCTTTGTCTATAAATTGTCTGGCCTGGGGATGGGTACATCTGCACACATATTTGTACCTGGTGTTTGGAATTCCAGCTACTTTTTGAGCTTGCAACATCTTAGATGGGCTATCAGTAATATGTTCTTCTCCTAGCTCTTATAGACCTCATAGAATCTATAGTTATGTTATGTTAATGTTCCTTTAGTAAACCACACCATCACCATCAGTTTCACGGCGCTATTAACTGGAAGGGGGAGACTTACCAGGTCACTAAAGTCTGGGCTGAGATTCAATCCATAAAAGGCTGCCTAAAGAGCATGGTTTTCAAGTGCTTTCTGAATTGAACGTAGTTATTTTCCGAAGGCAAATGCAGTGGAAAGGAATTCCTGAGTGTGGGGGCCATCACCAAAAAACTGTGTCCTCCTATTCTTGCCCTTCTGTATTTCGGACTGACTAGAAGATTTAGGCCATTTTCCTCAGTACACATCCTGCCACATATTTCCTAATTTTATTATTAAGGAATTGAGATGCCAGGTTGTGATAGGCTTTCAGTGTTAAGCAGCACAACTTGAGCTGAACTCTGTCTTCTTAGTAGCAATGAAGTGGTTTTAGCGCCGGAGACACACGAGCCTTCCTTGGCAGTTGAGGAATGAGATGAACTGCCAGATTTCCAATGACTTGAAAATTTGCGGCTCTGACAGGGACCCTAGGTAGAATTAGAATAGTCTAATTTTGGCAGGATGGTGGCCACTATCACAGATTTAAGAGTTTCTTGTGGTAGAAGGCATGCTAGTTTCCTGATGGATTTCAAACAGAAGGCACAGCTCAATGTAACAGCACCTACCACATATTTGATCGGCAAATTGGATGTTTGCAACTCTAGTCTATAGCCTCTCATCGTGCCATAATTGATCTCAAAACACGTTGGGTCCAGTTTAAGCATCTTGTTAAATAAGTGCATTAATTTAAGATACTAGTCTTGATTTAGTAGTCCTCAAGATTAAGAATTTATGGGGATACAAATTGAGATTCTAGCAATTTATAATGTTGCTGAAGTGCTTTGCCCATGCTTTTACTCTTGTGAATGTGACCCTTGTATACTAGGAAGTTCGGAACCATGGAACTGGAACTGTGAGTAAATACTGGCATAATTCACAACTAAACATTGATGGGTAATGATTCGCAATGCTAAGTACATCAAGATTTTCTTTTTGCAGTGGATGTTTTTGCCACTACAAGAATAGCCACTATGTCACTTGACTATTACACATGCTATACTGCGTGCTTCATCTAAACTGTAGCATTATCCGTGCTGTTCTGCTCGAAGAGATCCAGTGAATGCAATGCTTTTTGTGTTTATAATTGTTCCGAATTGGTAGCAGTCTTCTCGACTGTTGATGGTATGTTCTGCATCGTTTTGGATTTCTGTACTACAGATTCTATCCCGGACACCTTGTTACTGTCCAGTAGACTGAATGTGACCACCTAAAAGCGAGATCCTTTGGTCTTGAGTCTCCTCACAGACATTGAATTAGGTCGAGCTTGGGCAGTGCCATGCAGTAGTGGAGTATGGCTTTGAAGCCCCGCCCACTCTCCGCCCATATTTTTAATTGGCTTTTGGTATTGTCCTTAATAAATGGTGGCTTTAGAGTTGTTGT
The DNA here is from genome assembly GCA_963921515.1 of Calotriton arnoldi. Lineage (NCBI taxonomy): Eukaryota > Metazoa > Chordata > Amphibia > Caudata > Salamandridae > Calotriton > Calotriton arnoldi. The sequence continues at coordinate 303,633 of CAWUFW010008236.1, read as the reverse complement.
TAGCCTTGTTAGTTCCTCCTTGGTACCACCGTGTCTGCATTTGTTACCTCCCTTAACGACTGGGCCTTTTACTGGTGTTCTTACATGGTCTGCTTTATAAGTTGGTGAGCACTATTTTATTTAATGCTCTACCCCTATTCCACCCACTACCTCACAGCACGCCGCCCGCTTTTATTTATATTTTTAACAATGGCGGTCTGCTTTAACTATAGCGGCCGTGTCTTTTTAATTTATTTTAGCACTGTCCTCATTTAGCGGCCGCACTTATTTATTTTGTTTACTAGCAACGATGCAGCGCTTTCACAATTATAAAGGCCGCGCCCCTTTCTTTACACAAACTGCGTCTAAAGAAAGGCACGCGGCTGACATTAAAGTGAAAGCTTGGCATGGGCGCTTTTACCAACAACAAAAAAACATCTGTTTGTCAACTTGACAAACAGATGCTTTTTTCTGTCAAAGCCCCCATGTAGCGGTTTCATTTTAATGTCAGACACGCCCCTTTCTTTGGACGCAGATTGTCTAAAGAAAGGGGCGTGGCCTTCATGAATGTGAAAGCGCTGCATGTGCAATGCAATAGGTCTTGCATTTGCGAGTGTTTAAGCTATTGCATTGCCAATAACTTAAACTCTCGTTAATGCGAGACCTATTGCATTGCAAATGCTTGTTGTCTACTTGGGGTAGTTCGAGTTTGGGGATCCATAACATTTTTCCCACAAAAGCTATCCACGCCACATTTGAGTCCTTTTTTCCAATATAATAGGGATTCTAAAGGTACCCAAGGTTTGTGGATTCCCTTGGAGGAACTGAGAAAATGAGCAAAGTATAGCTAAATTTGACTTTTTGGGGAAAAATAGGAAAAAAATGCTCCAGAATTTTTTTTCCTGTTTTTTGTTCTCCTAAAAATGGCAGCAAGAAATAGTTTGCTGTGCTAAAGTCACCATCTTGTTGGCTTTCAGGAACATGCAGAGCTGAATAAAAAAACTATATTTCTATCACAGTTTTGGCATTTTTCAAAGAGGTAGCCCATTTTTTTTAATTTTTATGCCCTCAACCTACTTCCAGTTTGTGGTGGAAATCAGTGTGAAACCCTTGGGTGATCCAGGAAAGCTATAGATTTCGACAAAGTAGATACAATTCCGAATTCAGCAAGGGGTCATATGTGTAGATCCCTCAAGGTTCTCCCACAGAAACGAAGGGCTTGGTTTAATTCTTGGCGGACGGGTTACTCCGTCACAATTGTGACGACTATCCCATCCACCGAAATATAAATCCCATAGGATATAATGGGATTTATATTTTGGTGGGCAGACTATCCTTCACTGTTTTGACAGAGTAACCCGTCCACCAAGATCTCAATCAGGCCCTAAATATTGAAATAAAGAAATATTGAAAATAAGTAGGAAAAACCACCCATTTGTGACAACATTCTCATCTGTAACTTTTTGTTATGATGTCCAATTTACAAGAGCAATATACCATTATGTTGGCTAACCCCTTCTGGTTGCTGGAATATATAGGGTTTATAGGTTCTCCAAGAACCAAGGCACCTAGAGCCAACAACTGAGCTGTATTGTATAATTGTTAATGAGTATAGACCAATTCATATGGTGAAATATGTATTTTTTTTATTATGTACCGGGGAAGTTGAGGGTCAGGTGACTTGTGTGGCTTTCTCCAGGTTTGTTTACCCAGAATCCCCTGCACACCCCAAAATGTAACTAAAAAACCCATTTTACTCACATTTCTGTGATGGAAAGTTCTGAAATCTGGGTGAGTCACAAATTTCCCTCCACCCAGCATTCCCCCAAGTCTCTCAATAAAAATAGTGCCTCACTGGTGTGGGTAGGCCTAGTGCCCGTGGCAGGAAATTGGTCCAAAATGCAACATCGATACATCATTTTTTTTCACTCCTAACTGACCTTTTTTTTTTTTTATAAATGTTTTTATTATTTTTTTAAAGAACAGAATAATCAGCAGGTATGTCTCACATAACACCCATCTATTACAATAAGTAACAATCGTAATTGGTAAGGATACAGAATTCACGCCATTGCACTTCTTCTTCATGGCACCCATGTCATTTTCTCCCCCCCGCATTAGGTATGTCCCAGGTCCCTCAAGTGTTCGTGGATTCTGGAATATTGAACCCCTGCCGTCATGTCGCCGTTGAATGAATTGTATTGCGTCTGTTTCCTCGTCTTCCATCTCTAAATTATAATAGCTCAACCATGGCTGCCAAACTTTGCAGAACTTTCTCGGGCACCCCCTTGCTTTATATACCTTTTTTTCTGCACCCATATACATGTACATACCGGTCCGCCACTCTTTCATGGTGGGGAGTTCTGCTCTCCCCCTGTATCTGGCTATGTCTCGCTTTGCCACTACGAGTCCTAGGTTACTTAGCAAAAGCTTATATCTGATGATGTCAATGTCTGTGTGGATGCCTAGAAGAGCATACTTAGGGTCTAACAGGATTTGTGTTCCTAGTACGTTATTCAGTTCTTGTATTATCTGTGTCCAATATCTATGTATTAGTTGGCAATCCCATAGAGTATGTGTGAAGGAGCCGCACTCCGTTTTACAACGCAGGAAGTCTGGTGTCTCTGCCCTGCCCATCGCGTGGAGCCTCGCCCTGTCGTAGTACACCCTGTGTAATATTTTAAACTGAATTAGTCACAGCCTAAGCTTAATCGCCACTTCTCTGGGGTGCATTAGGGCCGTCTCCCAGTCTATGTCTTCCAGTGTACCTACGAGGTCTTCCCATTTGCTTCTAAGTGTTAGCAAATTATCGGGCATGTTATTTATCAGGGTTTTATAGGTCCAGGAGACTGCTTTCCCTTATATCTCCTCCTGTAGCAGCCGGCCTTCTAATGGGTCATATTCGGGAATGTCTACAATGTCAGGTTTTTGCGTTCTCCAGGCATGTTGGAGCTGAATGTATTTATAATGTTGTTTGTCTGTTAGATTATATTCTGTTTGGAGTTCTGCAAAGGTTATCAGGTTGCCTGCCTTATTATGTCTCCCAGGGTGGTAATCCGGATTGTGTCCCATCCTTTGAGCCCACGTAATTTCGCTAGTTCCGGCAGTTGCTTACCCTCCCATAGGGGTGTAGACCTAGTTAATCTTTTTTCCCATTTCATCTGACGTTCAGCTTCCCTCCATGCCTCAATCACCCTCTGTGTGGCTGGCAGCAGGCTCCGCACTACATGGCCCCCGTATATGTAATGCAAATGGGAGTGTTTTTGGAATTGGAGTCTCTCTAGGGCGTATGTAGGGTGTTCTCTGGGCGCATGTTCCCATTCATTAATTACTGTAAGGTGTGCCGCTCTATAGTATGCCCAGATATCCGGCAGCGCAATTCCCCCATTATATTGGCTGCGTTGCAGCGTTTGTATCGCTACTCGGGGGTGGCCTCCGTCCCACAGTAATGTGCGCATATCGTTGTTTATCGCCCGAAAAATTACCTCCGGTATTTTGCAATATGTATTCTGGGGGATATACAATAACTTAGGTAACGTGACCATTTTATACATGGCTGCTCTTCCAAGTATTGTCAAAGGAAGGCGTCGCCACCTGACTACATCCTTTCGGAACTCCGCTAAGACTCGCTGAATGTTATGGGTGAGGCAGTCTGTCAAATTTGTGAGATAAAAAGTCCTAGATATTTAAAGCCATCTTCCGCGATGGGATGACGCACCAGCACAGAGTGTATATCAATGTGACCGCCGATGGGGTATATATTTGACGTCCCCCAATTAATATTGTATCCTGCCTGCTTACCATATTCTTTGACTAGGTTGAATATGATGGGGAGTGACGTATCAGGGCTGGTTATATACAGTAGGATGTCATCTGCATAGAGAGAGATTCGTTCATCCATTAACTGTCCCTCGGCATCCTGGAACCCTTTGATATCTGGATGTGCTCTGATTAAGCATGCTAATGGTTCCAGCACAAGTGCAAAGAGCAGGGGGGACAGCGGGTAACACTGCCTGGTTCCTCGCCGGATGGGGAAATCGGCTGATTTAACTCCAATAACCTTGACTCTGGCTCTGGGATTTGTGTATAGTATATCGACCCATGCCCGGAAGTTGCACAGAAGCCTAATTTTGCAAGCACTTGTCTCATAAAAGGCCAGTGGACAGTATCAAAAGCTTTTTTGGCATCAAGTGACAGGAGTATCTGGGGAGCATCTCTCTCTTTTGCCGTGTTCAGCCAGTTTGCTAGTCTACGAAGGTTGAGGTGTGTGGCCCGTTTGGGCATGAAGCCCGACCGGTCTCTATGCACCAGTGATGTGATGACCGTCAATAGTCGTGTGGCAAGTATGGAGGCTAACACCTTGGTTTCAATATTTAAGAGCGAGATTGGGCGGTAAGAGCCACAGTCTTCTGGGCGTTTGCCCAGTTTTGGTATGACCACCACAGTGGCCTGACAAAGATCCGGAGGCAGCGCCCCCTCATCTTTTGCAGCTAAAAACATATTTAGTAGGCGGGGCCAGAATGCTATTGTTTTTTTTAAAGAATTCCCCAGGCAGCCCATTTGGGCCTGGAGCTTTGTTTAGCTATGGCGGCTTGGACTTCTTCTAGGGTGAGCTCTGCCTCCAGAGCCTCCGTGTCCTCTCACTGCAGGGTGGGCATGTCTATGACCCCAAGATAGTTTCCTATACTATCCTCATCCACCATCGGCCTGGCCTCATAGAGATTAGTATAGTAACGCGCGAATGCTTCCGCTATTGCCTTTGAACGTGGTATGTCATGCGCCCGCCTCCACTATCTGGTTTACCGAGTTTACTTCCCTTTCCTTCCGGCTTAACCAAGCTAGGAGTTTCCCTGCTCTATCCCCCGACTCATATAGTCTGTGCTGCGTGGCCTGGATTTGAGTCTGGACTTCTCTGTCTATCAAAGCCCGAAGTTCCCTACGTGTGACCTCTATCTGTCTGAGCATAGCTGCCTCATTATCCAGTGTTATATTGCTTTCTAATTCTAAATGTTTATCTTCTAGGTTTTCTATTTGTAACGTTTCCCCCCTTCGTTTCCGTGCTATTATATCCTGCAGTCTACCTCTGTGGACCGCTTTGTAGGCCTCCCACAGGGTGGCCTCCGAGGACATGGAGCCTTTGTTTTCTTGGAAAAATAATTTGGTCATTGTTACTATTTCGTCACGCAGCTACCATGCGTTCAGCCTCCAGTCCAATCGTTGTCCGCGCTCCTTTCCCCCCACTTTTAACCTCAACGGTGAGTGATCTGAGATACCTCTTGCTAGGTATTCTGCTTCATCTATAGCCTGAATCTCCCGTGATGGAGCGAAAAGGTAGTTGATCCTAGAGAAAGTCTTGTGTGCCCCTGACAAATAAGAGTATCTACGATCTAATGGATGATGCTGGCGCCAGAGGTCTGTCAGTCCCAGTGATCTCACAAACTCCGCAAGTGGGGTAGGAGTACGGGTGCTGGTCGATGCATGGGATCTGTCTAAGCTTGGGTTCACAACGTCATTGAAGTCTCCCCCTATAATATGGGTTGAGGAGTCTGAGTCTAATAGTATATTGGCGACTGCGTTCAGAGTCTGGGGCTGCAGTCGTGGCGGGGCATAGACACTGAGAAGGGTAATCTCTTGCCGTCCCCATGTACCCTGGACCGTGGCATAGGTTACGTTAGGGTCCACCCAGGTCTTAGTTATATGGAACGGCTGGGTTTTCCTAATGAGGATGGCCACCCCCGTGTCCCGGGAGAGAATCCAGAGTGCGCCAGCGTGGCGTAGGCCCCCCTCCCTATAAACGCACATTGGGTACCTTGGAGATGGGTTTCCTGTAGGAGGACGACATCAGGCTTGGTTCTCTTAATATATATATTGACTAGTCCCCTCTTGATCTTACTGCCTAATCCATTGACATTCCATGTCAATACTGTATATGGTGTGTCATGCATTGCGTATATAATTTGTGTGAATCGCATGAGGAACAGTACCAAGCCTGCCAGCCCCTCTCCCCCTGTTCCTGGCCCTGCATCCTGAGAAGTCCTGCTGCTCCTGGAATTGGAAACCTATTAAATCTAGAAACTCCGAACTTCCCCTCCCCCCTCCCTTATCTCCCCTCCCCACTTTCTCCCACACCCTACGCCCAACCCTTCAACTGTCAACATGACAACTAAGCGTATGTGTCGTCTGAGAAGTCTGTCGGTCCCACCCTTCACCACCCGCCTGCCCCTAAAAACTAAACAAAACAGTAAAGGGTATTGTCTAACTGACCCTTTTATGCAAAGTGTGTAGCTGTGGATTTTGGACCATGACTCAATCTGCACCTAGGACATCCTAGCAAACTTGGAAATTTTTGAAAACTAGACACCGGGAGAAATCTAGGATATGGTGACTTGTGTGGATCTCCCCAGGTTTCTTTTTACCCAGAATTCCTTGCAAACCTCAAACTTTAACTAAAAAACAAATGTTCCGCAAAGTTTAGTGATGGATAGTTCTGGAATCTGCAGGGAGCCACAAACTTCCTTCCAACTAGCATTACCCCAAGTCTCCCAATAAAAATGGTACCTCACTAGTGTGGATAGACCTATTGTCCGTGGCAGGAAACTGGCCAAAACGCAACATGGATACATCACATTTTTCCACTCAAAACTGACCTTTTTTTTGCAAAGTGGGTAGCTGTGGATTTTGGGCCCTACTTCAGCAGGCACCTAGGGAAACATAGCAAACCTGACATTTGTTTTAAAACCAGACATCTGCGGGATCGAGGGTGGGGTGACTTGTGTGGCTCTCACCAGGTTTCTGTACCCAGAAACCCTTGCAATCCTCAACTTTGACTGAAACACATTTTCCTCACATTCCTGTGATGGAAAATTGTGGAATCTGTGGGAAGCCACAAACCTCCTTCCACCCAACATTCCCCCGAGTCTCCCGATAAAAATCGTACCTCACCTGTGTGGGTAGGCCATGTGCTCGCGGCAGGAAGTGGCACAAAACACAACATGGATCCATCACATTTTTCCACTCAAAACAGACTCTTTTTTTGCAAAGTTGGTTGCTGTACATTTTAGGCCCTAGCTCAGCCGGCACATAGTGAAACCTGGCTATCCTGCACATTTTTTAAAACTAGACTCCTCGGGGAATATTGGGTAGGGTGACTTGCATGGCTCTCACTAGGTTTTGTACCCAGAATTCCTCACAAACCTCAAGCTTTTGACTGAAAAAAGCCTCTCTCCACAAGTTCTGGAATCTGTGGGGAGCCACAAACTTCCTTCCACACAGCATTTCCCCAAGTATCCCGATAAAAATGGTAGCTCACTTGTGTACATATGCCTAGTGCCCACGGCAGGAAAGGGCCTAAAATGCTACATCGATATATCACATTTTTCCACTCAAAACTGACACCCTTTTGCAAAGTGGGTAGCTGTGGATTTTGGGTCCAAGCTCAGTCGGCACCTAGGGAAACCTAGCAAACCTGATTTTTTATTTAAACTAGACACCTGGGAGAATCCAGAGTGGGATAACTTGCGTGACTGTCATCAGGTTTTTATTTACCCAGAATCCCTTGCAAACCTCAAACTGTGACTAGAAAACAAACTTTCCTCAGATTTCTGTGATGGAAAGTTCTGGAATCTGCAGGGAGCCACAAACTTCCTTCTACCCTGCAATCCCCCGATAAAAATTGTACCTCACTTGTGTGGATAGGCCTAGTGTCTGCTACAGGAAATGGCCCAAAGTGCACCACTGCGTATATATAATCTTTCTACTCAAAACAGACCTTTTTTATACAAAGTGGTTAGCTGTGGATTTTGGGCCATAGCTCAGCCGGCACCTAGGGAAACCTAGCAAACTTGTACATTTGTGAAAACTAGATACCTGGGGGAATCTTGGGTGGGGTGGCTTGTGTGACACTCATCAGTTTTTTTTTACCCAGAGTCCCATGCAAACCTCAACTTTTGGTTAAACAAATCGCATTTTCCTCACATTTCTGTGATGGAAAGTTCTGGAATCTTCAGGTAGGGTGAGCATCCTTCCACCCAGCACTCCACCAAGTCTCCCAATGAAAATGATTCCTCACTTGTGTGGGTAGGCCTAGTCTCTGCTGTAGGAATTGACCCAAAACACAACATGAATACATCATATTTTTCCACTTAGAACTGACCCTTTTTTTGCAAAGTGGGTAGCTGTGCCATAGCTCAGCCGGCACCTAGGGAAACCTAGAAAAGTTGAACATTTTTGAAGAGTAGACACCTGAGGAAATCGAAGGTGGTGTGACTTGTGTGGCTTTCACCAGTTTTTTTTTTACCCGGAATCCCTTGCAAACCCCGAAATTGGACTAACAAACACATTTTCCTCACATTTCTGGGAGGGAAAGTTCTGGACTCTGCGGGGAGCCACAAACTTACTTCCACCCAGCATTCCCCCAAGCCTCTTGATAAAAATGTTACCTCACTTGTGTGGGTAGGCCTAGTGTCCGCGGCAGGAAAATGGCCCAAAAAATGCAACATGATATATTTTCCACTCAAAACTGAACCTTTTTTGTAAAATGAGTAGCTGTGGATTTTGTGCCCTAGCTCAGCGGCACTTAGGGAAACCTAGTGAACTTGAATAGTTTGAAAAATAGACACCTGGGGAAAACCAGGGTGGGTTGGCTTGCGTAGCTTTAACCCATTTGTTTCCAAAGAATCCCATGCAAACCTTAAACTTTGACTAAAAAACAAGTTTCTACACATTTCTGGGATGGAAAGTTCTGGAATCTGTGGGGAGCCACAAACTTCATACCACCCAGCATTCCCCAAAGGGCCATAGCTCAATCGGCAATTATGGAAACCTAGCAAACTTGAGCATTTTTTTAAAACTAGACACCTGGGGAATCCAGGGTGAGGTGACTTGCGTGGCTCTCATTATGTTCTTTTACTCAGAGTCCCTGGCAATCCTCAAACTTTGACTAAAATCACATTTTCCTCACATTTCTGTGATGAAAAGTTGTGGAATCTCTGGGAAGCCGCAAACTTCCTCTCACCCAGCATCCCCCCTTGTATCCCAATAAAAATCGTACCTCAGCTGTGTGGGTAGGCCCAGTGCCTGTGGCAACAAATGGCACAAAACGTAAAATGGCTACGTAACATTTTTCCCCACAAAACTACCCCTTTTTTTACAAAGGGGTAGCTGTGGATTTTGGGCCACAGCTCAGCCGGGACCAAGGGAAACCAAGGAAACATGCAGACTAGTAGTTAGAGGAGTTCAGGGGTGCATGACTTGTGTTGCTCTCATTAGGTAATTTTACCCAGATAATTTTTCAAATGTCAAACGTTAGTAAAAAACCCGCATTTTCCTCACATTTTTATGACGGAAAGTTCTGGAATCTGTGGGGAGCCAAAAATGTCCCACCTCCCTGAGTTTCCACATGTCCTCCGATAAGAATGGTACGTGTGGGTGATCCAAGAAACTGTGAAACAATAGGCCCTAAATTGTTACATTAATATATACGAAATAGGGTTAGCTGTGGTATTTGGGGTGGTGCTGTAGCTCCATCCATGCAAACCTACAAAACACAGACATTTTTGAAAACTAGATAACCAGGGGATTCCAGGTTGGTGTGCCTTGCATGGAGCCCACAAGGTTTTTTTACCCACAATACCCTGCACACCTCAAACTTTGCCTGAAATCATGCATTTTCTAACATTTCTGTGATAGAAACTACCAGAATCCACAGGGATCCACAAACCTACTACCACCCAGCATTACCCCACTTGTGCTGATAGAAATTCTTCATCACTTGTGCACCTGGGCCTAGTGGTTGTGACAGGAATAGATGAAACCACTATCGATGGAAGTCCCCTCACAAGGGCTCCCAGGGGCAAATTGGGGCAAACCTCCTGTCTGTGCTGGGGGGCAAAATGACTGGTTTGTTCCTTTTTGGGGGTGGGGATGTTACCAATGGATGAGTGCAACACCTGCACCACTTTCTTTTGCCCCAAAAGCAAAATCCCTGATGTCAGGGTTTCAGGTGGACTTTTTACCCACTGTGGGGCATATTTGGGAAATCTCCCCAATTGAGACAAAACTCCAACCTTTCCCCAGGGTGGCAGAAAGACAAAACTGCCCATTCTGGGGAGGGGCTATTGCTTGATTCCAGAGTAGACTACAGTCCCCCTTTTGTTTGTTTTGGCCCACAGTGGTCAGCCCCCACCCTTATATTTATTTTTTTCATTGACCCTGGTGCTTAATGGGTTTTCTCCCCCCACAGGAGGGCTGATTGGGGGTATGTGAGAAACCAGGGCTTTGTGCAGTGCCCCCCACTTTTTGCCCCTATTTTAACTACTAGATTCTGGTATTCTGACTCTGATTGTGCCCTGGTCTCTGTTACCCAGACCCAGGGCCTGTGCTCTGTGTAAAAGGTACATGGTAATTAGGTATAATTACAATTGGCACTAACAACCTACCTGTAAATCCCTAGTTTATGGTAGGGCATGTAGGTTTAAAGGCCCGGCAGATTTAATGCACTAAGTGTGCACAGATGTGTTTCCGGCTCTCATTTTAAAAGCCAGCCCTGTTGTGCAGGCTGCTTTTAAATTTAAATTATATACAAATTTGACTTTGGAATTAAAGGTACTTCCAAAGTCTTAAACTACCATATTTTCGCATATTAGTCACCCCTAGGTGCCCCTTGGGTAGGGTACCTTGTAACTATAAGCAGGGACATTATAAAAGATATTTTATAAGCCCTGGTTAGGGAAAAACTGCCACTTTCATTTTTCCCATTGTAGTGCATTAGCTCCATAGGCTAATATGGGAAGGCTTTATTAAACTTTAAGAAAGTCTAATTATTGACAGGAGTGAGCCAAAAAAGCTACTTCAAAGTGTTGAAATAATAGTTAGAATAGATCCAACAACTTGCCAGCGGTAGATTTATTATAACTATACAGAAATAAACTTAAAGAACTTGCTTTTCTGTTGTACCAAAATCCAGCCTTCTAGCGGCCTCTCCTGATTGGTCAGCATCTGACAGGCTGAGCCAAACTGCTCTGGTGAGGTGTGATAAGGTCTGCCTTGAGACAAAGGAGACATCTGGTGGGAGGCAAACTGCTGCTGCCAAGCACAGGACCGGAAGGGGCTGGGTAGCCATACTGGTCCTCCAAGTAGAATGAAATTTTAGGGCAGGAACATGCCCCCCATTTCCCGCATCCCCAGCCAGGTGGGAGCCCCAGTAACTGAATTAACATAGGGGCTGGACGGGTAGTGTTAGGGAAAGATAGCCCAAGAAGCAACTCCGCGATCTGGAACCTGGGATTGGTGTTGTGAACCCTCAAAGACCCAAAAGAAGCATCTGGGGAATAAAGAAGGACTGCCCTACTGGACCCTTGAACTGCACACAGAAGGCTTCACAACAAAAGGACTTTGCCTGTCTTGCAAGATAAGGAGTGGGGTCCCTGATCAGCAACGGGTAGAAAAGTGCTGGAAGGGCTACCTGCAACATCAACAATGAAAACAAGTTCAGCTGACAAGCTTCACCTGGACTTTACTTGGATTGACCAGGTGCACTGACCCGAGCTATGAGTCAGAGGAAGTAAAATGACCACAAATCTTGTTTTACTTTCACTTTTACTACAATGATATCAGCACACCCTGTGCTTCAATCGTCATTACAGTAGAAAACAAAACACTCAGGCTGCTAGGGAAGTTCTTCCAAAGCAGCCCGAGCTAAGAATAAAATAAAGGACTCCCTCTGGGGCAGAGCACCAGAGGGGCCTTTATATATCTTCCCAGTGCCGGCCAATTGACTACAGACAGACTGGGGAGATAGTGCAGGTGTCGACCATTGGCCAACACCCACACTCAAAGGGTTAATGGTCGGACCAAACATGAATTATATATAGGTTAAGTAATATTAACATATTTCTTAAGTAGTGCTGAACATTGTAGTTTTCTAGTGCCCAAGCACTGTAAATCACAAGACCTATGAATATCCAGTTTAAAGGTACTCAGTTTATCACTATCAGAAAGACTAAAGATTAAGATGGCTCTGTTGTGACTGTAGCCAACAGACCCAAGAGGCAAATCAGAGCTTCTGAACCCTTGGCTGGTGCTGTCTACCACTTTGCTGCATCAAGAAACATTTCTGGAAGTAAGTTTGAAAGTGTTACATCGTGTGTGACCTGAACTCTTGACTTTGTTCCATTCCAGTGCAACCTTTTTTAACCCTTTGAGTGCTATTTGCTTCTAAGCACTAGTTTTACTTTAAAAAAAAATCCATATCTCTGATTCCCTACATTGGATTTTTGTTGTTTTGGTGTCATTTTAATCATACAAATATTGCCTATTTTTAGAAATTGGTGTTGGATTTTTATTGTTTGTTGTGTCTTACTCATTTACTATATTGGTATTTTTCAATGCTTTACACACCTGTCTCCTAAGTTAAGCCTGTCTGCGCACAGCCAAGCTACCAAGGGTTGAGCAAGGAATAATGTATTGAGGACTTGACTGGACCTTATTGGTGATTGTGGTGTTATTACTGGCTGTAGGTACCTACCTGCACTTACTAAAAAACACCTTCCAACATTTGATGATCAGCTTTGAGGATAGTGCTTGACCACACCATACAGCAGTTAAGTGAAGATCTTTAAAAATCAACAGATTGATCTCAAACAAAAATTGATTACTTATTTAAATTTGGACTAACTTGTTAATTACTTCATTTTCTATTTTTCTAACTTGTTCTTGTGTTCAATTGGTGCCAACGTTTTTTGTTGTGATCCACAACTAGGGATATCATTGAGCTTGATCTGGCTAACCTAACTAACCTCACAGAGACTGAGCTTAGGGTATAGTGTAGGGACAAGGGGCTACCTGTTGCCAATAGATTTAGGAAAGCAGAAATTATTAAGTCCCTTAAGGCCTGGGTAGAGTCAGCTTCAGGGAATGAAGGGGGGAGGATGACCCCTCCAACAACCTCCAGGTAGAGGATGACAACGTTTATCTTGCCTCTAATACTAGGTTCAGACACTTACCTAATGGAAGGATGGAAAACTCCCCCACAGAGGACCCAGAGGTGGCCCTCAGAAGGCAAGAGCTGAGGCTCAATAGGCATACATAACTGTAGAGATGGAAAGATGCACCTAGCTAAAGAGAAATGGACAGTGGTGAAAGCAATAAGGAATGGTAGTAGCGAAGAAGAGGAAGATGAAGGGATGCCCAGGGGTGGTGGGTTTGCTCCTTGACCTCCCAAGTGGATAGCTCCCAAATAATAGAAAGGGAATGATATTGATAAATGGCTGACAGCATTTGAAAGGGCCCTCTAGATGAGAAGGGTGCACTTCAAATAATGGGGTTCACTCCTGTGGGAGTTGATCCCAGTAGCTGGGAGATATAGACTCCTGACTCTAGAGGGGGAAGCAGCAGAATCTTACTACCACATGAAGCAGTGTCTGATCAGGAAATTTGGTCTCACCCCAGAGCAGTACAGGATGAAGTTCAGGGACACCTAGAAAATTAGCCTCCAATGCTGGGTGGACTTTGTAGACATCTCAGTAAAGGCAGTAGAGTGCTGGACATAGGGTAACCAGGTAAGTACCTATGAGAGGCTCTATGATCTGTTTATGAAGGAGCACAGTTTGATTAATTGTACCTTAGACAAGTTACACCAGTATCTAGTTGATTCCAAGTTAACTGGTCCCAGGGAACTGAGGGAGACAGCTGATAGGTGGGTGTTTACAAGAGTACCCAAGAAATCCCAGGGGGGAAACTCCATGGAGGAGGGTTAGGCCCACAAAAACAGGTGGTAAGCCCACAACAGAGACACCCTCAGTACCCCAGAATCCTAAAAAGGAGAGCAAATCCTACCCCAGCTCTGATAAGCAGAGGCAGGGAGACCTAGGGCTAAACAGATACTTGGACAACAGGTTGTGCTTTCCCTGTCAGCAGTCCGGTCACTTCAGAGGTAACCCAGCCTGTTCAAAGAAGTTGGTTAGCACTGGGCTGTCCAGTGTAGCCTTAGGAGAAGACTCCTCAGATAAGGAGGCCCTCATAGCATTGTGCTGGAAGACATGCCCTAATGATTCCTGAGGGTAGGAGTAGTCACTTCCACCCCATTCAGGTGAATGGGATCCCTACCACTGGCCTGAGAGACACTTGGGCCAGTCACCACCATGGAGAGCGACAGGTTGGTGTCCCCAGGTCAGTATGTGCCTTGAGAAACAAGAAGAGGAAGGGTAGCCCCAGGTGAGGTCACAACCAAACCTGAAGCTATAGTGCCCCTGGAGAGGGAGGATACCCTTAGCTGGTATTAGGTGGTAATCAGTTCTGACCTTCCCTTTGATTGTATCCTAGGCAATGACCTGCCCAGAGGATGGTCGGATCCCAGATAGGCTGGACACCCAGGGTGCCCCCCAACCCAAAGATCCTGGGAACCCAGTCCCTACAGGTAGGAGACTAGGGCACACATGTATAACCATTTCATTCTGTGACTCGCAAATTGTGAAATGTACTAATGTGTCTCAGACACATCAGTGATTACCAACTGAGTTGCAAATGGCTTGCCTTGTCAATATTCATGAGGCAGGTCACAGTTTGCGACCCATTGTGAATGGGCAATAACACAGAGATGGTTGCCTGCTGGGGGCAGAAGACCACCATGTCTGTGTTTGCTTTTAAATAAAGCAACTTTTTTAAAATGCAGCCTGTTTTCCGTAAGGTAAAATGGGATGCGTTTCAAAAAGAAAAATGAAACGTTTCTTTTTCATTTTTGAAGAGTAGGCAGTGGTCCCTGGGCCCCTTCATTTCTTTTGCGACTGGCTTACCACCTACTTGTAAACTGCGATTGTTTTGCAACCGCATTCTGGTCGCAAAACAATCATACATGCCCTTGCAACTCGCTATTAGGAAGGGAAGCCCTTGGCACTCCCCTTCCTAAGAGTGACTAGCAAACCCCATTTTGTAAATCGGTAATAGGTTACCGATTCGCAAAATAGGGTGGTACATAGCACAAGCCATTTCAGAGGTCCCAAACGGGTTGAATCTCCATTTGTGACTGCTAAAAACGGTTGTACATGTGCCCCTACGGTCCCTAAAGAAAGTAAAAAAGAAGAGGAAAGGTAAGCCACTCTTAAAGAGAGAGTCAGTGAGCCATAGGTCTTCTGTCCTAGTAAGATAGAAGCCCAAATTTGGCACTGGTGAGGCTTCACCTGACCACAAGGAAGTCCTGAGCAGTCAGACAGCTGTCAAACAGGAGGGTGGTGCCCCTGCAGTGACAGAAGGGAGAGTGGAAGAATAGTGTCTGCCACAAGACGTCATAGCCCCCCACTCTGAACAGCAGAAGAGGTTCCCGGAACCCATTGTTGCCCTTAAAGCAGCTATGCCACCTGTTAGTGGTGATCTTAGGGTGTGGTTCTGGATTCTCTCTGCTGTCAGTAGCCTCAGCTGGGTGCTAGCCTTCATGGCAGCAATATACAGACACCATGGCCAAAAGTAAGTTAGGCCCCCTGACCCTGCTGTTCATGGCCGGGTTGCTGAGTGTTGGGTAACATCTGCGCGTAAGCTAGGTGTCACCCTAGCAAAGTTAGGGATAGATGAGGTAGGCACCTCACTACCCGAACTAAAAAGGGAGGAAGAAAATTAAACAACTGTGATGAAGTTTCAGTTTAAAATGGGCCCTGTTACTGTGGAGATTGGTCAGCTTCTAAGACGAAGTGACCTTTGCAGGAGTATGTAAGGCAGAGTAGGCCCTGCAATTGTACAGCCTGGTTTTTTTACTTACTTCCTCGTCTGACAGACCAGGGAAACTCTCCCAGGGTTGGACTGAGGGGACTTGGGGGTTGTGCGAGAAACCAGGGCTTCACCTGAATTTTACGTGGATTGACCAGGTGCATTGTGGCAGTTGTTGTCCCAGACCACAAGAGGAAAACCAGAGCTTCTGAACCCATGGTTGGTGCTATGGACCACTTTCCTGCATCAAGAAACACTTCTGGAAGTAAGTGTAAAAGTGTTACATCATTGGTGGCCATATCTCTGGTTCCTTACATTGGATTTCTGTTGTTTTGGTGTCATTTTAATAATAAAAATATTTCCTATTTTTATAAATTGGTGTTGGATTTTGATTTTGTGTTCCTGTCTTACTCTTTTACTGTATTGGTGATTTTAAATGCTATACACACCTGTCTCCACAGTTAAGCCTGTCTGCACGCAGCCAAGCAACCAAGGGTTGAGCAAGAATTAATTTATTGAGAACGTGACTGGACCTTATTTGTGATTGTGTTGTTATTACTAGCTGTAGGTACCTAACTGCACCTACTATTAAATCACCTTCCAAAAGGCAACCCCCACCGCTGTATTTGGTTTTTTTTTAGACCCTGGCGTCTAGTGGTCTTTCTGCCCACCAGGGGGGCAGATAGGAGTACTAGCCCCTATGCCGATATTAACTTTTTTATTGACCCAGGTGTCTAGTGGGCTTTCTGCCCCCCTCCAGGGGGGAGCAACTGAACTGTCTGTCATCTTATTGTGATGGGGGCATGGCTATCTTAAAAAAAAAAAGATATTCTGTGACTTCTACTGGGCTGTCTGCCCCCCGTGGGGTAGATTGGGTTCAATCAGCCCCATCTGCACTCCAGGGGAGCAGAAAGACTGTCACTACATTTTTTTCAGGGCAGGCACATGGCCATGTCCGTAGTAGGCAGCCCCCACCCCTGTATATATTTATTTTATTGACCCTAGTGTCCATTGGGCTTTCTGCCCACGGGGGCAAATCAGAGTTAATTATCCCATCTGCCACCCAGGGGGTGCAGGAAGACTGTCTGGCTTCTTGTGGGGGGTGGGGGCATGGCCATGTCCATAGTGGGCCAACTGTTGCCCATATATATTTTTTTTTCGACCCTGCTGTCTAGTGGGCTTTCTGCCCCCCTGGGGGGCAGATTGAGTGTAACTACTCCCAGGGGGGGGGGGGAAGAAAAACTGAAATGTACAATTTCCTCCTGGGAACCACAAGCCCTTCCCTAAAAGACTGCTTCCCCTATCCCTGGTGGCTACTCGGTGGATCCATGCTTGGGGATCTCTCTCTTGTGGTGATGCTGAAGCAGCGGTCCACTGAGCAGAGGCACCATTGGAAAGGGGAGACTCTGCCATTTCTAACAATACTTCCACCAGAAAATCAGTGCTGGGGGGGTGAGAGATGCCCCGAGCTATGAGTCAGAGGAAGTAAAATGACCACAAATCTTGTTTTACTTTCACTTTTACTACAATGATATCAGCACACCCTGTGCTTCAATCGTCATTACAGTAGAAAACAAAACACTCAGGCTGCTAGGGAAGTTCTTCCAAAGCAGCCCGAGCTAAGAATAAAATAAAGGACTCCCTCTGGGGCAGAGCACCAGAGGGCCTTTATATATCTTCCCAGTGCCGGCCAATTGACTACAGACAGACTGGGGAGATAGTGCAGGTGTCGACCATTGGCCAACACCCACACTCAAAGGGTTAATGGTCGGACCAAACATGAATTATATATAGGTTAAGTAATATTAACATATTTCTTAAGTAGTGCTGAACATTGTAGTTTTCTAGTGCCCAAGCACTGTAAATCACAAGACCTATGAATATCCAGTTTAAAGGTACTCAGTTTATCACTATCAGAAAGACTAAAGATTAAGATGGCTCTGTTGTGACTCTAGCAAGTGATAATCAGGTCATATATACAGATATGAGCAGCAAACACCTAACTTACTCACTCATCCTGTCAACAAAGTAGGGGTTGAATTTGTAATTGGTGCTGTTTCTGAATTAGGTCACTGGTTTCTAAATGGGCCACAGCTCCTGTTCAAGGCCTTTTACATTTATAGCTGTGCTCTTCCCCTTCTGAGTTTATCTTTCAATATTGGTAAGCTCCTCCCACCCTTACCCCTGGCTCCTCCACACAGGATCTGGCTGTGATTCCCTGATTTAGAAAGAGACAATTGACCATGTACTTTTGTTTCTCCTCAAATTTGGAATTCTTTGCCGCCTGACAAGAGAAACATTGCTGAAGATTTACAACTCTGGATGGACATTGACATTTGGCCCTTTTCGTTTCACTTGAAAGGAGCTGAATTGCAGTCCTTTTGATGACATGGTGTGTTATTGTATTAGCATGTGAGTAGCACCTTCAACCAATACATGACATTGAGGAGCTTTCTTAATCTGGGTGACATTTTCATACAGTTGTTGGATTTTCATTGTTGTGTGAGGGTGTTTCAATGTGGATAGAAGAGATTTGTTTGATGTCCACTATAGTAATTGTTTGTTTGCTACAGATATTTATAGTGTCTTAAGTTGATCTTGGTGGCCAGCTATCCATAGCCTAGCTAATGCAGATTATTTTCTAGACAGCAATGCTAGCCTGGTGCACTTCTATGAAGAGGTGCACATGAGGATATCATAGTTTTAGTATACCTTCATCTGAATGGTACTACGGTATGAACTGATGTTACGCAGGGGGAGTGCTCTTGATCTGGCAGTAAAATGACAATGAAATAAAACTCATGTAAAGAATGGCAGGATTCATACCTGCCTACTTCTTGATACCTCTGCCTTTTTCTGAGGGAATATTAAAACAGCCCTCTAAGGACAGAGCTTCCATTGACTCAACACTGAGAACACCTTTGACAGTTGGGACTCTAGTGGAAATGGCATTTGACACAAAATAGGCATCAATATTTTTCGCTAGTCATCTCTATACAAGGTAATTACTTGTGGTCTTGCATGGAAAGCATTGAAATTGCACATAAAGGGGAAAGAGAAAACTAACAGGACCAGTAGCGGCTGGCAAGGAGTGAGGGTGGAGGGGTGAGGGTGGCGATGGGCAAAATAAAAAAAATAAAAATACCACTTACCTGTTCCGCCCAAGCCAATCACAACACTATAATGCAGCGTTGTGATTGGTCTGAGCACCATGGATCGGCGGTGAGATGGAGACTTGGGGCCTGGGCATGTTCTCGATCAGGCTGTGTAATGCAGCCTGGTGGGAAACATGCAAAGTGTGCATGGCTGTTTGGACAAGCAATCATGGGCACTTGGAGTGTGCAAACCACTCCTTCCCCTGTGCCTCCAGCCCCGTCCCTCCCCACCCTAACCCAGCCCCGAACCTGCCAAAAATAAAATGATAATACCGTAGTTATTATTTTATTTTTTCTGCTCAAAGAGCAGTGGTGCAACGTTCCTCTGCCTTAGCAGAGGGGCCGCCCCTGAACAGGACATCAGGGACATTTGAAATGTGGGTTGTGGACATGTGCCACAAATTAGGTTTACATTTCCAAAATCCATAGTTTACAACAGCAAACTCACCATGGTTGCAACAGATGCTAAAACAGAGTATTCCCCCCAGTGTTTTGACCACCATGCAGGTGGAAAGCAACCACTGGCATAACCAAATATTGACCTGCTGTCATATCTTAGAGCGACTGAAAAAAGTTCTTGCTATTAAAGTCGGAGTGGGAACCATAGCTTAACTGAGAGCTAAATTCACCTGGAAAATAGTTTTAAATCTAATCTAATACTACATGTAGCAAGCAAGCACTGCATATGAGCAGATCCTCTTCATGAAGGTTTGAGAGGGTTATAGCAAAATATATGTTTTTTTGGTTACATTCTTCAAACAATCCTTTCACAGCACAGGCTTCAGAGCATATTGTCTAATAATCCACAGATTTCAGTCATCTCTGAATACAATCTCCTGTCAAAATTCAGGTATATCTGGATCTGCAACAGGATCAAGGACCATTACTCATCTATACCAGTAAATCATGTTTATTCCGATTTAACACTTTTCTGTCACTCCATTAGAGTTAATACCAGCATTGAACCCATTGAGAATCCCTAAATCTGTTAAGCCGTAAAGACATTTCGTAATTTCCATGTTGCTAGTGCTTTTCCATGTGTCCCATACATCCATGCCAGCTTTAGTACAGCTCACATCAGCCAGCCTCAGTGGGAAAGGGGAACAGCAGAAGTGTTTTCATTGAGTAAATGTTGAGTGTTTGGATAGAGTGTTAGTTCCCTTTTGACTATGTGAGGGTATGTTCTAGATATTAGCCATGTTCCCTGTTTGGCTGATGGGTACGGACCTGTTTGTGCATCCTTCTCCATCTATGCCAATATGTAAGCCACAAGGAGACAAGAAAGCGTTAATAATATCACTTGGAAACAGCAGCTTTTTATCCACTTATGTTTGTGAAATGGCTATATGAGGTGAAAAATGGAAACAGGCAACAGGGCCAAAGATACAGGTGGGATGAAGCTGGGTGTACGGTCTGGTGGATGTTCCACTGCAATCATGGCATTCCCCATCCTTTCAGGGTATTTGTGTTTATCTCTTTCATGTCTTTGTTTCGGCCAATTTTATATCACAAGCGGAATTGGCTAGGCCAGTAAGGCATGGAACATAAACTATATGTTTTTCTATGTCAAAAAAACCTATGTATAGGGAAACCTGAGGTAACCGAGAATGCCAATATTTAGCACAATATGTTACAATGCATATGTCCTATAGGCTTTGGTGACAAGCAAAACATGGGTGAAAGAATGGCAGGCTGGACATGAGGAAAGGCAAAGGAATCTCATATTGAATGACGAAATGGAAAATGACAAGTGTTGGGTACATGAAACATGTTTTCCTCAGTTGTACTTCGAAGGGTGAGTGACATCAGAACGTGGTTTGTAGATCGCTGTGTTAAGTCTGTGTGGAATCCATATACCTTAGTAAAGATATATAAACATCTTTGTATCCATTCATCCCCAGCCCTGCCCTAACACTGGAAAATAATGAAGACACATGTCTTTAAAGAACTCTATATGACAATGGAGCAACAGACCACTTCCCTTCTCAGAACCGAGCTAACCCACCAATCACTTGCTGACTATCTTTGGTTTTGATCCTATACAACAATCTACTTCTTTTCTGCTAGGTCAATGCTACACAAATACCCCCTATAGGCATACATGCCAACATATTTCAGATGGTAACCTTCACTATTTCTTCCTTTCCCCTTGCTCTGGGATACAGGAGTACTTTAAAGGCATGTGCTGATAGTACTTTAAGAAATACTGCAGGTGTCTGGTGAATGGTTTCCTACCTTTTCTAGAGTTTCCCATATTAATCTTGGCTGGAGAAGAGCACAGCAGAAGCACTGGGGTACAAAAGTCCTCTTCTTATGCATTTCAGGTGCATCCATATCCTTAGACTTATGTCCAACCCTTCATATTAAGAAGAAGACTGGGTATCCTCAGCCCTATATGCTCATGACTTAGGCCTTCCTGGGAAATGAAAAATGTCATTCAAGGGCACTGGATCATTTAGTGACAGAATATGATCACATGGTAACAGGGTGCTTCATCAAATACAAAATAGCAGAAGTCCACCTATTGTTTCGTCCTTTAAAAGGACACATAAAGTCCCTTTCCTCCTTAGAAGACGTGGGAGGTCCACAAAAATGAAGACACAGGGCTAGATTAAAGCTAGTACATATGACAAAGCTTCCGGGTCAGCTTCCCTACACACTTCCATGCTCTTTTTGCCCAAAACCTGTCCTACTACCCCACCTCTTCAGGTTTTCACACCATACTTGCCATTTTCTGGCAGCATGTGGCACAGCTCATCCCATATACTCTACTAGAATGCAAATAGCATCTTTGATGGTCACAAATCCAGTGGCAGCTCCTCCGCTAAGGCGGGGGAGCGTCGCCCCACACGAAAAATAAAATGATAACTATGTTAATATCATTTTATTTTTCACTATTGTTGTGCACTGTAAAGGTGCAGGTGGAGCTGTGCCGGCCGCAGAGCAGGGTGAGGAGTGAAGAGCACACTCTAAAGTGTGCATGACTGGCCGCCCATCTGGGGCCGGCCAAACAGACATGCGCACTGTGCATGTTCCCCACCAGGCTGCATTACACAGGCTGGTGAGGAACATGCCCAGGCTCCCATTTCCCATTGAGTGCCGAACCACGACACTCAGACCAATCAAAACGCTGCATTGCAGCATTGTGATTGGCTTAAGTGAGGGAGCCTGGGTGCTTCCTATTTCTGCATGCGTTGTGGACGTGGACGAAGAGGACGGAGGAGAGCCGGCCAATGGGAAGGTAAGTGGGTTTTTCTTTATTTGTTACCCCCCCGGATCCCCTGCCCACCCCACAACTACTCCCCGGTAGCAGCCGCTGCTGCACAAATTAATCAATCATTCAGGTCGCATTTGTAGCAATAGAATACCTGAAAGCTCAGGAATGTACTCATTGATGGGAAATGGTGAGTTTTGCATATCTTAATGCTCGATTTTTTAACAACTTGATACCAGTAAAGCAATGGTGTGTGTATCCAATTACTATAGGTTTTAGTCCATATTTTGTGAATGGATATTAGTGACACATTACCAAAATGGGCACACTAACGTATAAGAAGTCACAGTGCACTTTATGTATAACCTGAAGTTGGAAGAGCTTAATTGTGCATTTGTAGCTTGCACTTTATCTGCTTAAACATATTTAGAAATTAATTACAATCTAACCTAAGATTTACACATGATAACACTGAAGCATCATATACAGGTCGAAGCACAGGGACCCAGACTGGAATTAAAATGAAGATGGTTTATTGGATGATGAGTTAAACCACCTGATATTGACAGCATGCGGATGAGCACACGCCACAGTCATTTCAACTTTGTAAGATTGATAGCTTTTTAATTCACTTGACGTCAGCGCAGTTTAAATGCTTATGATTACTGTACTGAAGTATTAAATAATAACCCATTTTTAGGTCTCGCGCCTAGCGTTGCAGTGCGTAGCACTGCTCGCGCAGCGCGAGACCTCTAGAAAGGGCTTCTGAAAACGACCCACACGCTCGTGCGTGTGGTTTTGTTTTCGGAAGCCCACATTGGCTGGAGCGTACGTTTTTTTGATGGTGACGGCACGCGATTGGTCAAAGGCGGGCGCATGTCCCGCCTTTGCCGCGCCCATTCCCGACGGTGGCCAGAACGTGCAGCAGCGTGCGTTCGTCTGCTGCCGCTGCCGCGCTCCCTCCCCCCGCTCCTCTGTGGTGCGCGCGCACCACTGGTTCTTTTTCCCTTTTAGCCATGCCTCATTAGATGCATTCTTATCGTTGCACGAGCAGGGCTGATGAGAGACGGGCGTCAAGATGGCCGCAGCTATGGAACAAGCCAACGACACGTCACGAATGCCAGTCAGAGCCTGTCGCAACACGCTCCTTTCCCAGCCCTCCTACGAACACTGGTGCGGCAGGAACTCAGGAAAATAAAGGCATGTTTCTTCTCCCTGCCGGCAAGGTATCCCATTAGGAGGTTAACTGTTAATTTAAATGACAGGCTTTACACAGTCGTCCATTCTTTTGGCATCTCCATATTTGTTTAGCTCTAATGTTGGTGCAGCCACATTCCGGGAAGGCATTTTCTGAGTGACTGCGCAGGACTGCTCAGTCACAGTCACCTGCCTTTTCACAAAGACCCGTGGTACACCAGCATTCCAGCAAGAGGCGGGTACTCGAGTCGCAACTGTCAGGCATCACTGTGGATTTATTTGCATCATTGGATTTTTCAAGCGAGGACTGACTTTTTTGTAGCATAGAAAGGGGGCATTCCTTCAGAAGGGTCAAATGTAGACTTTTAATCCATAATGCGTAATAGAAAAAATAGATTCAAACGTGATTTCTTATGAGCTGGTGTGTGTGGGCTGGTTTTCTTTGATGCGTATATCGTGGTGGGAATCCATTTGTGGAGTACATAGTCAGTTAATAAATTGTAATCTCTTCATGTGTTACACAAAATTCGAGGCCAAAAACACCCTTTTGTACTTTACTGTTTGCAGGTTTTAACTGCGTCATCGGCAGAGGTGCGCTTGATTATTGCATATTGCAAGGAAGAGTTGTAGGTAAATCATGATTTTTAAACAAAAGCAACCTTTACTTCTGCAAGTTATTCCATTTAGCTCCCAACATTATTTAGATGGCAATCTGTCCTGTGGTGCACGGGCAGCAGAATTCCCAGGCAGTCGAGCCTGTGGAGAGAGACTGGAATTAAAAGAGGAGTTCCGACCAGCCTCTATGGAGTAGATATGATAGCTTCTTTTATTGCTTGCTCCAGAAAGACACGAAGGGAACAAGACAGTAAAGTATTAATGCTAAGAAAAAATAAATAAAAATGTATTTTCCTAATAAGCATAATTGTCACTGATGCGTTCGTGCAATCACATTACTAAATTGTTTAACTTTATCTTACACAAAACAATTTAAATGGGCAAGAGACTATTATGGTGAATGCTCCAATTACATTGAAGATCACACCCGATTGGCCTACAGAAAGAGGCTAATGGCTGTGAATCAGACCACATATTTACCCGCTCCTGACTTGAGAGAATATGCCCGGATTAGTATTAGTACTCCAAAGTACTCTCAATATGTAGAGGTGCCGGTGGTGGAAGAACTCTTCTATGACAATTCTTTTGGTCCGTTTCCGCGAGTGTCAAGCCTCATTCTGAACTGTAAGCTCTCCCTGTGGCGTAATGATTTGTCCTTGAGGCCGCGCTTGCTGATTGGTTGTTTAGAGGGGCGTTTGTGAGGCTTTGTCAAGTTTTCTCTGCTAGCCTAGTGAGAGGAGCAACACGAGAAAGCTACGACAAGAACCCGGATGTTGGGAACTGTGCGAGCCCTGCAAAGAGATCACCCGGATTGCGAGGTGCCCAAGAGCCCCACAGTCCACACCGAAGGGAGAGCTTCTACAGAGAGTGTCTGAGCCTTCTTAGGGGAGACAGAGTGTGTAGCCTCCCTCTGAGGAGGGATCGCTCGCCTTTGCTCGTTCTCCTTGTATCTCCCTTTGTACATGCCCCTCGATCGGTTGTTTACCCCAGTGCTAAGTCCTACCTCTGACCGATCTTGTAGTTCCTTAGGAATCCCTCCCTAACTCAAGTGCTTGCCTCACAAAACTGCCTTTTCTGGTTTCACTGCAACTCGTTCCGTATTTTGTGTCCCTTACAGCCCACTTTTCCCTCGCTCCATCGCGAGGTTCTGTTTACTCCTTTTCCCCTCGTGGGGTCTATACTTCCTCCCAGACTCTCCTTTCCCTAGGTCACAGCCACAGTTCTGAAAACATGTATCCCTCCTTAGGGGTGTATTCGCCCCCTACGCTGTCCAGTTGAAAAGGATTTTCATTATAAAACTGTTTTCCTGCCCTCCTATGAAAGGCGTGCATTGCTCATACCGTGTAAGTCTACCCACACCGATTCAAGCCAAGTACAGAGCAAAAAGCCCAAGCTAGCTCAGTTCTCAGAAGGGACATTTTACCTTTACGCCTCCACAAAAGGGGAGGGGGTACCTTCCTTCATACCAACCTTTCCTTCTTCGGACACTTAGTTTGGGCTCATAGCGGTTGGCCAAAGCCTGTACACCTCTGGGCCTTGGGCGGAGCAGCGTACTTTCTTATATGTACATGAGGATGCCCAGGAAGCTCCTGGCTCCTCACAAATATTTCTTCTTCTCACTCGCGTGTCTGGAGAGGTTCAAACGATTACTCAGCCATGAACGCAGCAAGAGGAGGCTACCGGGTCTTCTCGGCGAACTCGACGGCTGACTGTACCGAGCTGGCAAAGAGGATTACAGAGTAAGAGCGGCAACTCTTTACCCTTCAATGTCTTGTTTGGTGGCCTGCGATCCTAATGTACGTACGGGTGGAGTGAACTGTTCATTTGTTTTTGTTTCCTTGCTTACTTTGACCACAATTTGAATGCTTACCCCAACAGCCTTTTTAATTTTGCCTCATAAAATCTTTTATCACCCCTTTTTTCCTACCCAAGGACCATTTTAGTGGGTTTGACTTCTGAATAGTGCACATATGTGGCCACACAACATCCCTGCAGACAGCATAGTTCACACGTACACAGACATCCTTAACTCCAAGAGCAGTGGTGTACAAATTTCGATGCATATACAGATTGTGATCCAGTCATTCATATACACAGATTATCATAGCAGCACACACCAAGTACATGGACCAAACCCATACTGAGTGCACCACAGACTCGTATAAAGCAACACACAGGCAGCCAGATATCGCACAAACCGCCTTAGAATTACAACATAGATAGGACTGGGCAGATGGATGCAGGTTGCATCTACATTTAATCTTTAGCCTGCCTGTAGTATAAATGCAGTTAGGCTGGAATGTCGATGCCTGTTCAGTCCTGGGGCTATCACTGCTTGGATGTTTGAATACTACAGCCCCCAAAAATAGTGGAACTATAAGCAAGAGAAATCAACTAGAGATACATAAGAGGATTGAAATGCCCTAGAGTTACTCTGCTTATTGCCCGGCCAGATTCTGCTAAGGCTTTCGTACCTTGAAGGATAACACCAAGTGAAGGGTGGCAAATCCGAGTATGCCCCATGACTACTAAAGTGATGGTTGGCAAACATGAGCTTGTCTGAGGATTACTAAGTGATAAATAGAGGAAGTTACCAGTTCCGAAAGATTACCAGGCAACGAGGCTCACATTTGGACATGTACTGCTGATAGTTATTTAGCAATTGCCACAGTATGGGAGGCTAAATGTGTGCTCCTGGAAATAAACAACCTAATGTGAAACAGTAGAGGAAAGGCTCAACTGGAACATTGGAACTTATTTTGGTATGAACTGTGGAAATGTTCATTAGCACCACATATGGAATGCTGGAAGTAGGCCAGCCAATCGGAATATTTAGGATGTTGGCACTAAACGCTGTTTGCATAAAACGTTGAGTGAGAGCGTGAAGCAGGCATGTCATTGGATCTGAACATGTTGGGGGAGGTTAAGGGGATGGATGCTTTTCTTTTTGTTCACATGCTGTCAGACATTAATAACTGTTAAATGCCCTCCCTCTTTATCTTGTTTTAATTTGTCTCTCCCCACCCCCTCTCCGGGAACGAGCAGCAACGCGCACGCAGTCCATACGCACAGCTGCCTTGGCATTTCCAGCACGACTCGTGTCTTCGGTGTTGCTCTCAAGTAGCTGAACTTTACAGTGCCCCTGGGGCACAAGTGCACACATTCTATGGTGCCCCCATGGCACAAGCAGGCATCCACTCCAGTGCACCAGGGGCTTCCCAGAGACTGGTTTCTTTTCCAAGGACTCGCGCTGTACGCTTGGCGCGCGCAGAGTCCTTGATAAACCTGCTCCTTAGAATGCTGCTGCCAGTACCTCAAAACAGCAAGGGTGCGAGACAGTCTGCCAGATGATGCCGGCTCTCCCTCTTTTTCCTGCTTACTTGTGGGAGCAGTCCAGTGCTCAGCTGAGTTTAGCAAGCACGGGAGCTACTGGGCACATTGTAACAAGGGCGCAAAGACTTCCGAAAGAGAACAGATACTTCAATTTTAGGCATCCTGACTCCCGTTGATAGACTAAAGCCAGGCGCACACAGCGCCTTGCCGTGGTGCGGCTGAGGTAATACGAGCCCGCAATAAATTGAATTTACTTCATGTTTTTATGTTCATTAATTTCACACGCGTCGTCGTGTACACGTTTTAGAAGGCTGCGCTCATTTCTACTCTTCACCAAGCGCAAGGGGCGCACCTTCAAAAAACTGAGTGAGCCGGATGCAAGAACGTGTTTGATGTTGTCTGCAAGCCGAGCCCCCTGCTCTCTAGGACATAGTATTTTTAAGACAATTAGGGAGTTGGCACGTTTAACTCTGAAAGGCTCCATTTGTGGGTATTCTATAACACTGCTGGTCAATATTATATTCTCACAAAAAACTTTCACCTCGGCACCCAGCACAGCGCACTATAGACGAGGCCTGTCGTTTACTGGCGTAGTGTTTTTCCAAGTGACCCTCTTTTAACATCCGAAGTCTTCTGTCAATGCCGCCGACCCACAGTTCATAACTCTGCGCAGTATTTCCAAGCAGTGGATACGAGCTGCTGAGACTGATAGAACAGGACTGGGACTTTTCTAACATTTTGCAAACAGATCTCTCTATCAGGGCTAAAGTTCACAGGATTCAAAAGGGCTCCTCGGGTCGTCTTCCGAGGATTTCCGACACTGAAAGACATTGTTTTTGGCTGCCTAGGGAGAACATATTGCCTTGACACCGTGGAGCTGGGAAGGAATTCGAAAAGATTCCCTACTGTTTAATTCTCTTTGCAGGATTCCATCAATTCCTTCCTCCGCCCCTCAGCAGGCCCCTGACACGTCTCCTGCCCTTGGCACTGTCCCCGAGATAAGCAAACCCCTAGGTGACGGAGAGGGGCCACCCTGCGTGTGCACATTTCTGTCTGTAACCATTTCTCTGCCCCATCCCTTCCTTACTCTTTCAGAGCGTGTTGTGCACTGGGACCAAAAGCTGGAAAACATCCTGCTTGAGAATTGCTACATGAAGGTTTTTTTTTATAGTCCTATGGGACTGCAACTGTATCTCCTGGTTTTATATGTGCACCCATATCTATAGTTCTAATCGAAATTAGCGAAACCAGACTGACGTGCACATAAATGCAGCGTGCTCTAGTATGTGCATAGCGCCTTGAAGCTATGAGTGTTAGTTCAGTGAGTAAAAAGCTACTCATTTAGTTCTGCGTAGTTGGTGCAAATGTGTGTATATAGTGATCTGTGTGTGAAGCCTTTGGATGTCATGCTTGAATGAAGGAAAACACAATGCATAAGATCAAAGCCAGTAATAAAGTCTAATTAGAAAGGTGACAACTGTTGAAAAGGATGCCAGTTTAGCGTGTCACAATGCGAGGTATGCAAATGAGCAGTAAGTAATCGGATAAGTAAACATGTAGTTACTTGAAGCTTTAATTATTTGTAGCGTGCAGTTTTTCTGTTGATTCAGCACGCCCATTTGTGGTACACAATGAAAACTGAGAATAGGCAATTATAGTCAGCAAAGCCACTTACATGTATGGTAATAGTAAAACTAGAAAAGAAACAGCAAATAGAGGAAGTGATTGGAGTAAGAGACAGGTGGAGGAACAACTGTAAAAACACAAAAGCCACTTGTGAAGTCTTCACTCATTTGAATAGCATCATCTGAGTCATTTAGGAGCAGCAAACAGAAAACTACTAAATACACAGACGGGCCCCAACCCTCCACATACCCCAACCGTTTATGAAAAGCCCCATTCAGCCCAAGGCCAATGAATATCTTCGAGAGAAGGGACACTTGAGGGCTTCATCACATTTTGGGGGGGGTGGGGCGGTATTGTTTTGCGTTAGGCTACTGAAAGAGACTAGCAGGTTGCACGGATTCTGGGTGCACAAAGAGATTGGATATTAAAGATGATTTCCATTCCCTAGCTTAGACTTGAACAGACTGACACCTTTTGCTTCTTTTATGTGTGTGTGTCTGGACACAGGGATACAGTGTTTACTTGTTTCCCACCCGTCTAAGATTGATGCCAGCCATACCTCAGGGTAGTACCACTCAGAGTAACGATGGAAGCTCGGCAGCAGGCGTCTTCCACAAGTAAATAGTGTCATCTCCACATAAAGGCAAGCCATCTGTCCATATTCCTGGCAAGTGTAGCTTTCAGACTGCAGGCTTTCACTTTGCCACAGATATACAGTTTCTTTAATTATTTCACTCTAAATGTTCCAGGAAAGTTTAAATTTATTTAGTGCATGCGTGTCCAATCTAAGACCAAAGCCCAAGCTATAGTAACTGTGCTAATTGTAGTTATGCTGAATCTAAATGGAAACCATTTATGTATAGTGAATGGTTATCATGAAAATCTGCAGTGGTTTCGCTCACTTGGCCATTGGACATACCAGTTTTTGGCTTAGACTTGACCTCTTAATATTGTGGTTGCTCAGTGCATTAAAACGCTTTGCATTAAGAAATATTTTTTACTGTTACACCCAGTTCTGCCACGTCCCATCACAAATTGTGAACCTAGTACTAAGTTCTATTTTACCCTAAAGGATACTTGTCTTTTGTGTTGTACAGTTAATATAGATTTATGTTTTTCAGTCTCTCCTTCTAGCACCTCCATTTTTAGATCTCGCCTAGGCAGCACTTGCACTATCTCTTATAGACATGCTGTATTCAGGTATTGACTTGAACCTCTGCCCATTTTCCACACATCTTTTCAATTGGCTCCAGTTACTCGCCTTTCTAAATGGTTACTTTTGATTCGTGAATAGCCTTAGTAGTCCCTCCTTACTACCGCCTTTTCTCCTTTTGTAACCTCCAATGAGGACTGGCCCTCTTACGTCTGTTATGTGCTCTTCCGATTGTCTTGTGTTATCACTCCACTGCAAAAAAAATTATTAAAAATTGCAGTGCAATAGATCTCGCGTCACTGAAAGTTTGAGCTATTGGTGTTGCAAATAATAATGCAACGACAATAGCTCAAACTTTAAGTAATGCGAGACCTATTGCATTGCAAATGCTTGTTTTCTATTGTTGTGTAATGTGAAAGCTCCTTGCAATGAATATTATTCTTGATCTGTGTCATGACCTCTGCTAAGAGTAAACTTGGGCCAGTTTTATATCTGGGCGGTATGGATACTCCACTGCAACAGCGACAGAGTATCCATACCACCAAGACTGTGGTCCACCTGCCGAATATACATGCGGATGGTCCCTAGGTTTAATTATAGTGGCAACTAATCCATGCCAGCCCTGATCAAACCCCTCCAACAGAGTGAGGGCCATCGGAGGTTGACCTCGAATTTCACCCACCTAATTTAGACCGGCAGAATTAGCGGTTCGTTTGCACTGCATGTCACTGCCAGGAACACTCTGGTGGTAAGGGACAGTGAAAACTGCTAAATGCTCCCCTCACCACTGTAGCAGATAACTCCCATGGGGGGGAGCATTTTATTTGTGTTATTTCAAAATAGAAAATCCAGCTTCAGGGATTTTTAAAAAAAAATAAAAACAAATAAGTTTGATGGACCAAACTTTAAAATGTATTTAAAGGAACTGCCAGGATGGCTGTTGCTGCCAATACTTGTGAAATGGCCGCCAGCTTGGGTGTTATTTCTAAATTTAAGGGTCAGATTACGAAGGACCGCCAGACTAGTGGTGGCGTAGCAGTGGTGGATCCAGCCACCGCCACATCTACAGTCCGACTGCCTGATTATGACTCGGGCAGTCGGACCCCACTCGGACTGCTGGCTCTGCCAGGGAACCGCCGTTCCCTGGCATAGGAGCAGCGGTCAGAGGCCTCCATATGCTTGGCGGGCAAAGCATATTATGAGTTTCCTCTCTGCCAGGCTTTTCATGGTGGTTCCACTGCCATGAAAAGCCTGGTGGAGAGGAAACCAAGGGGGCCCTACAAGGCCCCCCTGTGCCTCAGACATATGTGGATGCACACAGGGGGGCATAACATGTGCCCCTCTGTGTGCATGCACATAGGTACCTGCACTGCATGGACTTAGGAGTCTATGACGTGCAGGAACTTTGTCAGGCGTTCCCATTGTGGTACCTTTTTAAAAGGCACCGCAGACTTTTCAAGAGCACCGCAGGGGGAACCGCCTCACCGCCCACCCACCAGACTACGAATAAGTCATAATCTGGCAACAGGCAGAGCAAGCTTTGGCGTAGGGGTGGCATTGCGGTTTGCACCGCCGCACCACCACTTAACTAAAATCTCGTTATTTGACCCCCCAAGTCCTCAGCCAGCCAATGGAGATTTCTCTGTCAACCAAAAATAAATTGGGCCCTATCACTATCTATTCTCACATATACTTGCAGGGTTTTTTTTCTTAGGGAATTTATTTTCCAAAAGCATTGATCTTAATTCAGCTTTCATTCTTCTCAGTATTTTGGCAAATATACCTCCTATGCTGGTGTAAAATCTTGCTAGATTCTTCCATTTTGACTTGAAGGTAGCTAGAGCCAGTTTGGAGCAAAAAGAGTTGTGCAGTATCAACGTGTAATTGATGCTTCTCCTTATGAGAGAATCAGAGCTTTGACAGGAAACAAATTTTACAGTGGGATCCGAGAACATATGGAAGTTCTGCCCACTGTTAGATCATTAAATTTGTGGACATTCCAAACTTGCTAAATTTGTCTTGTCTCTCCTCATTCACATTTAATATTATGAACCTGTTTAGTACTTATGTAATGTATCTTTGTTCTCTATCCTTCTTGGATATTTTCATTAGACTCTTAATCCCTGTGATCCTGCTGCACTAATTCTACTAAGGTTTTTGAAGCGACCTAATTGTGTAAACATTGATACATGTATCTACTTAGCAAAACTTTGCTAGCAGACAAAAGCATTTTTAGCCAGATTTAGTAAAGCTTTGTGTGGACAATCGCATGACACTAAGCAATGCAAATGATGGCTTTCACCATTCCATAAATATGTAAGCCTCTGGGTAAGAGACATTTGTCCGACTTTATTTCCAAAAGGAATTGAACACATGGATATGCACCAGCGGTGCACATTGGTTATCAAAGATTGGCTTGGCTTTTAAATACCAATTTCGGCTTTATGAGTAATTTGTGTGCTCTTTGTCATGAAAATTGTCCCACTGATGAGGCAGATGCTGGATTCCTGGAGATCTCAGTACTGTTACATATAGACAAATTTCAGCACAGAACGTTCCATCAATGAACTTCCGTCTTAATGTGACACAGAGCATGAAAAACTAGTGAGACTCATAGTGAAGGCAAAGAAATGCTGACTTGCCCTTGGAGATGTTACTTAACTAATGCATGTGTTGGATCACAGCTAACAAGCATTGAGGTGCTCTAGGCAGCGCTTTGCTGAGCCCACACTATTCTTTAGCAAGAAAAGCTCTTTAATGTCATACCAGCAACCTTAATGCAGAGATTTGGCTGCATACTGCCAAAGGAATAGCAGAGGAGAAGGCTAAATCCCTGTGTACTTTTCCTGCTAAGTTCTTACCTCAAAGAACTGATGACCAACAATAACACCAGAGATGAGTCAACTATAGTTAAGGTACTTCCTTTGTTGATCAGGTTGGCCAACACCCACGGACCTTTCTGAATTCCCAAAGGAAACTAGTAGAGGTTTGCTGTGGTTATCCATTGCTTCATAAGGCTTGCAATAAGTTTATCATAAATGAAGTATGAATAATACCAACATGATTAATCTGCATTATTTGTTGAGTTGGGAATCTGACTATAGGAATAGCTCATGAGAACATGATTGCTCATGTATTCCAGAATCCGGGTGTCAAGAAAATAGATCTGTATAAACACAGCCATACTATATTTTAAGTAGCCTTTCCAAAAGGTTGAGTAATATCAACCGCTTTTCAGTCTATGCACATGTCCTTCTTCTCATAAATGCGTGGTTGTGTAGGCTGGTGATGTTTTCCCAAGATCAAACTGCATGTCTTGTTTTAACAAATGTTAATAAGATCAAGTTTATTTACATTAAGTTTTTATATATCCCAACAATCAGCCAAATAAAATAGTTAGAATATAGTGTACATAAAATGCACACTACATCAATTTGCTAATATTGTAACATATTCTAAAATAGTTCTCTCATTTGTAACCTAATGCCTTGCTATTATTGAAAAAGTAGATGTCAATATGACTAACAATACATCCATGTATAAAAAAGAAAATCGCATCTTTATTGATGTATTCACCTGTTGTGAACTCCACGTCGACCTGACTCAGAAAAATGTAGTTAGGCAGGCCCTGAGACCCAGGCCTGAGGTAAATGATTGACAGATCACAGGTGGGGTGGCACGTAGCCAGTAGATAAACGTGCCAACAGGAAATCCCAGATCAATCCTACAGATAGGCACAGCGACACCACAATGGTCCAGGAAGATTGGCCCCAATAAAGCACACATGGCCAGAGGAGTGCGCATATTCCCAAAACACCATAAAGTCAGATGTAACCTTGGGCGTAAAACTCCGCTTGCGGAGTTTGCAGATTTTTGGCAACTCTGCATTCCGCATAGAACGCGGAGTTCCAAGAAAACTCTGCACTCCGCAAAGGTGCGGCATTTTTTTTTGTGTTTGCGCACCCCAAATGCATTTTCGCGCGTGTGGGAGCAACTTACCGGGTGCCTGCGATTGCCGACTGTTCACGAGTGCCACGAGATTTGCTAGCCGGCTGCACGGTCCCGCGAGAGTTTGCGATCACGAACAAGTCATTCAGGCACGCCATCGGACTTCCGGCGGAAGTTTTCTGTCCCGAGCAGCATCAAAACCTTCTCAAAATGAAGATTTGGATAAAAAAACTCCTCAGATTGACATTTGACTCTACATTTTTGTGCAAGGAGTCCTTTTCCTTTTTTTACTTTTTTTTTAAGAGGAAGGAAGTGCCCCAGAGTCTCCAACTTCCTGTTCCTGTCCAGCAGGCTCCTCCCAGTGCTTTGTCCATCTCCTGTTCACTTTTCATTTGGATTTGGAGCTCAAAGGATCACTCTTTGTGTCTGCTGCATCATATATCATTGGAGTTGAGGACTTTTGAATTTGAGATTTCACAAGTAAGTTGGAAAATTGGTGTTGTTTGTTTGATTAGGGCATTGCACCTACATTTGTTTGTACTTTTCATCATTTTTTTTAAATTTACTGTAGTGGGTGGCCTGTAGTTTCAGTAGGGGCCTAGTTGTTTCTTTGTAAATCATTTTTCTTCTTTTATAAAGGAACAAGTTGTACAGTTCACTACATTTTCTCCAACTTTTGAAATCAATTTGAAATATTTATTTAATTCACTAGCCCAGTAGTCTGCCAATAGGCCTTTCAGCCAGTAGGCCCAGAGCTACTCATGGGTGCATAAAAACAACTGTTTCTGTGGTGTCTGTTGGATTTAAACATCATTTAGGGCATGGATAGCATTGGATTGAAATGCAAAATGAGTTTTTGGGGTATTTCACTTTTTTTCATGTGTGTTAAACAAATGCCTTTGTTGGATGTGTGTGGTTGTTGTGTAACTTGCAAACCTTTTTTAGCCCTGTGAATTTTCGTTTTTGGCATTGTTGCATTAAAGCTGTGTTGTTTAGCATGCCTCCTTTGTCTGGCCAGTCTGTGAGTGTTTGTAATAGTAGGTGAGCATTTGCCTTGGCTGAGCCTCCCCATGTGGCCTGGGGCCATTTTGTAAAGTCTGTGTCCATATAGGTCTCCTTGAGTTCATTGTTTTTCAGGCCTCCTGCTTGTTGTTGTTGTGAGTGACCATGTGGCTGGTGGCCTTTTTGTGGTGGTAGTTAGTGTGCTTTTGCCATAGGCCTGCATGTCTTCTTTCCTTTGTTCCTCTTGGCTTATTGCTTCTTGTTGTGGTAGCCTGGCCATGTGGCTGGCGGCTATTTTTTGGGAAGGCATCCAATGTGCTTTTGCCATAGGCCTGCATTGTCTGTCTTCCCTTTCTTGTTGTTGTGGACTGGCCATGTGGCTGGCGGCCATTTTGTGAAGGGGCAGCCAGTGTGCTTCTGCATTAGGCCTGCAAGCCTTCTTTGCGGTGGGCATGCCTTCTTGCTGGTTGTTGTTTTGCATGCAATTGTTTCTTCTTTTATCCAGCAAAAAATGTAGCACAGTTCACTACATTTTCTAATAAATTTGCAATATTATTGATTTGAATTGATTCATTATGTGACCTAGTCTGCCAATGGGTTTTCCAACCAATAGGCCCAGAGCTACTCATGGGTGCATGAAACAACTGTTTCTGTGGTGTCTGTTGAATGTAAACATCATTTAGGGCATTGATGGCATTGGATTGAAATGCAAAATGTGTTTTTTTTGGTATTTCACTTTTTTTATTTGTGTTAAATAAATGCCTTTGTTGGATGTGTGTGGTTGTAACTTGCAAACATTTTTAGCCCTGTGGATTTTCGTTTTTGGCATTGTTGCATTAAAGCTGTGTTATTTAGCATGCCTCCTTTGTCTGGCCAGTGTGTGAGTGTGTTTGTAATAGTGGGCCAGCATTTGCCTTGGCTGAGCGTCCCCATGTGGCATGGGGCAATTTTGTAAAGTCTGTGTCCAACTCCATATAGGCCTGCTTGAGTTCATTGTTTTCCAATCTCCTGCTTGTTGTTGTTGTGACTTGTGAGTGACCATGTGGCTAGTGGCCAATTTTGTGGTGGCAGTTAGTGTGCTTTACTGCTTTTGCCATAGGCCTGCATGTCTTTCCTTTGTTCCTCTTGGCTTATTGCTTCCATCCATTGTCAGCTGCAGCTCCCTGAATGCTGCATCCCATGTGATGCACAATGCCAAACCGGGTCCGTTACATTTTTATTTTTGTTGCTGTTCTTCTTCTGTACTATCCTTCCTGAGTATACTGTACACTACAGTACACCAACCATGAAAGCCCTTGTTGTTGTCAAAGTCTCACAAATGGTTACACTGTATTGTTATGTTTTTTTTAATAACTGAGGTAATAAATGTAATAATATTAATAACACTAACAAGTGTGACCACACACTAAGTTATATATTATATTTGTTTATTTGTACTAGTAGTAATTGAACCACAACAATGAATGCCAAGTTTCACTGATTTTTTTCTTGCTTCTTTGCTTTTAGGTGCACAAAAGAGGAGGAGACAACATCACCCATTGTACTGCCATACAGAAGACCTGCTGCGCACGACATCACGTGACGTGTGACCACAGACATCTCTTCAACTTGTGCCACAACGTGCTGCTGACATCTTCAAGATGGCCCCAAAGAAAGGTACCAGGTCCAGTACCAAGAAAGTTGCCAGTGAGAAGAAGGCACTGCCACTTACCAAGACCAATATGTCGCCCAAGACCTTTTTGGGGAAACCAAAAATTGCGCCTGTAGCAGCGGTGTCCAGGGAGCAAGCTGGGAGCAGCAGCCCTGCATCAGTGGACCCACCCCCACCAACCTAGGCCCAAGCCCATATCTGTCGCAGAGGCAGCCAGTCTAATCACGAGTCCAATGCCGACGAGGAGTGATGTTGAAATTGACTTATCGTTATCGCAAAGTAGTGCCCAATCAATGCAGGAAACTCAGATTAGTGGGCAACAACAGCCGCAACCACCCCCAGTAGTAGTTGTTCTTCTCGAAGTAGGGGCAGTTCAGGAGATCAAGCTTCTTGCAGAGGAAGAAAAAGAGCAAGACACCCTTTCAGAAGATCCATTGGCTTGCAGATCCCCAGCAAGGAAAAGGAGGGTTGGTCCATCAACTTCTTCTGCAAGCCCCCCTTCTGATGATCTAGACGCCAATTGGAAGCCACTGCAGTCTGAGAGTGAGACACGCCACAAGACAAAGCTAGGGAAAAGGAAGGTTCCAGAAAGCCTTAGAGTTATGGAGGTAGATGTAGAAAAGGAGGATGATGACGAGCCAGTCATCATGGACAGTAGTCCCGCCCCAGTGGAGACCGACATTACCCCATCCCAAATTGCTGTGAGGGATGTGGCATGGATACCACCAACACAGATAATACCACCAACACCACCTCCAGCTTCCATATTTCACCGGCAGCGACCTCCATCTACCACAACCACCTGAGTAGAAGTAGGTACTGCAGAGAGTCAAACGTCACGCCGACCTACCAGTTCATCCGCCATTGCAAGTGGCACCAGCAGCACCAGAAAATTGACCTCCCCAGTTTGGGACTTTTTTTCGGTTAGCAAGAAGGAGGTGAACATTGCTATATGCTCCATTTGTGGACAAGGTGCTAGTCGGGGTAAGCTTGATACAAACTATGGTACCGGAGGCCAAACAACCCATCTGAGAAAACACCACTTGATACAGTGGGAGGCGCACCTTAGCGGCCAAAAAACTGCACGTGTTGTTGGTGGAGGGGATGAAAAAGAAGAACCGATTACGGTGGAAGGTGAACAAGAGGGAGACATTTTCTCTGTTACACAAAGCAGCCCTGTCCCCAGCAGTGCAGTGGTACCGCCCACATCATCACCAGCAACATCACAATGGCACAAGAGTCAGGCTGAGACACCAAGGGGTCCAAGGCAAGAGAGTACTGCAATTGAGCATAACATCTGGCGTCAAGAAGTCACCTGCATCAGTGGCACCAGAAAAGAAAAAAATTCCAGGCTACCATTCTCAGCATGCTTAGGTCGGAGAGGCAGTACGAACGCAACCACCCAATGGCACGTTTGTACAACGCGAAGCTGGCTAAAATGTTAGCGTTGGACCTCTTCCATTTTTCTTTTGTGGAAGGGGTGGGTTTTCTTGAATTTGTGGCAGTCATCTGCCTGAAATGGAAGGTTCCCAGCTGGTCCTATTTTGCCAGAGTTGCTGTTCCAGCACTACATCACGACGTGCTGGAATTGCTTGGCAAGCTTTGCAGCAGAGTGCTGTTAACACTATCCACCTGACAACAGACATGTGGACCAGTTGCCAAGCCACTGATTATATGTGCATTACTGCACACTGGATCTCTTTTGTGGGGGTTAGAGAAAAGATATCTGCAGGTGTTGACACTGCTGAGATGTTTAATACCGCTCAGGAACATGCAACTGTAGCCATGTTCACCATGGAGAAATCTCATACTGCTGCAAACATTTTGGAAGACTTTGACAGCAAGGTCTTTGAATGGCTGTGACCAAGAGGGCTTAACATTGATTTTGTTGCCACGGACAATGGCAGCAATATAGTTAAGGCCATGGCCGATGTTGGCTATTTCAGGGCCCTGTGTTTGGCGCACTGCATCAACATCATTGTTCAACACTTTCTGAAAAAAGAAGATCGAGTCAGCAACTTACTGACCACCTACAGAAGAATCTGCACACATTTCAGCCATTCTTTTAAAGCAGCTGAGGATCATTCAACGTGATAATAGAATGCCAGTTAAAGCACTCATCCAGTAGGTGCCAACATGTTGGAATTCAACTTATTAAATGCTTGAACGTCTGTTTGAGCAGTACAGACCAATCAATGAATATGTCATGCAAAGAGGGGATGCTACTGTGAAAGGCATGATCATTGAGATGGACCAATGGTGCCTAGTTAAATGCCTGACAGAGATGCTACTTCCTTTCGAGGTCTTCACACGTGAAGTCAGCAAGGAGGACTGTACTATGGGCCAAGCTATCCCATTGTTGCACATGCTACAGGAACAGCTGAAGGGGTTGTCTGCAATGTATGCAGGTGTGGAGGGAAAAAAAGAAGCATATGAATTAGGTGGAGAGCTTAACCCTTCGCTTATCTGAAAATACAAGGGTGCAAAGAGGCATTGTGCATCCAACCATTACATTTGTGCCACAATTATTGATCCACGGTACAAACCATTACTGCACACTTTCATTCCTTTTTCTATCGGGGATGTTGCCAGCTACAAAACTTGGAAAGCTGTGCAAGCCAGTCTGCTAGAAAAAGAATGGCCAGGAATTGGGGCCCGCTCCTCCAGGCCACAACAAGCGACTGCCCGCCGGGCCGAATTGGAGGGGTAGATAACCTCCCTTACCCACCTCTATTCCTCCCATCCCATCCCATGCCACCCTACCCAACCGCCGGCAACTGGAACAAGTGTGCATGTTTCTCAATGGCCTTTTCACCTCCAAGGCTGAATATGCCCTCCAGCACCTGAAAGGACAACACTATGAGCAGGGTGAGAAGGTGGGCCACCTACTGGCAGCCCAACTGAGACAAAGGAAGGACACCATGGCCATACCTGTCATACACTCAGAGAGTGGAGACACCCTCACCCGGTCGCAGGGCACTGTCAACCAATTTGCCTTGTTTTACAAAATGCTGTACTCCCCAGAGGCACTGGTGACTGCTGATTGCGTGGCCGCCTTCTTGGATGGTGTGAACATTCCCAGCGTATCGGACAATGGTCGGGAACTACTGGCGGGGGAGATTAGCAAGGATGAGATAGCATTAGCCATTTCCAAACTGCTCTATCACAAAGCCCAGGGTGAAGATGGCTTCCCCGGGGAATTCTATAGATGGTCGTGTGAAGAGGTAGTCGACTCCTTGAAAGCGGCGTTCTGGGAGGCTGAACAGATGGCCTCATTGGGGCCGATCTCCAACAGAGCGATGAACCCGGTTCTCCCCAAACCAGGGAGGGGACCATTATTGTGTGGCAGCTACAAGCCCATCTCCCTGTTGAATGGCGATATTAAAATACTCACCAGTGTCTTGGTGGCATGCCTTCGCAAAGTCATACCTTTCCTGATCCAAAACACGCAGGTTGGTTTTGTGCCCGGCCACTCCTCTAGGAACCACCTTTGCACCCTGGCCCATACCCTCAGTGGCACCATCACTGCACCAAGTCCCATGTACTTTATGTTTTCTCTCATTTAGTGTGCCCACTAAATAGTTCACACTCTCTATGTGCGACATTTCGTTCCACTACCACCTTTTGTCAGTTGTATACCCTCTGGGTGGCCAAGGACCTACCGGACGACATGGTGGCCCTCTCTCTGGACCCGAAAAAGGCGTTTGATCACATTGAATGGGGATACCTCTTTGCTGCCATGGAACGCGTTGGATTACGGGGAGACTTCATCGCCAAAGTGCAACTGCTGTATGACTGCCCAACCACCCAACTCAACTGCAGGGGTTTCATTTCCGATCGGCAGGGGTACTCACCAAGGCTTCCCGCTCTCCCCCCTCCTGTTCCTACTGGCCATGGAGCCCCTTGCCTCTGCTATTTGCCACTTGCCTCTTATTGCAGGAATCCTCTCATGGACGGCCTGTCCAAAATTTACCTGTATGCCAACGACATATTGCTCACCCTCACAGACCTCCAACAGTGCCTGCTGGCCCTGCTGGAGATCATCGACGGCTTTGCAGCTCTGTCCGGTTACAAAGTTAACTGGGATAAGAGCGAAGCCCTGTCACTTTCCTCCGGCACCACGAAAGCGGCGATCCACGGCTACCCTTTCCGTTGGCAACCCTCATGCCTCAAATACCTAGGGATCCTAGTCAACAATGGACTAACCAGGATGGTGTCGGACAGCTTGGACCCCCTGATAACCCAGATGAAACTGGACTTTGAGAAATGGTCCCATCTGGGATTTCCATTGTGGGGCACGGTGCAAGCAGTGGGAATGGTCACCCTTACGCACTTCACTTACATACTGGGCATGCTCCCCATATTGGTGCCTCTTGCCTCCCTCCTTAACATTGATTCACTTACACGGTCCTTCGTGTGTGGCCCCTCGCGACCTTGGGTAGCTGCGTCCAAGCTCATGGCGTGCCGCTCATGTGGTGGCCTGGGTTTACCATCCGTAAAGCACTACGGTCTAGCCCTCCACCTATTCCAACTCGCACACCTGCTCTCTGGCACCCAAGATCCCACACAGTGGACCCTTATGGAGCGATTGCTCCTATCTGGCACCGCAGGTCTGGGCCCCCTCTACGGAGGTCCACCCCCAGACGCGTCCCACGCACCCTGTAATACAAGCCATGCAAAAGGCCTGGCTTTGTGCCCACCGCCTCTTCAGTATGGACCCCCTCTTGCATGCCAAGGCGCCATTGTTAGACAATCAGGGTCTCCGTATTGACGGAGAGCCTCTACATTGGACCTCTTGGATGGAGGCGGGCATCCACACCCTGGGCAAGTTCTGCACAACAGGGGTCTGAAGCCCTTCGTCCACCTGAAGGAGGAATTTGGTCTTCCACCACAGCAAGCATGGCGCTACCTGCAGATGCAGCACTGCCTATGGCGCTGCTTGGGGCCATGCCCCTGGCCACTGCAATCATTGCCTGTGGTGACATACCTGTCTGCATGGGGCCAACAGCGAGGAGTAATATCGGGGCTCTACGGCATACTCTCAGGACACTTCTTTTCCCA
Source organism: Calotriton arnoldi (assembly GCA_963921515.1). Taxonomy (NCBI): domain Eukaryota; kingdom Metazoa; phylum Chordata; class Amphibia; order Caudata; family Salamandridae; genus Calotriton; species Calotriton arnoldi. Next base: position 262,006 of record CAWUFW010008236.1, on the reverse strand, counting down.
ATCTCTCCTACGCAACCTCCACATCAAATGGCAATCCCGCCTCCAGATCACCCTGGAGGAGGAGGACTGGCTGGACATCCTAGAGGCCTTAGACAGGGGCACCCGGGAGGCCCGCTTGAAACTCTGCCTCTTCAAAACGGTCCATGAAGGGTATTGGACACCAGCAAACCTGAACAGGGCAAGCCTCCTTCCTCGCGTGAACTGCTGGATATGAGAGAATACTTGCTGTGAAATCACTCTCATCCTCTGCGAGTGTCCCTCATCCGCCCCTTTTGGGACTATGTTGGCGATACCCTGGGAGCGTCCATACCGCTACGACTTCCCCTCTCCGCTGCCGTCATCCTCCTTCACAATACCGGGACTCCCTCTGACCTATCCCACCCACAACGCCGCCTCCTCCACATGGCCCAGGCCGCAGCTAAGATCTCTGTCCTCTGCCAGTGGAGGTCGTGCATGCCCTCATCACCGGAGGATTGGACAGTGGCAATGATACAAATGGCATCACATGAATGAGTAATATACAAACGGCAAGACCAGGCGGTGGTGTTCACTCAGACATGAGCTCCTTCCTATGAGATGAACCTTGAGCATAGGTTATAGACGTCCCTGTACACTGGCAGCTACTCCCCGACGCTGCCATCGGAGACTTGCGCCCTACTCCCCCCTCCCCCTACCCACCAGCACATGTCCTATCTGTCCCTTCCCTTCGCTTCCTTCTTTCCCCCTCTAACATTCCTCCTCATCCAGACCCATACCCCCTATCTTTCCCATGCCCCTGCCCCGATTCCTTTTTTACTATACCGGCCACGCAGAGGCGCAGATGCACAGATGCACAGATATACAGACGTACAGATGTATATACGCAAACCACCACTTCTGGGGGAACCCCACCACCATTACCCTTACTACGCTCTGCTCTACTGTGCGAAGTGGAGGCTATCATATCTCCCCTGCCAGATAACCGGAGACCCTGCTGATCTACCAAACTGGACTCACACTACCCCACCCCCCTGATAGCTCATACCCCCCTTCCGACCCTCTTTGGCCCCATGGCCCCATCACCCCAATGCTGGGAGCATAGATCTCCCCCCCATCCCTGCTCAGACCAGGAATACCAGCTCCCGCTGTCTCCCTCTCTTTGGTCATCCCAGGCTGTTGTCTCATCAACCCTTCATACTTAGAGGGACGCATCACAAAGTTGGGAGGGGGGCTCGCTTCATATCGCTTCATACCGCGAATGTTACGGGTGCTATACCTCCCTTTTGCTCCTTTCTTCTCCCCCTTCCCTGATTGACTCATGGTGTATTCTTTTACCTGATGTTCTTCAATTGCATTCTATTGTCTGATACTCCCCAACTGGTATACTATACTATGTACTTGTTATTTCAAGTTATTATAATAAAAAATGCCAACACAAAAAAATTAAAAAGTCACATAAACAGTAAAATAAAAAAGGGCGAGTTGTGAAAGCCAAACTTCATAAACTGTAGAACAAACTGAATGTCTCTAAGTGGGAAGGCAGATGGGCAGTATACACTATCGGGTGATAAAAATGGTAGGCGGTGACCCAAATCTAAGAGAAGTACTCCTTGTGGACGACAGGTCTGAGGGTGCACCAAGGCAGGTTAATAATATGCAGGTACATGCAAAGGCATCGGCACATGCAAAAGCGGAGAAGTCCTACTACTACTTCTATATATAGAAGTAATAAAAGTAATTTGATCATATTTTAATAAAAACTAACATTACAATATGTTGACCTTCAAGAAAGGTTATTAAATATTTAATAATAAAGTAATAAATATGTACTATTTTTAGATTTTTTAACATTATTTTTTTTAATCTTTAGCTATTTTAAATAATGTAATTAAATGTAACATTATTTCCTATGGAGCTTTATTTTAAGTCTCTGCCTCCATTATTTTCTGTAGTGGAGGCGTAGCAGTATCTCTGGTTGGCCATCTGTGATGCTGGACTTACTAATGTTTCTTTTTTTGAAATAGTAACTTATACTCATAAATTGGGTTCCACCCCCCATGTTTCAAGGGGTCAATGCATGCAAGTCTATTCTTTTGAGTAACTTTACACTTGTAAGTGGAGAAGAGCCAAAAGTAATAAAGTTACTAAAAAGTGTGAGAGTAAACTTGCACATGCCTCTTATGTATGTTAGATTTCTGAATACCCCGAATAAGTTTTCCATGAATGGCTTAAGCATCATTACTTCCTCTACTTCTGTTCCTTGTCTCATTCCTAACTAGGAGAAGTGAGTGTGCCCATTCACTTCCAGTGTCACTCTTTGTAAAGCTGTTTCTTCCCTTTCTTTGAAAGGAATAAAGGTTACAGAACATATAGCCCTTCCCCTTCCTTCTGAACTTTCAGTTTTTTATTTTTGTGCCCAAACCTACTGTCGGGCTAGGAAGAGTTGCTGGGGCGCCCTTGAAGATTTTTAAGAATATGCTTTTTATTTAGTTCTCAGTGACTGCATAGGCACACTGGTTCTTTAGGAGCGGCTGCAGGGGCACCGTGCTGCTTATGGATCAGGCTCCTCTCGTGCTGTATGTTTTTTCATGTGGCCGCGGGGGAGGGGGTTCCAATGGCAAAACCATGCTGCACTGTATTGCGGCTCTTATAAGCGTCTGCTTGGGCATCATACTTCTTTGTAAACTGCTTCTCTCATGCCATGTTTTCTTAATGTGGCCGTGGGGGGTTCTCTTTGCAAAGTTGGCTACTGTACTTTAGGAGTGACTGCTGTGGCACTGCATTTCTTGATGAAGGCTTCTTCTCGCGTCATGTTCAGAGTGCTGCGGGGGAACATCCCTTTGGGAGTGCTCCTTCCCCCATAGCAGCTCAGACGCTGTTTTTATCTGAGCAGTGAGAGGAGTGCTGTTCCTTGTTTTCACTTGGCTGCCAGGTATATTTAGCTGAGAGCTTGTTTTTGAGTTTGTGGTTGCCTGGGCACCATGTTTATTACCTGAGGCACCCTGTTTTACAGGGAAGGCCTCCTCTTAACACTAGCGGTTGCTGGGACACTGCGCCTACGTTGAGAGCTGCTGAGTTGCATGTAGATTGTAACATGCATCTCTTTCTTATGTTTTCAGTTTTTTGGGCCTCACCTTGAAAATTATCTTTTGTCTTCAGGTTTGCTGTGCTGGCTCAGTGAGGTTACAGTAGCTCCACCTTCCTTCTTTTTGAGCTTGAATGTGGTGGCTATGTTGTGCCCCAAGGTCTTTGTTTTTTTTTGCAGGCTTTTGAGGTCAGTTCCTCAGGACATCTTTGCTTTTATAAGCTATTGTTTTTTCTTTTAGGACATTGGTCTCTGCCTGTCGATCATGCTAAAGCATACTCAGAAGAGCAATCATTCTTCCCCTGACAATATTCTTCAGAGTCTGGGATGGGGAGTTAGACATCGTTCCCCTCCTGTTTCTGAGGCACATCTCCAGGATATGGTTAAGAACCTGTCAGAAGCTTATATAAGCATCTGGGAGAACCTTCTTCATGGCTGTCTCCTACATGTTCTTTGAGTTCGGCTTGGTCTGTTTCATCTTCTTCTCCAGTATCCTCCGGGTTGTCTCCCTGAATTACGATACGGAAGATCTGAGTTTTCCTGCTGGTGCTTTTTCTAGAGGGAAATATATTTTGCAGGAGGGCCAGTGGTTTTGTATGTGTCTTCCAATCATCAGCTGCTGGCAGATGTAGAACATCCCAGTTCTAGTGGTGAATGGTTCTGTCAGTGTCAATGGGCTTCATTTCCTAAATGTCCTGTCAGTCCTGCAATTCAGTTCCTGTTATGTGATTGGAGAAATCCTGACAGGGTGTTGTGCCTTTTTGTTCATAGGAAGGCTATATCCTTTGTCTGAGGGAGAGACTGAAGTTCCTCAGGGCCTTGCGTTGGATTCCTTATATTACCAACCACACTGGGAAACCTTCTCTTTTGTCAGAGGATGCAACCTCGAGTAACCCAGTGGATAAGAAGGCTGAGGCTGCTTTGAAGAACAGCTTTGAAGAGAGCTCATGCAGACCTCAGTCTTTGCTTGCGGTCTGAGATTTACAGTGTTTATGTTTCTCAGTCCTTAGTCAATGATTTCCAGGTACTTTCTTCTGATATTCAAGAGGGCGAGAATTTTTCTGAGTTGTTAGTCCGAAAGGAAGTACAGACTAAATTTCTTTCAAACATAGCTTGTGATTCTCTTCATGCTTCTGCTATGGTCACTGTCAATTCAGTAGCTGCAAGATGCCATCTTCACTTAAGAGGTTGGAAAGTTGAGCCAACTCAAAAGAATTGTTTGTTATGTATGTCCTTTGTGGGTAGTAAGCTTTTGGTGATGAGTTGGAGAAGGTACTCAAGAAGTCTTTCAAAAGCCAGAAGCATGTCTAACCTTTTCATCACAAGCAGAGGTTTTGGGAGGGCAATAAAAGACCTATTGATCAGTACAGAAGGAGGAGGACTGATTTCCAACAGAATAGTTCCAGGTTTCAAAGGAAAGCTTCTCAGCCTGGAAGTGCCTCCCATCAGTCCGGTAATAAGGGTGGCCTAAAAAGCCTTCCTGTCTAGTCTTAGCCCTCTCTCTTTCCTGTGGGGGAGGGGGTAGTTGTTACAGTTCCAGAGAGTTTTGGAGACTTTGATTTCTGACAACTGGGATTTTTAGGTTAAGTCCAGGGTTACATTCTAAATGTTTACCCAGAGTTTCTGGAACCTCGTTTCTTTCAAAACCGGTGACCTCAAAGAACTGTGAAGAGACTGGCCTTGGAAGAAAGTATTGCCTCTCTAGTACTCAAACAGACCCTAATCAAAGTTCCTTCTCAGGACAGAGGTTGCAAGTGTTATCCTCAGGTGTTTCTGATCAGAAAGGTCTCGTGAGATCATCGGATGATCATAGACGTGGGTTTTCTGAACAGCTTTATTCAGACAATACACTTCAAGATGAACACCTTGCAGGAGATAAATTACTCTAATTTCTCTGGGAGATTTTCTGTCAAAGATTGATCTTCAACAAGCATATCTCCATCTTCCTGTAGCTCCTGCCTCTCAGTGGTTTCTCAAGTTTACCGAGGGGTCCCAGCCCTGGTAATTTTAGGTACTCCCATTCGAACTGAAAACCTCTCACCAAATTTTTACCAAGGTTTTGGCTCCGGTGATAGGTTTTCTTCATTGTCATGGAATCATGGTACATCCCTATCTGGACGATCTTATTCAGGTCTCCTCACAGCAGAAAGCTCTGGCAGACAAGGCCAGTACTGTTTCAACCTTGGAAGATTTTAGTTTCTTGATCAATCCCACGAAATCTCTCCTAGTTCCTTCTCAGAGACTGGAATTTATTGGGGCAATTTTCGACAAGGTCCAGGCGACGGTTTCCCTACTCGAATCCAGGCATGTCAAGCTGAGACGGTTTTCCGGTAGCTGGCTGATAGCAGGCAGGCTTAACTTAGGAGACAGGTGTGTAAAGCATTTAAAACACAATACATTAAATAAGTAACACACAACGCACAATAACAATCCAACACCAAAATGACAAACATCCAATGTGGGGAACCGGAGATATGAATTTGTAAAGAATAAACACTTTCTAGCGCTTAAAAGGCAAAAGCGCCATTTTGGGACATCTGGTCATGCTAAATCGGGGCAAAGTCAAAGTTTCAAGCCAACCGCAATAGAGCGCGGGTCGGGTAAAATGAGTGGTAGGGCCCAGTCAAGTTTTCATCTTCTGACTTAGTCACTTTTTCAGAGCTTTTTCTCTCAATGTCGAGCAGGCCAGGTTTGGGTTTGACAATGGTGGCTTGCATCAGTGGGATGCCTAGGTCGATTCCTGGAAGTTTCATCGCTGACGAAGAGCTCTGGAGCTTCAGCGGGGCAAAACTGAATTTTAGTACAGGTCACGGTTTGACGTCTCTGGCTTGACTCTCGACGACGGGTCAGTCAACTTTTGGAGCTTTTTGGTCAAAATGCTCCAAATGATCTCAACCATCTGGAGATACCTCCAGTAGGTCCTTTTAGGTTCTTGGTGGATTCACAACACCAGCCAAAGTTCCACAAGCTCTGAGTTGCTCCTGGGAGAGTTGGGACTACAGTTCCCACAACGCACCTGGCCAAATCCTTTAAAATCCAGCTCAAGGTGGTCAGCTGGTGGCTTCTCGGTGGAGATGATGCAAGTGGAGCTCTTTTAACATGTTGCTTTCAGGGAGTCCACTCATTAAACTTTTAGTGCAAGGCAAAGCCCTTCTTCTGCTGTAGTTCCAAAGTATGCAGCAGGTGCAATCATTCAGAGTGCAGTCCTCTTGGTGCATGCCAGGGGTTCCAGCAAGTCAGTCTTTCTTCTCTATGTTTTTTCAGGCAGGGATCTGAGTTGCTGGGCAGCTCTCCCATATGTATCCATGCTTCTGGGGAGACAAGCAGGGGGCACCCTTGACCAATGGGGTACAGGGTGCCACCAACAGGTATGACAACTTCCTCTAAAGTGTGGAATATTTTTGTCCCAGAAAGAACTGTTTGTTAAAATCCAAAATGGGGAACATTTTCTCCTGGATTTTAAGGACTGGCTAACCCAACCTACAGGTGTGGCTAACTTTCCCTAACACTCCTCTTCCAGCCCCTCTATTAATTCAATTACAGGCGCTCCCATGTGGCTGGGGTTGCAGGAAGTAGGGGTGGGGCTGGGGCCTGTCCTAAATGTCTTTCCCCCTTTGAACATCAGTTTGGCAACCCAGCCCACTTCCTGCCTTTTGCTCTGCAACTTGCAGATCTCATCCCACCAGATGTCTCTTTGTCTCCTTTCAGGCCACTTCACACCTCATCAGGGCAGTTTGGCTCAGCCTGTCAAAGGCTGACCAATCAGGAGAGGCTACTCTAGGGTTGGATTTAGACCCATCAGAAAAGAAAGTTCTATAGCTTCTTTTCTGTCATAGTTATAATACATCCAACCTTGGCAAGTTGTTGGATTTATTCCAACTATTATTTAAACACTTTGAAATATCATTTTAGCTCACGCCTGTCAACACTTAGACTTTATTAACGTTTAATAAAGCCTTCTCATGTTAGCCTATGGAGCTAATGTACTACAATGAGGAAAAACGAAATTGGCCTTTTTCCTTCACCAGGGCATATAAAACATCTTTTATAATGTCCCTGCATATAGGTACAAGACACCCTACTCCTGGGACACCTAGGGGAGACCTTAGCGGTGACTTATATGTAACGATAAGGTGGCTGAAGACTTTGAAAGTACCTTTAATTCCAAAGTTGAATTTGCATATATTTGTGATTTCAATGTCAGCTCTGCAAAGCAGGCCTGAATTTTAAAATGACAGCAGGCCACACAGCAGTGCACACTTAAGTGCATTAAATCTGCTGTGCCTCTAAACCTACATGCCCTACCATATACTAGGGGCTTGGAGGCAGGTTGTCATACCAATTGAATTACATCTAATTACCATATACATTTTAAACAGAGCACACACCCTGGGTCTGGTTAGCAGAGCCTAGGGCACAATCAGAGTCAGTAACCACCAGTATCAGTCAAAAAATGTGGGTGATCGGGGTAAAGGCTGACCTTCTCACACTGTTCAATCAGAGCCTGTTGAGAGTACAGAAGGCTTCTTCAAGAGTTTGGTTGCAACTGCAGGAACAGATGGTAAGCAGGGTGTTTTTTTGCATGACCCTTTCAGCCTGGACTGTACTGTCACATTGATAAAATGCCGTTACTGTTCCCTATCTTTCCTTTTGCCTTTTTAGGCAGCTACTTTGGAGGTCACAGAATGGACAAATCTTCACCTCGATCAAGTGGTCCATCATATTCTGTTCCATTGGTCCCTGGCTGGGTCCAACTAAGATGCTCAGATTCCAGTGTCTACATCGATTAGACAGAAACTCACTTGGTGGTTACATCCTCTTTCTCTGGAGAGGGGCTCCCCACTTTGATTTCCAGACCCAGTAATTCTGACTAACAGTGGCAGCAATTTGGGCTGGCAGTGGTGCTGGGGAATCTCACAGTTCACAGTCTTTGGACTGTGGAGGAGACTACGAGATTGCCCAACTGGAAAGAACTGAGGGGAGTCTGGAATGCCCTGCTTTCCTTCTCAAGTGCCCTGAGGGGTCATTTTATGGTAGTTTGAGTAGACAACCGGGTAGCGATGTCATACATCAATAGCCAGTTTGGCACTGGCTCCTCTTCCCTCAACAACCCTGCTCACCATATTGTGTCCTTGGCAGAGACCAGCGTTCTTGGGTTGAAAGCCATCCACATTCAGGGGATGATGAATTGTCAGGCAGATCAGCTGCGTAGGGAATTCCCATCCTTTCAGGAGTTTCTTCTAGCTCCTCAAGTATTCTGCCAGATTTGCAGTCATTGGGGGGGGGGGTCCCAGTAGTGTATCTTTTTGCTACTCATCTAAAGGCCAAGCTTCCTCTCTTTTTCACTAGATTCCTCTCTCAGGGTACCTTGGGCATCGGTCCCCTGATGGGTTCTTGGCCTCCTGGTCTCTACGCATTCCCTCTGATTTCCCTGACTCAGCTTTTTCTAGCTCATCTGCTCAGGGAAGAAGTGAAGGTGGTCCTAGTCCTTCCTTTGTGGGTTCAGAGACCTTGGTTCCCTCTTCTCAAGCTTCTGGCTCTGGAACGGAAGTGGGTCCTTCATCTGGATCAGTCTGTCTTGTCTGTCCCTATTCTTCCTCTGCAGACTTTCGCCAAATTAAGACTCTCTGTCTGGAAATTGACAGTGATGGTCTCGTGAATATGGGTCTTTCTTTGACAGTGTCCCATTCTCTTCATTCTTCTAGGCAAGTTTCCACAATTAAGGCTTATGAAAATCATTGGGGTTCCTTTGATAAGTGGCACAGGGAAAGATCTATGTCTCCTGATTCTGCTCCCACCACTGACTTTTTCAATTCCTTCAGAAAGGGGTTTGATAAGGGTGTCTCACTTTCTATCCTTAAACTTCAGCCGTTCTCCATTTAAACTTTTTGTGCTCCCTGGGACAAACTGTCATCCATTGAAGCCATGGCCCCTAAGCTCTTCAAGAGATTTCAGCTTCTAAGGCCTAGGTTCTGTAACTCTTTTCCTCTGTGGGATCTTCCTCTGGTCCTTTCTCATTTGAAGACCTCTCCGTATGAACAGTTGACGTCTGTTTCTCTTAAGTTCCTTACCTTAAAGTGGTTTTTTGGGTGACCATTACCACAGCCAGGCATTTGGGAGCGTTGAATATCCTGGTCTGTTGCCATCCCTAGTTGTGAATTTCTTGATGACAGGGTAATTGTTTCTCTTGATCCTAAGTTCCTCCCGAAGGTAAATTCCTCTTTTCACCATGCACAAGAGATTGTTCTTCCGGTGTTACAGCAGGAAGCTTCTGACCCTTCTTTGTCTTTGTTGGATGTGGTCCATGCTTTTAAGATTTATTTCCCAAGATCTTCGGAGTTTCAGCAGTCTGATAATCTTTTTCTCAATTTGGCCCTGTGAAGAAAGGCAAGAAGCCGTCTTCCTCTTCCTTGGCTGTTGGGTGGAGACAGTGATTTTTTTCAGTTTATCTGGCCTTAGGAAGAGAGATCACGGAGAGATTAAAGCTCATTCTACTAGAGGCATAGCTGCCTCATTGGTGGAGTTGTCTGACCTTCCCTTTAAAGACATCTGCAGGGCCGCCACTTGGTTCTTGTCCATCAACTTTCATTTCCCATTACAGATTGCATGTGGCGCAGGGGGTTAAAGTTATCTTTTGGTTCAGGGATCTTGAAGGCTGCAAGTTCTTCCTCATAGGTGTTTTTTGTTGTTGTTGGCCCCCTTTTCCTCGGTTGCTACTCTTTTGTCCTAGAGATCCTTTCTTGGGGACTATATTTTTGCTGGTCTGTTGTATTATGGAATAAAGAATTTCCTGTTTCCAGTTTCTGTGTCCCTGGTGCTGCCTTGGGGGCTGCTGAAAGAGGTATTTGCTTTAGCATTACTCCACGTAGTTAGGAATGGGGTGAGGAATGGAAGAAGAGCAGGTAATGCTCGGATTACTTACCGGTAATCTTCATTACTCCGATTCTTCCTTACTCATCCATTCCTTACGTCTCTCCCTGTTCTTTCATCAGCCCATGTTTTGGAGCTGGTAGTAAACAGGAAGTTCAGGAGGAAGGGGAGGGACTATCTGTTCTGTAACCGTTTTTACTTTAATAGAACAGCTTTGCAGAATGACATTGGCAGTGAGTGGTCACTCTCACTACACCGAGTTAGGCATGGGACGAGTAAGGAAGAATCAGAGTAATGAAGGTTACAGGTAAGTAATCCGAGCATTACATGTCAAGCCGGAAAATTGGACTAATAAGCATAAAGGTCTAAGTTTAAAGTGACATATAATACCATATATGTGTAGGTGTTTAGCACTGCAACAAAACCTAGCAAAAACCTAGTGAGTGCATGTAACTTTCTTCCTGTACAGAGGAACGCAGTAGCTAGCTTTGACCGAATTTGTAGGTCTGAGCGTAGTTCGCAAAGTTCCGCGAAGTGTCAAAAAAACTCTGCGGAGTTCCACAAGTGGTGTATTGCAGTGCGAACTGCCACTCGCGCCCATCTTCCTGCCGCTCAAGTAGAAATTCTACCCGAAAGGCAGCTTGTGCTCGTCAACTTACCGCTGGCGATCACCAGCGTGGAAAATAATTTGTCTGATGAACAAATAACACTTTTGCAAAAATCCTTAAAAATGCCTTTGATTGTAGAAAACCCCAGTGAATGGTGATGCGGAGGCGCATATTAAAAATACTGAAAACACACCACAACGCACTGCTATTTTACACCACCACACCACCACTTTAACTTGTGTTGTACTTGAAACCTTGTTGCCTTAGTATTTGGCGATATGTTGTTCGGGTGTGCTGATTGATATTAGTTTGGAAATGGCAACATTTAATCTATAGAGATGAGAGGTTAAATCTAGAAGTTAATTGTTAAATTTAGAGTCAAGAGACTAAAATGACACCACTCAGCGCAGTCTCAAATCTACCTAATTTATCTATCTATCTATCTATCTATCTATCTATCTATCTATCTATCTATCTATCTATCTATCTATCTATCTATCTATCTAATTTAGTGTAATTTTAACTGGTATTGACTAAAGTGAACCATCACTTCCCTGCTATAACTTTTTCTCCCGGTCTCTCAGTTCTGAAATTCAATTCTGAATCATACATGCTAGCGCGACTAGAAACCTAAACTGATTCGAAGCGGGTTGGATTTGAAACTTTCAAATATCCGATTAGTAAAGATGTTGGTTTAACTTTAAATGACAACCTGGCACATTCTCCCCACACCAAGCTACTTTCACGTGTACCCATTTTTCAGCTTTCCTCCTAACTCTGCTCTGAATTAAATGGCAACCGTGGGAGCGGCCACTAATACGACAATTCGTCAGAGTTTTCTTTTTTGTCACAACTTAGTTTAAATGGAATTACAAATAAAAAATTATATAGAGCGGTCACTGAAATGGAAAAGTCAGCGTGACGCATGCAAAAATAGCTGACACGAATAATACGATGAGCTCATCCTAGTTCATAAATTGAACCGTTTTCGTCAATGTTTGAAAAGATCAGGAGGGCACCTTTGCTGGCAGCATTTTAAAAAGCTTCCTTGAATTAGCGAAAGAAAGGCCTGAGAAATGAGCAGCTCTGTTTGTGGCGGTGTGTGGGCGGGGAGAGGGGGGCGAATGACGAGCTGAGCTCATTGGAAGGTGATGGATGGGGATGGGACGCAGTGTGTGTGCAGAGACAAGTCATCTTTCTCTGTAACAATTGTGCTTGGCCCTCATGACTGCGGATTTATGCTGGAGCAATGGCTACGCGGGTAATTAATGAAACACTTGTGGCCTTTCCACCAGGAGCACCGCGCAGTCCGAGGAAGCGGCGCGGTGGCGCCCAGAGGAGGCTTTGTCAAAGATTGAAATATTCCCAGACAGTTGACATTGCTGAACAAGTCTGATAAATTTGTCTTTAGCTGGGGATGTTGAAGATTGCCTAAAAAAGCCTGGAAAAAAAGCATGACTGGGAGACACATTTTAAGGTAGATGGAGGAAGAATTAAGATTAATGGCCGTCTGGGCAGCACAATGGATCTTCGGTCTGATATGGGGATGATGATAAAAACCGAGAGTCTGAATTACCTGCTTTATCTATTGCGTCGTGTGCTTAGGTTTTAGTAATTTCTGTGTGGATGACATATGTTTCATAGCAGCTTTGCTCACACTCTACGCCGCTAAGGAGGCAGAAGAAAGGTGGTGCTACATACAAATACATATAAATACATAGACAGGGCAATGGAATTATGCAGCAGGGGAGGGCCAAATTATGCAGCAAGGTTGCGTAAATTATGTAGCAAGGAAAGCCAAATTTTGCGGTTTAGTGCGGCACATGTTGTGATAGTATTACTTCGTTATTTTTCATTTTTATACTTGTTGGCACTATCTGAGCATTCGTTACCCCTCATTTTAACAACCACATATAACAATAAGAAACCAGTGACCCTGTTCAGACCTCCTTCCACTGAATTGTATGAGCTATTAGCAATTTTTTTCTTGTTAAAATCTGCAGATAATGCAGCAGATGATGGATTATGTGGCAAATGCGGCTAATCCATAATTATGTGAAAATCGCTGTGGACACACAGTCGCATAATTCCAGTAGCCATGTACATAGGACACGCCATCAAAACACAGACTTTACGAAAATATGCTATCCCACCCACCTATTAGGGGTGTTCGAAAGTCACAGAATTTACTTTTGCCCAATATTTGAAATATTTTGTGAAATTATGCAAATTTGGCATTTAGCTATATTTTAGTGTGGAATGCACCTCCTCATGTCTACTTTAGATGCAAGGACGTGTTTCAAGCAAAAACAAAACCCATAAAAAACACAAGTGACGCAAGCAACAGCTGCTCGTGTTCTGTTTATTTGCGTTATTTCTGTTCTCCTGTGATTGGGTTTTTTACCCGAATAGACTTAAAAAGTACGTGACGTTGCATACTGGCGTAATTTCACAAGTTTTGTGTAATGTGACAGGCCAAAAAATAAATGATATTATGCCAGTGAATGAAAATGTCTTACTTTTGATCATTTTGTAACTTGTGTACTCCTTACATGCATGTTCTGAAAAAATCATGGTGTTACAGATTTCCAAACAAGGATCTTGGCAAAAGTTTAATGTAATTTTCCAGAACAGTGATCCACTGACCTTAGAGGGCACCAGAGTGTCGACCCACTGCCTTGCTCGCTTCCACTAACTCCTTGGCATGTTACAACTTTTGCATAAAAAAAAACGACCAACGCCAAGAAAGCTAGATGGTTTACCACCGAACTTCGAGAGTCCAGATGCACTTGCTGCCGCCTCGAAAAGGACTGGAGGAACACCAAATCCACAGAAGCCCACAACAACTTCAGAGCCGCCACCAAAGTCCACCACCAACTCATCAGAAAAACGAGGAAAAAAGCGATCGAAGACAGAATCTCCACCCACGCACACAACAGCAAAGAACTCTTCAACATCATCAAGGAGTTCGCCCAACCTACCAGCGAGTCCACCGACATCCCCCCTCACAAGACCTCTGCGACAAACTCAGCCCCTTTTTCCACCACAAAATCAAGAGCATCTACGACAACTTCGACGAAGACAACCAAGACACTGAACCCTCACCAACCACCCCCAACACCATGAAGCCAGCGATCGACAACTGGACAGCCCTCACCACCGAAGACACACTGAAGACGATGAATTCAATCCACGCCGGGGCCCCCTGACCCCTGCCCCCACCACATTTTCAACAGAGCCGCCGACACCATCGCACCCATGCTCCGCCACACCATCAACCACTCCCTTGCAACTGCATCGTTCCCCGACGACTGGAAACACGCTGAGATCAACCCCCTCCTCAAGAAACCCTCGGCGGACCCCACCGACCTCAAAAACTACAGACCCATCTCCCTGCTCCCCTTCCCAGTGAAAGTCATCAAAAAAGCCATCAACAGCCAACTCGCCACATTCATCGAAGAGCACAACATCCTCGACTCCTCCCAATCCGGCTTCAGAAAAAACCACAGCACGGAAACCGACCTCCTCGCCGCAACAGACGACATCCGCACCCTACTGGACAAAGGAGAAACAGCAGCCCTCATCCTCCTCGACCTCTCAGCGGCGTTCGACACAGTCTCTCACCGTACCCTAATACGCAGACTCCACGACGCAGGAATTCAAGACAAGGCCCTTGACTGGATCCGCTCCTTCCTCTCCGGCAGAACGCAGCGGATCAGACTCCCCCCTTTCCTCTCAGACCCTACACCAACCACCTGCGGAGTCCCCCAGGGGTCATCCCTCAGCCCTACGCTCTTCAACGTCTACATGGTTCTGCTCGCCCCCATCGTCAGAACCTACGGACTCAACATTGTGTCATACGCAGACGACACCCAACTCAACCTCTCCCTATCCAACGAACCCAACACCGCCAGACACAACTTTCGAGAAGGCATGGAAGCCGTCGCCAAATGGATAAACAACAGCTGCCTTCAACTAAACACCAACAAAACAGAAGTACTCATCATGGGCCCACACCCCGACGCCTGGAACGACACCTGGTGGCCCCCCGCTCTCGGAAGTCCGCCCACCCCCACGGACCACGCACGCAACCTGGGAATCATCCTGGACTCCGAACTCAAAATGGACCGCCAGATCAACGCCGTCTCATCCTCCTGCTTCCACACCCTAAGCCTCCTACGTAAGACCTTCAAATGGATCCCCCTCGAACACAGAAAGACCGTCACTCACTCCCTGGTCACCAGCAGACTCTACTACGGCGACGCACTCTACGCCGGAAGAAACAAAAACCTCACACGCAAGCTACAGAACATCCAGAACGCCGCCGCAAGACTGGTCCTCAACCTGCCAAGACACTGCCACATCTCCCAGCACCTGCGCACACTCCACTGGCTCCCCATCGAAGCTAGAGTCACCTTCAAGATGCTCACCCACGCTCACAAGTCCCTCCACGACACCGGACAAGCATACCTGAACAGCCGATTCAAATTCCACGCACCCCAAAGGACCCTACGATCAGCCCAGCTCTCCTACGCCGTGGTCCCCCGCACCAGAAAGACCAGATCAGGCGGCCGCTCCTTCTCCTTCCTCACGGCCAGAGCCTGGAACACCCTCCCGCTCCACCTCAGACAGACAACATCTCTCCCCATCTTCACAAGAAACCTCAAAACCTGGCTCTTCAACAGACCCCCTCCTTGATGGACTGGAACCTGCGAAATCCCCCTCCCCCAGCGCCTTGAGACCCTTACGGGTGAGTAGTAGCGCTTAACAAACGCGTTATTGATTGATTGATCTCATAGACCTTTTGTTTGCATGCACAAGCTGTAATATATCCTTAGCAGCTGAAGAAGGCTCCACTGCTGTATTGTGCATGTGTCAGCAGTGGCGGCTGGCACGGATCAGGGTGGGGGAGTGGGGTGAGGGCGTCTGGAGGGGGTTGTAAAATAAAGAAAATTGCACTTACCTCCTCGCCGCATCTCTCCTCGTCGTCCCTCCGCTCCAGCCAGAACAGGAAGCACCCATGCTTCCCTAAGCCAACCACAACGCTGCAACGCAGCATTGTCATTGGTCTGAGCACTGTGGTTTGGCGCTCAACCAAGGACTGTGAGCCTGGGCATATTCTCCACCCAGGCTGTGTGCAGCCTGGGTGGGGAACATGGAACGTGCGCAGGACCGTTTGGCCGGCCCAAGACGGCCGGCCAAACATTCATGCGCGCTTACAGAGTGTGCTCACCACTCCCCCTGCTCCTCTGTGAGCAGAGCAGCCCACCCACAAAACTGCTGCAGCACGAACTAATAAAATTATAATAACATTGAGGTATTATAATTTATATTTCCTTTATTTACACTGCTAAAAGCAGTGGGCGATGCTCCTCCAGCTTAGCGGAGGATCTGCCACTGTGTGTCAGGCGAGAGCTGTTACAGCCTGGCCTCACACAGACACCATACATTTCTGACATAATACAGTAGAGTCAGGCAGTGCAGCATGCCAGATAATGGAACTTCAGGGCTTGTAAATCATACCACTCCTACCCAATCAGAAGTTGGAATAGAGAAAAAAGGTCTGACCCGGTACCTTCAACCCTATTCTGGCTTCTGATTGGATATAAGCCGGTGCACATGGTATTGGTGCTCTGCTAGCCTAGTTGGAGTAAGGATATGACAGAGTCAGGAATCAAACAGCATGCACGGTCATGTCGAAGAGGAGCAGGTACATTTTGTGTTTGTATGAGCAGGACTTGGAACCAAAACCGGCCCTGGCAAAGTGCTCGGCTGGCCCCCCCCGGGGGGTTGGGGGTGGGGCTGAGCTGTTTGCCAGTGCCGGTTTTGGCCGATTTTGTTACAGGGGCCGATATTGCAGCTATGCTGCAAAAACGGCCCTGTAACAAAAACTGCCCACCAGGGGCCCAAAACCAGCCCCCACCCTGGTGGCCCACCGGGGAAATGCCCGGTGCCCGCTACGGCCAGTCCGGCCCTGTGTATGAGTGTGTGCGTATGCATGCCAGGAAGTGTATGTGTATGTCTGTGTGACTGTCTTTGTATGCTTGAACGCATGTTTAAATATTTATGTGTGTGTGCTCAGTTTGAAAGCCTTTGAGGTGGGAGGTATCAGTCACGGGGGTTGGAAAGCACAATGTATACTTTGTGCCCCACCTTTTTACAAGCTTAAAAGCCGCCCCTGCAATGATCCCTGTGATGTAATATCAAAATTTGTCACGTGCAAAATCAACTACGGAAGACAGTATCCTGGTGCAGAATACTGTATAGTTACAAACTTCTGTTTTTTCAGATGTTTAATTTCTGATGAAACACTGAGCTGTAAAGCAATGAATGACCTCATACACTGAAAGCAGAAGTTCAATGTTTCTAATGCTTTCAATGCACAGGATGATTTATGGACAGTGACATGCTTTTTCATCTCCCTGAGCAATGCTTTGTAGCCTGTAAAAGGTCACTTAGACTCAATCGGGCTAATTCACAAAGTCTTGGGCAAGCATGACTTGCAGAAGAAAATATGGGTGCATGGGAAGACTCAAGTATATTGATTTAGGGCAATCACAGGCACATGCACTGACTCCCTGGTTTGCACGTTTGCCAAAGATGGAGACGCATAGGGAAATGAGAGTGCACCTTTCATATTTTTTTTATAACAATGCTTACCTCCATGGACTTAATAACCTTGCATAACTTTCAAGGGGTTGCTGTTGCCTTTCACGCACATTAAGGTGTCACTCCTATTCCTGTATGATTGCAACCCATACAATAAAACTGTACCTCTTTAAAACATTGTGCACCCTGTTGTGTTTATATTTTCCTCTTTGAAAACAGTGACATACCTTCGCTCAACCTTTCATACAACCAACTTAGTTAAGGCTTGCCTGCAGGATTTTAGTTTTTCCCTTCAGAGACTAAGGCTTTTTGCCAGCAGCATACCTCGCCCTGAAGCACATGCTGTGTTGCCACCCAATAGACATGCAGGAGCAGGGCTCTTGCACAGCTTCTGCTTATTCCTAGGATGGCAAGGACTTCAATGTTGCACAGAGCAGACAGACCCCTTTTCGGAAATCCTTTTAGATTTGCCAAATTTGACCTAATTTTGCACCAAAATTTGCGCTACGTCAATTGTTGTGACTGTGTCCCCTCACCCTTCGATTGGTCCGTATGTCATTGAGGGACTTTCCTAAAAGTACTTTGATATTTTTCCATGTTTTCTTGAACTGCGCATTAACGTTTAATAAACAATTTTGTCCATTGATTCTAATGCAACACTTGTACTTGCTTTATAACCTTCTAATTCCTAATCAGTTGTGGTTGCTACTCTGATATTTTTCGAATTTACATTTTCCTATTTATAAATTGAGCATGGTTTGGACAAGAACGTTCTTTACTGTTTTCACTGTGCTGTTTGGTCGGCTTCTTAAACACAACGGGGCAGATTTACAAGCCCCTTGCGCCACTATTGCGTCACTTTTAACATGGGAAAAGTGACGTAAAAGTGGCGCAAGGGACTAGTAAATCTGCCCCAACGCATCTTGCATTTTGTCCTAGTATTGCCTTGCTTTTCAGGCAAAGCTCTCAAAAATAATCTAAAGTTGGCCATAATGAAATCTGCTTATCTTTGTAATTTCTTTAATTTGGTTAAGTTGCAATTCATACACAGATGGCATTATGATTTTTCCCTCTCAGCCTGCTAGTAACATTACTTGCAGTGCATTTGTCCAAAGCACATATTCTTGGCTACACACACTACTAATAATTAGTACTTAAAGAACTGCCTTTGATGTTGAAGTCATATTTTTTGGAAGACTGATATATTAAAGAAGAACATAGTTTATAACAAGTTAAATATTAGAGTAGAATAGGTTGCACCAATTGCATTGACTTATCACTAGTATCATTAGATTACTTCAAATGACGTCACAGACCCCTTCCAAATTCAGAATTACAGTTATTCTGGAAATATGTAGTCGGGCAGAGTGTGGACTATGCCCAACCTTCGCTATATCACTGCTGCCACATGCTATCAACAAATCAAGGTAAGCAAAAACTGTTTATTGTTGATGACCATATAGAAGGGGGATTTTGTTTTAATTAGAATGAAGTAGCATGCCCACTGGATATAAGGACTAGCACGCCCACTGGATATAAGAACACCAAGAGAGAAAAGCCTAGTGAGTTCACTCAGACATAGCTTTCATGCCATAGGTGAATAGAATTAGGCATAAAATTCCCTTTGATATCGGGACATAGCAATAAAATTCAATTGGGCAAGTGAAACAAAGAGATCCTGCCTTTGTGGCTGACAGCCATTGTCTTATTTTCCAGGATATCCCATGCCCCGGAAGCATTAAGTGCACCAGTGCTGCCAGCATCAGCTATAGCATGTTCATGCAGTAGTCCTAGTGATAGAAACTTCAAAATCCCGACTTATAATGCTAACCAATCCTGGATATAGTAATAGGATGGCATTTACTGACTTTTGGTAAAGAAGGCAGGCTTGCAAAAAAAGCATGAAAGTGCTTGCAGAGATCTGCTCAATGTAGACAGGTAGAATGTTGGAACAGGAATGTTTCCACTTCAATCTTAGTAATAGTTGGGAAAGTGTGGGATATTGGAGGTGTTAGATTTACTATTCCCACTCCAATATAAACAACAGTAGGGAAATTGTTGGCCTTTGGAGGGGTTAGATATACTATCCACGCTCCAGTCTCAGCAACAGTAGGGAAAGGGTGGGACTTTGGATGGGTCAACTTTACAATTTCTACTCCACTCTAAGCAAAAACAGGGAAAGTGTAAAATTTTGGAGGAGTAAGTTTGATTTACTATTTCCTCTTCAGTCTTAGCAACAGTAGGGAGAGTGTTGGACTTTGGAAGGGGTTAGATGTACCATTCCCACTCCAACATAAGCAAAAGCAGGGAAAGTGTTGGACTTTGGAGGGATTAGATTTACTATTTCTACTCAAATATGAACAAGACTAGGAAAAATGTTCGACTTTGGAGGTGTTAGATTTATCATTACAACTCCTAATCTTTTTTAAAAAGTATTTAAATACAAAACAAAATAAAATTATTTAACCATATTTAAAATAAATTCATTAAATTATATTAACAATGTGCCATCTGCTCACATCACATCCACTCCGTCGCCATCTCCAGTCAATTCCAAATACCATCAACATAACTCACTGCTCATTGCGGATCTGCCCCCTGCTCCCCCAAGCTCCACCACTGAGAACAGTGCCCCGGATGAACCATTGTGCACATCTTCCCCTGTAGGTTCAAGAGAATTACCAGGTCAGAGTATTCCATTGTCTGAGGTGAAGGTCTTCTCAAAGTCAAGCTGTATCATAGTCATTTGTTCAGAAAGAGAGCCCAGGTGGGCCAGCATAATATTCAGCCTTCTAATGCAGTGTCTGGTGTCCCTAGTCAGCATGAAGCTGTTCTGGTCACTGTGCACCTGGGATCTCACACGCTTAATTAATCTATTTGCTAGGGCTTTTGAGAACAATTTGGCTTCTACATTTATCAGGGAGATTGGTCTATAGGACACACAGTCTGTGGGTGGCCTGTCTGGTTTAGGGAGGATCACCTTTGTGGCCACCATGACATCAAAAGGGAGGACTGCTTCCGACCCAGCTGCTTCAACCATTGCAAGCAAGCACCGAATCAGTGTGGATGTGTACCATTTCAGAATTTCCATTGGGAAACCATTTGGGTCAGATGCCTTTCCCGATTGTATCTCTTGTAGGGCCGCAAGCAGTTCTTCTGCCGACAAGGGGTCATCCATTTCTGCACTATCTTCACCTGAGAGCTGCAGCGTCCTTTGCCATAAGGTTTCGTCGTTCTGCCCAGCCTGGTGGATTTGATTGGTAGAGTATCTCGTAATACTGTGTGAATGTGTCTGCTATTGTAGTCTCATCATAGGTCACCTGACCATCCTGCCCACGCACCTGTTAGACAAACCTGTGCGCCATCAAGTTAGTCTCTAGCTTATGTATCCATTTCCTGGTATTGTCTCCAAATTCGTGCACTCTGTACTGGGTTGCCAACATGGCTGCTCTGGCTCTTCCCACCAGTCTTCCACGTGGTGTTCAAGGATTGTCCACAGTTCTCTCATTCACTTAATCTCGTTGCCAGTGGTGCCCATCTGGATTCCCCAGTGCAGGAGCCGTTAGCCTACCAGTGCGTGTCCTGAAGGGTACAAGCAGGTGCCGCAGCAATCAAGAAGGAAGCGGGTGGGGCACATGTGACTATGGTTGCCCCCTACCCCTGCGGTGAGTATCTCATCTCCTCAGCCATCCTGGCCTCTCCTGGAATGCAGGACGGTGGCCGAGTCGACCCAGCGCCCACCGCTAACCTTCAGCGCAAGGCCCACCTCCCGGTCTCCCAGCAGCTGAATTCGAGCACCTCAGTTTCTGTTTGCTACCTTAAGAAGCGAGGGGGGAGCCAGTGCTCCTCCCCTGCATTGCACCAAACTCTGCTCTCCTGTGCAGCCAAGCAAAAGGTGTGGGAATCTAACCTCCATGGTCTGTCTCCCGCTAAGTCACCTCTCCCGCCCCGTTGAAGGTGGGGGAGACAGAGGCATCACTGCCATCAGTGAACTGTCCACGGCCGAAACGGCTCACAGCTGGCATGTCTCCATGTGGGCCCCTCTTGTCCTCAGGCCACAAACTCTCCCGGCCACCTCTGCCAAACCCCTGCTCACAGAGAAGGGGGGGCAAGAGTTAGTCATGAAGGCTGTGATCTGGGGAGTTACAAAGGATAATAAGTGCCATTGGATTTGTATAATAAAGGATTATTGGAGCTGGCGCAGAGCTTACTTAAAATGTGGCTGCCATCTTAGGCTGCGTGACATAGCCCCCCAAATTTTTTATTACAAAATAAATAAAACATATAGAAAATTAAAGATATTTAAAATAAATACACTTCTATCCCCACTGGCCAAAAGCAAGCAAAAACAAACATTTCAAAATTTATTATTTTTTAAATAAAACATGGTTTTTAAATTAAATGTTAATTTAAGAAAGTAAATTAAACAAATAATAAAGATAAAACTAATTTTCAAAATTATATATTTAAATAAACTGATCAACCAGTTAACAGTTAATTAAAAAAACAAATAATGATTAAAATAATCAATTAAATAAAGTAAAAATTAACACTCAATAATTTTATTAACATTCAAATTATTACAAAATAATATACAATATTCTATATTTTAAATAACTTCCTACCCTAATCCTCACATAAAGAAAAGTATAGATCTGAAATTCTACAACTTCTTTTACGGACAATGGAACTTAGCAGAGGCCGCCACCGAAGGGGGCCTCGAGGGCCGGCGCCATAACCGACGCCGAGCCCCGGACGAAACCGGTTTTTCGCGCCAAGGAGCAAGAAAGCTCCCGCGCCCCCCCGCTGCGGCCACCAGAGAGGTGCCGGCCCCCGGCCAATGGGGGCCCAAGCGCGATACAAACCCCCCAATGGGGGAGACCAGGCACAAGGCGGCCAAACGCCTGGGGGGGATATAAGCACTGCTCCCCCAGGTAAGCTCCTATCTTTTGGGAGCGGGGGAGCAGCACCGGCGAAAATCTTTGTTTGTCCACAAGACGAGGCGAAGCTCTGTCGGTGAGCGGGGCTATCAGGAGCACGAAGACGATCAGGCGCCGGGCTGCAGCAAAGACTAAGGACGCCTACGGAGGACTGCAGTGTCTACGGAGAGAAGCTGGGTGCCTACCCCGACTCCCCTGAGGACTGCGGCATCTACGGAGAGAAGCGCGTCTACGGAGAGAAGCCGGGTGCCTACCCCGACTCCCCTGAGGACTGCGGCTGCGGCGTCTACGAAAAGAAGCCGGGTGCCGACCCTGACTCCCCTGAGGACAGGTAACGCGGAAATACCGGCTACCACCCCCTCGGTGCCCGGCACGGCGGCGCGAGAGCAGGAGGCGGGCGCAAGGAATCGGGCGACCAGGAGCCCACCCCTGCCTCCTTTGGCGCCAAAAAGGAAAGACCAACACCGCGGCGGGCGGTGCCGCGCTGACTAACCTGGTAGGCGGCCTCCGCCGGCGACTCCAAGGCAGCCCCGAGTAGCACAAGCCGGGGTCTCGCTGCTCACAACCACAGCAGACTGCGGGACGAGCCTTCCAGCTCAGAGGAAGGTTGCAGAGCTCGCTGGGAGAACGCCCAGGCACTGCTGCCTCGCACGCCCAGTCACTCGGCTCCGACTAAGAGGCGGGAGCGCACGCCTCCAGGGCACAGGGGTGAGCGCGAGGCCACGGCCTTAAAGAAACAGGCGCCAGGGAAAAGCGGCAAGAGGCCCAGCTGAGGCTGGAAGCCACAGTGACCCAGGATGACCCCGGGCAGCCGAAAGTACAAATCTTGGTGCATTAGGCTGCGGCAGCACCCCGCATCGACAACCAAGCACACTTGACCTCACATCAGGGGGGCGAAACAGCAGCATTGGTGCATACGGTGGCGGCAGCACCCCGCATTGGAGCAAGTGGGGGATAAGTAGCAGGGAGACTGCAGGTGGGCAGCTGCTGTGGCAACGAAGGAGATGGCAAAGAAGGGGAACAAGAGGCAGGCGGAGGACCTCAACGACCTGCTGCGGTGGATCCGGGCGGCATCGGAGGTCCACGGGAGCGACTGGCTGCAGCCCCATCTGCAGGAGGACGCCGGGGAAGGGCCAAGTCACCAGCACCAGATCGCACCCGGCACACCGGCGGCCAAGCGACAGAGGAGGGCACCAGCCAGGCTCGCAGAAGCAGCAGCTCCCAAGAAGGCACCCCAGAAGAAGGCCCAGCCACCTGTAGCCAGCACGGTGGCGGCGGGACCGAGCATGGGGACCACGGACACATCGGCAAGTGGTGAGCATATCAGCGCAATTGTGAAAGAATGCTTCAAAACTATGGCGCCACTTTTTATGCAAGGGTTAGGCATGCAGGCAGGGGCGCCAGGTGCGCAAACAGTGGGGCGGCAAGGAAGCATGGGGGGACTGGGGGTGATGGGTGCCCAGGCGGAGGAGGAGACCTCAGGGTTACCATGGCACCTGATAGACCCAGGCCAGGCGCGCCGGCAGCGCTTAGGGGATCAGATCGCCCCAGGGGTTGGGGGCGAGGCAGGATCACCCACAGTGGCCTGGGGGAGCACGGCCCCAGCAACCATCCCGCCCACCACAACAGCGGCACCCGACGCATATACACGCCCCTCACCGGGCCCTGCGTCCTTAACTACCAGGGCTACAGGGCTAGCTAGCCTCATACCGCTGGCGGTCAAGGAAAGAATTTGGAGGAAGGAGTTCATTGACATATTTTCATTGCTGGAAATACAGTTAGAGGGGCTTGACTTGACCACCTGCGATAAGAGGGATGAGGACAAAAGGAAAAGAAGAAAAGAGTGCAAGGAGAGAAATTTTGACAATTGGCTAGACGCGTTCCGTATAATGGCCTGCATTATAGTGGAAAAATTCCCGCGCTGCACAGCTGACCTATGGCTGTATGAGGCCAATATCCACAATACACAGAGACAGTTCCCAGGCGACGCATGGCTGGAATATGATAAAGGGATCAGGCTAAAGATGCAAGCACACCCAGAAATGGAGTGGAACGAGGAGGATGTATCGGGATTCATTCACAAAATGATGGTGGCTAGGGAGGCCAAGTCATGGGGGGGAAGAAACGAGCAGTCCTTTCGAGGGTCCTCCCACAAGGGGAAGGGGAGACCATTTCAGAAGCCCAAGCAATTCAGCTCGTGGAAAGCACCACACAACAACGGAACACCAGCTATCTGCTGGAAGTTCGAAGCGAACGAATGTACCTACGGGGCAGCTTGCAAATTCCAGCACATCTGCTCCTCCTGCAGGGGGGGGGGGTCACCCAGCAGCAGGGTGCAAACGCAAAAAAGACCACAAGGGAGACAGGAAAGAGAAAAAGTAGCAGTAAACTAGGCAAGGGGGGCGCGGAGGGGACAACAGGTTTCCAAAATTACAGGCTAGCACGGTCCCCCATTAACACGCACCTGTTGCGCAAGCTAGCCAACGGCTACCATAACAAGACTGACGCCAAGACTCTAGTCCACGGTTTTGAAGAAGGTTTCCCCATCCTGTTTACAGGCCACCCCGCCAGGCAGTGTCAGAAACCTAAAATCAGCAATGCAACACCCGGGGGTAGTGGCAAAGAAAATAGAGAAAGAGAGGGTCCTGGGTAGAATAGAGGGCCCCCTGCCCGATCACATGATCAAGGAACTGGTGATCTCTCCGCTAGGGGTAGTCCCCAAGAAGGAGCAAGGGCAATATCAGCTAATTCATCACCTGTCATTCCCAGACGGTGCTTCCGTAAATGATGGGATCAGCACAGAGGTATGCTCAGTGAACTACTCCACGATAGATGATGCCATCGACCTAGTTAGAGCAACAGGCCCAGGGGCCCTCATGGCAAAAGCGGACATCGAGTCCGCCTTTCGCTTACTCCCAGTTCACCCCTCAAGTTTTCATCTACTAGGTTTCCAATGGGAGGGCAAGCTCTATTTTGACAAGGCCATGCCCATGGGGTGCTCGGTATCGTGTGCCTATTTCGAATTATTTAGCACCTTTTTAGAATGGGCACAACACGTAAGGCACCCGTCAGGTGGGAAACTCCACTACTTGGATGATTTCCTGTTCACTGGTCCCGCGGCGTATGCCGAGTGCGGCGACACCTTGTCAGCATTTGTAGAGTTGGCTGGGGAACTAGGGGTCCCCCTTTCAGCAGAAAAAACAGTGGGCCCGGCGCCAAAAATCACATTCCTGGGAATAGAGCTAGATTCCGTCGCCGGGACGTCCAGGCTCCCCCCAGAGAAGGTGGAAGATTTCCGGGGGGAAATCAGGAGCCTCTGCGGGTGGGAGAAAGCAACACTGAGGGACCTCCAGAGGCTCATAGGCAAACTGAACTTTGCGGCCAGGGTAATCCCAGCTGGCAGGGCATTCGCCAGGCATTTGACCCAATTGACATGTGGGCTCACCCATAAGCACCACCATGTCAGGCTCGGAGCAGAAGTCAAGAAAGACCTAGAGATGTGGGACACGTTCCTGGCAGACTTTAACGGATTACTGATCTGGAGGGAAGGCTGGGTAACTAGCAAACAGATCGCGCTGTACACAGACGCGTCAGGTAGCACAGGTTTTGGGGCAATCCTGGGCAAGAAGTGGTGCGCAGGGCAGTTGCCTGACAGCTGGCACAAGGCGGGCATAACCAACAATATCACCTTTCTGGAACTATTCCCCATCATAGTCGCAATCACGGTTTGGAAGCAAGAGTTGCAGAGCATGAAGCTAACACTATGGTCCGACAACAAGGGGGTAGTGCAAGCAATTAATAGGGGAACAGCCAGATGCGCAGATACACTTCGATTAATGCGCAGATTGGTTAAGTTACAGCTGGAAGGCAACATAGACCTGAGAGCGTGCCACGTACCAGGAGTGGACAACGAAGTTGCAGACGCCCTTTCCAGGGCGCGGATGGAGAAGTTCCGGGAGCTGGCACCCAGCGCAGAGCACGAAATGACCCCTTTCCCGGGCCGGCTGTGGGACCTGGCGGGATAGATTTATCAGAACTGGTCAGCCAAGCCCTCACCCTGGAAGCCGCCAGGAGATACAAAACGTATATCGACACGGTAATGCAGGTGGGGGGTATCCAGTCGCTGGGCGAGATGAGGGCCACTCGCAGAGCAGCAGAACAATTCATACAGTGGGCATTTAACTCCCAGAAATCCAGGTCATGGACGCAAGCCCACTTGTCCGCCGTGGCATACTACGCCAAGCTAGAGACCGGGCTGGACCCCGTGGCCACGCACTACATTAAGGCAGCAATGAAGGGGTGGAGGCGCGCAGAAGGCGCAAGGAGGGACAACAGATGCCCAATAGCCTACACAAAGCTGGGGGTCTTGTTGGGAGCACTGCGGGGCACCACAAAGGACAATCTCGAGCACTTCCTACTCAGGGCAGCTTTTTCCACCGCTTTCTTCGGGGCGTTCCGCATTAGCGAATTAGTAGCGCCTGCAAGGACAGGACCAGTGACATACTGCCTACAGGCAGGTGATGTCACACCAAAAACAGGGGAAATAGAGATACTACTAAGGCGTTCAAAGACAGACCAAACTGGTAGAGGGGCGGTGGTAAGGTTACGGTGCATTGAGGATAAGAACTGCTGCGCGGTGTGCTGCTTGCTCGCCTTCATGACAATACGTCCAGCCGGCGAAGGCCCCCTATTCAAGCACAGCGACGGTATACACCTTAGCAGATTCCAGTTTACCTCGATCATGCGCCTCACACTCTGCAAGGCAGGGCTGCCACTGTCAGGTTTCGGTTCCCATTCATTCAGGATAGGGGCCGCCATGACGGCCGCACAGCATGGGATGTCTGAGGCTGGGATACAGGCCGTGGGTAGATGGTGGTCATGGGCATACCGGACGTACGTAAGGCCCCAGTTGGTATAATAAAAAAATAAAAAAAACACAGCGCCTGCCGGGGGGAGGGGGGGAGGGAGCTTTTCCCACCCAGCCGATCAATAGAGTGACATGTTATCATTCCCGCGGCAGGACGGAGACCACGCTTGGTGTGGGTGGTGGGCCTCTCCTTCATAACACGGATGCAATCCTGGTGGCGGAAAAGGGGGTACAAGCAAGAAGGACGGCCAGTGGACACCTGCATAAGGTGGTTTGGCCAACCGGGAATGAAATGGGAGCAGCTGCCGGCAACGCTCGCGGAACTACAGGCAGAAGCAGCTTGGCACCCGGATATTTTGATCATACACTTAGGGGGGAACGATTTGGCTAAGCGAGGGAGGCGAGATCTTCTTCAAGACATACAGAGAGATTTGACGGAGGCAGGCAAGGCATTTGGGGGCACCGCCATCATCTGGTCAGAACTGATCAGCAGAAACGAATGGCGCAGGGCCCAATTGCAGAGCGCAGTCGAGAACTCATGGAAAAAGTTGAACCTCACTGTGAGCAAGTTCTGCAAAACCAATGGTTTTGAGTCAGTTAGGCACGGGCTCATCCACACAGGCCGCCCGGAGTTCTATGCAAAAGATGGGGTGCACTTGTCTGATGAGGGCATGGGAGTCTTTTGGAACAACCTGTGGGGCGCAATGGCGTTAGCAGGCTGCATATGAAAGAGCCTACGAAGGGAGGAAGGGGGGAGCTGCAGGAAGACGGAAGCCTCCCTGGCGGCGTGGTGAGAAACTACGGGGATAGTGGTTGGTACGGAGGCACACCGGAGTGCGGTGTGCCGGAATAGGACCACTCACCTTGGGATGCCTCACGGCTGGGTGAGTTGGCCTAAGGGCGGTGTGTAGGACCACTCACTCTGGGATGCCTTACAGCTGGGTGAGTTGGCCTACCACAAGGGGGTAGCAAACGGAGACGGCGCTCGCTGCCCAGCCCCCGCCGGATGGCAGGGCACAACAAGAATCGGCAAGGTAGCGAGTTGTGGCCTAACTCCGGGACAGAAGCTACACCCCCTGCGCAAAGAGAGGGCAAACCCAACCAAACGAAGCAACGACCCAGTAGGGCCAGGAGACAATGCAAGCCTGCAAATGACCTGTACGACGAACTGTCAGTCTAATCTGCTATTGTGCAATGTACATATGAGTTACGCAAACGCAATGTATAATGAGATGCAAACAAGGCACGACACAAAGATGACTGCTCACCAATAATGATTTAAGGCACAAAAGTATGCTATATATATATACGTGTATTCCTAATAAAACTGCGGCCAACAAATGACCACCACAAAGACAAAAGTGTACGTTGGCTTATTTATGATAAGGAATACAAGGATGGAAAGTTGGGAGTGGGCGAAGTGCGGGGGTTATAGCAGAGGCTGCCACCGAAGGGGGCCTCGAGGGCCGGCGCCATAACCAACGCCGAGCCCTGGACTAAACCAGTTTTTCACGCCAAGGAGCAAGAAAGTTCCCGCTGCGGCCGCCAGAGAGCCGCCGGCCCCCCCGGCCAATGGGGGCCCAAGTGCGATACAAACCCCCCAATGGGGGGAGACCAGGCACAAGGCGGCCAAACGCCTGGGGGGGGATATAAGCACTGCTCCCCCAGGTAAGCTCCTATCTTTTGGGAGCGGGGGAGCAGCACCGGCGAAAATCTTTGTCCCACCCACCCACACCTAAGGAACAGCTATGTCGCAGTACGAAGGAACAGGAAAGACATTGGCGAGAAACTACGGGGATAATGGTTGGTACGGATGCACACCGGAGTGCGGTGTGCCGGAATAGGACCACTCACCTTGGGATGCCTCACGGCTGGGTGAGTTGGCCTAAGGGCGGTGTGTAGGACCACTCACTCTGGGATGCCTTACGGCTGGGTGAGTTGGCCTACCACAAGGGGGTAGCAAACGGAGACGGCGCTCGCTGCCCAGCCCCCGCCGGATGGCAGGGCACAACAAGAATCGGCAAGGTAGCGAGTTGTGGCCTAACTCCGGGACAGAAGCTAGACCCCCTGCGCAAAGAGAGGGCAAACCCAACCAAACGAAGCAACGACCCAGTAGGACCAAGAGACAATGCAAGCCTGCAAATTACCTGTACAACGAACTGTCAGTCTAATCTGCTATTGTGCAATGTACATATGAGTTAAGCAAACGCAATGTATAATGAGATGCAAACAAGGCACGACACAAAGATGACAGCTCACCAATAATGATTTATGGCATAAGGCACAAAAGTATGCAATATATATATATATACGTGTATTCCTAATAAAACTGCGGCCAACAAATGACCACCACAAAGACAAAAGTGTACGTTGGCTTATTTATGATAAGGAATACAAGGATGGAAAGTTGGGAGTGGGCGAAGTGCCGGGGTTATCTGCAGTAATGAATTTAAATATGGAGTGCAAAAGTGGGTGGCCATCAAAAGTGAGAAATCATCATAAATACATGGGAGTTTCAATAACGTTGCAAGATAAGTGTCAGGAAAAGGAAATTCTAATAAAACAAGCCATCCACACTGGCGTAAATCAGCTATCAGTGAGACTCGAACCTACTCAAATGCCAGCAAGTTGGAAACTAATCCTACCTTTCCAAGACACATTGACAGGTTTCTGGTAGTGTAAATGGCAAGGTAGCAGCAAAAATAAATATATTATTCATACACACACTGTTGGGTTGTGTTTTGTTACATTATTATATGTTATGTTATGTTATACTATGCTATGTTATATTATATGTTACGTTATTTTTAAGTTATAGGTATTATTTTTAATTTGTCATTAAGGCTCCATGTGCAAAATCGTTGCCATTGCCTTGAGTAGAAAATTGCCTTCTCAATTATTTCTCATTTGCATACCTTGGATAGTTGTGGTTTCTGGTGAAGGGACTCCATCTTGGATTCATTGTTATATGTCTAATTGCTAAAAATATTCAAGCAACATAAGTTATCAAGTATCTGAAGGATTATGCCACACCTGTTTAGGTTCAAATATTTTTATTATTATGAAATTGCTTCAAAATCATACAGCATGGATCATTAGCATAAGTAGAGACGTCCAATGGAGATGCTGCCAATTGCATACAACAAAAGGAAACAACCCCATCCCCAACATGTCCCCTACCCCCCTGGGTACTCACTCCACAAAAGAAGAAAGAGGAAATAGCGCATCCAAATAAGCTACGTATCCCTGTCAGCGGTGTTCCGGTCAGTCTCTCACCCCCCTTGTTGTTGTGCCAGGTTCTGTTAAACACAGTAGTCGAAGGTATCAGGGGCAGCTCAATTCATTAAATTCAGTAGAGGGTAATGTGAGATATGGGTACCACAGCTCCCTATAAGAGTCTAGCTGATCTATCAGTGCAAGGGACAATCATTCCTTCCCAGGAGACGCCACAATCTATGTAGCCTTGTTGTGTGGGTTGGGAGTTTCTCTGTACCCCTAAGGGAAAGATTAGCCTGGAGTGCTGCCCTCAGGGCTAAGCTAATATGGTTTCCTTTGCAGATATAAGCAGGAATGTCAGTGCATTAGGGAGGCCTAATATAGCATAAGCTGAAAAGCGGGGTAGCTGCTTATCAAAATATCTGTCAGTGTCAGTTAGGATGGTGTCCCAGTGTAGCGTGAACTTAGGACAAATCCCAAAGCAAATAAAGCTGGGTTCCGGGGGGGTTTCCGCAGCCTCTCCAACAGTATGCACTGCGGGTGGGATTCCCTCTATGATATTTCTCTGGTGTAAGGTACCAGTATGTAGAAATCTTAGTGGCTGTTTCGATACCGACAGTGTAGCGTGCGGTGTGCTGTGCTCTATAATAGATCTCTCCCCATTGCATAGTCGACAGAGTTCACCCAAAACTAATGTTCCCACCTCCTTTGCACCGGGGTTTTAGACGCCAGTCAGGGCTGCGACAGCAGAGCATATCAGTTGGAGATAAGGTGCTGAATACCCCTTTTCATTTGTCTGGGTGAATGACTCAGTGGTGCACCTGCAGATAGCGCATCCGCTCCTTTTTGGATGGCGCCAAATCTGTTTGAACTGCTCAAAGGAAAGAGGGTCCACTGCATCAAACATATGCCCTACCGATCGGCATCCAGCTGCCTGCCAGGCTGCTAAGGCAGCACAATGTATTGTATTGTATTGTATTTAGAATTTATAGAGCGCACTGTGACCCTACGGGTATCCTGGCGCTTGAGCACATGGGATCAGTTATCCTAGAGTGTGATGACGGTTGCAAGGATAAAAAACACTAAACTACACCCTGGGAAAGAGCCAAGTCTTCAGCTTCTTTCTGAATGGCAGCAGGTCATCTATCTGTCTGAGTTCGGGTGGGAGTTTATTCCATGCCGAAGCTGCTGCGATGCTGAAGGCTCTTCCGCCAGATCTAACTCTTCTAAACTTGGATACTCTCGCCAATTTAGCTGAGGAAGAGCGAAGATTGCGTGAAGGAACATACCATTCAAATCTGCTCTGTAAAGGCTTGGGCCCAATGCCATGTAGAGCTTTGAAAACTATACACATTGATTTGAATTGTACCCTCTGTACAACTGGAAGCCAATGGAGCTCAGCCAAGGCCTGAGATGATGATGATGATGATGATGATGTATACCTGTGGTGAACTCTGTATCATTCAAATTAGGCGTCAGTGGTGATGCAAATGTTGTCAAAGCTTTTCGGATAGCCATGCGGTCCTACACTTAGAGGGTAGACCTAGTGACAGGGGATGAATACAGGCCCCAGGCTCTGTGTGATTGCTTCAAAAGGGTACCCTCCAGAGATGGTCACCCACAATGGCCCTTTCCATTAAGCATCAATGCCTCTCGGACTCCTCACGTGTCCATTCCACCCAGAAGTGGAGTTGCACTGCTTGGTAATAAAGCAAAAGGTTAGGGACCCCCAAGTCCTCCTCTTGGGAGGTTGGTAAACCAGGTCTCGGATCATGCAGGCTCTCCCCCTTGCCCAGCAAAAACGATTTAGCTCCCCCTGTATAGCTTGAAGCACACCACTGAGGCCTCCAAGGGAAGGGCCTGAGACAAGAACAGAGCCCATGGGGTAATGGCCATTTTCAGAGCCGCTACTCTTCCAAGCAAAGAGAGCTGATAGTGTTTCCAATGAGCAAGATCCATCCACACGTGCCAAAGCGAGGCTTGGTAGTTAAGGTCTGCAGTCCTGCTCACCGTGGAGGCGATCTGGACATCATTCCAGATATGGCACAGCGGTGGTTACCCACTGCACTGGATATTGGGCTGCCAGTGTTAACTGCACTTGGGGTGTAACCTAAAGCTTGCAAGCCTGCGACTTTTGAATAATGATGCGGAAACCCGCCACTTCTCCAAACCTCTCCCACTCCTCCAGAAAGGCCGGGATGGCCCGCACTGTGTCCTCGAGTGTAACCATCACATCATCAGCATACAGGCTGATAGTCTATTCCTTTTCTCCGAAACCTACTCCCGTAATGCAGGGCTCGTCTCTTACTGTGCCATGGACTCCATATTAAGAGCAAATAGGAGCGGGGAAAATGGGCACCCCTGCCTTGTCCCCTTATTGATGGGAAATGGAGTTGAGGCCAGGCCATTCACCCTTAATGTGCCTGATGGAGTCCCATAATTGCTAAAAACCTAGGCGCGGAATCTCTGTCTGACAGCAAAATGGCAGAGCTTTGCTTCCAAATAGGGCCAATACACCCAGTCAAATACCTTCTCAGCATCTATAGCAAGGAGCATGATCCCCTTCCGCGCACATCTAGCTTTGTCCACAATGTGGAGAATCCATTTGGTATGGTCGCCACACTAGCGCTGGGGGATAAAGCCCGCCTAGTCTGGGTCCACCAGGCCTGACAGGTAGTAAATAGTTTAATATTTACATTGATAAGTGAAATGGGTTGATAAGTACAACCTTTTTGCTTATCCTTCCCTGGTTTAGGAATAACAGTGATTGAGGCCTCAGGTATGGAGGGTGGCATTGTCTCTATGTCTGCGAAACAAGTTAAAAAGGCGGGTAATGATAGGGGTCAGCGTTTGATAAAAAGTTTTGTAAAAGAGGGCTGAAAAGCCATCTGGGCCCGGGGATTGGAGCAGGTTCTGTTTGGCAATGGCTGTCACTACCTCCTTTAATTGGTTGATTCAAGGAGTCAGCCTGGTAGGGTGTCAATCTTGGTGTAAGTGCTCCTCAAAGATAGACACCGGGGCTGTCAGGAGGCAAGTCTTGTGCTGTGTATAATGTCTTCCCGGAAGCCCTTAGAAATAGGCTCATCCCCGTTACTTCACCACTGTTTCGGTGGAGGATAGTATCTACCCTCTCTGCCTGCCGTTTAGCCTTAAGTTTATTTTCCCATCAGCCTGCCGCATTTGTCTCCTACATAAAAAGAGTGGTGTAAGCAAAGTATGACATATTCAGCCCTGTCCAAATCTAAGCTTCCCAGCTGTGCCTGTACGGCTTCCAGCTGGCGCTAGATCGTAGGAGCCTCATTCCATTTATGGATAAGTTCAAGCTCCTTCACTTTCCACTCCAAGTCCTCCTGCTTAGCTTAGTGAATTTTATTATCGGCCACAGAGATAGCTGT
Organism: Calotriton arnoldi; assembly: GCA_963921515.1. Classification (NCBI taxonomy): domain Eukaryota; kingdom Metazoa; phylum Chordata; class Amphibia; order Caudata; family Salamandridae; genus Calotriton; species Calotriton arnoldi. The sequence goes on along the minus strand of CAWUFW010008236.1, from coordinate 228,437 downwards.
TGATTCACCCTGAATAACTACTTTTAGTGCTTATCATAGTGTGGCTATGGGGGTGTCAGCCATATAATTAAGTGTCAAATAATCTGTAATAGCTTGCGCAAAGTGCTGGACCACCTCTGGCCGATGGAGAAAGCTCTCTCGCATTCGCCATGGGCAGGGTACGTGCTTAGACGGAGGCACTTGAAGGAAATATGTCACCATGGCGTGGTCTGAAAGGAACTGAGATTCAATCTGGGCCGCTGTCTTTCAAGCCTGAATGTCCCTCGTCCACAAGAAATGATCAAGGCGAGCGTAGGTTTTGTGTTAAAGACAAAACAAGGTATAATCTTACTTTTTTTATTCGGCACAAAACCATGAAAGTATATAAAAAAGCATATTATTATTATTAAAATAAAGAGGTGCGATACATATATAGGTAAGTTAATAAAATCATTACAAGAATACAGTTTAGCAGCAAAATTACATATAGGGTATAAGCAAAATCGAGCAACAATAAGAACAGTATCACTAGACTGCAGATTTTTGGACCTTAGTCTCCACATACATAACAGAAATCGTGAGACCGCAAACACTATAGATTGCCTTGTATCGCTTCTCAGTATCCTAATCACTACTCTATAATCTTGTATACACAGAAGCTGACAAACTGGAAGAATCAATTTTTTACAATGTCCTGTATACACTGGACAGAAAGGCAAAACATGTTCGATGGTCTCATTGATTCATGCACAGAAAGGGCAGGACCCTTCCAGATCTCTTGATACACACTGCCATTTGGAAGTAAACGAACATAGAGGAAGAGTCCCATAACGGAATTTTAAGTATAATGACTTAGCTAAAAGGGACTTAACCTCATCAAGGAAGCCACCAAACGGACCTTTATCAAGAACAAAATCCACACCAACGCAAGTAATGCAAAAGAACTCTTCAACGTCATACAGCAGTTCACCAAACCCCCCAGCGAAGCCACGGACGTCACACCCTCTCAGGACCTCCGCAACAAGCTCAGCGCCTACTTCCACCTGAAAATCAAGGCCCTCTACGACAACTTCAGCGAACAGACGCCGGACCCAACCCCCCTCTCCACCACCAACAACCAGCAGATCATCACCACTTGGAAGCTTGCCACCACTGAAGACACCACCACGACCATGAAGAACACCCACTCAGGAGCCCCCACGGACCCCTGCCCACCGCACATCTCCCACAGAGCCACCGCCACCATAGCACCCAAACTAGGCCGGTCCAACAACATCTCCCTCGAATTTGGCATCTTCCCCGATGACTAGAAGCGGGCAGAGGTCAAGCCCCTCCTCAAGAAACCCTCGGCCGACCCGACGGACCTGAAAAACTACCAGCTCATCTCTCTCCTTCCCTTCACAGCCAAAGTCACCGAGAGATTCATCAACGCCCGGCTAACCACCTTCATCGAAGAGAACTCGATCCTCGACTCCTCCCAGTCTGGATTCCGCAGCAACCACAGCACCGAGACCGCCCTCCTCGCCGCCACCGATGACATCCGCATGCTACTCGACCAGGGCCACACTGCGGCCCTTCTCCTTCTAGACCTCTCTGCAGCCTTCAACACCATCTCACACCGCACTCTTGCAGCCAGACTCCACGACGCCGGTATACGAGGAACCACCCTCAACTGGATCCGCTCCTTTCTCTCTGGCAGAGCCCAAAGGATCAGACTCCTCCCTTCCTCTCCCAACCTACAGAGATCAACTGTGGAGTACCTCGGGGATCCTCGCTCAGCCCCACGCTCTTCAACATCTACATGGCCCCCCTCGCCACCATCGTCAGACAGCATGGACTCAGCATAGTATCTTACGCCGACGACACCAAGCTCATCCTCTCTCTCTCACAAAAAACCCCGATGACAGCAGACTCAGCTTCCAAGAAGGAATGAAAGACGTTGCAGCCTGGATGAGCGACAGCTGCCTAAAACTGAATTTGGAGAAGCCAGAGGTCCTCGTCCTCGGACCCTCCCCCACTGCGTGGGACAGCTCATGGTGGCCCCCTGCCCTTGGAAACCCACCCACCCCGACGGAACACGCCCGGAACCTCGGCATCATTCTAGACTCCTCCCCCACCTTTATCCACCAGATCAACGCCGTTGCCTCCACCTGCTTCAACTCCCTCCACATCCTCCGCAAGACCTTCAAGTGGATCCCCCTAAATGTAGAAAGACCGTCACCCATGCACTCATAACCAGCAGACTGGAGTACGGTAACGCCCTCTACGCCGGAATCAACAAAACCCTGCTACACAAGCTCCAAACCATCCAGAACACCGCAGCCAGACTCGTCCTTGGAACCCCACGACACAAACACATGACCCAGCACCTACGAGACCTCCATTGGCTCCCCATCAAGAAGAGAGTAACCTTCAAGCTACTCACCGACGCCTACAAATCCCTCCACAACATCGGACCAAAATACCTCAACGAAAGAGTCTCCTTCCACGCACCCAAGAGGAACCTCCGCTCCGCCGACCTTACCCTGGCAGAGACCCCACGCATACGTAGAACCAGAGCAAGCAGAAGAGCCTTCTCCTACGTCGCAGCAAAGACCTGGACGAGCTCCCAGTCAACATCAGACGCTCCCCCACTCTACACACCTTCAGGAAAAGCCTCAAGACCTGGCTCTTCGACTGATCCAGAGCTGCCCCCCACCCAGCGCCTTGAAACCCTCTCGGGTGAGTAGCACGCTTTATAAACCCCTGATTGATTGATTGAAGAAAGGGTTCCAGTTTAAAATCTGCTTTATAATCAAAAAATGCAGAAGATAGGGAGCCTGTTCCCACTTGCCCAAAACATGTGAATAGCTTATGCTGCCAATACAAAATCTTTAAGGCAGCCTTGCATACCCCATTAAAATCTGTAGGGGTAGTCCAAAGTCTCTCACAGCCTAGCTGTATAAAAGATTGCTTGATATACCTAACCCATGCTATTTTTAAGGCACCAGGTGACCTAAGGACATCCTCTGGACCCTGCCGATAGGGGAAGCTCAGAGGTCACCCAGATTCTGCGCCAGTACAAAAGTGATCTAAGCCCTATTTGTGCACTGAGTGTTCTCTGTCCCAGGTCTAAACGCAGGGGAATAAGCGGGGTGCTAACAAGAAGATAGGTCAGTGAACGCAAACATTTTCTTTTACTTTCTCTATATAATCCCTAGTGTGTGGGTGCATGATCCTCCATAAGTCATGTACACCCATCTTGTGCATCCATTACTGGCACCCTCCTGCGAAAGGTTCCCAGTTTGGCTATACCTTTGCCCAGACCTGTCGACCTCATTACTAAACACGAGGTTGAGGTCTCCCCCCACTAACACAGTGTGATCTGGAGAGGCCATCACCTCCACCATAGCCTGTTTAACCCCTTGACCGCGATCGGAATTCCGCTCGTGTGCTGGACATTCAGATCGCGGGTGGGGTCGTGACGAGCTCAGCTCGTCATGCGCACAGCGCTACCGCGCAGCATGACGAGCTGAGCTCATCATGAGCACGGAAGGGGTTAAGAAAGCATTCTGACTTGTTGTTGGGAGAGTAAAGGGACACCAATGTAAAAGTCATATCCGCTATGTGTATCTGGTGAGCTAAGAGTCGTTGTTTCATTTCAGCAATCTTGCACCCCACTGTGCCCAAAAAGGAGGGAGAGACCAGAATAGCAACTCCCCGGTTGTGGTGGTGGTGGAGACGTTTTGGTGAGAAAAATGTCAGAATTTGATTCTATGCCAGTCCCCAGGTGTCAAATGCATCTCCCGCAGTAGTCAGATTTCACTCCCAGTTTGTTCCAGATATGAGTGGAGTGCTTTGCGCTTGACTGGGCTGTTAAGCTCCTTCAGGTTCAAGGACAGGATTTTCAAGTCTCGTGGAAAACATGTAAACAGGGCTATAGCTGTTCTGCTACACCTGAAATTGCTATCATCGTCACACTGCTCTGGGGCCAAATCCCTGGGGGTAGATGGGACTTGAGAAGAGGCCGTGTGCAGATGCATGCAAAAGAAATAAAAGAGTGAGTACACAACCAACTGAACCCCTAATCATAAAGAAAAAGTAAACTGAACCACAGAACATTCAAATCCCCGGCTGCAGCCAGGTAAGTCCCAAGAGTATCCCCAGGTGGGAAGTCAACACATGTCACCTCCGTTATTGTGAGACAAGGCCACCTACCTCCCGCCGCCTGCATCCCAGGGCCAACCAGTGTACCCCATCATGGTAGGGAGAGCAAGTAAAGTCCAGGACCAAGCACATTTCGGGGCAACCCCTGTTTCTCTGAGTCACCAGTCGGCGAGTCCAGGACAACTTGCCTCTCTATGACCATTGTTGCTTGCTTTGAGCGCAAGCCTGTAGGGGAAGTCAGTACCCTGCACCATTGAGCACGGCGATGCTCCTTACGCCAGGCAGGACCAGGCTGCAAGGTTTCCCCCTCCTCCACCGGGATGGTGAAGAGACAGCAGGCCTTTGAGGGAGATTTAAGTTGATAAAGCTTCACGTCCCATTGGAAGATAAGGCAGAAGGGGTGACACCAGCTGTATGCAATCCGTTGCTGTCTGAAGTGGGCCGTCACTGGGCAGAAGTCTCTGCGTTTCTAAAGTGTCGGCAGAGAGATCTTGATGCAGCGCCACATTGTGGCCTTGAAATTGTATGGGATAAGCATCCCTTGCCTTTCGTAGTATAGTTTCTTTTAGTTGGAAATCGTGGACACAAGCAAGTATGTCTGGAGGTCGGCTTCCTTCCGTCCTTGGTAGGCCTACCCTGTGCATGCTATCCAGTTGCAACTCCATGTCTGCTGCTGTGCCTAAAATCTGTAAGAAGAGAGCCCTCACATATGTCCCAATATCTGTGCCTTCTGCCTTGACTGCTGCCCCCTGGATGCGGATATTGTTCCTATAGGAACGGTTTTCAAGGTCCTGTGCATGGGCTTGTAGGCCACCTGTTGGTCTCGTAGACACAAGACCTCCTGCTGAAGCTGTTCAAGCTCCTCATCCCAGCTTGTTTCATGATCTTCAAGCATTAACACTGTGTTCCCTACCTTTGTCAGATCCCGGCGCACATCTCTTTGGTCCTGCGCGAGCTCCTGCTTCACTGCTTGAACCTCCTTGTGTAAAGATTTGAATAGCATCTCCATAAAGGACCTCAGGAGCAGGCCCTCCTCTTCGCCCTCCTCTGCAGTCAGGCCGGGATTCTTTAATAGAGCAGCCTTCCCCACCAGGGCCCCGGCTGATCGGATGAGCATCTCTATGAGCAACCTGTCCTTTTTCGACCGTTCCACCGCCATGACAGAATTCATATGGTGCCTAACGATGATGGCTATCCAGGCCTCCTCACCTCTGCCTGGACCACAGTCCCACTAGGTACAGATCTTCCAAGCTGTGTAGTTTCACAAGTACTGTAGGATGCTCTCTGCAGCACCCCAATAAAAGCTGGGCCGTCCCATCAGGCCTGGTGTGGCAAGGCCTCACTGTGATTCGGAGCTGGATGGTGTGCGGCTGCCGGTCCCAGCTCATTCACATGAGGGGTAAGCCCCCATGGGCCCAGCTGTATGTTAGCGAATCAGACATCCCCTCCGCATGCAGTGCATCGATGGTGCTCTAATACAAGGAAGCGCTGCTCCCTTGTTGGGATCCCTCCAGACTCACAGCAGCCGCCCCCCCAGTAGCTGTAGGTGGTTGTTAGCTCAGGCGATGGCAAGGACGCCACCGTAGCTCACCACCATCTTCTCCACTGGCAGTCCGTCTCACTCGGGCACTCCAAGAGTCCACCCAGCGTCACACTCTCTCCCGGCCCTGGCACGCGGCTCTCCTCACCTCATAGCTGCTGACGCGCATGCAGTGTATGCACAGCTCTGTCCTGTGCCAGGTGGTCCATGTACATGGGGCTAATGCTAGGTTGCACGCTTACTGTTAGTGGCTTGCCCACATGACCCTCTCCGCTGTCTCCAGGCCACTCCGTGGGGCATTGGATCTTCTGCTATGGTGCCCGGGGGACAGCCACAACACAGATCCCATTCCGCCTGCACCCTCTCCCAGTGCAGTCACTGCCGCTCAAGTCCGGGGTGCTGGCAACTGCCTCCAACTATTTGGCCTCTCTCCAAGTCCTGTGCTTCCAGGAGGACCGTATGCAGGCAAGAGTCCAGGGCAATTGGGTGCGCCCGGCAGATGTAGCTCTACCACATGGCCACCGACAACTGGAGGAGCAGAACCGCTGGCGGCTGATTCCCACCAAAACACCCTCACCAGTATGCCTGGGACACCTGGAGGCCATTCAGGGGTGCCGGCCCAAAGCAAGCAAACACACTCTGCCCGATTTCTTTCACCGCGCGTCGGCCGCCATTTTGGAAAGCAGGAACCAAGGTATGCGTCTGCGTTGATCCCAGCAGCAAATGACAATGAGGCACTGAAAGGCATGTTGGCAGTATCACGGGCTCACCAAGATGACATGTATCCCCCTCTCAGGTCCTGGTGTGTGGTGAAAACGACTCCTGACAGTAGTGGGCAGTAGAGCAGCGGAACTACATAACTGTCTTGTCTGCCATCTTGCCCACGCCCCCACCACACCTGTTTAGATCTGCTATGAATCATTGATTTAAGTAACACTTAATTACAAAGTGAAAAGCATTATGTAGTTGTAAAGAGACACAAAAAGGGATTTTTGAAAATCATGGCAATGGAATTTGACCAAGCTTAGACTAGAAAGGGTTTTGCTGTGGCCGTAGATCACAGGCAAAGAAGGAGAACTAGAGACCGTTACAAGCAGAAGGTCCCGTTCTTCGGTATGACATACAACAAAGTGATGTGGAGGTATAATTTTTGGCTACATGTGATCCTCATACTGGATGTGCTCAGGGATTTGGATGGGAGTGCACATAACCAGCTATCCACTCACATGCTATTACTTTCTAGACAAAGGTACTTGCTGCACTACAATCTGTTCACCAAGAAGCACTAAGCGAAAAATTAGTGCTTCGATGGGAGACAAAGGAGCTTTTGAATACTTGGCCTCTATTGTATGCAGGTCAATAGGAACACAAGGGAACTTGCATAAAGTGATTTGACAGTGACAGGTAAGTAAGAAAGATATGTTTGACAGTTGAAGCGCGTACCTCCAGACACGGAATTCTGTCATCCCACACACATCAAAAGAATTACACCGCAGGGATAGCCATTGAAGAAGGACCTCCCAAAGACGTACTGGCACCCCTGTCCATGCTCCTGATGGAGCAAGGACTCACAAATGAGACTTGCTCGAATGCAATCTCCTCACAGTATTAATTTATTAAATTTGTATTGTCTCTACTAATTCTTGCATACACTACACGAATAGTAAGGATGCTTGCCTATGTGTTTTATTAATGAATAACGCTTGTCCGTAATCCAAAATGGCCGCTAAAGCACGGGAACCCTACTGCGCATGTCCCAACCACATCACGTGTTGTGACGCCTCTTCTTGCTTGGTGGGAAATTTCTGCTTCTGCGCAATGTGCATTAAAATGGCTGCTTGATGTTTTCACATGCTTCAGCTTGCTCTCATGTCATTATTAAACTGTCGTTTCTCTAACGCTACTAATGCAGGATAGTATTTATAATTAAATGGGAATAGAGTAGAAAGAGTGGGCATACAGTGAAACATTTTATTTGTGATTTTAATGTTTTCTTCTTTGACTTTTATTAGTTCGTAAACTTGGGCCTGGGTTTTGGTGAACTGAAAGCTCGTGTGACAAAGATTCTGCACATGCGCCCTGAGAGGCAGACCAGAAAGAAAAAGATGAAGTCAACTTGGACATCACCCAAGGCCATGACCTGCTGGCCGACACCACTACATACCAAGATGTTCTCGTCGAAAAGAAACATTTTATATGAATAAATTGTAAATTTTGTCATGAGACGGGTGGGAAATAAAGCAAATGTATTAAATTGAAGGGGCGGTAGTTTAAAACAATAGGCTTCAGAAATACAAGACAAATCAATATGGTGTGAGAATCCACCTCCTGTCCCTGTCCAATCAGAAGTAGTGGTACCATATTTTAGCAACATTAAGGGGAGGGACATGGGCGTAGAAGGGTATAATAGAATATAGCATTAGTTAAGTTAGTTATGAGCAGGCGTTCAAGAAGGAGATGCTTAGCACAGAACGCGAAGAAGAGCTCCAGATCGTCAAGCTGATCGATTTGCATACTGACTCCCTATCCAGAGAGGTCCTGAGGAGGGGGCGGCGGAGTCCATTAGAAGGAAGACACAGGCGAATCGAGGAGAAGTCGAGTATCAGAGAGGGGAACGACGCAGGCGTCGTTGTAGAGAGGTCACCGGTCCTGTCCTGATCCTGGAGGAGGTCTTTGCTCTTTATCCATCCTGGGTCCTATTCTTTCAAACTCCTTGGCCAAGGGGTTTGGTTCTTGCACTTAGGTAAATATAATGCAACCTTTAGTTGCGCTGCTGTCTCTATCCTCTCCTTTTCTGAGGGACCGTCATTGATTAGCAATAGTTATTCTATGCTTCATCTTGGGTAATGCGATTAAGTACCGTGTGGTTCTGTATTTTACTCTGCTAAATCTTTAGATAAACATTTTAAAACTTCCTGACTCAGTGGTTATTTCAGGATTATGTACTATAATGAATGTCACTCATTTTAAATTTCCCAATTAGCAAAGGATTCATTGGTAAGTCATTACTCTTCATTCGGAAGGTAATTAGTAGCAGGGATTTTGATAAAGAGTAACAACTGATAAAACCCAGCGTAAGTATTAGCGTAGTATGAATGTATGGGCCCAAGTGAGTATCTGGTGTATGAATGCAGTTTGCTAATATCGCGCTGGATCAGTTTTCTGGTAATCAGAGGATGGTTACTCTTTGTTAATTGGGTAATGAGAATTTTATTTTTATGAACTAACATCCGTGTATTCAAAGTTTGTTTTATGTTGTCCAGAATCCCCGGGGAAAATTGAATAGCGGTTGGTAAGTGGAAGCCATACTGCAGTGAGGTTATCTGTCAGGCAGAAATAGTGCTGAAAAGTTAAGCAGGACTATCAGTACTGGTTAGGGAATCTATGCGTGTGAGTAATAGCAAAAGAGTACGCTGGTGAAAATTTGATGTTATATCACCTAGAAAGGGTAACATTGAAGAAGTAACAGGTACTTCTGGAGCTTGTTTGAAGAGTAAACGGAAGAGTTTTACTCGTAGTGTATGTTTAGTAAACGGAAAGGTTTTACTAAGTATGAGAGAAAACTATCTTTTCTAAATTAGAGAAACTGGCACGATAGCGAATGTTTTATGTTGTTACTGAAATTTAATTAAGAATTATAGAGAAAATAAGTTTGCGTACGAATTTGTAAAGGGAGGGTCAGTTGCCGGAGAGGGAGCTGACGTCACAAACGCCGCGCTGGGATTGGTTGATACAGCGGGTGTGGAAAGACCCTTGTAAAGGAGGGGTCAGTAGTCAGGAGTAGTACTGACGTCACAGGTACCACGCTGGGATTGGTTGAAACAGCGAGCGACAGTGAAGAGCAGATTGTAAAGGAGGGGTTGACAGACAAACGTCACCAAAAGGCCGCGCAAGGATTGGCTCAGGAATAAAAGATAGCAGACACTTGATTGGTTGATATTCTAGAAGCTAAAATCTTAGTGGGTAGAGATTGCATGTTAAAACGCGATCCGACTTTAACAGGAACTCGTCCGGATAGGAGATTCCTAGGTTTTGCAGAATATAATTTTATACACCGAAGATTAGATAGAATGTACGGAGAGAAGAGAAAAATGTCCTTTCTGCAAAAGATTAAGAACTATTTTAAAAAGGATAAACCAATCAAAACTAGGGAAGGAATTATCATTCCACCAGCTAAAACACCCGCTTCATTTATGATGATGGAGAGAGGTTATCATACTTGTGTATGGATAGAGAATTGGATAGAATATACCAAAAATGATGGAATACTAGCATTTCCCGAGAATGGTACCTTCAATGGAAGAATTCTTCAAAATTTGAGATTGAGGATGAATGACCTAGAACCCAGACCTAGATTAACTCAATACGAAGCCTTAGAGGAATGGGAAACCGAGGCATTTGAGCGTGACCTATCCAGGAGTAATAGGGGTTATCGAGGATTTTTCCCCAGATACCAACATGAGTCTAGGGACGGTCAGATGAAACAATGGAGAAGGGCAATGATTACAGAAGGACTATATCCATTGTTAACAGCAGAGGAAAAATTAGGAAGTAAAAGTACAGAAAAGACAAAACATTTAATGAGAAGTGACGATTCTGAAGACGAATTTATGGAAGAAATGTTAAGGAACCCCCCACCATATCAAGAAGGGACAAGTGGATGCACCCCAAGTGCACCACCGTTAAAAACCCCATTAGTACCACAGGTAATGCATGAATTCACCCCTAGTAGAATACTTCATGACAAAGAAAGAGAAGCCCTAGAGAAGACCAGAGCAGAATTAATACAGAAAATAACACAGATAAAAGTACATCCTGATTCATTGACCATACCTGTAACAATTGGTCCAGTAGTTCCATTATATGGTACTCAGGGAAACTGTCCTCCACCGATACTTGCACCTACTCCTGTAAACGCTACAAAACCTGAAGCAGTAGTAATGGTTGAAGATCACTTTAGTGACAGCGAATCCACAATATCATTGATGGATTTACCCATTCGAGATTCTGTCAATATTACTCCCAAGAGAACTACACCTGGGTGTTCAAAAGATATAAGTCTAGTAACTTCATTAGGAGCGAAAAGTGCCACAATAGTCACCCCTGAAGACTTAGAAAGGTGGGCACAAGAATCAGATAAACAGTGCACACCTCCAAAAATAATAGACATTCATAAATTGAAAGTCGAATTAGAAGAATTAATAGCAGGAAATATAGGACTAGATCGCTTAAATACCTATGATGATGAAGAATTATTATTTATGTGCAGGAGTATTACAAGAAATGTAAGATTATTCCATGAAAAATTATCCAATTTAGCACTACAGATGGGAATAGAAATAGGGAGATCAAAGGTGTTGCAGAAACCCTATAGAGCAGAATTTTCAGAAAAAGATTTAGAAAACATGAATGCCTCTGGAAGAAAATTACAAGTAAGGGAATTAATGATAGTTCTACAAAAATGGGGAGACCTAGATAGATGGAGAACTAGATGGGCCAAGAAAAAGGAAGAAGCACGATCCAGTAGATCAGCATCGGAATATGTGATGAAAGAAACAGGGAAAGCTGACCAAATGTACCCAATGCGAGAAGTTGCGGGAGGAGGATATATACATGTCCCATGGAGCAGACAGGATATTTTGTCATTTACGAATGATTTTCCAAAGTTGAGAGAAAAACCAATTGAATGGTACAAACAGGTTGAAAGGTTTGTGAAGGTGTCAAAGGTATTGTTAAAGGACTTAGATGGTTTGTTTGACATAGTGGTACCTGCCGATTTGTGGACAGATTGTAAAATTACAGTTGATTGGCCAAGTGACGAGTATCCTAGAGATCCGAAAACAGGTGCCCCGTCAAATGATGTGATGAAAAAGTATCAGCAGGTGATAACTTACCTGAAAGGGAAAATACCACCGAAAGAAACCGATTGGGTGAAAATAGACCGAACTACACAAGAAGCTAATGAATCGGTACATTCCTACTATGAGCGTTTATTGCAGGTATTTAAACAGTATAGTGGATTTGAGGACATTGGAGACAAAAACATGAGTCAGTTTGTGTATCGATTTGTTTACGGTTTGAAGCCGGAGATTTGTCAGATGATTAAACAACACATGCTGTGTTGGCAAGGGAAACCTATCGACGAGATTTTGAAATATGCAAAATATTGTGGAGATGATATTGAGGATAGGCATAAGAAATTACAGGAGAAGGTAATGTGGGCACAGGTGAAAATGGCCGAGAAACAGGGAATTAATTTGGAAAATCCGAGTGAAAATCAGGGGAAGGATTCTGGAACGAGTGGTGATACTGGGAATGGTGGAAAAGTGAGAGGACGAATGAGTAGAGAAGAAGCTAAAAAGAAATTTCCTTGTCATGGATGCGGAAAATTGGGGCATTGGAAGGATGAATGTAAAAAGATTCGGAATAATAATGGCCCAAATCAAAATTTAAATCCACAGACGCAGAATGACTCACAGCAGGGTGTAAATCCTCAGAGTCAGTTGCCACCTGCCCCTATTCAGGGTAATGTAAGCAGAGCAAAGCACGGTACAGACATCGGATATCAAGGAGGAAGTGGTAAGAATGATTATATAACCTCACAATTTCTTTTACAGGACGATTTCTGTCAATACAGTTCATGACGGTGCCTAAGAGAGGGGGAGAAGGAGTGCGTACTTGGCGCATCCTTATCGGTAGATCAGTCAGGTCCATACGTGGAAGGAAATGTGAAAGGTAATGATATTACTTTTCTGTTGGATACTGGTGCTACCCGGTCTACTGTAAGAACAGCAGACATTCCAGACCTTCCTCTCTCTGGTGAAAATATCCAAGTAGTGGGAGTAGCTAATCAAAGGATTAGAACACCTCTTACCGAACCAATGGAAGTTAAAATCGGAAACTTCAGAGAAATGCATCAATTTGTAGTATGCGATTCTAGCCCAGTAAACTTATTAGGCAGGGATTTGTTGTGCAAAATGAACTGCACAATATTTTGCACACCGGATGGTGTGGCAGTTCAGACACCAGATGAAGACCATGTATATAAAATTATGATTGCAAAACAGGGTACAGAAGTAGATGAGATGTTTTCGGTATTAACAAAAGACGAGTTGCCAGAAGAATTAAAAGGTACAGTAAACCCCACAGTATGGGATTTCACAGGAAAAGAAGTAGGACTTATGGCTAAAATAGACCCAGTTAAAATTACTGTAAAAGAAGGTGCGATTTTCCCAAATACCAGACAGTACAAAATGAGTGCAGAAGTAAAGGCAGGAGTCATTGAAGAAATTAATCGAATGGTTGAACAAAACATACTAAAAGAAGTAATGAGTAGCCCATGTAATTCACCAATCATGGGACTAAAGAAACCTAGTGGAAAATATAGGATTGTTCAGGACCTGCGAAAAATAAATAAATTAGTGGAACCATGTTGTCCTATAGTGCCAAATCCTGCAGTAATTCTATACCAAATTCCTTGGAGTGCAGGATGGTTCACAGTAATTGATTTATGTCAAGCATTCTTTTCAATACCATTCCATCCGGATAGCCAGTATCTTTTCTCATTTAAATTTGAGAACAAAGTTTATGTGTGGAATCGTGTTCCTCAGGGGTACACGGAAAGTCCTTCCATTTTCAATCAGATATTGAAAAAGTGCCTTGAGAAACTGGTGATGCCAGGAAGCTCAGTCCTAGTGCAATATATCGACGACTTATTGGTGGCATCAAACACCAGAGAGGACTGTGTTGTTGATTCCATAGCACTATTAAATCTTTTGGCCGAAGAAGGGCATAAAGTCTCACCTGAAAAATTGCAGTTTTGTACAACAGCTGTTAAATATCTGGGACACCAAATTGAGAGGGGAAAAAGAAGAATAACCTCGGAAAGAGTACAATTGATTAAGAAAATGCAAATGCCTGTAACCCAAAGAGAAGTGAGAATGTTCCTAGGAATAGTAGGTTACTGTCGACAATGGATACTAGGATTTTCCTTGTTAGCGAAGCCCCTAATTCAAATGACAAGAAAGAAAGCAAAGGACCCAGTTGATTGGGATGATGAGAGTGCAGGAGCTTTTGTAAAATTGAGAAATGCTCTGTGCTCAGCACCAGCCCTAGGCATGCCGGATTATAAAAGAGAATTCGCATTATTCTGTCATGAAAGAGAAAATTGTGCACTTTCTGTCCTAACCCAGAGACACGGTTTAGACAGACGTCCTATAGCATATTTTTCTGCTACATTGGACCCAGTGGCAGCCGCGTTGCCAGGATGCTTAAAAGCAGTGGCAGCTACTTGTTTGAGCATTGAACAAAGTGAGTCAATTGTGATGGGACATCCTGTAAAGGTGTTTGTTCCACATGCTGTTGTGATTCTATTGACAAGAACCAGAACACAACATCTTACTCCTAGTCGGCTGAATAAATATGAAAGAATAATAATGGGTGCTGAAAATGTGACAATGGTAAGGTGTACTATAATAAATCCAGCAACCTTACTACCAGACCCATATCATGAGAAAATTAAAGATGACGAAGAAAATGAACATGATTGTTTACAGATTACAGAGTTATGTACGAAACCTCGCCCAGATATAGAAGAACAGCCCCTCAGAAAGCCAGACAGGGAGCTATTTGTTGATGGTTCATGTCAAAGACATGAAGATGGTAAATTAACTGCTGCCTATGCGGTATGTGAATTAACTGGAATAGTCGAAGCATCCTATTTACCAGGAGTCAAATCTGCACAAGTAGCTGAATTGATTGCATTGATAAAAGCCTGCAAAATTGGGAGGAATCAAAAAGTAACTATATTTACAGATAGCCAATATGGTTACGGGGTTGTGCATGATTTTGGCCAACTATGGATGCAGAGGGATTTCCTGACTTCTTCAGGATCCCCCATTAAAAATGGACAGTTTGTAAGGGAATTGCTGGAAGCAATACAATCACCAAAAGAATTGGCTGTGGTGAAGTGTGCCGCACACCAGTCAGGAGATGACTGGGTGGTAGTCGGCAACAGATATGCAGATCTGGTGGCCCAACATTGTGCCAAAAATAGATTGTCAGTCAATAAGAGGGTGGAAAGAATGGGAATCAGCTGCCAACTTATGCTGTATATGCCACCTGAAACTTGGAATGATGTAAAGAGATTACAAGATGATGTTGATGAAAATGAAAAGAATTTGTGGATCAAAGTGGGTTGTTCCCAAAGAGGAGATGATGAAGTGTGGATCAGTGCTGATGGCAGACCAGTCATGCCAGACTGTTTACTCTCACAAATGGCCAGAATGTATCATGGAGACACACACATAGGGAGAGATGCAATGATTAGGCTTTTTAGACAAAACTGGTACAATCCGAAGTTCAGGGCTGTTGCAGAGAGTCTTTGCCAGAGATGTTTAACTTGCCAGATGCATAATCCAGGGCGGAAGACAATAATTGGGTTTGGGAAAATTGGAAAGGCAGAGGGTCCTTTTATAAGACTCCAGTTCGATTTCATACAGTTACCACCATGCAGAGGGCTGAAATATGTACTAGTCATAGTGTGTCTGTTTTCAAAGTGGGTGGAGGCTTACCCTACCAGGAGAAATGATAGCATTACAGTCGCAAAACTGTTGCTACGAGAGCTCATTCCTAGGTTTGGTTTCCCAGTAACTTTGGAATCAGATAGAGGAAAACATTTTAACAGTGAAGTGATCCAAATAATCTGTGAAGCATTCCAAATTAAACAGAAACTACACTGTGCATATCGTCCAGAAGCTTCTGGAGTGGTTGAACAATTGAATGGCACTATAAAGTCAAGATTGGGAAAAATGTGTGCATCAACATCATTAGAATGGCCAGATGCATTGCCACTTGTTTTAATGGGACTCAGAAGCATACCTGACAGAAATACAGGATTGAGCCCACACGAGATAATGATGGGAAGAGCAATGAGACAAACACATGTTCCCACAAACAAACTGCTGAATATATCTGATGATATGGTTCTGGACTATTGTAAAGGACTGGCTGACCTAGTGCGTTCTGTCTCTCACCAGGTTGGAGAAGACGCAGTTTCCAGGCAGCCTGAACAAGAACATGATCTGAATCCTGGTGACTGGGTGGTAGTGAAGAATCACACCAGAGAAACGTGTCTATCACCTAGATGGGGCAGTCCTTGTCAAGTAATACTGACCACAAATACAGCAGTGAAGTGTGCAGGATTTCCTAATTGGATTCACGTAAGCCACACCAAAAGAGTACCAGACCCTGAAGAAGAAAATCCTCAGTCAGCATCAATCACTGAGGAAGCTGAAGGTTGCCCAGCGGAGGAATCTCAGGCTCGAGATTCAAGAGAAGCTGAAGAAGAACAACCGAGCACAAGTCAGGACTGGATACCGGTGGTAGAAATTCCTGAAGTTTACCACAGAACAAGAAGTCAAACGAGATTTGAGGAAATCGAAGAAGATCAGATAGGTGAAGAAGAAGCAGCTCAGGAGAACGAAGAACATACAATAAAAGAACCTGAGCAGGACCAGATAGGGAAAGGAAACTGGGCTCAAAATAACGAAGAACCAACGAGTTTTGAGCAGGAACAGACAGGTTTAGAAGAATCCGGTCAGGCTGCAGAAGTACAAAGTGCAATAAGCCCTGATCAGAACCAGTTAGATCAGGAAAATCACACAGAAGAAAAAGATCTCGAGAAAAATGAACATGAAGAAATAAATCAAGCACAAGGTCAATTATTGGAAACTCACAGTGGAGCTGCTGAAGAAAAACAAATCAGACCTGAAAAAGAGCAAGAAAGAAAAACAGTAATTGCAGAAAACGAAAAAGGGTCAGAAAGTGAAAATAAAGAGATTTCTGAAGACAAAGATAAAGAAACAGTGCAAACAAAGAAAACAAGAAAAGGAGATCACTGGCCGAGTGTCATTAAAAGAGTAAAATACCACATAAAAACCAGAAGTGACGATCCAGATCAAGTAAATGAAGTAACAAGCCAAACTGAACAACAGAATAAAACTGAGAAAAGAAGAAGTAAAAGACTGAAACTTGTGAATAACAAATTCAAGGGTCCTGATTGGACTTACATCATTCTTGAAGATTACGAAAGTTCAGAGTCAAGTGAAAGTGGTGACGAAGGAACAAGTGCAGAACTAACGTACGAGAAAGAAACAAGACCACCTTGACTAAGCAAAAGAGTCATATAAAGAAAAAAAAGGAAATAGATAAGAAGAGCGATCTTCCTTGTCGAAAATGCCTGACGATAGAGTTGCTGGGAGACCAAAACAGAGATGTTGTAGAAGATGCTGTGCAATATGCATATGTAGTCTAGTAATGGTGCTTATAGTATGGTTAGTCCTGATTGTAGCAGTTCCTTACCTTATGATAATGGATAAAATAATTAATAATGAAACTAAGGAGAGGACAGCAAACATGAAGGGCAATAGAGTAGAACTAATGGCAGAAAATGAACCCGAATTTCATCATGAAATAACTGATAACGACACTAGTTTAAATGTTTTCACAAAGTTATTATTTCAGTATGTAGATACCATGGAAGTTAGTAATTGTTATGTCTGTATGAAGTTACCTGAATCAGTAGCAGAAGGATTAACATATCATCACTTACCACTGACATATGGCATATCATGTAGTGTTTTGTCTAGTTTATTTTATAGAACAGGGAGACTTCAATATTATTATTCAAACATAGATGTGATATTTTCTGAGGTTCCGATTCGAAAGAGTATGAATCCAGTGCTTAGTAGTCAAGACGCACAGTTTATGGGAGAGTTTTTCTTAACAATGAAATCAATAGACATAACACATGCACATAGACACAATCTAACATGTTCTTTACAGGAAGAAGAAAAGATATTTTTGAATTTAGTAGAAGATAGAAGACAAGATTTCCAAACGAAAGCTTCTGAGCATAAGGCTCATTTGCCACCTTGGGCTGAGAAAGAAGGGAGTTACACACCTGGCAGGGCTCAAGCTGCTATGGCTCTGGATTTTGTAAAGACAGGGAAAATTTGTCTACATAGGTTAAAAAACTGATTATAACAATGTTTTCATTGGTACCAGTGAATGTGAACACAATTTCTTAATTCTTGGAGGTTGGGGAATCAAAGGAGGAACAGATTCAGTTTTTCCTGGAATCTATTATGTGTGTGGGAATAAGGCTTACTTTAGGCTTCCTGCACGGTGGTATGGAAGTTGTTATTTTGGAATAGTATTTCCAAAAATATACCACGTAAAAAGAAACACTGGGAGCAATGAAAACAATAGTGAATTAATACGTAGTAAAAGAGCTAGTTTTTCTGAAATTGTAGGTGATATATTTGGTGCATTGATACCTTCAGTGGGAATAATTCTGAACTCAAGGAAAATATGTAAATTGTCTACGGTGGTTGATCGTTTATCAACGGATACTGCTGGAGGTTTTCTAATGATTAATGCGGAGATGGTTGCGATTAGATCTATGGTGATGCAAAATCGACTTGCTCTTGATATTATATTGGCAAAAGAGGGCGGAGTCTGTAAATTATTGAAGACAAAACACTGTTGCACTTATATTCCTGATAAGAGTGCGGAAATTGGAACGTATATACAGAATATAACTAAACTTGAGAAGGAACTAAAACCACTGGAAGTTGATAGTGTATGGGAAAGATTGACAAGTAGTATTGCGTCAATTGGTACCTGGTTTGCTAATGTAGGAAAAGGACTTATAGGTCAAATATTAGTACCCTTAGCAGGGATAGCAATAATAGCACTGACAATAATAATATGGTGCAAATGTTGTAGAAAGAATGGAACATATAATGTGACAGGAAAAGGAAAGAAGAGAAAATTAGATGAAATAGAACTTGAAGAATGGAGAAGTGAATTATACAAGAAATTGAAAGGGGATGGTAAAAATAGAAAATGTAAAAATAAGAATGAAACTATTTGCTAGAAGTTGGCATCTGATTGTGGGTAGTATTTTGATGGCTCAGAAACGCCATCAGAGAGGGGATTGATGGAGCAAGGACTCACAAATGAGACTTGCTCGAATGCAATCTCCTCACAGTATTAATTTATTAAATTTGTATTGTCTCTACTAATTCTTGCATACACTACACGAATAGTAAGGATGCTTGCCTATGTGTTTTATTAATGAATAACGCTTGTCCGTAATCCAAAATGGCCGCTAAAGCGCGGGAACCCTACTGCGCATGTCCCAACCACATCACGTGTTGTGACGTCTCTTCTTGCTTGGTGGGAAATTTCTGCTTCTGCGCAGTGTGCATTAAAATGGCTGCTTGATGTTTTCACATGCTTCAGCTTGCTCTCATGTCATTATTAAACTGTCGTTTCTCTAACGCTACTAATGCGGGATAGAATTTATAATTAAATGGGAATAGAGTAGAAAGAGTGGGCATACAGTGAAACATTTTATTTGTGATTTTAATGTTTTCTTCTTTGACTTTTATTAGTTCGTAAACTTGGGCCTGGGTTTTGGTGAACTGAAAGCTCGTGTGACAAAGATTCTGCACATGCGCCCTGAGAGGCAGACCAGAAAGAAAAAGATGAAGTCAACTTGGACATCACCCAAGGCCATGACCTGCTGGCCGACACCACTACATACCAAGATGTTCTCGTCGAAAAGAAACATTTTATATGAATAAATTGTAAATTTTGTCATGAGACGGGTGGGAAATAAAGCAAATGTATTAAATTGAAGGGGCGGTAGTTTAAAACAATAGGTTTCAGAAATACAAGACAAATCAATATGGTGTGAGAATCCACCTCCTGTCCCTGTCCAATCAGAAGTAGTGGTCCCATATTTTAGCAACATTAAGGGGAGGTACATGGGCGTAGAAGGGTATAATAGAATATAGCATTAGTTAAGTTAGTTAGGAGCAGGCGTTCAAGAAGGAGATGCTTAGCACAGAACGCGAAGAAGAGCTCCAGATCGTCAAGCTGATCGATTTGCAGACTGACTCCCTATTCAGAGAGGTCCTGAAGAGGGGGCGGCGGAGTCCATTAGAAGGAAGACACGGGCGAATCGAGGAGAAGTCGAGTATCAGAGAGGGGAACGACGCAGGCGTCGTTGTAGAGAGGTCACCGGTCCTGTCCTGATCCTGGAGGAGGTCTTTGCTCTTCATCCTTCCTGGGTCCTATTCTTTCCAACTCCTTATCCAAGGGGTTTGGTTCTTGCACTTAGGTAAATATAATGCAACCTTTAGTTGTGCTGCTGTCTCTATCCTCTCCTTTTCTGAGGGACCGTCATTGATTAGCAATAGTTATTCTATGCTTCATCTTGGGTAATGCGATTAAGTACCGTGTGGTTCTGTATTTTACTCTGCTAAATCTTTAGATAAACATTTTAAAACTTCCTGACTCAGTGGTTATTTCAGGATTATGTACTATAATGAATGTCACTCATTTTAAATTTCCCAATTAGCAAAGGATTCATTGGTAAGTCATTACTCTTCATTCGGAAGGTAATTGGTAGCAGGGATTTTGATAAAGAGTAACAACTGATAAAACCCAGCGTAAGTATTAGCGTAGTATGAATGTATGGGCCCAAGTGAGTATCTGGTGTATGAATGCTGTTTGCTAATATCGCGCTGGATCACTCCAAACGGGGGTAATAAAAAAGAGACCAGATGTGCTGTCTGTTTTCCTTTGATGGGGAAAGGCTGTCTCAGATTAAAATTGTCAGAATGGGAGATGCACTAAGGCACTGAAGAAGTCAAATCTGGATGTACCTATTCTCAGACATTTCGGAAAGTCAGCGGTCAGTGGTTTTACTGCAATAGGATGAGGAAATTCTACCAGGTGCGACTTTGTGCCTCCACTGTAGTATGATTTCGACCCCCTAGAAATCCGAAGGCCACTGAGCCCTGGGAAAACAAGACGAAGCTGCCGATAGCATGCTCCTGATACCTAAGAAAGGAAAAGGAAGGTCTCCTACTCTCTTGAATCCCAAGCACTGAATGCTGTTCTCAGAGTCAGGAAAGTTGACCTACTGCTAACCCACAGGACAACTTAGATTTACGACTTATGTAGGCAACCCATCGCTATAACAGAATTATCCCTGGAACTGGGAAGAAAGATGGCCTCATGTGCAGGGATTACTGTGCAGCCTTGAAGGAAAACAGAACAGAAAAAGACATAAACGTGATTGGTGGAATGTTTGCACTTATTTCGGGACTGGTCATAACTTGG
The DNA here is from genome assembly GCA_963921515.1 of Calotriton arnoldi. Taxonomy (NCBI): domain Eukaryota; kingdom Metazoa; phylum Chordata; class Amphibia; order Caudata; family Salamandridae; genus Calotriton; species Calotriton arnoldi. The sequence continues at coordinate 207,574 of CAWUFW010008236.1, read as the reverse complement.
CCTGCGTTCTAATCCATAATTTCTTGCCTACTTTGCCACTCGAACCACAGACCACCATATGAGAAAACCAGTAGGTCCAATATTAACTTGAAAATTATCATGGTCTTGAGGAGAGTCGTTGGGAACCTGGTTTCACCTGAAACACATAGCCTGCTGAGTAAGGAACTGTCGCTGAGAGGTAAAAGGTATTTATACCATCATCACAGGAGTCACAGAACATTTGCTAAAAGTTCTACATATGAGGATATGCGCTTCCAATAGCATCGTTTGAAATACAGAGATTTGTGGCATGTGAGTGGCACTGTGTTTTTGGACATAAAGCCTTTTTTTCAGAAGATCTGATGCCCCGTGACAATTTTTGAAAAGCACAACTAGACCATTGATACGAAAAGGGCCACATGTACGACAGATTCATTATGTGAGTCTCTAACTGCGATTTTTTGTGACCTGCAGTTAGGAAATGCGATGTGCAAATGTGTCTTAGACACATTTAGTGATTCCTAATGTGATCTCAATTGACCTATGTCATCAATATTCATGAGGTAGGTCGCACTTTGTGACCCATTGGGAATCGCAAAACACACAGGGAGGGTGGCCTGCTGTGGTCAGCAGATCACCATGTCTGTGTCTGCTGTTAAATAAAGCAATTTTCTTTTTTTTTCTTAACTGCAGACCGTTTTCCTTAAAGGAAAAGGGGATGCGTTTCAAAAAGAAAATTGGAACGTTGTAGTTAAGAGCTGGAAGTGGTCCCTGAGACCACTGCCTGCTGTTAAGAAATGTTTTTGCTGCCATTCACAAAAGAGAAGGGGGTTCCCTTGGCACCCCTTTCCGTTTGCGATTGGCTTATCACCTACATGAAGAAGGTGGTAAACTGCGAATGTTTTGCTACCGCATTCCGTTTGCATAACATTCTTACATACCCCTGCGACTCGCTTTTAGGAAGAGATGCCTTTGACATGCTCCTTCCTAATACTGACTCGCAAACCCTATTTTGTGAGTCAGTGATTGGTTACCGACCCACAAAATAGGGTAAGTATATGGCAAAAGGCTCTTTAGTGTTCGCAAATGGCCTGATTCTCCATTTGCGACTGCTAAAACCTGTCGCACATTTGGCCCTATAACTTTACAATTTATTCTTCAAATCTCTCCTAATTTCTACATAAGATCTGCTTTTTTGTGCCACTTTATTCCTCAAAGTTTTTATTTTTACGGAAATTGTATTATGTTGAGCGTGTGGCGGAGGCAGCGGAGGGGCTGCGGTCTTCGCGGAGGGCAGCAGCCAGAATTTGGCACAGAGGAGCAGCAGGCTGCACTGGGAGAAGGCTAAAGGGAGCAAACAGCACAGAAGACAAATGGAACTTTCAGAACAAAGCAGAGAAAGCAGAGAAAGAAGGAGAGCAGGAGTCCCTGCATGACACCGATCTACCGCTGTGAGGGGAACGGCTCCTACCTGGTCCCCATTGCCGTGAGGGGAACGGCCTCCATTGCCAGCAAACGCGCCGTGAGGGGAACGGCTGGAACTTCATCTCCCAGCAGCCTCGCGCCGCCCTGACGCTGCACTTGTCAAAGGAAACCATCCTCTGACTGTGAGATTCCCCAGCAGCAAATACCACATTGTGCCTGACCGTTTGCTCTCCTCCACATTGACTTTTCAGGTTGTATTTCCAAGTTATCGAAAATGGGGAAGCGCACTTGCATAGGGAAAAAATCAGTGGTTTCTCTTCAATCGCCGCCAAGTCACCAGCCCACCTCAATTGACAAGATGCTTCAGAGGGCTATAAGGGTGGTTTCAAATGAAATCGAATTGACTGAAAGACGCCTATCGATAACTCCGGATTTAGCCCAACCCCTATTTAACTCCGAATTGCAACCTGCCCTGTCAGCTATCAACTCTGACCCTCCTAGGGCCCAACCCAGAACACGTGCTTTAGTTCACGAGGTTCCGACCTCGGACTTGTATACCAAAGATTCCCCTTCGGTTATTCGAAAGAAAGTGAACGCTAAACCTGCTGTGAAAGCTACAAGATCCCGGAAGAAGGGAATTAAGGAACCCGCAGAGATTCAGGGGTCAGAGAATGAAGGGCAGTGGGGGCATCTGAAAGAAGGTACAGAAAAACCACTGTGGGTGTCAAATTTGGTAAAGGACCTCTATTTGGAAATTAGAAATATAATTAAGGAGGAGATGACCACCTTGACCTCTAGGGTAGACAAACTTACCTCTCTACTAGACGTCTACATTAGTAAGGCAGATCATAGGGAGGTAGCTCCACATCAGCCGAATAAACCTCTAGCCCATTCAGTCCACCCAAGAAAAGATCATGTCCCAGAAGCTAGTTGTAATGCAACCCCACAAGTGCAGACTAATAGGGAAGGCTTGGTTTTACACTCGAATACATCTAGCAAACCAAGCGACACTATTGCTAGCCTAGAAACCCAGGAGCCAAGATGGAGGTGGGAGGTGGGTAGGAAACAAAGACCCCCAGCAGCAGAACCCCAAGTTGAAGCAAATATGCAACAATTGGGTGCAAAACATAGAATTGAAGAAGGTTAAGTCTCTCGTACAGTGGTATCAGAAGGCAATCCAGCACTACCATATATTAACCTTCCCCCTGACTCTACACCATATGTCTTGATTTTAACTAATGTGCCAGAACTCAAAACAAGGCAAAGGGAATCACACTATGATTTAAAAAATAAATGCATGTTCTGGTTGTCCAAACAATTTCAATTTCCCTACAAGGATGCAAGTGAGATTTTATTCACACGTAGGGTAGGGTGGGTAGGCCAAAGAGTCTAAGATATAGCTGGGGACACTGTTGTGATTAATTTTAGAAATCCACAAGTTGTTAGGACACTTTTAACGCGCACTCAACAAAGGTATGAAGGGGGCATTAGGCCCCTCCCACTGGGGTACTTTTACCCCCCGAGACCGGTACCTGACATCAATTCATGGACAGTTTGTGGGGCAGGGCCCAGACATCGGTATGAGCAAAACTTGACCACAGGGCAGGAGTACCCGAGCCCATTGTTTTTTAACCTCCCACTTGTAAATAGATTTGCTTCTCTGGAATCTGTAGACTGACTAAAACCAGTGCAGCAACTGAAGCGGGAACCAAAGAAAGCAGAACAGGCAGATAGGAGGGTAGATGGAGTAGAAACAGTCTATAGCGAGGGAATGGAGAAGCTAATTTTGAATTATACTACAGTAGGCATACTACCAACGTTAGCGCAAATAACTACAGGCCACCAGCAGCTGACCCCAGCATCTATACCCAGTACTTCCGCCCATCCTGCTACCAGAAATAGCCCTAAGTTGGCTGTAGTGCCCCATGGAAATTTAAATCAGTCACTAAGCAATAAGCCCAAGTTCTATGTTTTATCCTGGAACATTGCGGGCCTCACTTCTAAACTGGGAAACTTGGAGTGGGGATCCCTCATTGATGCAAATGACATCAACATGTTCCAGGAAACATGGGCCAGAGAGGTTACCCATAGACAGGGCTATGTGACTTATTCCCTAACAGCCACCAGTGGGGGAAGGGGAAGACCAGCGGGAGGACTGTGCACCTGGGTTGCTGTGCACTTGGGATGCACTGCAAGGCAGGTTGATACAGCCTCACGCGATATACTCTGTGTCATCTTGAGTTTCCCCACCAAAATTAGATTAGCTCTAATTAATGTTTATTCTCGCCCGGTCAGCTGCGGCCAGGAGTCGGCAACTCTTGAGCAGCTGTCAACCTTTCTGTACACTATTCCTGATGGCACTCTGGTGGTCCTTGCTGGCGATTTTAATTGCCAGTATGAACCACTGAAGGGCCTGACTGGGGGTGATATTGATGAGGAAGACCAGTATTGGTCTATTCCAGAATTGAACGCCCAACCAACACGAGCCTGGACACCATTGGTGCTTCAAATGAACACCCTCACACTGACGCATTCCTTCAGAGCTTAAAAATGGCCGTACTAGGTCTGATTCCCCAGCGAATCATACCTATAATAGACCAGGAAGCTCCTCCATATTAGACTACATCCTGATGGATACTAATTCCTGGCACTGGGTGATCGACTTTGAGGTTATACCTAGATATGATAGCGACCATAATGCCCTGTTATTAGAGACACTATCGCCTTGTTCCAGGGATGTTCTTGCAGATAAGCATTCCAATGGGCCCAGGCCAATTTTAGCCGGTTGCAGGAGGAGAGTAAAATGGGGGGCCCTCTGTAACTCCCAGGAAAAGTTGGCCTCCCTCTACCAAATCGTTATCCCATACCTTGAGGCTGCCAATCAACTTAGTATAGCAGCACCTCTTAATATAGCTTCATCAGAAATTGGGAGTAATCATCAAAGCCTAGTAACTGATTTGGCAAATATTTTTTCCCTGTTATAAACAACAAATTAAAGGTGTCTGTGGGCCACTCTTGGTACAATGGTGACTGTCGAAGGGCCAAGCAAACATTAATTCAAGCAATCCCAGCTAAGGATAGATTCATGATAAAAGATAAGAGGATAGCCTATAAAAATATAATTAGCGCAGCAAAAAAACAGTGGGAAGGTGACAAATGGGAAAGCATGAGGGTTGCCCTATGCTCTAGGGATATGTGGACCTTCTGGAACCTAGTAAATACCGGCTCCAAAGAAGGTAAATCAGCAGTAGAGCCAAACCTTGGGGCAGAAATTTGGAAGACTCATTTTGAATTGCTCTATGCAAGAGGAGAGGAAGAACCAGGACAATCTACGAACAAGTCCACCAATCTACAGCTACCTTCCCCTAATGCCCCAGAAATCTCCCTAAAAGAGATAATGGCTGCACTAAGTACAGTAAACCCCGCAAAGGCGCCAGGCCTAGATAAGATCCCAGGCGACCTCTTCCGCAATGAACCCAGTATCTGGGCACCATATCTATGGACCCTATTTAATGCTATTTTACAGGGAATGCCAATCCCGACTACCTGGCTGGGGGCGGAGATCATTCCCATCTATAAAAAGGGTTCACCACTCCTCCCCGCTAACTATCGCCCAATTAGCCTCCTAGATGTTACTCAAAAAATCTATGCACGAGTGCTATTGGACCATTTAGAGAGCTGGATGGAGGAGTATTCTATACTCAGCCCCTACCAGGCAGGTTTTAGAGCCAGGATGTCCACAATAGATCAGATTTTAAGGCTGCAACTCCTCTATTGGAAGACAGTGTCCCTGGGGGGAGGCAGCCTTTATCTGATCTTTGTGGACCTAAAATCAGCATTTGACCTGGTCCCTAGGGATAAATTGTGGTCCATTTTAATAAATATGGGGGCTCCCACGTACCTTTGTCACCAGATGGAGCAGCTCCATGAATCTAACTAGGCGCAAGTTAGATATGTGAAAAATGGTGAGCTTACTGATCCTATAGTTATAGATAGAGGTGTAAGACAGGGGTGTGTATTGGCCCCCACCCTTTTTTGTCTATTTATTAATGATCTTGTGGAGCACCTGACAGCTGGGAGGGATGTAGATGCTCCTAAGCTGGCGAACCACAGGGTTCCAGCCCTGATGTTCGCAGACGACACCCTGCTTTTATCCAAGTCCCCAATCGGAATTCAACGAGCCTTGGATATCTTCCATTCATTTTGTAAAAGTAGGGGCTTGGAGATAAACTCCCTAAAGACTAAATACATGGTTTTTAATGCAGGTGACTCCACACGCTCAAACCCTCTCCTAGACGGGAAACCACTTGAGAAGGTCACAGTTTTTGACTATTTAGGACTAACACTCACCGATAAAATGGAGTGGAATGCGCAAATAAAGAAATCCAGCTTAAAATTGGCCCAAACATCGGGCGGGCTAGCTAAGATGCTTAAGAAATGTACACATAAAATGGTTGGTCCGGTAATGGAAATCTATAAGGCGCAAGCAAGGGGGGCGGCCCTCTACGGGGCAGAAATCTGGGGCCATCGTTCATCGGATCCCCTTTCTAAGAATGAGAACTTTTTTATCAGGCAAAATTTAGGTCTCCCGAAAAGCACACCACTGACGCCACTCCGAATGGACCTTGGGGTCGGTCCAATAGCTGAGGAAGTTGCCCTTAGACCCCTCCTCCACTGGCGACGTCTTTGGAGTACCCCAGAGCTAGTGGCTTTTAAAGAAGAAATGAAGGAGGTGTTAAATTTGCAGGGGGCAGGCAAAATCCCATGGCTAGCTTATATTAAAAATACCCTAGTTGCCATGAGGATGGGCGACCAATGGACCAATGCTGAAGCAACCTCCCTGATAACCCCCAGGAAGGTTCTCTCAAAGCTTTTTAGAGAATATAAGCTTAACCTGACCAAGGCAAATCCCACCTCTGGTATATTGACTACGCAATTCCTAGAGGTTAAAGACCAATACAGGTTAGAACCTGTTCTTGATGCCATTCAGCCCCCCCTAGCCAAAAAACATTATATACAATTCAGGCACGGTGTGTTACCACTCAAATAACTGGGGGGGTGCTTTGACTAAAAGCTGTCCAGTCTGAGATAACACTCCAGAGACGGATCCAACACGTATTGTTCTTCTGTCCGGCATATAGAAAGATCAGGCACCGATGGCTACAACAGGTCTGCCGGAACCTCGGGACACACCATTGTGTTGAGGCTTATAGGATATTAAAATATGATACTAGCCTCCCTATTGTGTACTCAGTCTCTCGATATTTATTTTCAATGTGGTGTGTACGTTTAACTATACTAAAATGTAGCCTGGTCTAATTGGATCTTTTTTAGCGCATTACTATTTTTATGTACTTTTTTAATAATTTTAACTTTTTAATACACACAATTGAGTAGTTATATGCACATTAATCTTTTTATCTGGAGTTTTTTTTAATGTATTAGTATTCCTTTTTGGCCAATTGAACTGTATGAAATGTGTCCCTTTTTTATCTGTGCTTTTATGGCCAGAAAGGCCGAAATAAAGATTTTTTGAATTGAATTGAATTGAATTAATTTCTCAACTACTGCTTGGTGCTGCTGTTCATCCATGCATTTGCTCAGGGAGAAGACTAACCTCTTGTACCAAGCTACCTGGGGTAAGACCAGAAGTACACAATGAACCCTGCATTTACTTCTTGGCATTATATTGTGGTAACTAAGCCACCATTCATATCATTAATGTGGCCGCTCTTCCCCAGTTATAAATCCTGTTTTTTTACAATTGCACACATGTTGCACTACGTCCCCAAAACCTAAGGAATATCTGTTTTGCATTTGTTACTGATCTCAATGTATAAATCGTCTTTGATGCCAGGTAACAACACATCACAGATGTGCAGGCCTATTTACCCAATGTATTAAATCATTTTTTCCGTCATTGAGTAGATGTGGCACCTCAGCAAGATAGACCCTATGGTGATTTGGAGCTGCAACTTGATGAGTTACAGCACAAATGCAGTTATACGGGATGATGACATATGCAAAACCCAGTAATCTTTTGCTTCAGACATGTTGCATGTTGCATGTTGCATGAACAGTAATGTATAAGTGCACACATGCATCTAGAGCCATATTTACGACTTTAGTTTTGCAGAGCAGCGCAGTGTGTCGCCTTGCTGCGCTGCCCTGCATCACAGGGAAGGGCAGGAATGAGCTGCATTTATCCAATACAGCACATTCCTGTCCTTTTTCATTGTGTTGGAGCCATTTTGGCAGCCTAGTGCCAACACAGGCACCAGGCACGCAACACCCATAGGGTTCAAAGGGCTTCAGCCCCCCCCCCCCCCTGTCATGTGTGTCAGCCCGGGCTGAGACAGCTTCCCGGGCACACACACAGACAGTTTTTGAGCTTATTACGGCCGCACCCGCGTACTTCACAGGTCTTTAAAAGACCATTTACGTGTTAATGAGGGTTAATGTTTTTCACCCCTTCATCACCACTCTGCCTATTGCTGGAAGAATTAGCCCCCTCCCCCCCGAACTTTTAGAACCCCCCCCCGAAATTTTGCTCTAGTTGCGCCTCTGACAGGCCCCTTGCACCATGTTGCAAGGGTGCCTGTGTTGTAGGCAGGATACGTTTTGCGCAGGAATGGGCACCTTCCTGCACAACAACAATCCTGAGAGGCTTTTTCCTTCTTTCTATGCATGCTGCAGAATGCAGCGCACATAGAAAGAGGAAAAAAACGAGGAGAAATAAAAATAATTCTCCTCGTTACGCCTCTCCTGGGGAAGCATATCTTTTTGGTTCATTCCCATGTTTACAAGGTCCTGTGAATCTTGGATTGCATAAAAAACCATTGGAGATGTGTGGAAATGCCCACGCAGTGTCCATGGGATGTCTACCCAGGGCAGAGTCACACAATGCAGTGATATGTGCTGTGTTGCTTTACTCCATATTTTTGGAGCCACTCAAAGCCATGCAAAGTGGCTTTGTGTGGCTCCAAAAATATGGCTTAAGGTTTGTGCCATTCTTGCACCACATTGCGTGGTGCCAGAGTGATGCAAACCGGGTCATAGATACGGCTCCAAGTGTCACAATGACAGATACATATTTGTATGGTAATGGCATATACTTTCCAAATACGTAGGCATTACTGTCTACCCTCTCTGCCATGAGATGGATATTTGGCTACCTAAGATATCTTTAAACTCCTAAGGCAGCTTGCCACCACCATGTATTATGCATGTCTGCCTAATGCTGTGGCACACCACACAGTGGAGAGCACATACATTTAACAATTCATGTCACCTTCTTACCCAGAGTGACATCAGTCATCTCCTCAGTACTCTTCAGCTCAACGGGGTTCCCTCAAAATATTTATTTAATTATTTATTTATGTATGCATTTTTACATAGCGCAAACTTTACCCGAAGGTGTCAGAGCACTTTACAATAGAACCAGTTACATTACATAAGGACTTCAGAGTACATGAGTAACACAAAATATACTAAACAAATAAACTCTAAACTCACATAAGAATGGTAGTAAGTACATATGTCTACTACAGACACTGTCGGTTAGAGTTACATATACATACAAGTTGCAAATTCACTCAAGATTACATTTTAAGAAGAGTTGAAGAGATTACGGTAGGAAAAATATATATTACATATTTACAGAGCATGATCTTCTTGCCATTGCTGGGGTTCTTGCTGTGCACGTTCAGCCAGGCCTTTGGATGGAGTGATCAAAATATGTGATGTCCTTGCAAACAATGCTGACATGCACACACAGTATTGTTTTAAATGCATGAACAGTAATGCATCTGCACTGTGCGTATTCACATCTTAGTTGATGCCATTCAACGATGAAAACAATAGAAATCCCACTCATGTATCTAATGAGAACTGTACTATAGTGGATACTTGCAAGTAAAAATTGCAGGGAGAGAATCCCCTAAGCATCAATGCTTTGATAGTCTGTTTTTGAAATACAGAAAACTGTGCACAGCGAGGCAAAACAACATGGTGCTTGATTGACAAGGTGATTTGCCCTCAGAGCTACCAGTATTTGTTCTGAAGGAAGTAAGACCCCAGTCGCATATGTGGGAATCTCAAAATATGATGGATGGTCCTCTGCCAGGGACGCAGAAGTTCAAGCCTCTGTTTGAACCACTGGCCTGGTGGACTGTCCACTGGGGCCTAAATAACCCACTAGGTCTCTGGTCTGGTATGACCTGCATTTTGACAGTGATACAAGAAACATCCACAGCCTTGCATTTTCATTGACCACATATTACATATACACTTTGGTGCTCCTTTACAAATGAACATGACAAATATTCTAGACTGTAGATGCAAATAGTTAGTATAATGACTTTCACGAGAGTTTGGTTATGCTAAATGTGCCAGTTTGTTGTGCATAGGGGAAGTGAGAAATTGGAAGGTACTTTTTTCTGGGAGTCATGCCTGTACATTTGATAGATGTCTACTAGACAAGAGACAGGGTCTCCACACACAGTAAAAGCAATTCTCCACTTGGGAAAACCAGTCACACATACATGGGTCCTTCCACCAGCTAACAACACTCTTCTCTCACACCTCAGAGGTCTACAGTCATAAATCGGTACCACATCCACATTGAATTTGCACAGAACTTTAATTATATAAAGGGTACCATACAACAACTTTGTTATAAAGTGCTCACATGGAATAATGTAAAGTGTTAACTACCCCACATTTAAAAACATGCAATATTAACCACTGGGTGCTTCGCATTGCAAAATATCAGTTCTACAAAAACCAAACCTCACCCAAAATGCGGTACAAAAATTAATATAACAATAAAAATTCTTGTACAGGAACAAAAATCAATTTGAAAAGGGAGAAAACACAAGACAGCGCACATAAGACTATTAAAAAACGTTGCTGGCCTGATATGAATATATAGAGTAATATGTCATGTTTCGCTGAATTACTCATCTGTCATATTATAATATGAAGTGAATACTGCACAGAAAAATATATACTGCCAGAACACTTTGATGGTGCTTGACAATGCCACTAATGAGTACTGTGGATGAAGGAGCATTCACATCACCCTGTATCTCTTGTAGATGATTTTAGGCTGTGTGCAGACTTTAGCAGTGATAATGGCAATCTTTGAGTCAAAGGAGTGTTGTTCATTCCTGCTAAATTCTGCTGCTTGTGTCCTGATGTTGCTTCACATGTCCACATTTAGCTTCAGAGTGTTATGAATTTGAGCACATATGAGCACATCTAACTATCTACATGCAGTCCATTTAGCAGAGGAGTTTAACCCCACACTCACCACAACATTCTGCTATTTCATGATTAATGAATCCTCATGTTGCTTCATCAGTGGTATAAACCCCTCTCAGCCACTGCTCACTATAGAAGTTTAAATTGTGTTCCCACATTGCTCCCCTGTCTGCACTATTACACAGCTACGGCCCTATAACCCTGTCTGTAAGTGCAGTGAGGCAGTTTAACACCTCTGGATGGTAAAGTTTTGTGCAAGGGGTATGTCCAGAATGTGCTTGTGGGAATGTGCCAACTGGGCATGTAAACTTAACTGAGAAGGTATGATGCTGATTGATGTAATACTCATATCAATGCCCATAAGTTTAAGGGGAAGAGATACATTTTCAGGACAAGAACATAACCAAGTAATAGGCTTTTGAGAACACTGACACCAAGGACTTTGTCAATCTGCCAACCCGGAGCAGAAAGTCAGTTGGACTGTAACCACCCAGCAACCATCTGAGCACTAATTGAGTGGGATGCTTTTTCGGTACCAATCAATCCTGTGAATATCACAGGAATAATCAGTGGATCCCAAGCCCTCTTTCATCATGGAAAGGTATACTCAAGAACACTATAAAGCCAGGGATATATTTTAAAGATTTATTTTAAAATCAAAATCCTATCCTAGTGCATACAATATGAATTGCAACTAATATGTAAATCAACAAAATAGTTGCAGCACTGCTTATTAGAAGGGTGAACAACAAGAAATATTGCAACGTGTTGGAGATATCTAGGAGCTTTCTTCATATTAATATCTCCAACCCCACCCACATCTCTTTGGCAAACTAAGCTAAATGTAGCAGCAAACATGGGCCTAATTCAAGTTTCAATGATGGTTCCCACCTGCATACCTCCTCTAAATAATAGAACCAATGTTCAGCAAAGTAACAGCATCTTCTATTATTGTCAAAGCCAGCAATCGTGCAGATACGCCCACCAAGTGAAGGTTAGATGAGCCTCCTAGTAGCCTTCTGAGGAGGGAGGTGATTACAGTTCTGTGTGGCCTTTGTCTCGAGTATCTGGGACAAAGTTTCTCTCTATCTCATTACATTCTGTTCTTTGTTTATATATGTCATCTGATCATTGTTGAACATTTTCAGAATAAACAATTAGCAGAAAGACCCTGGCACCCTTTTACTTACTCACAATATGTGAAACCTTGGCTATTGTTTAAAATCAATGAATGAGAATTAAAGCTATCAGCTTCTATGAAACATTGTTCATATTTTAAAAACAATCATCGGAAAAGTGGATTCCATTCAAATAGAAAAACTATGAATATATTGAAGCAGAATTAATTATCACATTACAATGAATAAAGACATGAAAAAATATGCATTTATGCTTGGCACTTATATCTATATAAACAACATATATAGTCCAAAAATACTTTAAGAAAAACCGTCTCATAATTAAAAAAGAAGATGGGATGATGTGGCGTGCTATGTATTGTTTCAACAGAACCATAGGCCTTGGAGTCTCTATCATTTGCAGGAAGAAGACATTCAGCGCAAGATATGAGTGATGCAATACTAAACATCTACAGATGGCTGGATAGTGGGATGCAGATGGGTGCTTCTGACACTATGACTGACCTTGCTGGTTGATATTTGGCTATGAATCACTGAATTCTAACCAGGCTGGTCCAGTCAACTCCCACTGATGGATAGTGCATGAGAATTCTGTCATGCTTTTCAGGAGTTGCATGACCGAGCATTGCTGTTGACATAATATATGCACATAGATCACAATGTCTGATTTCACATATCAAAGACATTGTGCATCATCACAGTTTTTGGTTATGGAAAAATGTGGCTATTGGGATCACATTGATCTTCAGCTCCTTATAAAGCATATTCAGGCTGTAGAAATCAGAGAGTCTGGTGAAGCTATGGCCAGTAAGGCAGGGCCCTGATTGCCCTGATTGTAATTAGAATGTTCAGCTTTCATTCATAGACTACAAATTACCAATACAGTGGCTCTTCTCACATGTTTTCAAAGCAGCTTTTGCAGTAGTCAGATAATAATTGGCCTTGAGTGTACTTAGAATGTTCTCATTTTTGTTTAACCTTCATGAACAGACTGCTTATTAAGCAATGATCAATGACTAGGCTCAGAGATATTCAAAGCTTCTCCCGCAATTTTCAGCTAACAATGGATACTCATTGCAATTTCAATGTTCCTGTTTGTTTTAGCTTGCTTGAAGAGGTTACTAATTAAGCAATGGACAATTCTGATGCTCTGGGGAAGCAGTCATGATTGACCGTCCATGAAAAAAGGGATATATTTCCCTGGTCCCTATGAAATATGGGATTTTGCAACACTGCATTTTGTGCGCTAAAAGCACACCATTATGTCCAAGAAGTATTGTTGTGTTAACTAACTTTAAGTGGACTGAGGAATGAATAAGTTGAACATGTAGGGCCATATGTACTTGGAATCAGTTTGCAAAAAGTGTTTGCAAAATTTGCACTGATTTTTTCAGATTAATTCTGATTTGGCGAACCAACCTAGGTATGATTAAATTGGTTACCATATCACCATTCAAAGCGGTCCACAATTCAACCTATGTCATTACTATTCACGAGGAAGATCGCAATTGTGACTTACTCTTACTGGATGACATCACTTGAATGGTGATCTGCTGGCATAAACATTTTTCCTTTTAGGGTATGGGGTAGTGCTTAAAAATACTTTAAAAAAAGTTTGTTCAAGAGTTGGATGTGGGCTCCTGGACCACTGCTCAGCCCAAAACAAACTGTATTTTACATTCACAAAGGGGAACGATTCCTAAAGGGAGGTTGAAATTAAATGAAATTATGATTTCTAAAGTGCACTACTACCCGCCCGCGGGTGTCTAGGTGCTGACTTCCAAAAAAGGGTGGACCAGGGTAAAAAACACCAGTCATCAGTAAGTCACAAGAGAAGTGGAAGAGCATACTTAGTTAATAGTTAAATAGCCACGTTTTAAGACCTTTACAGAATGCGAGCCGATTTTTTTAGGTTTTAAGTGTTAGTGGCATTGTATTCCAGAGTTTTGCAGTGGCCACTGCAAAGCTCTTGCCTCCCCAGGTAACTCTTTTAACTTGGGAACAACCAAATTAGAAAAGGGAGGCAGAGCTTAAGTTTCTGGCAGGGATGTAACGATGAAAGAGTTGCTTAATAGAAACTGGACCCTCAGAATGGAGGGCCTTAAAAGCTATTCACAAGGATTTGAACATAACCCTTTTTTTGACCAGAAGCCAGTGGAGTAAGAGGAGAGACTTGGACATCGATTGATATTTTGGGATCCCTAAAAGCAGCCTGGCGGCCGCATTTTGGCCCATTTGTAGTTTGTCCAAAGCTTTCTTATGGGCAGTCAAAAAGAGCCCATTGCAGTAGTCAATTTTAGAAAAGACTAGTGCAGTGATCACTGCTTTACGTAGGTCCAGAGGGATAAAAGGGAAGACCTTCCTAAGGGATTTAAGGATAAAGAAACATGACGAGGTGATGGCATTGGTATGACCCACAAAAGAGAGTTTTTCATCAAACTGTACTCCCAAATTTTTTACCTTGGGCACAGGAGTGGGGAGTGCACCCATTTCTTCAGGCCACCAGCTAGGGGACCAAAATGATGGTTGATTATCAAAGAGCAGCACCTCAGTTTTATCTGAGTTCAACTTCAAACAGTTGTTAGCCATCCAATTTGCAATCTGTAGCATGAAGTTGTGGAAGCATTTAGCTGTGTTATCAGCATTCTCTGTGACTGACACTACAATTTGGGTGTCGTCGGCATAAGAAACAACAGAGAAACCAAGGCCTTTGATCAGTGCAGCCAGAGGTCTGACGTACAGATTAAAAAGAGTGGGGCTAAGTGATGACCCTTGTGGTACACCACAAGGAAGGGTGAAAGATGCAGATCTGTGACCGTTGCATTCCACGTACTGCGTTCTGTCAGTGAGAAATGAGCTGAGGAGCTTAAGAGCAGTCCCTCTAACTCCTATCTCGAACAACCCATTGATAAGGAGTTGATGGTTAACAGTATCGAACGCTGCCGAGAGATCTAACAAAATTAGTGCAGCGTTCCTTCCTTTATCTAAGGTTGTTCTGACATATTCTGCGGTTGTGATCAAGGCTGTCTCAGTGCTATGTTGACTTCTAAAGCCAAACTGAGAGGAGTCCAGTACATTGTGATCCTGGATATAGAGAGAGAGCTCGGTGTTTATAGCTTTCTCTAACAGTTTGGCCGGAAAGGGAAGTCGAGAAATTGGCCTGTAATTATTGGGAATATCGGCCTCCAGATTAGGTTTTTTTAAAAGAGGAAGAATAGATGCAACTTTCCAACTTTTAGGGAAATATCCAGACAGGAGCATTTCATTAAAAATCCCCAAAAGATGTCCAGGAACTATGACTGAATCTAGCTGCAGAACTCTAGGTGGACAAGGGTAGAGAGGCGAACCTGACTTAATTTGCCTGAACAGGTTGGTTACTTGGTCTATTGTAAGGGGGGAGAATGCCAAAAGAGTGACATTATTGGATTGGGAAGGTACTAATAAGTCGGTCTTCAAAATAGTGGCTTTCTTAATAGCCTCTCCTGCTTTAGGGTCATTGCACACTGCTGCCTGTGGGTTGCCATTCGAACACGACCCCTCGGAGCTAGGGCTTGAAGTTAAAGCATTAAAGATCACTTCTACCTTCCTTTTAAAAAAGGTAGCAAGTTTATTGCAGAACGAGGTATCTGCATTAAGATTACTAGCTGGGGACGGGTAGCTAAGCTTAACCACTGTAGCGAATAACTCCTTTGGAGTATTCAGGGCCGAGTTAATCTTATTTATAAAGAAATTGGATTTAGTTTTGGTCAGAAGTTTTTTGTATTGTAATAGTTCTGCCTTATAAGAGTCTTTATCCTCCAAGCAATAATTCAACCTCCATTTTCTCTCTAACCTTCTGCATGATTGTTTGGCCAGTCTAAGTTCTTCGTTGAACGAAGCTTCAGATGGAACTGTTCTCTTGTTATTTCCTTGTTTGAGCAGAGCTAGGCTGTTAATGGAATCACTAATCCATGATGATACTCCTCCGTTGCTAGATCCAGTTTGGGAGACACTGGTATGATAGATTCAGTCAGGGCCCTCATGAGTGGACCTTCCGACATGAGTGCCAAGGTCGATAACTAAAACTAGGCAAGCTCCTGGGCTCTTCTAAACTGTGGCCCACTAGGTTCAATAGGAACATCACTGCCCTTTGGTCTGACCAGGTAAGTGGTAAAGAAGGGGAAACCTGAATGAAAGGACAGTCTGAAAAAATGCCAGCCAGGGTGTGGCCACTAGAATGAGTGGGACCACAAACTAGTTGCGATAAACCTAAGAGAGAAAAGGAGGCTTCAAGATCCTGAGTATCCGGATCCTCCTTATTCTCTAGGTGAAAAATGAAATCACCAAGAATAGTGAAGTTGGAGGAATTGGCTTTAATGTCCCATGGGGACTTGTCCATATCTAGAAAGAGATTTCTAGGGCTGGGGGGGTCTATACATCAAGGCCCCATTGAAGGAGTAGTGATTTGTAAGACCAATTTTAAAGGTCCAGGGTGGGGGAGGGGATCAAATCTGACTTTGAGGTTGACTTTGAAGATAATTGCTAGGCCTCCGCCTCTGTTCCCAATGCGGTCCAGCCTGATTAACGAATAGCCAGGAGGGTTGGCAGTAACCAGGTCTGGCCCAGAGGCGGCATCAGCCCAAGTCTCAGTTATAAAAGCTATATCAATATTTGAACTGTCTAGAAAGTCAGCCGTTTCCATTGCATGTTTAATAAGTGAACGGGCATTTAGCATGGTACATTTTATCGTTTCTGCCCTGCATTTTTGGGTACTGTTCCCAGAATGGCAGAGTGATTTTATCTTAAGGCAGTTAAGACTGAGAGAACAGACTGAACAGGTTTGGCATGTTGGTGTATCACCAGGGGATAGAGTGGGGCCTGTACAGAGCCACGCTTCAGTGTTAAGAGAAAGTAGCTCTTCCCTACTATATTTCCGGTCATTGCGGTGCTGAGACACAAAAACGCTGACGTGGGGACTAAAACCGGCAGGGGGGCTTGCGCTGTGCGCGCCTTGAACGCGGACGGGCATAGACGGGCTTGCCTTCGGCTCGCCAGCGGCAGCTCCCATTAAGTAAATGGAGAGGGTCAGCTGGTCTGAACACTAGACCGCCGACCCTTCCAAAACGGTGCCTGTGCGTTTGCTGTAGCGAGAGAGCACGCCAGGCACGCCCAATGGCCGCAGGTCGGTTCTGAGGACGTGGAAGGGAGGTGAGCAAATAAGAAGTAAAATATTTTTTTAAAATAAAATGCGGAGATCAAGTGCTCCTGCAACCTGCTACATGCAGCAGTGCAGGAGAACAATACTTAAAAACGCTTATAATACCAAACGCTTATAATACCAAACAGTGCAATACAGTGCAAAACAGTAATATTTCAACAATTAAAAGTCTACCAGCAGTTCCCCCGCTCTCACCCCTGGAGGTCTGTGGCGCGTCCGCGCTGCAGTTCCGGTTAAGTAAATGGAGAGGGTCAGCTGGTCTGAACACTAGACCACAGACCCTTCCAAAATGGCGCCTGTGCGTGTGCTGTAGCAAGAGACAATACTTAAAAACGCTTATAATACCAAACAGTGCAATACAGTGCAAAACAGTAATATTTCAACAATTAAATGTCTACTAGCAGTTCCCCCCGCTCTCACCCCTGGAGGTTCTAAGAACATCACACCACTAAAGGTGTTTGTCCTCAGAAAAACATGTTTATTTGTCCTCCAGACCAGCATGGAATGGTGGACTTCCCATACCTGTTTTTCCCCCAAACCAATGACCGCTTTGGGGAAAGGAGCAGTTTGAGGGTTAGATTGTCTATTCAAAGGCCATGCACCTCTTAATATGGCAAGCAAGCTGGAACTGGGGTGCTGGCAACAGTGACCGTAAATCAGCTCTTTAGTTGCCAGCCATCAATTATTAAATCAAGCTCTGTAACTGATCAAAGACTGCATGAAATCCTTTTGCAGTTCTGACACAATTATTTTTCCTTGTGGGTATCGCAAGAACTTGTATTGGAGAGTTGGTGAATATGTAGCTGGGGTCCAACTTAAGAGGGAATCAAGATACCTACCTTTTTGCTCTTACAATATGAAGCCCTGTTTATTTAGTTCATTCTTTTTCTCCTTGGTGTGTTTTTTAAACCTACACTGCTTCTGATGATAATTCTCTTTACTCACCCGCATAGTAGTAAGACATTCTAAGGAGGTGGAGTAATTATGTATACTTAAAGGTTTTGATGTTGTGCAGTAACAACCAACCAATCTCTCTTTAATTTTGTTGTAAAATGTTGGTATGTTTCTGCCATCTAGACTGAAAGATGCACTAAGATTGTATGATTCGAAACTAATAATATACCACATATGAGAACTCAAGTCAATCTTTTTACTCTAACACACGCATTATTAGTGGTACCTGGGACAAAATGAGCTAATCTTAAATACTGAAAAGGTATTTGATTGAGTTAAGTGGAGAGTGTTGATTAAAACACTGTCAAGATTGGCTAGGTGACAATTTTCTGAAAAATATCTTAATGCTTCTTTAAAATCAGCTTCAGAAAAAATTGCAGTCTTACATGTTACTACTCAGTTATTTTAGTCTCTGTGTTTTTATTATTTGAAACTTTCTCTCCTTTCCAATTAATGCTGGGCGTGAATTTGTATCATAAAATAACTGACATGATTGTTGAAAGTCATTTACAGTCTTCATAGATTTAGTCATGAGTTGCATTCAACCTTTGCAGAACTGAGATCCCATTCTGGGACTCCCATTGCTTTATCTGATATGCCTTCATCAGTGTAGGAAGTGGCATAGAATCAATAGTCAAAATTGCAGATATTTTTCTTTAAATAATATTTTGATTATATATGAAGTTTGAAAAAAAAAAGATTTCTTGTCTCCACTTAGCACATAGAGAGAGTCAATGAACCATAATTTGGCTGTTATTTTGGGTCTGAGGGATTAGTGGACTAATGCATCCACTGTAGGGGCCTGTGTTCAATCTCATGGTCACAGGTTCAAAACCTGGTGGGTCCACTCAGCCTTTCATCTTTCTGAGGTAGATAAAATGAGTACCATTGAGTTGGGTATCAATAAACATCTGTTATTCAGTGCCAAGATACCCTTGGGTGAACGTGCACTTTACAAATACACATTATGTGTATTAAATCTAAACTCACCTAAATCTAGCCTGTCCTCTCCATATTTTTGATCTTTAGATGTTTGTCTTCCTGATCAAAAGTGTGAACCCAGAAGTGTTCTCTTGTACTTACAACTATTGTATGCTTTCACAACTCAGTCCTTTTTAAATTTCACCTAAGATAGCTCACATGCGCTGTTGTGTGCAAGACATTTTGTCTACCAAAATGAGTTTGGAGCCCACCCATTGCTAACTGTTTGTTGGCTTCATTATTGCTCTCATCTGCTGCCTCCTAATTGGCAAACGCATGTCAACGTCACTTCCTCTTCTTTAGTTTTTGCCTTCTGTGGAGCATGGACCAAGTACTGATTGTTTCATTTCGATCAGTGTCCTTCTGCTGCTCACGCTGTTGATGGAGCAGGGATTTCCGTAAAATGAAAACCTGCTCAGATTGAAACCCCTGGTAACATTTTCTAATATTTCTAACAGTGTGCAGTGAAAAACACACACGGGCCTATTAGCAATAACCGGCGATAATTATCGCTAAGCGCAGTTAGCGCTAGGATAATTATCGCCGGCTATCGCAGGTTTCTATCGCGGAGATAGCGTGCTATCAGCAACGCTTATCTCCAAAGCGATAGAAACCCTGGAGAACAGTGTGAATATCGCTTGAAAACAAGCGATATTCACACTGTGACCAGTGTTAGCTTGGCGATAGGGCGAGGGGGATTTAGCCATGTAATCCACCTCCCATTGGATTACATGGCTAAGTCAGGGTGAGACCAGGCATTAACAAACCAGCGCTAAACGTGTTTAGCGCTGGTTCGTTAATCACCTCCCCTGCCTCGCTAATAGGCGATAGCGACCTTAGCGACTGTTTCCAGTCGCTTTTAGGTTGGGAACGCCTACTTTGCATGCCATTAGCGATAAATATCGCTGGCATGCAAAGCGGCACCCAACCCGGTCGCTATCGCCTAAAAGCTGTCGCTAACAGCAGTTAGCGACAGCTTGCTAATAGGGCGTCTGTATTATCGCCGCTTTAGCGGGAAAAAGTCCCGCTAAAGCGGCGATCGAGCCATTGATAATATGCCCCACAGTTTTAAAACTGACATGAGGGAAAATAATACTGCGCAAAACGCGTACTAAAGCACTGTACTAGGCCGCAAAATACTTGACTAATGAAAATGAAGAGACTAATGTTGCTTTTGTGCACGTTATTAACGTTTGCTAGGAAAAGTAATAATATGGGTTGCGCATGGATAGATGCAGCATTGGGAGGGTGCGTAATGAAAAGCATTATAAAATGAGTAATAATGTTTGTTTTATTCTCTGTAGAAGCATGGGTTAAGGAAAATGATTTTTGCAAAATAAGCTGAAAAAGCAAAGAGAACGTGGAGGGAAGGCAAAGGCGAGCAACCTTCGAATTTACGTGTGCCTGCCAAAAGTTAAACGTGGAGACAAAAACAATCAGCAAGTGAGGAACGTTTCCTCTGGAAGCGCACCAGTGGCACAAGAAGTAACATATTTCGAAACATTAGCAGAGAGAAGGAAGCTGAAGCCTGACATTTGTATACTAGTATTTCCTGGGAAGATGCTGTCATGAAATTGAAAAAACAAAACAATAGAACATTGAGTTAGATGGACATGTTGAGTATGGTGTGACAATACACCCCCTTCCTTAACCAATCAGATGTAGAATAGCTCATTTTGAAACAAGTGTGGGTTGGACATTTGGGTTTTTTGGGTATAATTGAGGTGCCCGGTGGGAGGGGTGGTGCGGAAGGCGTTTAGGCAGATCCTTGGGAGATCGTCGCTGTCGTCAATTTTGCTGTAGAGGCCTTTCTGTTCCTGTACCTGATTCCTGACTTAGTCTTTGCCCTTTCAAATCTTCTTGAGGGGCCTTGCTGCTCTCGTGGCCAGGGAGTAGATTTTCTGTTCCTACTAGGTCAGTATAGAAAGAAACCTGTATTTGCATAATCATTTGCAAATGTATTTTGTCTCTGAACCTTTTCTCTCTATGCCTTTCCACTCCTTCAAATGCACTGTCAATACGATGTGAATTTTGTCATTTTCTTTGCTAATATTTGACTCTCTGATAAATCATGATTTGTACTGTGTATTAGTACTTGATGAGCATTCATTTCACATTATTTAGATAACCATTATAAATAAATACATTGAGTCCGTCTTTATTTAGAGTGAGTTTATAGATTATTGCCTATAACTAACCAACTATAAAAGATGTCATCGCCACATAATTTTTTTATGAGAAATGCAGGTTCTGTTGGAGATTGGTAAATTAGGTACAAACTTTGCAATCCACTGAACCCAGCATGATGGGACTTGTTGGGTTATGTTATTGGGCCTTGTTTATTGCAAATTTATTGATCCCTGATCGCTGGATCAGTTTTGGTAACAGAGGATGTTTACTATTGATTAGTTTGGCAATAATTATTGATTATTGATTTTTTGGTTATTAATATGAAGAGTTAGTGTTTTGTTTTATGTAGTCTGGAAATACGGGTACGGAGTTGCCTAAGATCCCGGGATGATAATGATGTTATTTTAGCCTTAGTGGCAGAGGAATAATGTGGAAAAGTATCACACTGCAGAAGTACTTTGTCTGTTGTTGTAATATCAAACAGTGAGATGCTGTTGATGTTATTTAGGGATTTATTCTGATGAGAAAAGACTGTGTGAAATAGTAAAAGTCTGCTTCCGAAATTTTGGCTTTACATCCCCAAAGGAGTACCAAGACTTTTTTCACTCAAAAATCCTCTTCTGAACCTTTGGCTAGTATCCCCAAAAGAGTACCAAGACCTCTTTCCACTTGATTGGGAGTAGAGTAGCGCTGGTCGTTATTTTACTGGGAGTAAAATAATCTCTTTGAATATTTGAACTATCTCTTTAATTAGTGGAGCAGACAAAGTAGCATTGTTTTGTGTTGTTTCTAACAAGAATTTAGTGAAGAAAACCTTGTAGTACATTGCTGTGTTATTTTGTAAAGGGAGGGTCAGTAGCAGGAGTTATACACAAAGCCGCGCTGGCATTGGTTGAGATAGTGGGCGCGTAGTGAGCCGTTATTGGTTGGTTGGTGCGAGTCACGCTGGTATTGGCTGAGATTCCGCGAATAGAGTGAGCGGAATTACGGAAGATTTCTTTGTTTGTTTCTGGTTTATTTAGCGAGAACAAGAGAGTTTAAAAATGAAGATGGTAAAAAGAATACAAGATTTCTTTGAAAAGGATAAGCCGATAGTTACCAGAGAGGGACTTCCTGTACCTCCTCCAAGATCGCCTGCTTCTTTCATGATGTTAGAGCATGCATATCATATGTGTACATGGTTAGAGAATTGGATGGGTTACACAGAAGATGATGGAGTTTAAGCTTTTCCGAAGCATGGTACTTTTAACGTGAGGATATTGGAGAAATTGAGGAGGCAAATGAATTCATTAAAACCTATGCAGTATGAGGCGCTTGAAGAATGGGAACATGAGGCATATAAAAGGGAGAGAGACAGGAATGGGATAAAATATAGGAATACATTGAGAAGATATTCAGAAGCTAGGTGGGATGATCAGATGAAAAGATGGAAGAGAGAAGTGATTGCAGATGGATTATATCCAGTAATAGTTGCTGAGGATCAGGCTGGAGGAAAATGTAAAGAGAAAAAAAATAATGTAGAGATTACAGAATTAGATATGGATCCAAATGAAATCGATGATGAATTATTAGATGAGATGCTATTAAAGAGACCTCCACCATATCAGGATTGCCCGGATGGGATTTTCCGAGTGCACCGTTAATTGAAATAGAAGCTTCATAAGCTCCACAAGTTTCACAAGTTACACAAGTTCCGGCAGCTTCACAGTCTTCATTGGGTACTCGAGTGTTGCAGGAAAGAGACATTGACATGTTAAATAGAACAAGAGAGGAGTTGACTCAGAAAATTAGTCAGATGAGTTCAAATGCAGAAGCATTGTTGGTACCAGTAACAATTGGTCCTATAGTTCCATTGTATAGTGAGGGTCAAAATATTTCAGGAGTTCATGCATTGAAAATTTGTATGAATAATGTCAGGAATGTTAGTGGATTAGAACAAATTGAGATGAGTACCTCATTAATTGATCTTCCAGCAAATGAAAAAGTGACTGGACCACCAAAAAGAAGATAGATCCTAGGAAACTAGTGCAGAATGTGAGAGAAACGACTCCAGTATCAGGGGGTTCAGTGGGACCTTCGCCAGAGGAGTTAGATGATTGGATAAGAGGAATAGAAACTAGTAAGTCTAAATTGAATATAGATATAGGTAGATTGAGAGTAGATTTGGAAGAAATGATTATTGGTACAATAAGTCCAGAGAGATTGAGTAAATATCAAGACGAAGAGTTGTTATTTTTGTGTAAAAATATTACATGGAAAGCGAAGAATTTACATGGGATATTGGTAAAGGCTGTAGAGGAATATGGAGTGGATATTGGGAAATCTAAAGCTTTGCAGAAAACATATAGATTGGATTTTACTGAAAAGAATTTGGAGAGTTTGAATGCATCTGGTAAACGATTGCAAATAAAAGAGTTGATTAATACCTGAAGAGATGGGGTGATGTGGAACAATGGACAGGTAGATGGGTGAAAAAGAAGGAAGAAATTATTGCTAGTAAAAATGTGAATGCATCTTCTTTACTTCCGTTAAGAGAAACAGAGCAAGTTGAAATGATATATTCGATGAGAGAAGTTCCAGGTGGTGGATATGTTCACATTCCTTGGTCAAGACAGGATATATTGGGGCATATTAGTAAGGAAGTTGCGGAGAGAGGCGTTAGCCTTCTTGGCTTAACGCCTCTCTCCGCCACTTCGGAAACGCAAGGCTGCACCATATTATCAAGGATATGGTGCAGCCTTGCGTTTCCCCCTGCGATGGCGCTAAGTTTTACAACTTAGCGCCAACGCAGGCACCCTTGCACCAGAGTGCAAGGGTGTCTGCGAGCAGGGAGGTTTGTTTATGTACAGGAAGGTGCCCCTTCCTGCACATAAACAAACCTAAAATGCCAGTTTGTAACTTACGTGTGTGCTGCTTCATGCAGCACACATGTAAGTTACAAAATGGCATTTTTAAAAAAGGTTTGTTTATGTACAGGAAGGGACACCTTCCTGTACATAAACAAACCATGGCATTTTTCTCTTTCCATGTGTGCTGCACAAGGCAGCACGCATGGAAAAATCAAAAAAGAGGAGAAATAAAGCATTTCCCCTCTTTACGCCATCTTCAGACCAGGATTTTCCTGGTCTTAAGTTCGGTGCTGCCACCTATTATCGCCACCCTTTACAATAGGTGGCAGCGTTGAATTCAATGGGTGTTGCGGTGGAACGCCCACCGCAACACCCACTGCACGCCCCTTTCACGCTAAATTTAGCGTGAAAGAGGCACTATTATCAAGGCAGCGTTAAGCCACTTAACGTGGCTTTAAGCCACGTTAAGTGGCTTAACGCTGCCTTGATAATAGAGAGCTGACCCTATCGCCACCACAACGTCACAAAAAGGGACATTGTGGTGGCGATAGGGGCTTGATAATATGCCCCACTGTCGTTTACTAATGATTTTCCCAGATTGAGAGAAAAACCTGTCGAGTGGTACAAATAGATAGAGAGGTTTGTAAAAGTTTCAAAGGTCTTGTTGAAAGACTTGGATGGTTTGTTTGACGTTGTAGTTCCAGCTGATTTATGGACTGAGTGTAAAATTGCAGTTGATTGGCCAAAAGAGGAATATCCTAGAGATGTCAAAACAGGAGCACCTTCAGAAGAAGTGATGAAAAATATAATCAAGTAATTACTTACTTGAAGGGTAAAATTTCTCCAAAAGAAACAGATTGGGTTAAAATTGATAGGACAACACAGGAGTCAAAAGAATCAGTACATGCATATTATGAAAGGCTTTTACAGGTGTTTAAACAGTATAGTGGCTTTGAAAGTATAACTGACAAACATATGGGACACTTTGTGTACAGGTTTGTATTTGGATTGAGACCTGAGATTAGTAATATGATTCAGCAACATTTTATTTGTTGGCAGAGTAAAACAGTGGATGAAATTTTGAGATTTGCTAAGTATTGTAGTGATGATATTGAATCAAGGCACAAGAAATTAAATGAGAAGATGATGTGGGCACAGGTGAAAGTGGCCCAACAGAAAGATGGTAATTATGTCAATAGTTCTCAAACAGATTTTCAAATGAAAGGACAGAATCAGAATTTTCAGAATAGTCAGGTACCTAAATTGAATGGTGTATTAAATGGCGGAAGATGTACAACAATATTGGTTGCAGTGTCCTGAGAGTGATTCAGATTCATCTCAATGACGGTGCCTGAGGGGGGAGGAAGAGTGCGTGCTTGGCGCATCTCTAGAGGTAGATCAATCAGGTCCTTTTGTTGATGGGAAAGTGGAAGGTAATGATATTACATTCCTTCTGGACACTGGTGCTACCGGTTCTACTGTAAGAGCAGCAGAAATTCCAAACCTACCCCTCTCTGGAGAAACTATCCAAGTTGTGGGAGTCTCAAATAAATATATTAAGACTCCAGTAACAAAACCAATGAAGGTTCATATAGGAAAATTCAGAGATATGCATCGTTTTGTGGTATGTGACACAAGTCCAGTGAATCTTTTAGGTAGGGACTTACTTTGCAAAATGAATTGCACCATCTATTGTATGTCGGATGGTATTGCTTTTCAGACACCAGATGAAGATGTTGCTTTTAAAATGATGTTAGCAAAGCAAGGGACAGAAGTGAATGATTTATATTCATTGCTCACACTAGAAGATTTGCCTGGTGAATTGAGAGACACAGTAAGAACTGATGTGTGGGATTTTACAGGAAAAGATATTGGATTGATGAAGGGTGTTGATCCTATTCAAATTATGGTCAGACAAGGGGCAGAGTTTCCAAAAACACCACCGTATAAGATGAGTCCTGAGACCATAGCAGGGGTTATTCCTGTAATAGAACAAATGATTGAACAGGGTATTCTGAAAGAAATATTAGGAAGTCCTTGCAATTCACCTGGTAATTAAGAAACCGAGTGGAAAGTACAGAATAGTACAAGATTTACGTAAGATTAATAAAATTGTGGTACTTTGCTGTTCAATATTACCAAATCCAGCAGTGATTCTTTACCAAATTCCTTGTGATGAGGAATGGTATACAGTGATTGATTTGTGTCAAGCATTTTTCTCGATACCTTTACATCTGGATAGCCAATATTTATTTGCCTTCCGGTTCGGAGACCGTGTTTTGGCATGGTGCCGAGTTCCTCAAGGGTATACAGAGAGCCCTTCAGTTTTTAATCAGATTTTGAAAAAATGTATAGAGTCATTAATTATACCAGAGAATTCAGTATTATTACAATACATTGATGACCTATTGGTGGCATCAAAAACACGAGAGGCATGTGTGAGAGATACAATTGCTCTACTGAACCATTTGGCAGAAGGTGGGCATAAAGTGTCACCGGCAAAATTACAATTTTGTCAAAAAGAAGTTCAATATTTGGGACACAAAATTGAGAAAGGAGTCAGGAAAGTATTACAGGATCGAATAAATGTGATCTTGCAAATGGAACCTCCCAAAACACAGAAAGAAGTTTGAATGTTTCTGGGCATGGTTGAATATTGTAGGCAATGGATCAGTGGATTCTCTCTGATTGCCAAGCCTCTACAGAGGTTGACTCACAAAGATGTGACTGATCCGATTGAATTGGATGAAGAGAGCATGAAAGCTTTTATTTAGCTGCGAGATAGTCTTTGTCGAGCACCTGCATTGGGAATGCCAGACTATACGAACGACTTTGCATTATTCTGTTGTGAAAAGAATGGATGTGCACTTTCAGTCTTGACACAAAAACATGGAATGGCACGACGTCCAGTGGCATATTTTTCTGCTGCCTTGGACTCAGTGGCTGCAGTGTTACCAGGTTGTTTGAAAGCAGTGGCTGCTACCTGTGTGAGTCTTGAGCAGAGTGAAGTAATTGTTATGGGACATCCAGTAAAAGTATATGTGCCACATTCTGTTGAGATCCTATTAACAAGGACCAGGACTCAACATATAACATATAGTCGTTTGACTAAATACGAAAGAGTGATTTTAGGTGCTGAAAATGTGACAGTGACAAGATGTACAACATTGAATCCAGCAACTTTGTTGCCGAGTTCAAGTCGTGAGGAAGTAAAGGACGAGGCAGATCATGATTGTTTGGATGTGACGGAGTTGTGTACAAAACCAAGACCTGACATAAAAGATGCACCACTGGAGGAATCAGATTGTGTGATGTTTGTAGATGGATCTTGTCTGAGAGATGAGAAAGGTGTATTGAGTGCTTCTTATGCAGTATGTACGGTGGCTGTGGTTCTTGAAGCATCTTGTCTAGGAGGGGTAAATTCAGCACAAATTTCTGAGTTGGTCGCATTGACCAGGGCATGTATAATTGGCAAAAATTTGAGAGTAACCATATTCACTGACAGTCAATATGGTTTTGGGGTGGTACATGACTTTGGTCAATTGTGGATGCAACGTGGATTTCTGACTTCTTCAGGATCCCCAATCCAAAACAGTAAAAATGTGAAGTATTTACTGAATGCACTACAATTAGCCAAAAACATTGCAGTGGTTAAATGTTCGGCACATAAGTCAGGAAATGACTATGTGACCAGTGGAAACAGATGCGCAGACCAAGTGGCTCATTTCTGTGCACAAAATTCAATTTCAATAAACAGAGGAAAAGAGGGTAAAAATACAAATTGTCACTTGATGTTTTCTGCAATAGAAACATGGGATGAAATTACACAGTTGCAGGAAGAAGCTAGTGAAGAGGAAAAGAAATTTGGATCAAACCAGGCTGTAAAAAGAGATCTGATGATGAAGTATGGGTGTTTGTAGATAACAGACCAGTAATGCCAGACTGTTTACTTTCACAGATGGCAAGGATGTACCATGGAATAGCACATGTTGGGAGAGATGCTATGATCAGACTCTTCAAACAGTCATGGTACAATACAAAGTTCAGGGCCATTGCAGAGAGTCTATGCCAAAGATGCAAAGTGTGCCAGCAGCAATATCCAGGTAGAAAGACAGTTGTTAGTTGGGGTCGAATTGGAAAAGCAGCAGGACCATTCACTAGGTTGCAGGCAGATTTCATAGAACTACCCCCTTGTAATGGACTGAAATATGTGTTGGTTGTTGTTTGTCTGTTTTCTCGTTGGGTGGAAGCATATCCAACAAGAAGAAATGATAGACTAACAGTTGAGGGAGATTATTCCTAGGTTTGGATTTCCAGTCTCTTTAGAAACGGATATAGGAACTAATTTTAATAATGAAATAATTCGGATGATTTGTGCAGCATTACAAATTGAACAAAAGCTGCATTGTGCCTATCGACAAGAAGCATCAGGAGTGGTCGGGCAAATTAATGGCACTATCAAATCCAGACTATCAAAGGTCTGTGCATCCACATCACTGAACTGGCCAGATGCTTTACCCTTCTTATTGATGAGTCTGAGAAGTATTCCTGATAAAAAGACTGGATTATCCCCTCACGAAATTATTATGGGGAGAGCAACGAGACAGCCGATTATACCAGCAAATCAACTAATGAATATTACTGATGATCTGGTGCTTGATTATTGCAAAGGATTGGCTGATGTAGTGCGTTCTGTGTCTCATCAAGTTGGAGAAATTGCTACTACAAATCAGCAAGAACAGGCACATGATCTAAGTCCAGGAGAGTGGATCCTGGTGAAGAAACACGTGAGAAAATCGTGTTTGGAGCCTAGATGGCACGGCCCTTACCAGGTGATACTGGTGACAACGACAGCAGTAAAGTGTGGTGGCTTGCCGAATTGGATACATGCAAGTCATACAAGAAGAGTCCCAAGTCCACTTGAAAGACAAGAGAAAGCAGAAAATGGAGGAAATGAAGTCATAGAGTCTGAAGTTACAGATTCTGAAATTGAACAAGGAACAAGTTGAATAGAGTGGGCACCAGCTACTGAGTCTAAAAAGACCGCTGTTGAGAAAGAAAAAGGGAAAGTGATTATTGAGAATCAAGAGCAAGTACAACAGAAAAAAAGACTGAATAAAAGAACTTGACAACTTGACAACGAAGCAAAGGAAGCTGTACAAGCTAAGAAATCAAGAAAAGGTGATTAGTGGCCAAATGGAGTGAAAAGACTGACATACAGTCTAAAAGAGAAAAAGCCAGAGACAATAATAAAAATATCAAGTCAAACTGAGCAAAGTGAGTCTGAAGGAGAATCAGTTCGGAAAACAAAAAGAGTGAGGGTTCCAAATAAGAAATACATAGCACCAGAATGGACATATGTGGTGTTGGAATAAATTATAGAGACTGATCAGATCAAAGAAAATACTGGTACAAAGCAAAGTGAAGGAGACAATGTTGAACCACCTTAAAAGGAACTGTGAAAATTAAGGTGCAACAATTTTTGAGAAAATTATTCTGAATCATTCAAAGATTTGAAGAAGAAGATAGAAAAAAAGGAAAAAGAGGGGGTAAAGAAGAAAGCCATTTACTCTTTTTAAGTTTTTTCTTAGTTTTTTTAGTTTTTTTAGAATTGGTGCAAATTTAACTAAAATAGCTTGTACAGCAGAGACTGGACATCAAAATCGTAGTTTTAAACGAAGATGTATTAATGCTTGCTTATGTAGTATCTTATTTCTAATGTTGTTGTGGTTAACATTAATTGTTATTGTGCCTGTATTAATGGTAAAATAATACTAATACTAATGGTGTGATGAGTGAAAAAGTAGATACTAAAGGTTTAGAGGAAGATTCACATACTAAAATAGAAAAGATGAAAGATGACAGCATATATCATCATGATAAATCAATTAATGATTTTTCGTTAAATGTCTTTACCAAGTTATTGTATGAGTATGTTGATGCAATGGATGCGAGAGATTGTTACTTGTGCATGCAATTATCGTCGTCTGTTTCAGAGGGGGTGACTTATCATCACTTACCCTTAACATATGGTGTGTCTTGTAGTGTCTTAACCAGTCTGTTCTGCGAGAAGGGTAGTTTGCAGTATTTCTATTCTAACATGGATTTAGTATTCTCAGAAATTCCTATTAGAAAGAATATGAATAAGATAAATAGTGCTAGAAATCCGGAATACATGGGAGAATTTGTTCATTCTACACAAACAATAGATACAGTATATGCACATAGAAATAATTTAACCTGTAGATTATGATTTGAAGAAATAGAATTCATTAACATGGTTGAAGATAGAAGACAAGAGTATCAGAAAAACTGCTGAGCAAAAGTCTCATGTACCTCCATGGGCTTTCAGAGAGGGAGATTACAAGAAGGGCGAGACTTACACTGCCATGACCCTAGACTGGTATCATAGAGGAAAGCTTTGTTTGCTTAGACAAAAGACTAATTATAATAATTATTTCATTGGTTCTAGTGAATGTGATCATACCTTTCTAATAACGGGAGGATGGGGATTAAAAGGAGGAACTGATCTTGTCTTTCCGGGAATTTATTATGTGTGTGGTAAGAATGCCTACTATAGGTTGCCTGCACATTGGTATGGGTGTTGTTATTTAGCAATAGTATTCCCGAAGATATATCATGTGGATAAGAATCATAGAATCAATGAAGTAAAGAATGGACTAATACGTAATAAGAGAGCGAGCTTTTCGGAAATAATAGGGGATTTTTTGGAGCATTGATACCTTCAGTTGGAGTTATTCTGAATTCGCACAAAATTAGAAAATTGTCCACAGTGGTTGATCGTTTATCAACAGACACTGCGGGTGGGTTTTTAATGGTTGATACTGAAATGGTTGCAATTAGGTCCATGGTTTTACAAAATCGACTTGCCCTTGATGTAATATTGGCAAAATAGGGTGGAGTCTGCAATATGTTGAAAATACAACAATGTTGCACTTATATCCCTGATAAGAGTAAGAGTCTTGAGGGGTATATTAAGAATATTACAAATATTCATCTAGATTTGTCTAAATTGAAGGTTGATGGTGCTTGGGAAAAACTTGGTAAGAGTTTTTCCTTTGTGGGAAATTAGTTTTCTACATTTGGGAATAGTTTATTAGGGAGAATATTAACACCTATCATTGCAGTGGTTACAGTGATACTAATGATTTTCTTGATTTATAAGTGTTGCAAATGCAAGAAAGAGACATCTGATAACAAACGAAGAGCAAGAAAGAGAAAGAGAGAAGAGATAGAACTAGAGGAAAGAAGCAAAAATTATTATGAAATAATGAGAGATTTAGATGGAATAATGGTAAAACGAGAGAGAACAACAGCTTTCTAAGTGACAAATTGTATTGGTGGGTATTTGGTGATGGCTCAAAGACGCCATCAAAGGGGGGATTGATGGAGCAGGGATTTCCGTAAAATGAAAACCTGCTCGGATTGAAACCCCTGGTAACATTTTCTAATTTTTCTAACAGTGTGCAGTGAAAAACACGCGGTTTTAAAACTGATATGAGGGAAAATAATACTGCGCAAAACGCGTACTAAAGCACTGAACTAGGCCGCAAAATACTTGACTACTGAAAATAAAGAGATTAATGCTGCTTTTGTGCAGGTTATTAACGTTTGCAAGGAAAAGTAATAATATGGGTTGCGCATGGATAGATGCAGCATTGGGTAGGTGCGTAATGAAAAGCATTACAAAATGAGTAAAAATGTTAGTTTTATTCTCTGTAGAAGCATGGGTTAAGGAAAATGATTTTTACAAAATAAGCTGAAAAAGCAAAGAGAACGTGGAGGGAAGGCAAAGGCGAGCAATCTTCGAATTTACGTGTGCCTGCCAAAAGTTAAACGTGGAGACAAAAACAATAGGCAAGTGAGGAACGTTTCCTCTGAAAGCGCACCAGTGGCACAAGAAGTAACAGATTTCGAAACATTAGCAGAGAAAAGGAAGCTGAAGCCTGATATTTGTATTCTTGTATTTCCTGGGAAGATGCTGCCATGAAATTGAAAAAACAAAACAATAGAACATTGAGTGAGATGGACATGTTGAGTGTGGTGTGACAATACACCTCCTTCCTTAACCAATCAAATGTAGAATAGCTCCTCATTTTGAAACAAGTGTGGGTTGGACATTTGGGTTTTTAGGGTATAATTGAGGTGCCCGGTGGGAGGGGTGGCGCAGAAGGCGTTTAGGCAGATCCTTGGGAGATCGTCGCTGTCGTCGATTTTGCCGTAGAGGCCTTTCTGTTCCTGTACCTGATTCCTGACTTAGTTTTTGCCCTTTCAAATTTTCTTGAGGGGCCTTTCTGCTCTCGTGGCCAGGGAGTAGATTTTCTGTTCCTACTAGGTTAGTATAGAAAGAAACCTGTATTTGCATAATCATTTGCAAATGTATTTTGTCTCTGAACCTTTTCTCTCTACGCCTTTCCACTCCTTCAAATGCACTGTCAATACGGTGTGAATTTTGTCATTTTCTTTGCTAATATTTTACTCTCTGATAAATCATGATTTGTACTGTGTATTAGTACTTGATGAGCATTCATTTCACAGTATTTAGATAAACATTATAAATAAATACATTGAGTCCGTCTTTATTTAGAGTGAGTTTATAGATTATTGCCTATTACTAACCAACTATAAAAGATGTCATCGCTACATTATCTTTTTATGAGAAATGCAGGTTCTGTTGGAGATTGGTAAGTTAGGTACGAACTTTGCATTCCACTGAACCCAGCATGAAGGGACTTGTTGGGTAATGTTATTGGGCCTTGTTTATTGCAAATTTATTGATCCCTGATCGCTGGATCACTGTGATTGAAGTACTATTTTTTTTCTTGCTTCCCTTTTGTTGTTGTTGCTTGTTCCCTCGCCCTGTGTCTGTGTTGCTTATTCCCTCCCATTCTCCCATTGCTATACAGGGTCTAACCTCTCTGCATGTTCACCTCGTCTTGTGATCCCTGATGGCCCCGGTTAAGTGCCTTACCACGAATTTCTCTGGACTTAATGAGCAGCGTAAGACCCGCCAAGTGCTGACACATCTGAACAGGAATCATATAGTTATCTTCCTTTTTCAAGAACTACATTTAACTGCATCATCCAGGGCCTGCCTCTGGTCTGGCTGGAATGTTGAATCACACATCTCCACCTACTCCAGCTATGTGTGAGGCATTATCATGCTTATTCTCAGGGAATCGCCATGGCATGTGCGCCGTGCACTGTGTGACATGCAGGGCAGGTCATTATACTACCTCGTACATTTCAGGGACACCCACTGATTCTGACCTCAGTATAATGCTTGAACGTGGTTGTTCCGCAGAAGTCTGGCGACTAGGGAAAACCATGGGTCTGGGAGCGGTGCTGTGAGGGGGAGTCTTTAACGTGGTTCTGGATGCATGCGAGGACAGATCCAGTGACTCCTGCCACCCACACCCGGGGGCCACAGCATTACTGCACACACTCATTGCTGACAATGACCTCACAGACATGTGGCGCTCACTGCATGCATCTAGTGCAGAGGGCACCTACATAACCTCCTCCCATAACACTTAGTTCAGGATAGACTAGTGGCTTGTGACCAAGGACGTGGTAATACGGACCACTGATGGGGTTCATCTCCCCAGGACACGGTCTGATCATGCCCCTGTTTTGTTGGAGATATCACACCCAGCATCTACCTTGCACATGTTCTCCTGGATGCTTCTCCCCAATGCCTTCAGAAATCCGGTCTTCAGGGCTGACATTAGGGTGGCAATCATTGAGCAGAATACAGACTCGGTTGACTCCCCTTTCACGCTCTGGGAGGTATTGAAAGTAGTGATTCAGGGCGCATGCATAGCAAAGCAAGCTGGTGTACTTAAGACACTAAGGGGGGATCTTGCAAGGAGGATGTAGAGCTTCAATTTCTTGTTACTAATAGGGCAACAGTACTTGCATCACTTTGGAGCAAGCATTCAGTCTATCACGAGGCAGTAGTCCGTGAGAAGCATTACTTTGGGAAGAAGGCAGTGGCGCAGAGATATGGGTATGGAAACAGATCGAGGCAAATGCTGGCTGGACACCTGGGGAAGTGACCATATTGTGGAACTCATGGATGATGAGCAGACTGCACATGCAGGCGTCAAAACCATACAGCGTGCAATGACAACATTCTACACTACATTGTACTCTTCTACATTGTCTCAGGCCACCTCAGATCTGACCTCCTACTTGGACTTGGGCACTTACGGTTCCTCAGTGGACCATTCAAGATGGAAGAAATTGTACAGGTGATCAATGGTTTGTCTGAGAAAAAGGCACCGGGCCTTGATGGCCTCAGGGCAGCTTTTTAGAAAGAATAATCCCCTCTGGTGGTTCCTTACCTCCTAGCCATGTATGAGGAGTCACTTTCACTTAGTGTGTTCCCGCCCTCCCTGAGAGAGGTGCTTCTTGTCACAATTCTTAAACCTGATAAAGCCCCCCTGTGCTGTGACTCCTATAGACGACTATCCAGGTTCAATGTGGACAACCAAATATTGGGTAAATTGATCACCTCCTGACTCCTCCCCCTGTTGCCTAATATTGTACACCCAGACCAGTCGGAATTTGTGCCTGGTCGCTGCATGGCTCACAACTTGCGCACCTTCTTTGCTCTCCTGCACACAGTTGACCCCTGCTCCAGTGCGACAGCTGTATTGCTTGACTCCACTAAGGGCTTTGACTCGCTTGAGTGGCCATAACATTTCTATATCCTGATTCGAATCGGGATTGGTGGCAACTTCTTACACCTTAATAAAATATACCAGACCAAAGGCGCATCTTCGTGTTAATGGTGTGATTACTCCCCCTTTCAAGATCTCCAGAGGGACATTGCAGGGTTGCCCCCTGTCACCACTTCTCTTTGCCATTGCAATCAAGCCCCTTGCTGCTTGGCGGCGGAAGCATCATTTCCATTGGGGCCTCGTATTTACCCCAGGATGATTCTGGTCTCCATGTATGCAGATGATGTCATGCTTTATGTTCAATTTATGTTCAAGACCCCCAGACTAACTGGTTCAATTTGGTGGCCATTCTGGCATCACCATCGAATGAATCAAGTACATTATACTCCCGCTTATGGACGCAACACAATCTGCTGATTTGTAATACCCCCTTACATGGGTGGCTGAGCCTATTAGGTACCTGATGGTCTGGCTCAGTCGGAATCTGAATGAGCTGTGGTGGGAAAACTATGGGAAATGATGACTTGGCTGGACAACAAGGTGATGGTGTGGAAGAAATTGCTGCTGTCACTAATGGGAAGGACAGTGATGATGATCCTTCCCAAGTTCTTAGACCTGTTTGTTATCCTTCCACTCTCCCTGATAGCTCACTTTTTCAGGCAGCTGGTGTGGGCAGGTGGTCAGCCTCAGGTTGCGTGGGATGTGCTGACTCCTTCTCTTTGAACAGGGGGGGCTTTGTGCCCCAGACATGGATCTTTACTTTTATTGTGCTCAATCACACTTTGCCAACTTTTCGTTGCACCCCACACAGTTCTAACCCCACACAATGCCGGAACATGACCTTGTGGCTCCTTGTCCCCTGCCGGCTGCCCTGTATCTCCCTCCTTGGCATCTCCAGACTCAGATCGATACCGTGACATGCACGTTTTGGGCGTGGGATGGGCTTCGCCATAGGGCATGACAAACACACAAGTATGCACATGTGGTGCCCCTGGGTTATCAACCCCTGATCACTGCGACCATGAACGCCGGTACTCACAGCCGCCTGCGATGTGTGTGGCTTTTGTCTTTTGGGGATGTGTACCCCGAGGGGAAGTTTATGCCCCCTCATCATGTTCTAGATGAGCCTGATTCCGCCTTATTTGACTTTCTCATTTATCACCAATTGCGGGCTGCAATGCGTGCTTCACATAATCCCCCCTGAGGCCCTCAACATTTGAGCTCTGGAAATAATGATCACTAACTGTCCCCGCGCAAGATCATTATGCTATGTTGCAAGAGAATGGGCCAAAATGCACTCCCACTGTGCAAGATAACTGGTCTACTGACCTGGGTGTTTCGATCGGTGAGGAACAGTGGCACATTTGCTGTGCTCAATCAAAAGCCCTTTGGCCAAATTACAGCCTTTACCTCATACGTTTTAAATATTTGAATGGAGTTTATCCCATGCCAGTATAGCTGCTCAAGATGGGCTTGGTCGAAGAGGCATGCTACATTTCTGCATCTGGCGTGGGAATGCAGCGGGATGGCTTGTTTCTGGTCTGAGGTGTTTGATACTATTGCATTAATCACAAACAATGCTCCTGAGAGGAAACCACTGGTGGCTCTGCTTGGCTATGTGAAAGACGCCACCCCCTCGGGTGCAGAAAGTCATGGCTATCCTTTTTGCTGCTGGCCAATTGCAGGGTGCCCATCCACTGGGGCAGGTGTCTGGTTTCTCGGGTGGTTCACAGGCTGAGGGATGCTGCCTGCAGTCAGAAACAATTGGTCATCTACTGGGGACATTTGGGCTCAATTGCTGAGGACACAGTCAGATACAGAGTTAAGTGCAGAATGAGCTGCATCCCTGCATGTTGATCTTAGACATTGCCCTGCTACAGCTGCCCGGGCCTGGGCTTAACACACCAGAAACACTTTGGTTGACTGGGGGGGTGGAGGTGGGGATGTGAGCCCTTGGGGCAGTCTATGGATGTGGATTGACTTCGGGGGAGATGGCTACTCTCTAGCAATGCTAGGGGGATTCTGCCTGTATTGTTCTGATGTGCCTTTACTGTATGTACTTGATCACTGGTTCTCTGTGTGACATTGTTTTCATGCTTGCTCTTCCACCTGTGGGGTGGTCTGTACTTTGCATTTGTTTTATTCTGCATTACAATACAAATCTTTAAAAAAAGTTTTAAATCTCTCCACTTTTTCCACCTTTGCATCTCTGCTGCACTGTACAGCACACACACACACATTGGTAAAAGTATTACAGCATAGTTTTTGTACTGGAAGAGTCCCCTTCCAATACAAAACCTATATTTGATAGAACGCTGCAGCGTATTCTGCTGCCTGGGACCATGCAAATACATGACACACTGAGCTCTGTAGTAGACATCTCTCATTACATCATAACTGCTAATAACCACACCTTAAAACCTTAAGTTGAGTATTCCCTTATTGAGTCAGCCCAGAACCGCAAGGGTCCTAGCGCACATAGTCTCACGGCACTACAAACGCAATCACCCTTGCCCTATCTTACAAGATGTGGCACTGTCCTGCTCTCTTCTTTTCAACTAGAGCAGCAATTGAGGGCATATTCACAAGGAGCTATCGCCGAATTAACGGCACTTTATCGCAGTCAAAGTCATGATAAATTTACCCCCCCATTCACAAGCCGGTGTAAACAGCCCACAGCACCAGTTTACCCGCGATAGCAGCCGCAAAAAACATCACCACAGGGGACCCTCGCAAATATCTCTAATGAGATGCAGAGTAGGCGTTCCCGTGACAAAAGCAGAGACAAAAGCACACCTCAACATTCACAACGACCAGCCACATCCACGATAAAAACACAAAACAGGCGATAAGGCGCGTTAGCACCAGGAAATCTACACCTGCTCTGACCTGGTGTAAAGTTGGACGGCAGCCAGCACCACAAAAGGGAGCACATCCCAGGGCCACATCCCAAGGGCAACAGATGCCATGGAGCCACTCATCATGCGGCCCGGACACCCAAGAGGGCCACAACACC
Organism: Calotriton arnoldi; assembly: GCA_963921515.1. Taxonomy (NCBI): domain Eukaryota; kingdom Metazoa; phylum Chordata; class Amphibia; order Caudata; family Salamandridae; genus Calotriton; species Calotriton arnoldi. The sequence goes on along the minus strand of CAWUFW010008236.1, from coordinate 169,934 downwards.
CACCCCCACCACCCTCAGGCCCGCAACACCCCCCCCTGGACTAAGAAATTGCACACCAACACCACGAATCCCAAAACAAACATTTTGCCTGATTTCGCACAAGCAGGAAAATAAACATACATGCGTGGCCAGAAAATGGAGAATCAGTCATACAACAATGCAATCACCAACACAAAACACCATACAAACAAAAGCAGAAACAACCCTTAGGATGAGTCCTAGCGGCTCCTCACTGGGCAATCCGTAGCACACAGCCTGGAAGACCAAATCCAAGAGAAGAAGGTGTGCCATGCGCCCAACAAAGGAAAGAGAGCGAGGGAGAGAGACGGAGTGAGATAGCACAAGCAGCGCAAGGCCGCTCGGGCACCTGGCTCCACATGCCAACATGTGTGCGTGCATCGCCATCTGTACACCATGAGCCCAAGGCCGTGTCCCAATCTCAGCGCCAAAGCCACATCACATTCCGAAAATGCAAGTAGCAGTCAGACAAACATCAGGGATGAAAGCACCATTGTCCCAATGCAGAATGCGGGAGGACACCTTCACCTCTGACCTTTGTCCAGAACGCGCCTGGAACACCCTGATAGAGATGCAATAGCAGATGGGGACGACTCCCACACCACGCATTCTGCAAATGAACCATCCAACTCATCCACAGCCCACACATAGAAGCCCCTGCCTGTGGTACCCCCGCATGGGATGCCCTTGACACTCACGGAAACAGCAACCCATAACCCACAATGTTGCACACACATACGAATCATTGCTCAGAGCTGTGGCATATCCTCCACACAACTGCCGCTGTCCAGAAGAGTGCCTGTTCACGAGGCGCACCAACGCAATGGCAGGCCATACCGGGCACATGCACAACCCCCGTCACGTGGAACAGTACTGTGCACGTATGCTGCATTTACTGGGCGCACTGCCACTGGCAGTGCTGCGGATCAGTTACAGGCTCAGCTTCCGCATTGCCCACGTCACCTGCGTCCAGCCCTGGTTCCACTGCCGAACATGCACATTCGAGTGTCCCATGGATGTCTGCCTATCCAACACAACTGTTGATGAATTGGACTATGACTTGTGTCTGCGCCCCTGTTGGATCACGAACAGGAGTGTAACCGAGACAGCCGTGCATGGGATGCCTTGACATACTGCGTATGTATTGGTATTTGTGCATGGGAGATTGCACAATTTCTCGTGTGCAGTGACCACATTGAGGCGCTCCCCTATTGGGCTGTGTTACGGATCGGTGAGACGGCGTGGGCTGAGCACACCTGCCCGGACCACCTAATGGATTGGCTCACCCTGGTGTTCCTTGAACACGACAACGACGTGCTATTGGAACACAATGCACATGAAGCTGCACGGGCATTCATGGACGAGTAACTACGTTCCTGCAGCCACATCCGATTGCCATCCACAGCACATGGCCCAACAACTTGTTGCATCGTGGGGATTGCTCACATATCCCACCACAACAGAGGACACATCTGCCTTTGGTCAGGCTCTGGATGCATGTGCGTGGAATAACGCGTGTGTACACACACCTGTGCAAGGCGATGCTGGTCCATGGTCAGAGCAACACAGCGTCGTCTGGCAACGTTGCCAATTCGGACACACTGCTGGGTGAGAACACACACATGGCAATGTAGCACGACATGTGAACCTGTCGGACCCTCACACCTGATCACTGTCGGCAGAGCAGACAATCGGCGCACCCCGGAGGCAGAGCACCATGCAGACCCCACGTGCAGTGAGTCGTGCCCCCTCACACGGGGCAATGTGCAGACACCAAACAACACATGACTCATCCAGCAAAGCAAGGTGGGCTGTGAGGGTTGCCATCCGTGATGAATGTTGTCCATTTCAGCCCCACCATCAACTGAACCTCGACATGTACCCATGCTGCGTGTAAGTGTCTTAAGCATGTCCCTGCCTGTTGTGGCCGTTGCCTCGTCCGTACTGACACGCACATGCCAATAAAGCCCATGCCATTCCACCAGTGTCTAACTGTGAGGTGTGTTGTTTAGATTGTACACTTGTGTGCCACAATGAGCCTCGTCACAACATAGGGAGGAACTGACTGACGCATGTGCAATGGGGGTGTGTCCCTTTGGCAAGCTCCGCCTCTGTGAGCCAGACATTGTTTTCGGATAGGTGCTGGACGACATGTGCACTTACATGACTCCAGCTAGGTGTGTATGGTGTCCAACCTCTGTGGAGCAATGTCATACATCACAACAGATTGTGTCCACACAGATGTGTGTAAGTCGGTCTGCGACGTGACGTTCTGCTGTCACACGTGGTGTGGGATTGCCAGGTAGGTCGCTCCCCCACCACACAGCTCCGCCTGTGTTGTCTGCCCGCTGCTTCTGCAGGTAAGATCGCCCTCCGCTTGTGGCCCCGGTGCCCGTATTTCTTGCCCGTCTCCCCATTTTCCTTCTGTGCCCCTCGCTGCCCCATTAGCGTTGTACTGTAATTTGTCTGTTTTCTCCCCCTTTTTTTCCTTTCTGTGCCCCTCGCTGCCCCATTAGCGTTGTACTCGTAATTTGTCTGTTTTCTCCCCCTTTTTCCTTTCTGTGCCCCTCGCTGCCTCATTAGCGTTGTACTCGTAATTTGTCTGTTTTCTCCCCCTTTTTTCCTTTCTGTGCCCCTCGCTGCCCCATTAGCGTTGTACTCGTAATTTGTCTGTTTTCTCCCCCTTTTTCCTTTCTGTGCCCCTCGCTGCCCCATTAGCGTTGTACTCGTAATTTGTCTGTTTTCTCCCCCTTTTTCCTTTCTGTGCCCCTCGCTGCCCCATTAGCGTTGTACTCGTAATTTGTCTGTTTTCTCCCCCTTTTTCCTTTCTGTGCCCCTCGCTGCCCCATTAGCGTTGTACTCGTAATTTGTCTGTTTTCTCCCCCCTTTTTCCTTTCTGTGCCCCTCGCTGCCCCATTAGCGTTGTACTCGTAATTTGTCTGTTTTCTCCCCCTTTTTCCTTTCTGTGCCCCTCGCTGCCCCATTAGCGTTGTACTCGTAATTTGTCTGTTTTCTCCCCCTTTTTCCTTTCTGTGCCCCTCGCTGCCCCATTAGCGTTGTACTCGTAATTTGTCTGTTTTCTCCCCCTTTTTCCTTTCTGTGCCCCTCGCTGCCCCATTAGCGTTGTACTCGTAATTTGTCTGTTTTCTCCCCCTTTTTCCTTTCTGTGCCCCTCGCTGCCCCATTAGCGTTGTACTCGTAATTTGTCTGTTTTCTCCCCCTTTTTCCTTTCTGTGCCCCTCGCTGCCCCATTAGCGTTGTACTCGTAATTTGTCTGTTTTCTCCCCCCTTTTTCCTTTCTGTGCCCCTCGCTGCCCCATTAGCGTTGTACTCGTAATTTGTCTGTTTTCTCCCCCCTTTTTCCTTTCTGTGCCCCTCGCTGCCCCATTAGCGTTGTACTCGTAATTTGTCTGTTTTCTCCCCCCTTTTTCCTTTCTGTGCCCCTCGCTGCCCCATTAGCGTTGTACTGTAATTTGTCTGTTTTTCTCTCCCCTTGTACTTTGTGCCCCCGCTGCCTCTCGCCATTCCCGCCGCTGCGTCCCTGCGGCCCCGCCCCTGACTGCCCATTCGCTGCCCCTGCCTCCCGCCTCCCAGCTGCTCCTCCCTCCCACCTCCCCATAAATGGCGGCCGCGCGCAGCGGGCGCGCCGCTGGCGCGCCGAAGGCGCGCCTAAGGCAAGCTTGTCTGCGCCCGTCCGCGACTGGACCGCGCCCAGCGCCAGAACCCCTGGATCCCACCGATGCAACACTACTCGACGGACCTACGACGCCGCCACCCTCACCGCACTCAATGCCGGCCGGAACCCTGCCTGCTACCGAGCCTCACCGAGACGCACCCACGGACCCTTCACCTGCCAAGCCTGCCGATTCACCTGCCCCTGGACGTGCACCACCCCCGCCAAGACGTGCACCAGCAGCAACCACCTGAAATGCATCCTGTTGAACACCCGCTCCGTCCACAGGCACGCCGTGGAACTCTGGGACCTGCTCGACGCAACAGTACCGGACGTCGCCTTCCTCACCGAAACCTGGATGAACGCCTCCTCAGCGCCCGACATCGCCATAGCCATCCCGGACGGATACAAGATCACCCGGAGGGACCGCGTCAACCAGACGGGAGGAGGCATCGCCATCGTACACAAGAACACCATCCGCATCTCGACTAACTCCGACGAGACCTTCACCGCCGCCGAACACCTACACTTCCAGATACACACTGACCCCAAGACCACCCTCCGAGGCACCCTCATCTACAGACCCCCGGGACCACGCACACTATTCAGCGAAGACATCGCAGACTTCATCAGCCCGCACGCCATGCCCTCCGCCGACTACATCCTCCTAGGGGACCTCAACTTCCACCTGGAGAACAACAACGACAGAAACACCACCGCCCTGCTGGACAACCTCGCCAACCTCGGACTCAAGCAACTGGTGAACACGCCCACCCACTACGCCGGCCACACGCTTGACCCCGTCTTCTCTTCCAGCAAGCACATCTCCTTCAGCCACGCCACCGGACTCCACTGGACCGACCACAGCTGCGTCCACTTCAGCTTCAGAAAGACTGCGACCCACCACCACCCGCAACAGGCTCCCCGCCGGAGCTGGAGCAAGATCACCGCCGAGCAGCTCACCGCCTCCCTCAGCCAGAACACACCCACCAACACAACGGACCCAAACGAAGCAGCCAGCAACCTCGCCAAGTGGCTGACCGCCTGCGCCGACGACCTCGCACCACTAAAAACCCTCCCAGCAGACCCGGAAGCAAGAAAACCCCTTGGTTCACCAACGAACTCAAGGAATCCAAGAAGAACTGCCGCACTCTCGAGAAAACCTGGCGACTCGACCAGACCACAGACAACAGGACCGCCCTCAAGCACGCCACCCGCAAACACCACCAGCTGATCCGTGCCACCAAGAAGTCGGCACTCAAAGAACGACTGGACAACAACGCCCACGACAGCAAGGAACTTTTCAGCATCGTCAAAGAGTTCTCCAACCCCAGCGCCGGAAACAACGACATCACCCCTCGCAAGACCTCTGCAACTCACTCGCCGCGTTCTTCCACCGCAAGATCACCGACATACATAACAGCTTCGACGCACAAACCACGCACCCTACCGCCGAACCAACGCCCGCCACCACCACCCTCTGCAACTGGACCCCGATCAGCACCGAAGACACCACCCGCACGATGAACTCCATCCACTCCGGATCACCAACCGACCCCTGCCCACACCACGTCTTCAACAAAGCCGACGCCACCATCGCACCCCATCTCCGGGACATCATCAACTCCTCCTTCCACACCGCCACCTTCCCGGAGAGCTGGAAGCACGCCGAGCTTACCGCCCTCCTGAAGAAACCAACGGCGGACCCCACCGACCTCAAGAACTACCGTCCCATCTCGCTCCTTCCGTTTCCGGCCAAAGTCATCGAGAAGACCGTCAACAGACAGCTTGCCGCCTTCCTCGAGACGAATGGATCCCTCGACCCCTCGCAGTCCGGGTTTCGGGCCAACCACAGCACCGAGACCGCCCTCATCGCAGCCACCGACGACATCAGAACCCTAAACGACAACGGGGAAACAGCAGCCCTCATCCTCTTGGACCTCTCCGCGGCGTTCGACACCGTCTGCCACCGCACCCTAGTGAAGCGCCTCAGCAACATCGGAATCCGAGAGAAAGCACTGGAATGGATCATCTCGTTCCTCGCCGGAAGAACCCAGAGAGTCCGCCTCCCCCGTTCAGATCCGAGGCCACCGAAGTCATCTGCGGCGTTCCACAAGGATCTTCACTCAGTCCAACCCTCTTCAACGTCTACATGAGCCCCCTCGCAGCCATCGCACGCCAACACAACCTCAACATCATCTCCTACGCCGACGACACCCAGCTGATCCTCTCCCTCACCAACGACCCCACCACCGCCAGAGCCAACCTACACGACGGGATGAAAGACGTCGCCGACTGGATGAGGAACAGCCGCCTTAAAATGAACTCAGACAAGACGGAAGTCCTCATCCTGGGCTCATCACCCTCCGCCTGGGACGACTCCTGGTGGCCCCCGGCCCTGGGCACCGCGCCCAAGCCAACGGACCACGCACGAAACCTGGGCTTCATCCTGGACTCCTCCCTGTCGATGACCAGACAAGTCAACGCCGTCTCATCTTCGTGCTTCAACACCCTGCGCATGCTCCGCAAGATCTTCAGATGGATCCCCACTGAAACCAGGAAGACCGTCACCCAGGCACTCGTCACCAGCCGACTGGACTATGGGAACACCCTCTACGCCGGAACCACAGCCAAACTTCAAAAAAGACTCCAGCGCATCCAGAACGCCTCCGCACGACTCATCCTGGACATCCCCCGACACAGCCACATCACCGGACACCTGAAAGACCTGTACTGGCTCCCCGTCAGCAAGAGAATCACGTTCAGACTCCTCATCCACGCACACAAGGCCCTCCACGACCTGGGCCCAAAGTACCTCAACGACCGCATGACCTTCTACACGCCCACCCGCCAGCTACGATCAACCAGCCACGCCCTCGCCACCGTACCACGCATCCGCAGAACCACCGCCGGAGGAAGATCCTTCTCCTACCTGGCAGCCAAGACCTGGAACTCCCTCCCCACTCACCTTCGGCGAACCCAGGACCATCTCTCCTTCAGGAAGCAGCTCAAGACCTGGCTGTTCGAGCAGTAACTTACCCCCTCCCCCAGCGCCTTGAGACCCTCCCGGGTGAGTAGCGCGCTCTATAAATGCCGTGATTGATTGATTGATTGATTGATTGATACCACTCCTGGCCTGCCACCATTTTGGTCACTCCTACACACGGCCCTATTCAGCACATGGACGTGTGCCTACTTTGGGGTGTTGTGAGATTGCTGTTGATGTGCAATGGGGACACAGCTAGTACTCACCTTCCCAGTCATCCAATTGGCCATGTGTCTCAGGGATAGAAATGCGCATAGATGTCAGTTACCTTCATGTGCAATCATCCTCCCCACATCCAGCCAAACTTCCATACGTGAGTGAACATAGTGATGACACATCTGTGTGATTAAGAATGTTTTATTCACATTCAGGTGATTGACAGAGCTGGAGCTGTACCTGGCCATCCAAGCCCACATCACATGGAAGCCCAGTGGTGTGCCAACCAGAGTCCTTTGGGGATTGCACAGTGATTGGGATTAGGCCTGGGTGGTAAATTCCGTTCCGCTCACGGAATTTGGGTAATTTGGGTAATTTCGCGTTCCGCGGAGAACGCGGAATTGGCAAAAATTCCGCGATCCGCGTCTTCGCGGAATTTTGTGCTTGTTCGCGCTTTCAAAATGCGTGTTCGCGAGATATTTCACCCCGAGCATGCAAGCAGCACTCGCGAACAGGAAAAAAGCATCGCAAACGGGCGGAACAAGCAATTCCGCGTGTTCGCGGAACTTTTGCGTGCTCGCGGAGATTTTTTACCGTTTCGCGGAGCTTTGCGTAGCGCGACTACGCAAATTCCGCCCACCCCTAAATTTGGGATGAGGGAGAGTGCAGTCCGCAGCAGGATTGCTGTGTGATTGGCCAGCGGTGCAGCAATGGCAGTCTGTGTCGGGGTCCGGGTGAATGTCGCAGGGTGTTCCGGAGGTCAGTAGGAGGTATTTCCCAGGGCATGATGCATAGGTCATGACCAGGCAGGGAAAGGCCATATGGCGGTGATGGATGCTACTGCCTCCTTCCTCACGCAGTAGTTCCCATCCCCTTCTCACTCCCCTGATACGGGTTCTGTGTCCGGTGTGTCCGGTGTGTGTGGCGGGGTGATGGCTGCATCGCTGTGTGCCCCTGACACATCAGACTGCGTAGGTGATGGGGCAGCATCACAGTGTAACACGGACACATCAGGGGTCGGAGCTGTGTGTGTCGATGTTCCCGCTGCAGTCATCTGGGAAGGGCTCAGTGGCAGCAATGGCAAGTTGGAGTACTGCAGGGCGTTGCTGATCCCAGCCACTGCTCGCTGGTGTCCAGCCGTGGCAGACATCCTTCCAACCTGCATCTGCTCCATGGTGTCCATTGCCCTCCGCATCTGTGCCAACTCTGTGCTGTCATGGCTGGTGCCTGTCTGACCAGGCAGTGCTTGTATTAGACTCATGGGACCAGCGAGGTTAGCCAAGGTCTGTGGCGGAGCATGGTAAATACAGGGGGTGTCCGATAGGGACTGTACGTGGTCCCTGATGGGACTCAGACACCCACGTATGGCATCGAGTTTGGCTGCCACGAGCTCGAACCCACCCGCAGCTGATGAGCCAACTCCACCTGGCAACCCAACACATGCCGTTGGAATTCCATGTATTGGTCGGGGTGGTCCTGGGAGACAGCCGTGGTGGTGTGTGTTTCCTGCTGTGTGGTCTGTGCAGGTGGTGGGGTCACCTCGAGGCAGCTGGCCTGGCCTGCTCCTGGGGGTGGGGTGCAGAGGCTGTCCAACATGCGTTGGAGGGTGTCTTGACATGTGTGCAGGTTGTGCTCTTCATCATCAATGGTGGGATGTGTGGTGTGCTCTGCAGGGGGTGTTGTTTGTCCCTCTGCAATGTAAAGGGGAGATGCAGGTTAACAGAGTTTCACATGTATGGTGATGATTTGCAGATGTATACATTCAGACTGCATGCCAATGTACATTGTGACTGTTTGGGGGGTGCTGGCTTTTTGATGGCAGTCAGTGTGTTTTTCGACTACATGACGGATGTGTGGTAGTGCCCGTACATTATCATCACACAGTGTCAGGCAATGCCAGCTGTGGGTGGACAGTTACTACGCACGAGCGGAACCTGTTGTGAGCTCTGTCCTGTGGTGCTGGTGTTGCACTTTGTACCACATTGCCTTCATTGCTGATGTTCTGTGATTGCTATGTGTGTGTGCTGCATTATGGGTGAGTTGCCCCTGCAGCTCTGATTTCTTGTAGCCTTCTCCCTTTGAGGCGGGGTGCCTTTGAATTGTGTGCTTTTCGGGCCTGATTTGCTTTTGACTTGGGTCATGTGTGCTCGCGGACTGTTTTTGTGGCCTGGTGCATTGTTCGTCTGCTGCGTGTATTGTGAGGCATGGGTTGTGGGTGCACGTGGACACGTTGGAGTGTGACCTGCTCCTTTACAGATGTGATCCGCACTTGGCTACCTCCATGTCGCTTTGTGGGCCATGTCATTTTTTTGGGGCAGCTGCCGTGCTATCGGACATGCAGTGTTACTTGCATAGTCAGTGTGGGTCACGGAGCAGCTGCTTTGCTGGATTCAGCACATGTGCACGGGTCGGTTGTGATATTGGTGATAGGGGGGGGCCCTCTGTGCACATTGTGGATGGGGGCCTACTTGGCGTTTCTATGTGTGCTGTAGTGTGCCAAGGCATTCAGAGACATGTTCCACGGTCATTGTGGGTGTACTGTGTGCTGCGCATAATTGTGCATGTGTGCCATTGTGCCCATCTCCCCCCGTCCCCCCCATCCCTAGTGGTTACTCACCCTGTTGCTGTTGGGTCAGGTCATATCGTGCTGTGTCCAGGCCCCCCAATCCTGCCACCGTCTCCTCACTGCTGACTGTGGCCACCATTTGCTCCAGCTCCTCCTGTGTCGCAGGACTCCCACCTCCAGTCGCCGTTGCTGCCTCCCTGTTGGTGGCGGGCTCATGTTTGGTCTGCCTTTTCAGAACATGCCAGTGCCTCTTGACCTCCTCCAGTGACCTCCTGGACACTCCGACTGCATTGACCTTGGTGAGGATGGCCTGCCATATTTCGGTTTGGGTTGCCAGTGCCGCAGAGGAGGTGCCGAACAGTTGTTGATGATGATCTGGTCTTCCTGCGGACTGTACCCGGTCTTCCTCTTCCTCTTGTTCTTGCCCTTCCCCGAAGGCGGGGTTCCTGGCTGGTCCTCCGTAGGGCTTGTGGTCCTCGGCTTGTCCTCTGCACTCGGTCCGGGTGCAACCATGTTGCTACGCAGTTTGAGTGGTTTTTGGGCTCTTTTTTTTTCTTTCTTTTATGGTGCTTTTTCCCGCCGGCTGCGTGGGATTTACAGGCCTGTGGCTGGTGTTCGCTGATTTCTGTACCGCGATTGGCCTCATCGCATGATTTCTCGCGTTCGCGTTTTGCATTTTTTCGGCGTGGCGTTCATTTTGACACTGAAATTTGACGCGTTATCTGGTGGCTATCGCATGGTACCGCCTTGTGAATTCCACGTTGACACATGGATATTTTCCTGCGATGGGCTGCGATATTGGAAGTTGCGTTACGCTACTCTTGAGGTAGTTATCACAAGTTCTTGTGAATATACCCCCTGGTGTCTTAAACACTGCCTACTTCTCAGACCAGACCTGGATTGACAGCACCTACCTGAAGTTCAACCCCATAAAATCAGACTTGGTACTGCATGTATTAGAATACCAAGTTTTGCCAAATGTCAAGTCATTCAAATGCGCAGCAGACACCAAATTCACTCTTGAGGAAAACATCATCAAGAAAACTGAGACAGCATGGTATTACCTTCTCTACTAATGATTTGAAACTGTTCCACACAGAAATCAATTTTAAAATTGCTGCTCAAGTCTCATACTCCCAATTTGGATTGTGGCAACACCCTGCTTACAACCTCTCAGACTCATCATTGACACAGGGACAGTGCTAGCTTTGCAAAAAATTAAATCAAAAGCTCATATAAAGGGAAGGGTGGGCACATTCTGTATCACAGGCCCATTCGATGTTCCTAAAGGAAACCTTGTGTATGAACATTAAATAGGGTATTTCTCAGTTTAGGGTTTACTACTCCTAAACTGAGAAAAATCCTAACTTTAAGACTTTCGGTATTCACAGAAGGCATTTAGGAGTCCTAAAGTTAGGAGTCCTAACTTTACTACTCCTAAACTGAGAAAAATCCTAACTTTAAGACTTTCGGTATTCACAGAAGGCATTTAGGAGTCCTAAAGTTAGGACTACTAACTTCTGTGAATACCGAAATGAGTAAGTGCCTTCTGTGAATACCAAAATGAGTATGTGTATTCTGTGAATACCAAAAGTACTAACTTTACGTTTTTGACGTAAGTTAGTTCTGTGAATCAGGCCCCTAGTTACAAAAATTGTGGTATATCTTTAAAGTGAGAAAGCTTTCTCTGTAAAAACATCTTTTTAAATTAATGAAAATACATGTTTTGCTCAGAAAATTAAACTCTTAGATGATGCCTGGAACCATTTGGTCAACTGCAGTCAGCAACTGTGGCAAAATGAAGATTATTTTGTAATTTGAGGAGTTGAAGGGCCCTTAAGTGGATGTCTGTGAGCCTGAAACAGGATGTCCCTCCTCAAAACCCCAATGACATAGGTGGGACAGCTGGTCTGGAGTTATTTTGCTTCTCCACCTGAAAGTTTACTTCATACAAAAATATACAAATGGTATAAAACAAAACCTTTATTAATAAAATGTAATATTTAGTTGATACCTGGGGTGAAGGTGTCTATAGGATTACTGTAGTAATGGACACTCAGACAGTGTACATGTATTGTGCTTTATTGTCCAATACAAGCCCCAGCATAGTTGAGAGCACATATGACAAATTGCTACTCTTTGAACATCCTTCAGTATCAAATCTTTGTCCTCCCTCCAACATTCTACATTACATCATAATACCACTGCTGACAAAGATGTGCATGATACTAAGGTGTCAAGAAACATCTGTTATTCAGCGCCAAGAGGCCCTTCTGGTTGAATGTGTGCTTTACTAATGTACATGTTATGTTATGTAATGGACAATATTAATTTTCTACGTTGCATGATCCCTACATCACAACACATCCACTTCTCAACTAAAAAAATAAATAAAACAAATACGATAAAATATCAATACACAATTGCTTTAACAATATTTAACCTAAAAAAACTAACTAGAAAAGCAAAGTTAGTTACACTTACTCTACCAGCTATAAGTACAAATGAGCACTACAATTTGAATTGCAGTGCACATATTGACTCTAACCTAAATTATACAGTCAGCAATAATACCTACCATGTACCCATACTAATTACACACATAGGGGCCGATTCCGATCTCGGTCGGAGGCGCACCCAACACCATTTGGTCGGGAAAAAAGCCATGCGAAAGCCTGTTTCCCGACCGATCCGTACTGCACACCGAACGAGCAAGTACGATGCGCACAACAGCAAAGAATCCGGCCGAGCCGTACTCACCCAAACCAGGTCCTGTTCTCCGACCGAGGCGAATCCGGAAACGCCGAATCGAGTCGCACGGAAGGAAAAATGAAGCCCCGTCCGGCCGGACAAGTACGATGCGCTTTCCGTACGCGCCGAACCCGTCGCTACGCACGGCACGTCAAAGCATCCGGGAGAGGCGCACATAAGCTCCGATTCGCACCACAACACGATCCACGGCTCCGAGACGAACACAGCAGTGACGAGGACGACGCGAAGCGACGAGGACGAGGCGAAGCGACGAGGACGACGCGAAGCGACGAGGACGACGCGAAGCAACGAGAAGGACGAACGACACGAACCAACCATGAATCCCTTCGTCCCGATCATACCAATATTCTACATATACTACCGGAACAGGCACGGACGCGTACGGCGCAGAAGGTAAGCCAGACACCAACCACAAAACACATACAACACGTACACGACACATCACACACACACAGAGCAATGCCGAATATACTTACACCAGCAACAGCAGCACCATAGGGGCGGGATGCCCATCACCAATGCCACATATGCACACAGGGGCCTGAATGCGCACCACCACCCCTACCCAGGGGGCAGGATGCCTACCACTACTACCACCCTCACCCAGGGGGGCAGGATGCCTACCACCACTACCACCCTCACCCAGGGGGGCAGGATGCCTACCACTACTACCACCCTCACCCAGGGGGCAGGATGCCTACCACTACTACCACCCTCACCCAGGGGGGCAGGATGCCTACCACCACTACCACCCTCACCCAGGGGGCTGGATGCCTACCACCACCCTTAGCCAGGGGGGCAGGATGCCTACCACTACTACCACCCTCACCCAGGGTGGGCTGGATGCCTACCACCACTACCACCCTCACCCAGGGGGGCTGGATGCCTACCACCACCCTTAGCCAGGGGGCAGGATGCCTACCGCTACTACCACCCTCATCCAGGGTGGGCTGGATGCCTACCACTACTACCACCCTCACCAAGGGGGGGCAGGATGCCTACCACCACCCTCACCCAGGGGGGGCAGGATGCCTACCACTACTACCACCCTCACCCAGGGGGGGCAGGATGCCTACCACCACTACCACCCTCACCCAGGGGGGCAGGATGCCTACCACTACTACCACCCTTAGCCAGGGGGCAGGATGCCTACCACTACTACCACCCTCACCCAGGGGGGAAGGATGCCTACCACCACTACCACCCTCACCCAGGGTGGGCTGGATGCCTACCACTACTACCACCCTCACCCAGGGGGCAGGATGCCTACCACTACTACCACCCTCACCCAGGGGGCAGGATGCCTACCACTACTACCACTCTTAGCCAGGGGGGCAGGATGCCTACCACTACTACCACCCTCACCCAGGGGGCAGGATGCCTACCACCACTACCACCCTCACCCAGGGTGGGCTGGATGCCTACCACTACTACCACCCTCACCCAGGGGGCAGGATGCCTACCACTACTACCACCCTCACCCAGGGGGGCAGGATGCCTACCACCACTACCACCCTCACCCAGGGGGGCTGGATGCCTACCACCACCCTTAGCCAGGGGGGCAGGATGCCTACCACTACTACCACCCTCACCCAGGGGGGCAGGATGCCTACCACTACTACCACCCTTAGCCAGGGGGGCAGGATGCCTACCACCACTACCACCCTCACCCAGGGGGGCTGGATGCCTACCACTACTACCACCCTCACCCAGGGGGGTAGGATGCCTACCACTACTACCACCCTCACCCAGGGGGCAGGATGCCTACCACCACTACCACCCTCACCCAGGGGGGCTGGATGCCTACCACTACTACCACCCTCACCCGGGGGCAGGATGCCTACCACTACTACCACCCTCACCCAGGGGGGCAGGATGCCTACCACTACTACAACCCTTAGCCAGGGGGCAGGATGCCTACCACTACTACCACCCTCACCCAGGGGGCAGGATGCCTACCACCACTACCACCCTCACCCAGGGTGGGCTGGATGCCTACCACTACTACCACCCTCACCCAGGGGGGGCTGGATGCCTACCACCACCCTTAGCCAGGGGGGGCAGGATGCCTACCACTACTACCACCCTCACCCAGGGTGGGCTGGATGCCTACCACCACTACCACCCTCACCCAGGGGGGGCTGGATGCCTACCACCACCCTTAGCCAGGGGGGGCAGGATGCCTACCACTACTACCACCCTCACCCAGGGTGGGCTGGATGCCTACCACTACTACCACCCTCACCAAGGGGGGGCAGGATGCCTACCACCACCCTCACCCAGGGGGGGCAGGATGCCTACCACTACTACCACCCTCACCCAGGGGGGGCAGGATGCCTAACACCACTACCACCCTCACCCAGGGGGGCAGGATGCCTACCACTACTACCGCCCTTAGCCAGGGGGGCAGGATGCCTACCACTACTACCACCCTCACCCAGGGGGCAGGATGCCTACCACCACTACCACCCTCACCCAGGGGGGCAGGATGCCTACCACTACTACCACCCTTAGCCAGGGGGGCAGGATGCCTACCACTACTACCACCCTCACCCAGGGGGGGCAGGATGCCTACCACCACTACCACCCTCACCCAGGGTGGGCTGGATGCCTATACTACTACCACCCTCACCCAGGGGGGGCAGGATGCCTACCACTACTACCACCCTCACCCAGGGGGGGCAGGATGCCTACCACCCTTAGCCAGGGGGGCAGGATGCCTACCACTTCTACCACCCTCACCCAGGGGGCAGGATGCCTACCACCACTACCACCCTCACCCAGGGTGGGCTGGATGCCTACCACTACTACCACCCTCACCCAGGGGGGCAGGATGCCTACCACCACTACCACCCTCACCCAGGGGGGCTGGATGCCTACCACCACCCTTAGCCAGGGGGGCAGGATGCCTACCACTACTACCACCCTTAGCCAGGGGGGCAGGATGCCTACCACCACTACCACCCTCACCCAGGGGGGCTGGATGCCTACCACTACTACCACCCTCACCCAGGGGGCAGGATGCCTACCACTACTACCACCCTCACCCAGGGGCGGGCAGGATGCCTACCACCACTACCACCCTCACCCAGGGGGGCTGGATGCCTACCACTACTACCACCCTCACCCAGGGGGGCAGGATGCCTACCACTACTACCACCCTTAGCCAGGGGGGCAGGATGCCTACCACTACTACCACCCTCACCCAGGGGGCAGGATGCCTACCACCACTACCACCCTCACCCAGGGTGGGCTGGATGCCTACCACTACTACCACCCTCACCCAGGGGGGGCAGGATGCCTACCACTACTACCACCCTCACCCAGGGGGGGCAGGATGCCTACCACCACTACCACCATCATCCAGGGGGGGCTGGATGCCTACCACCACCCTTAGCCAGGGGGGGCAGGATGCCTACCACTACTACCACCCTCACCCAGGGGGGGCAGGATGCCTACCACTACTACCACCCTTAGCCAGGGGGGGCAGGATGCCTACCACCACTACCACCCTCACCCAGGGGGGGCTGGATGCCTACCACTTCTACCACCCTCACCCAGGGGGGGCAGGATGCCTACCACTACTACCACCCTCACCCAGGGGGGGCAGGATGCCTACCACCACTACCACCCTCACCCAGGGGGGGCTGGATGCCTACCACCACCCTTAGCCAGGGGGGGCAGGATGCCTACCACCACTACCACTCTCACCCAGGGGGGGCAGGATGCCTACCACTACTACCACCCTTAGCCAGGGGGGGCAGGATGCCTACCACTACTACCACCCTCACCCAGGGGGGGCAGGATGCCTACCACCACTACCACCTTCACCCAGGGTGGGCTGGATGCCTACCACTACTACCACCCTCACCCAGGGGGGGCTGGATGCCTACCACCACCCTTAGCCAGGGGGGGCAGGATGCCTACCACTACTACCACCCTCACCCAGGGTGGGCTGGATGCCTACCACTACTACCACCCTCACCAAGGGGGGGGCAGGATGCCTACCACCACCTTCACCCAGGGGGGGCAGGATGCCTACCACTACTACCACCCTCACCCAGGGGGCAGGATGCCTACCACCACTACCACCCTCACCCAGGGGGGCAGGATGCCTACCACTACTACCACCCTTAGCCAGGGGGGCAGGATGCCTACCACTACTACCACCCTCACCCAGGGGGGCAGGATGCCTACCACCACTACCACCCTCACCCAGGGTGGGCTGGATGCCTACCACTACTACCACCCTCACCCAGGGGGGGCAGGATGCCTACCACTACTACCACCCTCAGCCAGGGGGGGCAGGATGCCTACCACTACTACCACCCTCACCCAGGGGGGGCAGGATGCCTACCACTAATACCACCCTTAGCCAGGGGGCAGGATGCCTACCACTACTACCACCCTCACCCAGGGGGCAGGATGCCTACCACCACTACCACCCTCACCCAGGGTGGGCTGGATGCCTACCACTACTACCACCCTCACCCAGGGGGGGCAGGATGCCTACCACTACTACCACCCTCACCCAGGGGGGGCAGGATGCCAACCACCACTACCACCCTCACCCAGGGGGGGCTGGATGCCTACCACCACCCTTAGCCAGGGGGGGCAGGATGCCTACCACTACTACCACCCTCACCCAGGGTGGCAGGATGCCTACCACTACTACCACCCTTAGCCAGGGGGGCAGGATGCCTACCACTACTACCACCCTTAGCCAGGGGGGCAGGATGCCTACCACCACTACCACCCTCACCCAGGGGGGGCTGGATGCCTACCACTACTACCACCCTCACCCAGGGGGGCAGGATGCCTACCACTACTACCACCCTCACCCAGGGGGGCAGGATGCCTACCACCACTACCACCCCCACCCATAGGATGGACAATGCATGACACAACCAGCACACCACAACCTAGGGAATGCAAGAAGAAGACATCCCCCCCAACACCATGACAAGCGTGTGTAGACTGTGTCAAATGCCTACAACACCGAACATACAATGTGACCCCCTAGCACATGTGCCACACAAATATGTGTGTGGCACACACAACGCAAGCAGGCTATGACCATTGTGGCAATGGGGTCCAAACCCCCATCATCACAGTGACCAAAAGGTAAGTGTGGGGTCCATAGCTGCAGCACATTTTGAACATTGTGGCAATGGGGTCCAAACCCCCATCATCACAGTGACCAAAAGGCAAGTGTGGGGTCCATAGCTGCAGCACATTTTGAACATTGTGGCAATGGAGTTCAAACCCCCATCATCACAGTGACCAAAAGGCAAGTGTGGGGTCCATAGCTGCAGCATATTTTGAACATTGTGGCAATGGAGTCCAAACCCCCATCATCACAGTGACCAAAATGCAAGTGTGGGGTCCATAGCTGCAGCACATTTTGAACATTGTGGCAATGGGGTCCAAACCCCCATCATCACAGTGACCAAAAGGTAAGTGTTGACAAAGTAAGAGGTGCAACTGCCAAACTGCATGGATGATTCCTGGTCACAGAACAACAAACACATCAGTGGCAAAGTAGTGTATGTGTCCCATTGCAGCATAAATTGGGGGAGCCAAATCCTGCAGTGCAAATAAGACATAACTTTGGCCATGTGCAGACAAACAACACCCATGGGGGCTGACACCGTCAACAATCATCAATGACACAATGACAGAAGTGACCATCAGAATGCAGACCCACATATTTGCACCAATGGGCACACACATGCAGATACCCTGTGGAGACTGCAGATGTGAGGTGAACAGATACCATACCATGGCAGCAATGGGACACACAATCAACAATTAGCACCAAATGAGGGCTCCCGTCCCATCAGCCTGGTCATGGAAGTGCCAACGGAATCATCAGCACAGATCCAACACACTTGTATAGCAATGTTGCACTGACAACACAGATGAGTCCTTCCCCATTGATGCCCAAACCTGCATGTTCACTGGAGATGGCCACACGGTCAGGGAAGTAGACGAATAGAACAATGGCAGGCACAACAGATGTGCAGGGGTGGAAGCCACAGATGTGAAATTGCCAATCTAAGTAGGAAATCCCATTGCCAAATACTGAACACATGACACCCTCAGATGCTGCTATGGATGACATGGATACACCACAGGATAGGACACATTCCCCCTGGACCACATGGGTTCCTGCACAGTAACACTTCATTATCATGAGACCAAATATCACCATCACTGCAGCAAGGGCATGGTTAGCATCATCAACATCATGTACATCAGAAGCAAAAGCACTAGAGAACATAAAGTTGCTTTATTCAGCATATGTGGCATTAAAAGTAGAAGTCCGGTAGAACATAAACAAAGGCCAATGGCCAGTCCATCAACAAAGTCACAAGTGGGTGACAGTTGCAGATGCCACCCTACACATGCCTGCACAAAACCAGGGACAATCCACTAGGAGGGGCAACCGGGGGGGGGTAGGCCAGGCACCGCAGGGACAGGATCAGGGCTCACCAGGAGGAAGCAGGGAAGGGGTGGTGGGTGCTGAAGAGCCACTGACAACTGCAGTGGAGGTGTCTGACATGGTGTGTGCCGGCACAACTGGGGGGCATGGCTCAGATGTTGTGGGTGCCGGCACGACTGCAGTGGACCCTACAGATGGAGTGGACAGGTCCGCCACTGCAGTGCCCAAGTCAGACAGGGTGGTAGTGGACTCCACTGCAGTGCCTACCACCAGGGGAGGAGAATGGGGAACAGGCAAGGTGGGCTGGACAGAGGGGGAGGACACCCTCACCACATCAGTGGCACAGACAAGCGCAGCGGGGGTGTGGTGCCGGGAGAGCAAGTGGCAGGGGAGAAGGCCGGAGCCTCTTGGGGATGGTATATCTGTGGGTGGGGGAACCTGGGGCAGGGTGTGGTGGGGGCACCTGTGGAGTGGGGGCCTGAGGGATGGAGGAAGGAGACCTGGTGCTTGAGCTGCAGGGCGGTGGCGGGGTCTTGCTCTTAGCACTCCGGGGGACTTGCGGGTGGGGGCCTCAGTCTGTCTGCGCCTGGGGGAGGGTGTCCGGGGGCGAGGGGCACTCTGCTCCGTGTGGGGGCTTCCTCTTCCCCCTGGATGCTGGGGCAGCTGGATCGGAGGGGAAGAGGCCGAGGTCACTGAGGAAGAGGCGCTGGGTCTTTGGGGTTGCAGGTGAGGCAAGGGAGGGTGCTTTGGAGGGAGTGGCAACTGAGGACTGCGCAGTGCCCGTGGATGCGTGTGTGTGTACCAGGGCCCCATCCCCTGTGAGTCTGGTTTCAGTCCCCTGACTGTGCGTGCGTGTGCGTTTAGTTTGTGGCGTGTGTGTCTGTGTGCTGGAAGTGTGTGTGCTGGTGTGTGCCTGTGCCGGTGTGTGTGTGCTTGGGACGGGTAAGGTGCTGGGGAGTGTGGACGGAGCAGAGGCAGGAGGGGTGAGGGACTGTCTGAGGAGGGACACTGCTGCCGTCAGGGAGGAGTCCATGGACCTGTTGCCCCTCTGTTGGTCAGACATGCCCGATGAGATGCCCTCCATGAACGACACCAGCTGAGTCAACAGTGCGGTGTGCGCATGGAGGACACTCAGCATGGCTGTCTGCCCTACATGGAGCTGGCGAAGGAGGTACACAGACTCCTCACTCAGGGTAGCAGGGGACACAGGGGCAGGGGGTGCGGTGCCTGTCCCAAAGGAGACACGCTCCCGAACATGGGAGCCTCCACGGACCTGGGGAATGGGAGCCGATGGGAGGGCGGTGGTGGTGCTGGTGGTGGCGGGGACAGCAACACTAGCTGGCGTGTGGTGGCTGCTGACACCCGCCTCCACAAGGGAGTCATCTTCCGAGTTGCTCTGGTCCTCAGCTGAGGTGGATGGTGCTGAGGACTCCTCGGTGTGGCTCCCCTCACCCTCCGTGCCACTGGGTCCCTCCGACCACTCCTCGGCTGCTGACCCAGTCTGGCTCTCTGGCTCCTCCTGGTCCGTGGAGCTGTCCCCTTCCGTGGCCGTGGATGTATCTGCAAACAATGGGGAAACAGACAGACATCAGTCACCTGCACCAAACGCACACACCACTGTGAGCACAGCACATTACAGAGCAAGCCCTGGCATCATTAGTTGTACATTGCTAAAAGTGCCCTAACTGAACAGGAGAAGCCAATTGTCAGTCTGATGCCAAGCATGGCACTCACATCCCACATGGCCTTGTACCCATCTGTCTGGTGTCTGTTGGATTGCAACACCCCAGTGTGGACACATGCACCAAGTACACAGTAGTTGGACAGTGCAGAGGACACGGTGTGGCATGTGGACATGCACACATCACAGCTCTTGCCACTGAGTCAGTACAGGTTTCCGGATGAAAGGGATGCCCAGAGTCAAATAGGAAATGCATGTGATGCATACCAGCGACAGACACCATGATGCACCCATGTCCTGATAGCCAGCGCCACTATGGTGTGCATGTAGCACATGTCACTCCCCTGCAGGACCACCAATAAGTTGACACATGCCATGGCAGAGGCATGACTGCTAAGTCATACATCACTGTCTCAGTGATGTATGACTTGGCAGCCAGACAACAACACTATGCACTGTGTCACAATAGTAGGTCATGGGGAATGCAAGTCCTGGAGCTGCACAAGTGCACATGTACATCCCCCACACAACACATCATCTTAACCCTCATCTGTCCAGGTCACACCTATTGGACATATGGGAGACCTGTGACACTACCCTCGGAACCTGAGCCCCTCACAATTTGCTGTGAATGGGGAACAGCTGCCTGAACTTCACATTCGCATACCCCAGTCTGCACGGGCAGCTGATCAAACACCTATGTGACACACAAGTATCGTCTCCTATGGTCACATCTCCAGGGGCATGCTGAGCCCCTACCAAGAAACACCCCAGCAGTCCTGGCAACTAATCCACAGCACACTGACACAGAGGCAGACACCTGAGGGGTCAAATCACTGTGCACAATGTGTCAGCTGATACACGGGAGTGGGAGTACAGAGTGCATTGCATGGCCTGGAGTAGGCATGACTGTCCTGCTCCACATGAATGAGGGATGAGCCCTGGACAGTGGATAGCTGGCTATGTATGTGTGACACACGTAATCTGCACACTCCTGGGGCCCAAACATTGTTCCCACCCGCTGCATGGGCGTGTGCCACATACCTCAGGCACATGTGGTGGCTCAGCTCAGCAAGTGGACCGCATATCAAAGCAACACGCAGATCACATGTCCAAACCCAGGCGTTGTGTGAACAATGGACCCACCCATGATGCCCACAACAGAGTTAGGGAAACAGATGCTGTCCCCCACCTTTAGCGAAGCAAACTGCAAGGACACAGTCCCAAGTGACACAATTCCCTGAATGTAAGGGCCACACCTGGGTATCAGATGAGCAGTGGGCAGTGCACAATAGAGGGACATGGCTCCTGGACAACATGACTGCTGCACTGTGGCAGTTGAACCAGGCCAGAGGAGGGCACAAAGCATGTAATACAGAGTTCACAGTGCAGTCTTTGACTCACCCCTCCTTGCTGCTGTCTGGCCTTCAGCTGCCCATCCAGGTCTGGAAACACCACCGCCAGGATCTGGAGCATGTGGGGGTCAGGGTCCGTGTTCCGCCCTCCTGCGAGGAGGCGACAGCTTCAGCTGGACCCGTGCAATCCTCCGGGTCCAGCCCCGAAGGTCCTGCCACCTCTTCTGGCAGTTGCAGATCCGGCGCTTGTAGACCCCCACGGACCGGACAGCCCGGACGATGTCCTTCCAGATTTCCTGCTTCCGATGGGCATTAACCTGTCAGGATGACAAAGTGAAAAGGCCATTACCACACATGCAACATATCCGTGCATGACACAGTTGTATATACATGTCTCAATCACAGGGGCACATGATGTACACAGGCAGTGCAAAGCTGACCATGGACAGTTTGCCAGACGTCACTACATGGTATCATTGCATGGGAAGTAAAACCATGTTCAAATGCACTGTCACTGCACCATACCTGTCCAGTGCAAGTCACTACACACTATGGGGGTGACAACTACTCAGTGAGCCTGCTAGCCAGTGGCGTGCAGACTCTCAGCCTTGCTAGTCACACAAAATGCACATTCAGAAAGGCAGTGCACAGAACACTCACCTGCTCCCCTGGTGTCCCATACAGCTTGCTGTACTGTGGAAGTAGGCTGTCCAGCAGGGCCTGGTTCTCTTCAAGGCTGAAGGCTGGGGCTCTCTCCACAGTACGTGCCATTGCAGGGTCCAGAGGGGCAGAGACAACAGCAGTGCAGTGGCAGATGTCGTCCTGGAGCATGTAGTGCAGGCAAGTGAGCTCTCAGGGGAACAGCCAGCAATATATATGTGCTGGAGAGGCAGATACTGTCCCTTGTGTCCAAAGTGATAGGTCCAAGTCGTTTGCATCTTCTGAATCTGGCCAATCCATGGAATAGCAGCACCAAAACACGCCCACAGCATCCTTCAAATCTTCAACTTCATGACATACATGATTTTGCAACATTGTTGTGGGTGACCAACTGAATTTACAGCAACCGACTCGTTCGAAATTCGAAAACGCGTCCGTTGCCAGGCAAGCCCATTGTCAATGGGTGCGCACCGATCGGTCCATTGCGGTACAACGCGCACAGGGGTACAACGCGTGCACCGCACACATTGAATGCAATGGGCCGGCCGGAGGCACCGATCGGTCCATTGCGGTACAACGCGCACCGGGGTACAACGCGTACCCGCACACATTGAATGCAATGGGCCGGCCGGAGGCACCGATCGGTCCATTGCAGTACAACGCGCACAGGGGTACAACGCTGTACTCGCACACATTGAATGCAATGGGCCGGCCGGAGGCACCGATCGGTCCATTGCAGTACAACGCGCACAGGGGTACAACGCGTACCCGCACACATTGAATGCAATGGGCCGGCCGGAGGCACCGATCGGTCCATTGCAGTTCAACGCGCACAGGGGTACAACGCGTACCCGCACACATTGAATGCAATGGGCCGGCCGGAGGCACCGATCGGTCCATTGCAGTACAACGCGCACAGGGGTACAACGCTGCACTCGCACACATTGAATGCAATGGGCCGGCCGGAGGCACCGATCGGTCCATTGCAGTTCAACGCGCACAGGGGTACAACGCTGCACCGCACACATTGAATGCAATGGGCCGGCCGGAGGCACCGATCGGTCCATTGCAGTTCAACGCGCACAGGTGTACAACGCGTACCCGCACACATTGAATGCAATGGGCCGGCCGGAGGCACCGATCGGTCCATTGCAGTACAACGCGCACAGGGGTACAACGCGTACCCGCACACATTGAATGCAATCGGCCGGCCGGAGGCACCGATCGGTCCATTGCGGTACAACGCGCACAGGGGTACAAGGCGTACTCCGACACATTGAATGCAATGGGCCGGACGGAGGCACCGATCGGTCCATTGCGGTACTAACGCGCACAGGGGTACAACGTGTACCCGCACACATTGAATGCAATGGGCCGGCCGGAGGCACCGATCGGTCCATTGCAGTACAATGCGCACAGGGGTACAACGCGTACCCGCACACATTGAATGCAATGGGCCGGCCGGAGGCACCGATCGGTCCATTGCAGTTCAACGCGCACAGAGGTACAACGCGTGCCCGCACACATTGAATGCAATGGGCCGGCCGGAGGCACCGATCGGTCCATTGCGGTACAACGCGCACAGGGTACAACGCGTACCCGCACACATTGAATGCAATGGGCCGGCCGGAGGCACCGATCGGTCCATTGCGGTACAACGCGCACAGGGGTACAACGCGTACCCGCACACATTGAATGCAATGGGCCGGCCGGAGGCACCGATCGGTCCATTGCAGTTCAACGCGCACAGGGGTACAACGCGTACCCGCACACATTGAATGCAATGGGCCGGCCGGAGGCACCGATCGGTCCATTGCAGTACAACGCATCACTGTACATGTGACTGGCATATGTCAGCATGCCTGTCTCAGATGGACATATGCCAGCCACAGATAGCTCCCAGGGAGTGATGGGCACACCTACATCACGACAGCCTGTCCAAACTTTATCATAAGGCATGTAAGGCTGCATTTCCTATTGTGTGTATGTTGGTGTACATGTTGTCCTGTGGGTGTCACCTGTGGCCAGCCACCCCCAGGCTGTGCACGTGTTCATGGGGACAGGATCCTGGGTGTTACGTGTACATGACCACTGTGATGTGCAACTGTTCATATCTGTGCATGTGCCATGGTCACATTTCACAGTGGTGTATGTGTATGTCATGTCACATACCCCGTGAGTCCCATGTGGGACGGTATGTTTGAGCCAGGGTGTCCCAGTGGCACAATAGTGATGGTCCTCCACAGTCTTTGTGCATGTAGTGTTTACAATGTCTCTGATTTCATGTGCACAATGGGAGACAGTCTCCACATCCACGTTGTGTGTGCATGGACTCTGATGTTGTGCGTGTGTGTCACAGACGTCCATGTCTGTCCTGCCGTGGCAAGTGGGGCCACTACCTGTGGGGGTCATGGTTGTTTTGCTGTGGTGTATACATGATACTCCATGTAATGCCAGTGTCCATGTGGCATTACAGGGTCCCTGGGAATGTACCTGTCATTGAGCTGTGGTGCCTGGGGCACATCTGTCCTCACATGTCACTGTGGGGGTTATTGTGACACGGCAGCAGGAGATGGGAACTGTGACACGGCCTCATGATATCCAATGGGCCAACCTGGGACTAATTGATGCCACCTGTTGGACCGTGTTGACAGATGTTGGCCATGTATGTACCATACATGTCCTTCCGGTACTGCACACTTCATGTAGTTGTGCCTCATAATGATGTATGTTGGGATCTTGAGTGTGTTCAATGCCGCATATGTGGGGTGACTGACAATCTTGCTTACTTCTCCTCTGCACTGCAGGGCTCCTGCTGTCCATTGACCATTCCCAGACCTGGCAACGATGGTGGAACGGGACAGCATCCGACGGTACCGCTTCACCAGGCAGCTGATTGAGGATTTGGCAGTGCAGTTGTCCCCACATTTGCAGCCTGGCCGGCCGTATCCTACAGCGCTGACCCCCAAGGTGAAGGTGATGGCAGCCCTACACTTCTTTGCCACTGGTATCTTCCAA
Organism: Calotriton arnoldi; assembly: GCA_963921515.1. Taxonomy (NCBI): domain Eukaryota; kingdom Metazoa; phylum Chordata; class Amphibia; order Caudata; family Salamandridae; genus Calotriton; species Calotriton arnoldi. Next base: position 144,544 of record CAWUFW010008236.1, on the reverse strand, counting down.
CATACTGTGGCGACTGCTGGTGGGATGTCACAGACCATGTTCAGCCGTGTGCTCCGCGATGTTTTGGCGGCAATGTTGCTCTTCCTGAACCGGTACATCTATTTCCCTAGACTGCGACGACTCACTGACGGGAAGAGTGACTTTTATGCCCTGGGGAGGATGCCGCATGTAATTGGCTCCATTGATGGGACACATGTGGCTTTGGTACCACCACAGGCCCAGGAGCAGGCCTACAGGAACCGCAAGCACTACCACTCGGTCAATGCACTGGTGGTGTGTCTTGCAGACATGACCATCACACACGTGTGTGCCCGTTTCCCTGGTTCAGCACACGATGCCTTTGTGATGAGGAGTAGTCGCATCCCCAGGATGATGGCACAGATGCAGAACCAGCGTGCCTGGCTTGTGGGTGTGTACTGACTTTGTGCCATTGTGTGTGATCTGATCTGTAGTATTCCGCCCACTTTTCCAAGTCAGCTAATGTGCACTTGTCTGTCCGTAGGTGACTCGGGATACCCCAACATGCCGTGGTTGCTGACACCCCTCAGGAACCCTGTGACACCAGCCCAGATGCGCTACAATGAGGCACATGGTCGGACCAGGAGAGTGATTGAGCGGACCTTTGGTCTCCTGAAGAGCCGCTTCCGCTGCCTGGACAAGACCGGAGGGTCCCTCCCATATGCCCCAGCGAAAGTGTGCAAGATTATCATCGTCTGCTGCATGCTCCACAACCTGGCAGTGCGGAAGGAGTTGCCTCTCATCCAGGATGACAATGACCAACATCCGCCACCTGTGGAGGATCCTGGCCTGGACCACGATGCCAGTGACGATGATGATGATGATGGTGATGTCCGCACACAGCTCATCACCAACTTCTTTAGCTGAATGTGAGTATCCTGAGGTGTCATGTCAATGATGTGAGTTGGCATGATGTGTGGGTGGTGCTCTGGTGCTGTTGGAGTGTGTCCATGGGCTACTTGACTGGATGTGTGTTGAGATGTGTGATGACAGGTGGGCTGTACTCCCCAACAGTGTTGACATGCTAACTTGGTTCTGGGTGTGTATCTTGTAACATGTATTGTGCATGAGTTTTGCTGTTCTGTCCTGTACTCCATTGCTTTTGACTGTGTGTCATTTCTGTCCTTCACAGGGTACTTTCAGATTCGTTTGGTCACATGTGTCCACCTACGACGTGATTGCACATCCAGGCTGGTAGCTGTTGTGTCCCTACAGGTGATGTGCGCCACACCCATGGACTTCCTTCCGTCTACAGTTGTTGACTGTGTGCCCGCTGCCAGGTGGGATTACCTTGCATCTGTAGTGGTTACAGCATGTTGCAACTGTGTAATAAACCTGTGCTTCACTTTGTGATGTGCGTTGTCTGTGGTCACACATTTGACTGCCATTTGCTTACTGCACCTGTGGGCTACTTGACTACAACTGGGAATGGGTGTGGTGTCTGTGCATTGCACCGTCTTCCCTGGCAACATCAGTGTAGGCAATGAGTCAGATGACCTAGGTGTGTATGTGTTGTGTAGCCCTGGTGGTGTGTCTCCCTCATGTGTGTCATGTTGCCTGTACTCACATGCCTGTGTTGTCCTTGCTGTTGCAGTTCGCATACACAGTGTAATTTTGCAGTTCATCATCCCCATAACAGCACCCACGTTGGAATCACGACAGAGGCAAGTATGGTGTATTAGTGTGTTTATTGTGATACATTTGTGTTAATAGTGCATAGGATGGGTAGTGCTGTACATAAATCTTGCAATCCCAAGTTCCTAGGTGAATTGAAAGTCCTGGTAGACAGGATCCCCAGTATCGGGGCCACAGTTGTCTGACACATTGGTCCAACTTGTACTCCCCATGCAATGTGTGGGAGTAGTGTTGCCGTCAACAGGGTGAACAGTCTGTGCACAAAGGCGAACATCCAGAACAGGTTCAGGCTTCCTGGGAGTTGCGCTTGGCCATCGGCCTCTCACTTTTCCCTCCTCGGACGACCCCTCTTCTTGGGGAGGGGGCCCTCAAGTACAGGCTGCTGCGGTGCAGGGGACTCTCCGCCAGAGTCCTCCTCCCTCCCTGTGGCAGTTGCAGTTTGTTCGGCACCAGATGTTGTTGGCACACAGGGAGGTGTGGACTGGTTGCTGTTCATCTGGCGGAGGCATTGTAAAATGTCCCTGTGCACCGCCGTCATCTCATGCAGTGCATCCCACTTGGACTCCACGCGGGACATGTGTGAGTCCACACGGGACATGTGTGACTCCACGTGGGACATGTGGGAGTCCAAGCGGGCATGATGGGCAGCCTGCTGCTGTTTAATGTCTCTGAGGAGCCCCACTACCTGGCTGAGCTCTCCGGTGCTGGACTGGTATGCATCAGCTATGCATACCAGTTGTGGGTCATCATGCACACCAGCAACGTCTGCAAGCAGCGACCTCTGTCTCCCACCCCTCCCACCACCCCTGCTGACATGTGCAGTGTGTGCAGTGGCACGCACAGATAACCCTGGTCCACCTTGGGGGTTGCTGGTGGTGGTGGTGTCCATGGCCCCAGGTTGGTCCAGGGTCACTGTGCTGGTGTTGCTCCTTGTTCTGTCCATGTCGGCAGGGATGGTATTCGTGGTGACAGTCGTTGGAGGGGTGGGTGCAGGGGGTGCAGCTGGTGGTCCTGCTGGTGCTGCAGCTGGTGGTCCTGCTGGTGCTGCATGTTGACTTGCACCGGATGTGCCAGGTTGTTCTTCATCGTCCGAGGAGGACAGAGGCTGTACGACGCCAGTGAGCGAGGCATCCTCTTGAGCCTGGGACTGGGACTCCTCAGCATCTGCTGCTGTGTCCCCATCATCACCTGTTTTTGGGAGACACAAACAATGTATGTTATGTTTCTGCAGGCATCAATGGTTGACACACATGACAGTTGTGACTGTGCCTCTGGGTGCGGGCCTGTACATTGCATTGTCCTAAGTCGTCACAGTCAGGGGTTGATATTGGTGTGGCACATTGTCCTGCATTATTTGGGCATATCTATGTATTTTCTGGGGTGTGAACATGGTCTGCATTGGTTGTGTTTGGTTGACAGCCGGCCCTCCTTCCCACCCACCCAGCCAGTCAGTTATCCCACCATGGAACGTGCTTGCATTGCAGGGAGTGGAAGTTGTCTCTCAGGATGTCAGTCAGTGGTGTCCTGCTGTTTGTTGGTGCACAGTTGCCAGCAGGGCCTTGTGCTCCCCACAGCAGTAGCCAGTGTCAGCCATCTTGTGAGTCCTTCTCCACTTCCTGTGATGTGAGCATGGTTCAGGGTGGTGTTGATGGGACAGTTGTGGGGGTGACCAATATCAGTGACTACGACTCCCATCATGCTATTGCCTCCACCCCCTTCCCAGCATGCCCATGTTTCCTTCCTTTTGACTCTGCTTCCCTGTGGGGTGGGCTGGCTGTGCTGACAGGATGGCTGGGAGTGTTGTCCTGGCAGTTGTTTGGCTAGAAGTCCCAAGGGTGTCCCTGTGCTTCACACAACATAACCCAGGGTGGTGGTTCTTTGTGGGATCTTGTGTTAGGATGGGGGGCATTGCATTCTACCAGGTGGGTTCTGTGGAGTTTGTGTTGGGGGTGTGTGAGGGGAGGTGCTTGTGACTATGGTCAGTGCTGCAAGTCCCCCTTCCCACCCAGCTAGCCAGATATCCCACCATGGAACGTGCTTGCATTGCAGGGAGTGTAAGTTGTCTCTCAGGATGTCAGTCAGTGATGTCCTGCTGTTTGTTGGTGCACAGTTGCCAGCAGGGCCTTGTGCTCCCCGCAGCAGTAGCCAGTGTCAGCCATCTTGTGAGTCCTTCTCCACTCCCTGTGATGTGAGCATGGTTCAGGGTGGTGTTGATGGGACAGTTGTGGGGGTGAGCTATGTCTGTGACTACGACTCCCATCATGCCATTGCCTCCACCCCACTTCCCAGCATTACCATACTTACTTGCTTTTGTGTGGAGTTCAGTGTGTGTGGGTGTGAGAGCAATGGCAAGATGGCTGACAGTGGTGTCCTGCTGTTGGTTGGTGTGCAGTACCCAGCATGCCCTTGTGCTCCCCACGACACAGCAACAGTGTCAGACATCTTTGATGGGCCTTTCCACTCTCTGTGGGATGTGCATGCGTGAGTGTGAGCTTGCTGGGCCATGTGGTGGGGGATGTAGAGCTGTGACTACGACTCCCATCATGCTATTGCCTCCTCCCCCTTCCCAGCATGCCCATGCTTCCTTCCTTTTGACTCTGCTTCCCTGTGGGGTGGGCTGGCTGTGCTGACAGGATGGCTGGGAGTGTTGTCCTGGCAGTTGTTTGGCTAGAAGTCCCAAGAGTGTCCCTGTGCTTCACACAACATAACCCAGGGTGGTGGTTCTTTGTAAGATCTTGTGTTAGGATGGGGGGCATTGAATTCTACCAGGTGGGTTCTGTGGAGTTTGTGTTGGGGGGTGTGAGGGGAGGTGCTTGTGACTATGGTCAGTGCTGCAAGTCCCCCTTCCCACCCAGCCAGCCAGATATCCCACCATGGAACGTGCTTGCATTGCAGGGAGTGTAAGTTGTCTCTCAGGATGTCAGTCAGTGGTGTCCTGCTGTTTGTTGGTGCACAGTTGCCAGCAGGGCCTTGTGCTCCCCACAGCAGTAGCCAGTGTCAGCCATCTTGTGAGTCCTTCTCCACTCCCTGTGATGTGAGCATGGTTCAGGGTGGTGTTGATGGGACAGTTGTGGGGGTGAGCTATGTCTGTGACTACGACTCCCATCATGCCATTGCCGCCACCCCACTTCCCAGCATTCCCATACTTACTTGCTTTTGTGTGGAGTTCAGTGTGTGTGGGTGTGAGAGCAATGGCAAGATGGCTGACAGTGGTGTCCTGCTGTTGGTTGGTGTGCAGTACCCAGCATGTCCTTGTGCTCCCACGACACAGCAACAGTGTCAGACATCTTTGATGGGCCTTTCCACTCTCTGTGGGATGTGCATGCGTGAGTGTGAGCTTGCTGGGCCATGTGGTGGGGGATGTAGAGCTGTGACTACGACTCCCATCATGCTATTGCCTCCTCCCCCCTTCCCAGCATGCCCATGCTTCCTTCCTTTTGACTCTGCTTCCCTGTGGGGTGGGCTGGCTGTGCTGACAGGATGGCTGGGAGTGTTGTCCTGGCAGTTGTTTGGCTAGAAGTCCCAAGGATGTCCCTGTGCTTCACACAACATAACCCAGGATGGTGGTTCTTTGTGGGATCTTGTGTTAGGATGGGGGGCATTGCATTCTACCAGGTGGGTTCTGTGGAGTTTGTGTTGGGGGGTGTGTGAGGGGAGGTGCTTGTGACTATGGTCAGTGCTGCAAGTCCCCCTTCCCACCCAGCCAGCCAGATATCCCACCATGGAACGTGCTTGCATTGCAGGGAGTGTAAGTTGTCTCTCAGGATGTCAGTCAGTGGTGTCCTGCTGTTTGTTGGTGCACAGTTGCCAGCAGGGCCTTGTGCTCCCCACAGCAGTAGCCAGTGTCAGCCATCTTGTGAGTCCTTCTCCACTTCCTGTGATGTGAGCATGGTTCAGGGTGGTGTTGATGGGACAGTTGTGGGGGTGACCAATATCAGTGACTACGACTCCCATCCTGCTATTGCCTCCACCCCCTTCCCAGCATGCCCATGCTTCCTTCCTTTTGATTCTGCTTCCCTGTGGGGTGGGCTGGCTGTGCTGACAGGATGGCTGGGAGTGTTGTCCTGGCAGTTGTTTGGCTAAGAGTCCCAAGAGTGTCCCTGTGCTTCACACAACATAACCCAGGGTGGTGGTTCTTTGTGGGATCTTGTGTTAGGATGGGGGGCATTGCATTCTACCAGGTGGGTACTGTGGAGTTTGTGTTGGGGTGTGTGTGAGGGGAGGTGCTTGTGACTATGGTTAGTGCTGCAAGTCCTCCTTCCCACCCAGCCAGCCAGCCAGCCAGTTATCCCACCATGGAACGTGCTTGCATTGCAGGGAGTGTAAGTTGTCTCTCAGGATGTCAGTCAGTGGTGTCCTGCTGTTTGTTGGTGCACAGTTGCCAGCAGGGCCTTGTGCTCCCCACAGCAGTTGCCAGTGTCAGCCATCTTGTGAGTCCTTCTCCACTCCCTGTGATGTGCGCATGGTTCATGGTGGTGTTGATGGGACAGTTGTGGGGGGGCAATATGTGTGACTGCGACTCCCATGATGCTATTGGCTACACTGACTTGGCCAGCATACACAGAATTCCTTCCTTTGAGTGGTCTTCACTGTGTGTTGGTGTTGTTGTGGTGGCTACATGTCTGGATGTGTTTGTTAGTTCTATTTGTGCCACTGCCTAGTTGTAGTTGTGTTTGTACATGTGTTGGCACAGTTGGATGTGACTTTTTTGATGGCATGTGTTGTGTTTATCTGACTAACATACACATTTTGGGATGATTCTGTTCTGGTTGCTGTGTAATTGCTATGAGTGCATGGTTTGACTCTCCCCTTGACAGTGATGTGTGTGTTTTGTGGCAGTATATTGTGTACATTTGTTGTGTACTCACCAGGCTCTGGGATGTCCTCTAGTCCATATACGCTCACTGGCGGAAGGATGGCCCGCACCTTCTCCTCCCAGGGCCTGAGGTATATTGGCTTGGCAGGAGGGCCACTGCCGGTGTGTTGGCTGTTGATGTAGTCTTTCTTCAGCATGTCCCGTACCCTCCTGCGCACGTCATACCACCTGTTCTGGATGTCGGTCTTTGTGCGCCGACATGGTGATTGGGCGTTCACCCTGTTGATGATCCTCTCCCACATCTTGGTTTTCTGCGACATGGGGGTCTGTTGGACCAGTGTGCCAAACAGCTGTGGCTCCACCCTGAGGATCTCGTCTACCATGACTTCCAATTCACTATCTAGGAACTTGGGATTCTTCTTGGGGGCATGGTGATGGTTGGTGATGGTGGGTGATGTGTGTGTTGGTGTGCAGGTGAGGGTGTGTGAGTGTGTGTTTTGCTGGGTGTATGTGAGGTAGGTATTTGTTGGTGTGCTGATGGTGTGTGGCTTGTGTGAGGGATGAGCTGTGGGTGTGTGGCTGCTTTCTCTTGGGTGCTGGCAGTGGAATGGCATTTGCAAAGGCTCATGGTTGTGATTTGTGTCCTTTATATAGGTGGAGTTGTGGGTGTGTCTTTGTTCTCTGTCCCCACCCCCCAGTATTTATTGGCTTGGTAATTGCTTGTTTGGCCTTTTTTGGGTGATTTTTCCTTTGTGCTGTTTGTGTATGTTGGAAACGTTCTTGTGACCGAGTCGGACCCTGCATTGGTCTCGTACGGTGTTCTCCGTTTCGTTCACGCTGTGTTTGTGCAGTTTTCTATGCTGCGTACGCGTCGGTCGCGGTGTATTGTGTTGCTTCGGCTCGGTTTTGTATGCGTGTCGGTCGTACGGCTTGTCCTCCGTCCGACTCGCTTGTGGTTTTCGCGCCTTGCATCGTACTTTGCGGTTTGGAGTTTGCGTGTACGTTTCGGTCGGATTTGTTCCGGGTGCGTGTCGGTCGGTTGGATTCGCGTGTTTTTCCGGCCGGATTGCTGTTTTCCGTGCGGCTCGGTCGGTCGACTTGGTTTCGGTACGTGTCGGTCGGATTTTTCGCGCCTTGCATCGTACTTGGCGTGTTGTGCGCCACGGGTACGTGTCGGTCGGTATTATTTCCGGATCCGAGTCGGTCGGTGCTTTTTCCGGCCCGAATCGGAATCGACCCCATAATCTTAAAATTTAACATGTCTATTAATCCTCATAACTAATCTACCCAACTTTTCATTCCTCACAATATGACGTTGGAGTTTGACTTTTCCTGTATTTTCCACGTTGAACACTCTGTCTCCCTTCAATGTTACCTTCATCGCTCACTTCTGCAATTCCATTTGATGCCATGTATCAGTTTTCACCCCTATTTGTAGATTCCAATAGATTATCACCATTCAACCACCAATCAGAAATTTTAGGGTTCTGCTCCCTGTTAGGTACCTCAACCCTATTCTTCTCTCCTTTATACAAAGAAATATGACTTAAGTGCCACACCTTGCCAGCACTCAACTGGACTGAGTTGCATAACACTTTTACAAACTGCACAGGTTGGAAAAATCTCCCTTTGTTTTTGCTAAACACTTCTGGTTTCTTAACTCTAACCCAGTCACCTACACATATGTCTACTCATTTGCACCTGTACTCTTTATTTTAGTATTCTTTACAGCATTTCTGGCTATGGACAAATACTCTTTTACTGATGAGGGCGTCCAGCTGCTCCTTCTGGACTTAGACATTCATCCTATATTGTCCTTCATGAAAGGTGTCCTACCCCTCATAATTTCAAATGGACTAAAACAGGTGGATTTGCAAGGTGACACTCTATAGGTCCAAACCATTCTCCACATTTCTTTGATCCAACTCAGTTTCGCCTCTTTAGCCAATTGTATAGTTTTTTCCAGCACTCTATTAAAGCACTCCTGTGCGCATTTACCAGCAGGATGGTAAACAGAGGTAGTGTTATGTACAACACCATTTCAATTTAAATAGGTTTTGAATGCTTCAAAAAAGTGAATTGGGGTACGTTATCTTTTAGGATTACTTTGGGTAACACTTCCTTTAGAAATGTTTTATCAAGGAATCTCACCACCACTTGGGCATCTACCTTAGATACTACCTCTATATCTGGCCATTTCACAAAATGATCAATTAACACAATTATGTTTTGCAATACCTCCCCCTCTTGAATTGGACCTAAACTATCCAGGCCAATCCTTTCCCATTGCATCTCTGGAATTTTTAAAGAATATAGGGGAGGTTTCAGCATGATAAATGACTTTTCAGAATACTGCATGTTGCAAAGTCATTCTGTGTGCCCTGTGCACCCCAATTGTTTGCTGAATGGGGGTAACTGACTCTGAGTGTCTGGGCTCTGTATAACCAGGCCCAAGACCAGTGCTATGTTGAAAACACAGTGAAAACACACACATGTATTAGGGTACACTATGTATTAGGGTAAACATACAATTGGCATGACCTACCCTATAAAGTTTGACTTTGTCCCGGTCGAGCACGACCAGATGTCCCAGAGTGGCGCTATAGAGTTCTAAGTGCTAAAAAGTATTTAATCTTTAATGATTCATATCTCCAGTTCTCTACATTGGATTGTTGTCATTTTGGTGTCATTTTAAAGATAACAATATTTTCTATTTGTATAATTTGGTGTGGGATTTTTATTTTGTGTGGTGCGTTATTTACTGAATTTATGTTTTTAAATGCTTTACATACCTGTCTCCTAAGTTAAGCCTGACTCCTCGCAGCCAAGCTATCAAGGGTTGAGCATGGGAATAACTTATTGAGACCTATACAGGACCCTAGACTGTGTTGGTGGCCTTATTACCAGTGGAGATGTATATTTACCACTACTAATAACCCACTTTCTAACACTACACAATACACACTCCCCAACTTTTCTTTCTATAGCCACATCTAGACATAGCCACAAGTACATGTAGTTGATCCTTTTTTTCATTCTAGTTATTCCTAAATGTCTTTCATGACACAAATATAGCTCCTTCTCTCTCAGACTCTCTGGGGGAATTATTCTTCCACAATGCAGTAACCTATGATTTTTCAATGAGAGTTCCTGTTTTAACTCCCAGTATACTCGTAATTCTTCTTCCACATCTTTTTAACTAGGCCATCCTTCCTGAATCCACCCTTTATTTTTCTGCAAATTTTCATCTGCATCCATTGCCTCCTTCCATTCTTCTTCCTTTAAACTACCCATACCTTTCTCTATTTCTGCCACACAACACTTTCCCAAATTTGCGACTGAAATAATTTTTATTGGTAGAGACATCCTCTTTAAAAAATCTGCAATCCTATTTTTAACCCCTGGCACATAGCATGCGTTGTAATTATAATCCAACAACCTACTTGACATCTGGACTAAGCATGGAGATGGACTGAACAAACATTTAGTAGTTCAAATTTTGGTCAGAGGTTTGTGGTCACTGTGAAGTGTAACTTGTGACCACATATATACGCTCTAAAATGCTCCAGACACCACACACACACAGGTGCCTTTCTTTTGATCACAGAATATTTCTCTTCCATAGGGGTCAGGGAGCACAAAGTGAATGCAATGATGTTTTAATTGTTTCCTCCATCAAATTCTGTAAGCACAGCACCCAACCCCTTGCAGCTTGTGTTGGTGGTAACTAACAATCTTAACTTTGAGTCAGATCCGTGCAAGGCTGGTATACAACAAATCTCATTTTTAATTTTCTGAAATGCATTTTGACAATCATTGACCATACAAATTCACACCCACTTTTCAACAACTGCGTGATAGGAAATGTTTTACTTAAAAAGTTCATCATGAACTTGGAATAAAATTCCACCATTCCTAAGAATGTTCTTACCTCATTGTTGTTGGATGTTGTAGGAGCACCCTTTATTACATCAACCAAAGACGTTTTCAGTTCCACTCCCTTAAGACTTATTTTGTGCCCTTTTTTCAAGCTTACACTTAGCATGCTCTGTGGTTAAACCCTTCTCTTGTAATATTTTCAAAACCACCCTTAGCTTAGAGTCGTGTTCCTCCCTCATTTTTCCTATCACTGGGATATCATCCTGGAAAAACATTATATTTTTCATCTTTAAACAATCTGAACCTTAGTCTTTGGAACATTGCAGCTGCTGATGCCAACCTAAATGGTAATCTAACAATCTGAAAGCACCCAAACAGCGTAATGAATGCTGTTAACCGGCGACTTTCAGTATGCAAAGGCACCTGGTGGTAGGCAGCGGTCAAATCTATGGTTGTTAACCACTTAACATTCTTTGCTGCTGATAACATTTTGTTAATCCTTGGCAGGGAAAATTGGTCCACTAGTATATTTTTGTTAAGATCTCTAAGATCCACATATAATCTAAGTTTTCCATTGGCTTATCATGCCGCAGTCAATGGTGCAACCCATTCTGAGGACTCAACTGATTCTATTATGTCCACCTGTTTCTAGCCTTGTGAAAACGGGGTAGTGTATCATCCTTTAAAACATTTTATGCTGGAACCCTTTGAGTTCCCCTATGCTGCCAGAAAATACCCCAGCGAATTCTACAATAATTTTCTTTTCCTCTTCCATTTCATCTTAGACTACCAATACCAGATTAGAGCTGTCGAGATCAAGGATAATCTTCAAATCACCCTGATCCCACCATCCTAAAACCGATGGACCTGCCTTGGAAACATATAGCTTACGCAGTTTGTAAATGCAAACACCAATTTCCTGTACCCTTTAAGAACAATGGGTTCTCCTGTGAAACTCTTGAGAGAGATATCAAGAGGCACCAAATTGTCACCTAAAACAGGCATACATTTCTCAATCCATATTTTTCCATTGACTGGAGTGTACGGTGACCCAAAGTCAGCAGTGACAGTAATGGTCACTCCACTATTTCGCATCTAGGTTTTTTCCTGTCATTACAAACTCCCAGTACCTCAGAATCTGGATCAACACTTAAAACACACATATTTGTATAATCACAATCTGTTTCTTGTGAATCAGAATTTGAAACTCCTTCTAGTACCTTCACAGATACTTTCCTGCTCCTTTTCTTCCTACATACTTTTTGAAAATTCCCTATGATCCCACACCCTGAGCATCTCTGGTTACAGGCTGGACATTTTTTGTCATTGCCAAAATGCCCTGCAAACCCGCATCTGTAGCACTTCAAGTAAGTAAAATACTCTGATTGTTTCTTCTTGAAGTCATGTTTTGCTAGACTTGGCTTCTTCTCTCAAGGAGGATATAACTTTTTTCCCTGAATGCACTCTGTTGACCACATCTTTACTATCCTGTATAACATCACCTCCAGGCTCTTTCTTGTGATCTGCCAAAACTGCTTTTGCGCATTTTCCTGATAATTCTGCTTGTTTTACTATATCAATAACCTCCTTCAGGGGAGACTCTCCTTTGGCCCATAAGTTATCTTGTGTGGAACTATTAGCTGAGTGATGACAATTTGATGTCTAAGGAGTTCATCATGCAACACTCCAAAGTGACAAGTCAAAGCCAAGTTCTTCAATGCAGAAACAAACTCTTCAATAGTTTCCTCTTTAGATTGTTTCCTATGGTAAAATGTATATCTGTCTATTCCTACACAAACAGTAGGTGCATAATACACATTCAACGCTACCATTGCATGGGTAAAAACATCACCGTGGTCAGCTGGTTTGGGATTTTTTCAAATACGATTTTACATCTGTAATCCTACAGGTTCCAAAGAATGTAACAGTATTTTTTCTCTTTTTTTCTGGGATAAAATCATCATCCTCATCTAATGTTGAAATCGAATTTATAAAATATTCCCTCCATTCCTCCCATTTTAGAGACTTCTCACCAGATGATGACACCAATGGTTGGGGTGGCCTTGAATTTAATGCATTAGTTGATGCCATAACCACTTCCTATGTATCGCCTTTCCCCTTTTTATACATGTTGTTTTCCTCACAACTTGATCCAACGCATTGCTGTCAGGACCATGCGCACTTGGAATAGCACAGTGAAACCATATAGCGGTAAAGAAAGGCGCAAACTAGAGTTTTACAAACAGCACAATAATACTTCCAAAATGGTCGCTTATATTGTGCGCATGCTTGCATTGGAGTACATGCAACAGCAGAAAGCGTAATGTTGCACTGATACTTCCAATATAGCCATATACATTGTATGCATACGTTCATCTACTTAAAGAGTCAGAGGAGTATGAATGCAGGTAAAGGAACGAGCATACGCAGCGCGCGAAATAGAATCCTTGGGTAAGACAAATATAGCAGTTTGACCATTAAAGTTACCGCATCTGTAATCACACTTGAAAATCTTGTAGAAAGCTCACCCCCGTTGCCGTAGTTTCATCTTCCTTTTCTCTTAAGATTCCCTCAGGTATCTTGAAGACACATAGACCTCCTGAGGTGTGTGCTTTCTCCCTAGCACGATGAGAACGCAAAGGTTCTGAGTCAGGGCCAATCATTGCCAAATTCGAGTAATGGACACTCAGACAGTGTACATTTATTATGCTTTATTGTCCAATAGAGGCCCCAGCACAGTTGAGAGCACATATGATAAATTGCTCCTCTTCCAACGTCCTTCAGTATCAAATCCCTGTCCTCCCTCTAACATTTTATATTACATCAGAATACCACTGCTGACAAAGATGTGTATGATACTTAGGGCTCTATTACGATGTTGGTCGGAGTTCCTCCGACCAACAGCGTCACAGTCTGGGGACCGACCGACCTCCGGTCAGCGGTCCCGACACCACATGGTGCGGTCGCATACTTCCATTTCTCTATGGGAGCTGGTACTGCACCTGTAAACCGGCCGCAGCACAAGCTCCCATGGAGAAATGGGAGGTTCTGTTCATCCCTGCACCGCGTGGCAGGAACCTCAAGCTGCCTGCGACACAGTGCAGGGATTAACAGGGGGTGCAATAGGTGCCCCTGCGGCCCCCAACCGGAAGCCACAGGGCAAAGGGGCCCTGCTGGGGCCCCCAAACTCCCTTTCTGACAGGCTTTCCATGTCAGAAAGCCGGGCATGGAATGCCTGTCGGAAACCGAGCATCATAATCTCAATGGTGGAAACGCCGTCCATTGGGATTACGTGCTGGACTCCGACTGGCCGACGGGCTGCTTGAGCCCATCGGAATCCAGTCCTAGACTTTCCGGGCCTCATCATAATAGGGCCCTAAGTTGTCATGTAAGGGACAATGTTAATTTCATACAATGCTTCATAGCTACATCACAACAATTATGTATTTATGGCAAATATGGTCAAAAGAAGTGCCCACAAAGACTGAGTAGCTCACAGGCTGAAGGCCCTCTAAAAGCAAAGAGGAAGGCTAGCCTAAAAACGTCATTCCATAGGCTCGTAGGTTTCATTTCCAGATTAGCAAGCTCAGTAAATTGCATGAAAGGAAAGATTTAATTTGATTTCACAATATTTTAACACATAAAGAAATTGGCAAAGGAAAAGGCCTTGTCTTTGAACAATAAGAGAAATTTGTTTTCTTAAGTAGACAAAACACATGGCATCTACAAAAGGGAAAGAGGAGGTGCTGACATGAAAGAAGACATCTGGGGAGGAGAAGGAGGAAGAAGAAGAAGAAGAACTGTGCTGGAAATACTGGTAATCCCTTTGGGATAAAAACGCTGGGTCTCATTTACGAAAAATTGCCATAGGGCAGCACTGCAAGTATTTAAGCTGTGCTGCTCTACGCTAATTTCAAAGGGCAGGAATGCACCATATTTATGAGATGCGATGCATTCCTGTCCTTTCAGCCAGCGTTGGCACACAATTTGGTGACTAGTGCCAATGCAGTCCCCCTTGCACCATGGTGCAAGAGTGTCTGCGCTGTTGGCAGGATTGTTTTTGTGCAGGAAGGAGCACCTTCCTGCACAAAAACAATCCAGAGATGCATTTTCCTCACTCCATTTGTGCTGCAGAATGCAGCTTGCATGGAAAGAGGAAAAAACGAGGAGAAATGATAAGATTTCTCCTCGTACACCTGCTCTGGGGAAGTGTAAGATTTTGATGCTGCCCCAGGTTTACGGGGCAGCTTCAAAATCCTTGGGTGTTGTGTGGGGACACCCACTGCAATGCAAATGGAACACCTTCTTGCCGCAGTGTAAGGCAACACAGCGCAGGGTGGCTTTGTGTCACCCCCTAGGCCTGCATAGAGGCCTGCTCTACCGAAGCGTCAAAAAAAGTGACACTCCAGCTGCTTAGGCCTCTTGTAAATAAGCCCCCCCTCTCTTGCCATCCGGACCCAAATCATGAAACTACCCATGATGGGAGAGGGAGGCAGAAAAATGAAAGGTTACTAGTAGCTTGGGACGTGGTTCTGTTCTGGCTGTAATACAGCAGGAGGAAAAATTGGACGTTAATCCAGATATGGCTAGGGTGGCATTTTGTGTGATCCCTGAAGCAGAAACCCTCTATATGGAAAGAAACTGCTGTGGGTACATACCAACGCTTCTCTATTGAATGTTTTTTCTCCTTTTTTTTGCTCCTGGGTTTTGTTCCAATTTAAAATTGTTGTTTTCCACAAAAAAGCTTAAATTACCCAAGTAAGCTTCAAAGTTAAATAACAAAAAAAGCTAGGGAACAAAATTGCAGAAAGGGTTCTTTTTAGAGTCACCTTTCATTTTAAAAAATAGAACTATTTTAAAACCCATCGTTGCAGTTATTATTTTCAGTCTATTAAGTTTTAAATACGAGAACTCAAATATGTAAGTGTGTAACAGGTGAAGAATAACAGATGCCAGATGTACCTCTGCAATAGGCCTTGTCTTGCGGGCAATCCATACTGCAGACCATGAGCAGTAAGGGTTAGCCACCCATGATGGCTTGTTGAATTTGACTATTTGGGCAGGTTAGAATTAGGGTGTAGAAAAATAAAATAAATTCACAGTTTCACCGTTAAAGTGAAGTTATGGTTAGGACTGTTTACAATACCTTATTGTGTGTTTTAGGAACATGCTAACATTCCCATAAAAACACAGATAAAATCCAGTTTTGGTTGCAAATTAAACTGCAAAAAACACTGAAATTCTCTGGCGATGATTAGTACCCAAGAACATAACTCATATAACAGCCATGCAAACCATAACTTGCACTCCATAGGCAGTGTTCATGACATCACCCTTGATGCGACAAATGCAATTATAAATCACAAAAACGATCGTTATGAGAAATTATGCATCACATTACCATTAACACTGTTAAGGACATAACTGTGAATATTTATTGTTTTGTTTATCTGTTGGCATTTATTGATGTAGATCTTTGATATATTAGTACTTATTGGTGTCAATTTTATGAGGTCATAAGCTTTGCATTCGGTCTGTGACTTATGGTTTGCATGGCTGTTTTGCAAGTTATGGTTTATAGAGACAACCAATAAGCTGATTGAAATGACCCAAACTTGGCACAAAACGAGAAACTTCTCTCATTGTCTTGTTTGGTTTGCTGTAAATCCATTGAGACTTTTTGGAGACATTATTATTTGAAAAATGTGTTGGGCAGGCTTTCAAGGTTCAAATTATCAAGCTATCTTGAGAGTTGAGAAGGTCTTTTATGATTTACTTAAAGCCTAGCACGTTTTAATGAAATTTAATGACATTTGGCTGAATGCAGGTTCAGTGAATCATACTCTTGATTTTTTGAAAATTGTGTCGATCCACTGGGAATGCCCATTTAAAAAGGGAACTCTAAAAATTATTATTTTGATAATAATTTTGGCATCATTTGACAAAGTCATATTAAATTAGACCTGCTTAGTCTTCTGTGACTACAATAGGTTATGTGCAGAGCCATGAAAGGGGCAAAATTAAGAAGGGAAGACCAAAAACGGTCCCATCTTGTGATAACCTTGGTGCTGTTTAATGAATTTGCATACAAGTTTGCAATGGTAGACTGCTACATATTACAGAAATATTATCATTCATCACCACACCTACCACACAACTCCACATATATTCAAACAACTACTAGTAAAACTCTTTTAACGTTCCATGTAAAAATAGCACAGTTAATATGAAGTTATAGTTTGTTTTGGTCATAACACCTCAATATATGTTTAAAAATACCTCTGAAATTCACTAAATCATCAAACCTTGGAGTTCCCCAGAGTAGAGTTTAGCGCCGCAACCATAACTTGCGCACATTCCGTGCAAACCATGACTCACACACTTACTGCATTGTGTGTATTTGTGTGTGTGCGTGTGTTCCACGTAGTCTTTTGTTTGATTTAGTTCGGAAAGTCTGGAAGTTATGTAGGGGCATATTAGCAAGAACCTCGTTAAAATTATCGCCGTTTTAGCGGCAGGAAACTGCCGCTAAAACGGCGATAATGGGCTTGGTAATATGCGCTATAGAATTCCAATAGAAGCCCAGGTTAGATGTCCTGCACATCTAACCTGGGCTTCTATTGGAATTCTATAGCGCATATTACCAAGCCCATTATCGCCGTTTTAGCGGCAGTTTCCTGCCGCTAAAACGGCGAAAATTTTAACGAGGTTCTTGCTAATATGCCCCGTAGTTCCCTTGCTGTATAAAAGCACTAGATGAGTCTTTCAGAAAAAATGAAAACAAAATAAATGATCACAAAATAAAAGTAGGATCACATTTTCTATATATATATTTTTTTTATATAGTCTAACGAGATTACTTTAGCGCCACATTTCATTACATGAAGAGAACGATTGTTATTTGATTACCAATCCCTTCACCAAGAAGTTGAAAGTCAGCAAAAAGCCAGATGTATGCAAATGAGGTTAGATATTTCTAAATTATAAATACGCAGCTCTGTTGGGGTGTGGAAGTGCAAGATGTTCATTGTGGTTGAAGACAAGGATAATACTTGCCTCAGTGAGCCCAGCAGGGATAGATTAGTATAGAACATGAGACAACAGCCATTTTCTGATTATCACAATAACAGTTTCTTAATACAATATTTTCTTGCAAGTGAAATAATTTTGAATCCTTAATTCAGTAAAATTAAAGTATGCTGAACTGAAATATGCTTTGTATTGTTTCTGGTGTATAATTCTACCATCTATCCTTTATTTCTTGAACATACGTCTTTACAGATGATCCTCATTCGACAGAGCATTTATTTTTGCATAACTTTCCCGAACGTTGAGGCAGCATTAGCAAACACATTTTCCTTTTCTTTATTATAATTTATTATGTAGCTTGATTTTTCATACCGTGGTTTGTTAGTTTATCAGAATTTCAGCATTATTACTTAACCTTTTTCTTTTGCTTGGGGAATATCCGCGGTGCAATATTTTCTTGTGTTTTCCTGTAATATCATTTCGAACCTTAAAAACGCGCTTTTTGTCTTCTAGTGTAACAAGCACTGGCAAAGCCAACAGGGAGGCATTGGCAAGCTGGTGCGATGTTTATATATTTTTTATTGAGAGCACATGTTTTACAAATAAAAAGGAGGAGAAAAAATGAAGGAAAACATGACAGCACTTAAACGTGATGGCCATATACTTATAGTAAAAACTGTGAATTCAAAAAAATGATCACTGCATATCATTTTATTAAAATAATAATGTGATTCTTATCAGTCATGTGCACTTTGAAAAAGCATAGAAACCCCTTATTTTCAATGTACATCATTGGAAGATATAATTCTTACCATTGGCTACAAATTAAAGTAACGTGCAGTGACAGCTGCCACCAAGTAGCACGGGTGGGGCAGGGGCAGGTGGGATAGAAAAATAAATAAAAAATCACTTACCTTGCTGCCGGACCACCACCTTGTGTCGTCCTCTTCTGTTCCTGCTTGAAGCAGGAATCACAAACAGGCTCCCTTAAGCCAATCACAATGCTCCAATGCAGCATTGTGATTGGTCTGAGTGCCGAGGTGTGGCACTCAGACAGGCAGTGGGAGCCTGTGCATGTTCCTCACCAAGCTGTATATTACAGCCTGGTTGGGAACATGCAAAGTGTGCATAACTGGCCAGCCCAAGAGGGCCGGCCAAACAGTCATGCACACTTAAGTGCCCACCACTCCTCCCGTTGCTGGCTGTGATGACAGCCAAGCCTACCGCCCCACAAACCTGAAAGACAACGGAAAAATAAAATGATAATAACATTGTGTAAGTATCATTATATTTTTTCCTTTGCCACTGCTCAAAATGCAGTGGGGCGATGCTCCTCCGCCTTAGTGTAGGAGCCGACACTGGTAAGGTGAAGATTTAATTTAAACTCACAGGAAAGAATAAAACAACAAAAAAAGGATAAGGAGTGGAGAGAGAAAATCTTTGAAAAGTAAAGTTTTGCCCAGCAAGCATTGACATTGAAGTTCACTTTTTTTTTAGGAAGGTAGCATTCTCGGCATAGTCTAAGAGTGTTACCTTTTTTAATGTGTACCTGAACAGTATGGATGAATGTTGAGGATTAAGGTACTGGCCCACCAACTTTGTCCCTGAAGTGCACTTCTTTTAATGAGGATGTGCACATGTGATCAAGCGAAGTGACATTACTACTTGTGCATGAGAGCCAATGGCTGAAGTTTGAAGACCCATAGTCCAATGCTGTTTGCTGTGTTGGAAACAAAACGTGAATTACAGTTGAACAAATCAATGTATGAGGATGGCTGACTCAAAGCCCCTCAATGTATTTATAACTGTTAGTTATGGAGAGGCAGTTAAAGCTTTCTAGAGGCCAGACCTGAAAGCAGACTTAATAGAGTTCAATGGGAATTAGTCAGAGTGAGATTAGTAATGCAAAATGTGAGTTAAATATGAAGAGGGATGACCCAAAGCGACTCTAAGTATGTATGTACGTAAAATATTTGTATTTATGATTTTCTAAATTATTTCATGTCTTGAAATAAACAAGTAGGCAGAGGAGCATCATTCTTCCATCCATATATAAAGGAGATATTTGAAGGTCACATAATTGAATGTGTATGGGACCGTCCAGAACATGTTAATTACTGGAATACATTTCAGACTCAGATGCCATATGGGGTCATGAAACAATTACTTCTTTTGACACTCACCAATGACATTAATGACACCATGAGCCATTGGTCCAGGAGTACCTCACACAATCCAAAAAGCATTTGGTGTTTGCTAACAGAATGCTCTGAAGAAATAAAACTTTTAGTTTTTATTTATATCCACATCCCTCGTCCATTTTTAAGAACTATCTCACAAGTATACCATAAGGAGCTTATGATGCTACATTGGGCCAATATTAGTGATGCAAATGGCTAATTAGAGAATGTGATCTATAAACGTTGTTCTAGCTGGGGCTACTGTCAGGTGTGGATCTGCAGAGGCAGACTTACTGTTTAAACAAGACCTATGGAAGCACTATAATGACCAGTACAGGCGCTTTCCAAGTCAGATGACCTTGGTGTGTACAAAAAACAGCCAGGAAAAAATCTTTCACAGCAACAGTACACTTTTATTCAACAGATTATTTTTAAATCCAGATTTCCTAAACAATGGAATGGGAACAACCTGATGCCATGAATTTACAGCCTAATAATGATTTAAGCGTTTCCCATTACAATCTATTTTCAGTACAAAAACAACACCAGGCAATACTTGAATCAATTCAGACTCCATGTGTGGTTTTGGTCAACTTTAGATTTGCTGCATGTGCTATTTGTAGCTTGGGTAGACATTCAAAGGAGTGTATAAACGTCCAATTGTGATGATGTGTGGGAAGTAAAACTGACAAAAATGATAAAGCTGACAAGGTACCATGAAAATTCAAGTTGAAAATTCAAATGTTCTCACAGCAACACCTGCACTACTTACTTGGTGCCATTGGTTGCAGGAGATGGTCACTGGCACTTACATTCGGGGACCGGGACCAATTTTCCAAGACTAGGCTTTAGAAGGAGTAAGACACAAAAGGGATAAACAAAGAGGAAAAGACAGAAAGCAGTGACACAATAAGAAAGCTGGGCTAATAAAGAACTAGCATGAGTGAGACAAAGAGACAGAAACTGAAGGGTGGTGGGTCAAAAAAGGTAACAGGTAAAATCACGAAACATATGCCTCCCTCTATGGGGAAGGACCAAGTGCTTCTTCATTACTGCTCTTAGGTATGCACCACTTAATACCTGAACTCTCTCTAAACAAAGAATAGGACTCTAAGAGATGATCTCAAACCACAGATTTGATGTTCTATTATTACTGGAGACAGGTATGCATATGGCATCAAACATGGACTTGGCTGCAGCAATTGCGCTAAGCTATAGGGTACCAAGAGTGAATCATTTCAATAAAAGGGAGGAGATCTAGCAACGATTTTAAGACTCAGTAAATGTTAACCAGTTACTTTTCGATAGCTTTCAGTCTTCAGAACTCTTATGTTCTAAATTAACTCAATCTCCTTCTATCACCTATAGTGATGTTATTTTACATCATTCTCTAAGGTTTGGTAGTAAGTTAGCTCCCAGCTGCCTGGAATTCCTTGCACCCCTGCTGCTTTCTGCAGCCAGATTACTTTTGTTAGGGTATTTTATTGTCCAGATGGAAACAACACTGATGAGAAAGCTGATGGCTGCACCACATGATGGATTACACAAGTAGTGGGTTTTCCAACACGCCACTCTGGCTATTTGGTAGACTCGAGTTTTTTCAACACATCATAATATTATATTGCTCAACAACCAGCCTCTCCCAAGGACAGACCATTTTTAGCATTATGTAACATACATAAATAGCTTTTGCCAAGAGGGCAATAACCAGGTGTCTTACAGATGTTGTTTCTGGGAGACACATGCAAGCAAAAATATTTTTTCTGAAATAACAGACCTCTAATGTTTGCTAATCCACAAAATGTAGAACAGATGCATGTGGAATATGAACTCTGGATTACAAATAAATCAGATTTGATTGCGCCAGTTAAAGCTCTTTCCTCTAATTGTTCTGGACCTTCTACCCTTTGGTATAATCCTGCGTTAGCTAAACCCAAAAGTGATATTAAAAAGAATGTCCTCATACAGAATCTAATTTCATTCTAACCACTGACCCCACATCTAACAATCATTTTTTTGCAAGTGATTAAATTAAGTTCTCCTCTGGAAGTTTGGCCTCCAAGAATTTTAAAACTATCAATAGACTATTTTAGTTATATCCTGACTCGTGTTTTAACTGCTTTATTGGGCACATCCTCAGCTATAAATTCACTGTGAGTACATATTGTTCCATCAAACATTTGCCAGCTGCTATTCCAATTTTAGAAAAACATAGAAGCAGCCAAATCACTACTTCATTAATAAATAAATCAATTTTGGACCCAGCACAATCAGGTGTAAGAGCTATGCAGAGAACAGAAACTTCAATCATTTCAGTGGTTGATAATATCTGTTGGACGCTAGACGAGGGCGGCAGAGCTGCGCTGATCACTTTGAATCTCCATGCCATATTTCACACTATCTCTCATAACATCCTAAACATTAGATTATATGAGTGTGAATTTCAATCCTTACCACTGAACTGGATTGGATCATGTATTAAAATGTGTCAAATGGTTAAAATATCAAATCTTCAATTGGTTTTCAAGCCACGTAATTAATGGGTACTGTAGAGATCGTCCCTAAACCATATTTAATACTTATTATGTGCCATTGACTCATTTGGTTTGATACAATTTGTTTATGACCTATGCAAACGAAACTCAGCTGGTCATAAGACTCAATGATACGCTGAGAGATTCAAAATAGAAGTTTAAAACCTGCTCTATAGAAGTAGCCAAATGGATAAAAATAATGTACAGATGAGACTGAAATTATTATCTTTGATGTTCATGGTTCATGATACAACCTGGTGGTCCTAAAGTAGGTTCTTCACATATTAAAGTTAGTTCTCTTAAGAAGGTAGGATAATTTCTCATCAAGGCATGCTCAGACCAACAGATAATTTCAAAGTGTTTGTGTTATCTCAAATTACTAAAAAAGCCTACCATTTTCTCCATGAGGATTGTAGAAAGGTACCCTATCAGGCTGTTATCCTCTCTCTGTTAGACAATTGTAATGCCTTGCTTCAAAGTTTGCCTAAAAGAGACATACATAAACTGCAGTTTTTATAATACCTGGCAGTTTGCTCATTGCTAGGATTAAATAGATGTACTCAGATGGCTCCTGTGTTAGCCAATTTCCAATAAACAAAAATATTTAAAAGCATCTTTATTTTCAATTGGGCTTTTTGCCAAAAAGGGCCTACTTATATTCAATATAAAGTAAGCCCTTAATTTTCAACCAGAAACCTTTTGTTTGGGGGCAAATATTCTGGCTACTGCTGCATGTTTTAAAAAATTCAGATCTGATGGCCAACCTTTCTTTTTAGCCAAACAATGGAATACTCTGCAACCACTTAAAGGTTCTCAAAGATAATTTTGCTTTTGGAAACGCTTTATACACATAGGGGGATATTCACAAAGAAGTGGCGGTGAGAGGCGTTAGCCTCCTTGGCTTAACGCCTCTCACCGCCACTTCGGAAACGCCAGGCTGCACCCTATTCACAAGAATGTGGTGCAGCCTGGCGTTTCCCCCTGCGACGGCGCTAAGTCTCACGACTTAACGCCAAAACAGGCACCCTTGCACCAGAGCGCAAGGGTGTCTGCGAGCAGGGAGGTTTGTTAATGCACAGGAAAGTGTCCCTTCCTGTACATTAACAAACCGAAAATGCCAGTTTGCTTTTTCCATGTGTGCTGCTACATGCAGCACACATAGAAAAAGCAAAAACGAGGAGAAATAAAGCTTTTCTCCTCGTTTAGCCCCCTTAAGACCTGATTCTTCGTGGTCTTAAGTTTGGCGCTGCCACCTATTATCGCCGCCCTTGATAATAGGCGGTAGCGTCAAATTCAATGGGTGTTGCGGTGGTACACCCACCGCAGCACCCACTGCACGCCCCTTTCACGCTAAGTTTAGCGTGAAAGGGGCCCTTTTCTCAAGGCAGCGTTAAGCCACTTAACGTGGCTTTAAGCCACGTTAAGTGGGTTAACGCTGCCTTGAGAATAGGGCGCTGGCCCTATCGCCACGGGAACGTCAAAAAAAGTTACGTTCCCGTGGCGATAGGTGCTTGTGAATATGCCCCATAGATTTTTAATGCATACCTGTTAATCTTCAGCAGGATGCTTTATTTTACTTGACATAACCGCTGTGCTCTAAATAACTATACTATTAATTTACTCTGGCGTCGGACTCTATGAAAATCTTATGTCTGGTTCACTTAATTTTTTTTATTTATTTACAAAATAAGAGCCTCATGTACACTACCCCATACCGTTTTAATTAGGTTTTGGTGAGTGGGCTGGGTTTAAATTAGTCCTCACTCGATTTTCCATTTCAGTCTCTCATCACTCTTGGATTAATCTGAGGGGCATATTCTCAAGGATCTATCGCCGAGTTATCGGCACTTTATCGCAGCCAAAGTCGCGATAAATTAATCGCCCCATTCACAAGCTGGCACTAACAGCCCATAACACTAGTTTACCTGCGAAAGCAGTCGCAAAAAACATCGCCACAGATGACCCCGGCAACTAACGCTAATGATATGCAGAGTAGGCGTTCCCGTGCAAAAATCCGCGGCAACACCACTCCACAACATTCTCAACGACCAGCCAGATCGGCGATAAGATCACAAAACATGCGATAAGGTGCGTTAGCAGCAGGAAATTAACACCTGCTCTTACCTGATGTAAAGTCGGACGACAACCGGCACCAGACAAGGGAGCACAGCCCATAGCCACACATGAAGAACAACAGATGCCCTGGAGCAACCGATCATGCAGCCCGGAGCCCCAATAGGCCAACAACACCCACCGCCACCACCCCCAGCTGGATTTGCGGTAGTTATCACACGTTCTTGAGAATATGCCCCTATGTGTAGCCCTCATCCCCACCTTCTCCCACATGGCATTTAGCCATAATTTCAGTACCGCTCTTGGTTGCTGACACACAAAGACAATTATGTGGTCGAACATGGTTCTCACTTTGTCTGGGACCTGTGCACAGTAAGATTGACTAGGATTTGCTTATTGAGAGATCAGTGCCACCCAAATAACCCTGCCAATAAGTAAAGAATTGCCAAGGACTTGTTAGTTGCTAGTAGTTAGAGACCACACCAATATGCATAGCTGAAGGCTCTATAGTTCGAGGGATTCCCCATTGTTGATGTGTCATACTGGTTGGGCCTAGACTGATTCTTTCCATCATCTGACTCCACACACTGTCATCAGCCATCGTTTGAGCAGAGCGCACCGGGCTGTAGCTGCCACCTGTCAGATGTAACAATGTATTTTTACAGTGAGAGTGAAACTGCTGTCGCTAGTCATGGCATGGGCATCATCAGCAAAGAAGACTGTGAGAGAGAAGAGCTAGGTGGCCCAAAACACTCCGTCCATCTCCACCCCAGTAATCATTATTATTTATGACAGCCATCAAGAAGAGGTGTGGTGCAGCGGCCAGGGTGGCTGACTCCGGAACACGGGGGCTCACGGTTCGATCGCCGGCGTCTGGGCAATCGCTTGCTTAATCTTCCCGACGGCCCCCAGTGCTGGGACATCTCTCCGGAGGTAGCTGTGCGCTTTACAAATGCTGGTATTTCATTTGTCTCCATGCCTAAAATTAAACTGCACTGTGATATTTTTTCTCCAACAACTTTAAAGTGTGAACATTCCCATAGTGTTTTTAAATGTGGCCATTGGTTTAGTTTACCATTCATAACATATAGCCAAACACCCAGCTTCGTTTTGCCTCTATGTATTCTTGGTTGTCTGCTTCTGTAGTGTAAACAAGTAATCTAAAACATGGTTGTGAGTTTTTGGCAGTGTACATGACCTTTGGTAGGTAGGTTTAAACTTAATTGAGCAGGTCTGCAAAGTAATCAAGTAACATATTGAAAAAACAATTATTTAAGGAGAGTGAAACAGCTACCCCAAGCTGATTCTTGTATTGATGGCCAATCCTGTGGGTGAGGGTTAGGCTTTAACACAGTAGTCTGTCTAGCATGTTTGAAATGAGATAGCCTCAATCTGCTGTCCTGGAAGTTGCTTGATATTTGATCCATGAGGTCATACATGTAATAAAGCAACTATAGCTTGAAGAAACTTAAATAACAAACAATTGAAAAACAGTAGTTCCCATTGCTGTTAGCACATACCTGTGTTTATATTTTTGGCAAAAGATCCCTTGTGATAAATATATCTAGATGCAACTGTTGGATCTAACATATTTGCAGAGATTGGCCCTTTGTGTCAAGCGAGATACCCTTTGTGATTTGGCTGGTAGGAGTCTCTTTATCATTCAGCCCCATGTTTCCAACAGGTAGGGGTACCTCATGCATTGTAATGTTTGTCTAGAGCAGCAATGCATTTATTCCTCTTCTTGTTTTTGCACCTAATCATTTGGCATCTTTTGGGTTCCTGTCTAATTTGAGAAACATTTGCAGTATATCGAGTAGCCATCCACACAGTGATTTGTGAAGCTGTAGAGCTTTTGTAGATGTACTGCACTTTTTGTTGGCTAGCGTACAAGTAATTTTGCTTGGCTAAATATCTTACCATCATGCATATGCTCATATACTTATCCGAAAACTGGAGTGCTTCACCTCCCCCCACCACAGTGTTGAGACAAAGCTTCCAGGCATGCACCGTTTTTGACCCACATCTGTGTTTCTCCCACTGCATCTTTAACAATAGAAGTTGAAAAAAAGCTGCATTGCGCTGCAGTACAAATTGTACCGCACAAGGCTGGGACCAACCACCACTCACCTTTTTAGTTTTCCCCACTGCCACCCAAGTCACAGTGGTGAAAAATGAATTCCCGCTTCCTGATGCTCCATTCATTCTGGGCTGCCAGTCTTGTGTAAATTCAGGATATTTTGTTCTGATGTAATATATTTACCGCACTTGCTCAACAATGCTGGTATATTTTTTTTTTTTTACCTCACTGTACAAATAACAATTTAGGAGATATCAGGGGTCCCGTTTTGATCTGTACCGGCCTAGATTTGACTCCGAACTCAAGGGGGGGGGGAGATCCTTCATTCCAACGGGCCCCCTATCTTCCTATCCCATTTGTTCCAAGGGGAGAGCTACATTCTGGGGTCACCAGCGCAGGACCCTTACTTGTGGGTTATTGGTATGGTGCATAATCATTGGACGTCATTATTGCTTCTTATTATATAATCCCCTGAGTTATAGTTCCTCTCCCAAATATCCCAAAATCCTGTTCTCTTGCTTTGTATCCCACTTCAATCCAATTTGTTGACCCTTTGGACCGATGCTAACCACTCCCGTTGCGTTGGCGGACTATGAAGTATCCATTTAATACATATTTCTCTTCTAGCCAGTAGAATTAGTACAAAAAGCAAGTTTTTTGTTTATTACTTAATTTAAACTTTCCTGCCTAGTGAGTTTTAACCCCAAACATAACTGATTCTGTGCTTACCTCTATATGTTGCCCCATCCCCTCCATAAGTATCTTACCCACATCATTCCAAAATGTCTGAATCTGGGGGCACTGCCGAAACATATAGATATCATTTGCCATCTCTTCTCTGCATTTGGGACAGCATTTCACCTCCTGGTTATTCAGCTTTGTCAGTTTCTTTGGCGTCCAATACGCTCTGTGCACTGTGAATACATGTTGAGAGGTGCAGATTTGATAGTATACCATAATGTAAACATTGATACTTGCCATAATTCTTGTGTATCCAGCGCCGGCAGATCCTTACCCCAGATCTCTATAGGTAAAGTAAAATCCTCATCTCCTGCTAATGGAAATGTCCAGTACCATCTTCATACTTCCTTCTTTTGTATCACACTTCCTTGTATTTTCCCCTCAAGGTCAAGGTCACTGTATCCTGACCCATCTTTCCGCAGGGACTTGGACCAGCTTGCTAGTTGGAAGTATTTGAATTTAGATAGAGTAACATTGGTCATTGTTGACAATTGATTCCATCCTATTAGAGTGTTTTCCTCTATCAGCTGACCCCATTTCATTATACCCTCCTCTTTCAGGGGAATTGAGTGTTTGTCTTTCAGGCATTCTGGAGTTCCTGGGGAAGCACAAATTGGGGCATAGTCGCTGTAATATGGTATTTTTAGAGTTCTTCCGATTTGGTACCATAGCTTTGAGGCTGACAATAGCACCTTCAGTTTCACTTTTTAAAAGAACTTTGGATGCCCAAATTTATATAAGAAGAAATTACCTGCCAGCTGTGTCTTTACTTGCAAGTATGGGGGGTAGGCCTGATGTTCTTTAAGTAGTGATCTTAAATTCTTGATTTTGAATGCTCTACAATATTGATAGAAGTCCGGGATAGCAATCCCTCCATGCTCCTTATTTCATTGGATCTTTTTCCACACTATTCTGATCCCCTTTGAGGCCCATATGAAGCACCTCAATTCTCCTTGCAGTTTTTTAAACCATTCTCTCTTGGATTCCAATGGTATGGTATTAAAAATATACGTGAAATTTTGGAGTACTGAAATCTTTAGAATATTGGATCTTCCAATGAATGATAAAGGAAGACTCCCCACACTTTTAGTAACTTCCTAGTTTCCAACACCAGTTTGTTAAAGTTCAGGTGAGCTATTTCGTCAATGTCCTTCACTACAAGAATGCCCAGATATCTTATCCTTTCCTTTACTAAGGGATTATTGCTTTGGGAGTTCCACTACATAATTTCAGTTTTTTGTTGGTTGACTTGGTAACCTGATACTTTCCCGAACTGATGCAAGATCTCTGATATTATCGGGAGTAAAACTAACAAGTTATTCATAAAAACCATTAGGTCATCTGCATAAAGGGCAACTTTCTTCTCCCAGCCCTGATACTTAAATGGGGTAATGGTATGGTTGGATCTAAGAACATTAAAAAGCAGTGGGGAAAGTGCGCATCCCTGCAGGGTGCCTCTTTTAATGACTAGCTTCTCTGTGAGATTACCATTGACCAGAACCCTAGCTGTTGGATTTTTTTACAGAGATTTTACTGCACCTGAAAATACTCCCCGCCAGTTTGTACGATTCAATAACTTTATAAAGAAAGGGCCAGGTACCCGTATCAAAGGCCTTTGCTCCATTAAAGCTAAGCACCAACAGGGAAATCCTCTCCTGGGTAGCCACATCTATTGCACCAACCAGCTCATGTGTCAGTTCCTGAATTTGTCTTCCCTTGACAAAGCCTTTCTGGTATTGATGTATCAATTGATGAACAACCTTTCCCAGCCTTCTAGCCAGTATTTGAGTGTATATTTTGTAATCGCTATTTAGTAGCGATATAGGTCTATACGACTCACAATGTTTTGGGTCCTTCCCTGGTTTCAATATCATACATATAGTTGCTTCTTCCCATGACTTTGGTAAGTCTTGTCCTTTTAGGCAGCATTTAATACCTCTGTCAGGGAAGGAACCAGTACTTCTTTTAAAGAGCTATAAATTTCATTAGGTAATGCGTCTAAGCGAGCTGCTTTCCCTTTTTTTAGCTTCGCTATCACACTTGTCACCTCTTCAGTTGTTATCTCCGAGATAAGTTCATCCCTCTGTTCTAGTGACAAGGTTGGAACTACTATCTTTTCAAGGTAGCAGCCTATTTGAACTTCTGAGGCCGCTGTATCTTCTAAATACAGCTTGTGAAAGAACTTAGTAAAGGCTTTCTCAATCTCTGTGTCTTCTATGCTGAGATTTATCTGGTCCTTTTCTTGAATGGCCGAGATCTTATTTCTGTTGTGTTGTATATTGAGTTTCCAGGCTAGCATTTTACCACATCCCTCCCCATACTCATATTGTGAAAACTTGCTTGCTTCCCATTCGTTTCTAACTATAAGCTCTAAAACACTAGACAGTTCTTCTTTTTTCTCTTTTATTTCCTTTTCTAATTTGCCAATCTCTTGAGAGTTTTCGGCTTGCTCTGCTACCCAGCCTAGTTTAATGAAGTTTCTTCCTGGTATTTTTATGCTTAAAAGCTGCTACGCCAATTAGCCTCCTCCTGATAACAACTTTATAAGCACCCCAAGTAGCGTGGCTAGGGGGTCCCAGTTTTATTTAGTGAAAAATATTCTTTTGCATCTGCTTTCAATTTCTCCCTGACCTGCTGGTCTAAGAGCAGAGTTCGATCCAGTGTCCAACTCAGGGTGAGGTGGGCCTTGTCTAATTATACTTTCATTCGGACTGCAGAATGGTCAGACAGGTGTGCCAGCAAATGTTCCACCTTTCCGACATTTTTACATAAGCCCTTGTCTACTAAGAAAAAATCTATCCTAAGGGCATGTCCATATTTTTTATTTCTAAAGGTGAATTTATGCTTTTTAATGCCTTTCGCTTTCCAGACATCTACCATAATACTAGAGGCAAAGAAAGCCTTTTTTACTAGCAAAGTGTTAAGCTCGGAAAACAAAACTAAAGACATTTTTAATATAATACAGGCACTATCAAACCCGGACCGAATAACACCTGCTATTACTCCTTCTCAGGCATTGTGTGACGATCTTAATTGCTTCTTTGTGAACAAAATTAAGAAAATACAAGACTTCATTGTTCCTAGTCCACTGGACTGGAAACTCCAACAGCAAGATATCAATCCCTCTACGCTCTCTACCTTCCATGGTATAAATTTAGAACGTCTCACAGAATTAACAAATAAAGTAAAATCAGGCTCACCTAAAGACCCATGCCCCCCTGCAATCCAAAAAGACATCTTCACCATTTTCCCAGATAGCACCCTCGCCTTGCTAACTTTTCACTTATGCAAGGTGTGGTCCCTCATGCTTTTAAAGATGCAGTCATAATCCCGCTTCAAAAGAAAGCCGGTATGGATCCCCGACAGTTAGACAACTATAGACCCATCTCGCTTCTCCCTTACCCTGCAAAAATTCTTGAGGCACACGTAGCTAAACTTCTCTGTGCCTTCATCGAAGAGACCAATTTCCTAGATCCTACCAAGCAGGTTTTCGGCCCTCTCATTCGACTGAATCAGTCATTGTAAGTGTTGTGGACGACCTAAAGGAAGGGGCAGACACAGGGGGTGCACACAAGCATTGGTCCTACTCAACCTGTCAGCGGCATTCGATACCGTGGATCATGCGATATTAGCGGATAGAATGGCGGCGGCAGGTCTCAGAGGCACTGCCTTAGAATGGATGAAATCCTTTCTGAAAGATCGTACCCAATCAGTTAGGCTTGCACCCTACAGCTCTGCCATTGCCACCACTACCTGCGGGGTGCCACAGGGCTCCTCCCTGTCCCCCCACCTTTTTAACCTCTATATTCGCCCCTTGTTCCATTCCCTCCAACAAAGGAAGGTTAAGATCTACAATTACGCGGATGACATGTAATTGACTTTTCAATTGACGAGACTCAAGACTCCAAGGCATTCTTCCAAAACACTATGTTATTCATCAAAGATTGGATGAATCACAACCTCCTTAAGCTGAACTCTGACAAAACAGAGATAGTCATTTCCAACAATAGACTAAACCATTGCACTCCAACTCACTGGCTGGAAACATTAGGAGTTCCACCAATCCCTAAGAATGCTGTAAAGAGTCTCGGCATTCAAATTGACACTAACCTTTCTATGCAATCCCAGATAAACATGGTTACGTCATCCAGCTTTTATCAACTGAGAAACTTCAGAAAGATCAGGAGATTTTTCACTAGGGAAGCAAGCATGATAATCATGATGGCCATGATTTTGTCTAGAATTGATTATGCCAATGACATTTACCAAGGTCTCCCTATCAACCAAACTTATAAGCTTCAGCTGATACAAAATCAAGCTGCCAGAATCATCTTCCAACAACCCAGGCACTGTCATACGAAGCCATTGATGAAGGAGCTCCACTGGCTTCCTGTAGTACTACGGTCCATGTTTCAAAGCAATCAACGACAGGGGCCCCAAATTTATCTCTACAAAGATCCATCCTTACCTCCCAAAACGGAATCTCAGATCGGCACAAATGAACCTGTTGACGGTCCCAAGATTTAAGCTCAAAAGAATGTGCAGCGCACGATTCTCTAAGCTGGGTCCCCAACTCTGGAACTCCATGCCGATTGAGATCAGACAGACAACTGATTACATGTGTTTTAGAAAAAAATTGAAAACCTGGCTTTTCACTCAGGCCTATTGCTAGATACAACTTCTGTGGTGGCTCTTAAATTAGCGCCAAGAGACCTTTGGTGTACGTGTGCTTTTTTATAAATTCCCTATAAAATAACATAACTTAACATAACAGTCCCAGTTCTTCTGCATAACATTTCAACCATTCCCTCATTTTGGGTAAATTAAATACTTTCCTTACGGGTAGTCTGTCTTCCCTTGGGTCTATTATCGGGTTGTAATCTCCAACCAGGATTACAGGGGCCGAGAAATCTAAGAGCTGACTATACAGAGCCTGCAAGGGGGTGGGATAATCTACATTTGGACCATAATATCCTGCCAGGACAAATATTTTGCCGAACATCCTAACTTTTGCAGAGACCCATCTCCACTTAGAGTCAGTATTTACTCCTTCTACCATTGCTTTAGCTGACTTCTTGATCAAAATAGACATCCCTTTAACGCAGCATGCCTGGTCGGTACAGACATATATATCCATCCATCTTTGCTTCTTCATTATCTCTCCCAATTCCGCCTTCAGTAGATGTGTTTCTTGCAGGATTATAATTTCGCTATTTTACGATTTTAAATATTCCAGGATCTGTTGTCTTCTACTTCTAACTCTGAGACCATTCATGTTGAAAATGGCCCTTTTTGCAGGGTTATCCCAAAACATTTTGCTTCTTCCTCCTTTGTTATTCCTGACCTGTGGTTGTTGGCTATAGAACTCTGGGCATTTTACCACTGCTGATCAGTGCTAAAGTGCATATGCTCTCTGTGTAAATTGTTATTGTGATTGGTTATCCATGATTGGTATATTTGTTTTACCAATAGGTCCCTAGTAAAGTGCACTGAGTGTGCCAGGGCTGGTAACTCAAATGCTACTAGTGGGCTTGCAGCACTGATTGTGCCACCCACATGAGTAGTGCTGAAAAGAGGTCTCAGGCCTGCCACTGCAGTGCCTGGGCGCAGTTTGTTAACTGCCATGTTGACCAGGAGCGAGCAGCCCCGCGGGAGAAAGTCCATTGAGGACAAGGGAACTGTGTAGAGGTTAACAAGGACAGGATCTGCAGTATTTTGAGTGCTTACCAAAGAGATAAAGGGCCATATGTATCAAAATGTTCATTTGCGATTCTCATATAGCGATTTTTTGCGAATCGCTATTTGAGAATCGCAAAGAGCTATGTATGTAGGATTTGCAAATAATTTTGCGAATCCTACATATTCCTTAATTGCAAATCGCAAATTGCGATTCGCAATTAAGGAATACCTCCCCATTCATTCCTATGGGCCTAGAGGCCCATAGGAATGAATGGGAAGACATTCTCAATTTGCGATTAGCAATTAGAGAATCGCAAATTGAGAATGCAATTTCAAGGTTGCAAGGGTGTCAAAAGGACACCCTGTTGCAACCCTAAAATAAGCATGGGTGCACATGTAGCGCACATACATGCCCTAAGGGCATGTATGTGCGCCACATTGCACTTTGAAAAATGCAAAAAAGTGAATTTTTCAAAGAAATCGCAAATTACCACCAAATTGAAGTTAGTGGTAATTTGCGATTCCTTAAGGCCAAATTGCACTTTTTTTGTGCTTCTTACATTGCATTTAAGGAATCGCAATTTGCGATTCTTTAAATGCAATTGCAAAATAGGGAATCGCAAATTTGGCGATTCCTTATTTTGCGAGGCAGTTTTTCATTGATACATACCACTAAGCCCAATTGCGATCGCAAATGCCGAAATTCTGCGAATTTCGGCTTTTGCGATCGCAATTTGGAATGATACATATGGCCCATTGTCTCTGCAAGTATCTTATTTTGCTAGTCTGAGACTGTTTTTGATCCCCTTATATTTTCCTCAAGGAAGACAGAAATTACACGTTTGTTTATGAAAAGAACACTACAAGAGAACATTGCAAAGAAAAGATTAATGGTGTATGTTGGCATTTTTGTCGTTTTGGTCTTGCCTAATTTAGATAAAGATATCTATATTTTTATAACAACCTGTGTGGTGTCCCTTTGTGGTGTTTCACTGTGTTACTGTGGGTGTTGGTGCAAATACTTTACACATTGCCTTGGGGATAAGCCTGTCTGCTCGTGCCAAGCTACCAAGGGGGTGAGCAGGGGTTATCTACAGTGTGTTACCCCCTTACCCTGACAAGAAGCAAGGGTCCATATTTGGTCAAAGGTACCTACCTCTGCCAACTAGAGACCCCCATTTCTAACAATTCACATTCCATGTTAAAATGTTAACTGACATCAAGCTTATTTATATTGACCCTGATGGTCCCCTGTATCTCCTTAAATCTTGGATCAGTCAGATTTCCACAAGTTGGACAAGATTTATTTTCCCATATGCTCCCACACCCAGTGCGAATATATAATAATACTTTCTTGAGACTTACCTCGGTCCCCCTCCCTCCCCAGGAGAACACTCCCTTTCTTCTATGGGAGAATCAGTTCACCACTTTTGAGGTCCCAGCTCTCTTGACATTAGCTTTATTTTTTTTGTTGCATTTTGGTCCGGTCTATAAAAGTCTCTACCTCCTTCGGGTCCCTTATATTGCGTATCTGATTTCTCCACATTATTTTTAGAGAGGCTGGAAAGAGCATTTGGACTGTAGCCCCCAGGGACCTTAGCTCTTGCATATGTTTCCCTAGATTACATTGCCTCTCCTGCGTAGCCTTTGAGATATCTGATCTAATTCTAAAAACCCATTCACCCTTAGTATAAGTGCCAACTTTAAGTGCTTCATTTAGGATTTATTCTTTCAGGACGTAGGTTTTAAAGCTTATTAAGTTTCTTCTTGGGTTATTTCTCAACTTTCCTTTCCTATAAGGGTACCGATGTACCCTCTGTATATCCTCCCCCAGGACCGTCGGCTCCACCCAGGGAAAAAAGTCTTTGAGTAGGTCAATCACAAAACTCTTAATGTTCTCCCCTCTGGAACATTCAAGATCCTCAGATTGTTCCTCATTGCCTGTTTCCAAGGGTTTCGATTTTTTCCCTAAGATCCTTCTCAATAGTTTTCAGAATTTGTATCTCCTCCTGGCTCACCTCTACTATTTCCCTGCCCAATTTATCTAGAGAAGCTTCCACTATTGCTACTCGTTCCATCAGGGTATTGATTTTAGCCTCAAGGGCTTCGCACGTCCCTTGTATTTTCACTTGGTTTCCTTCTGAGGTAGCAAACTTCACCCTCATTTCCGAGATTAGGGACTCAATCAATTTCTCCATGCCTGTATGCTCTCTTTGGCCTTGGGAACTTTGCTCCTCTGTTCGCGATTCATCTTGTAGCACTGATGGCGCTTGCTGGTCCGGGGATGGGTCTACGGTATCTATCTCTTCTACAGCCAAGGCTTGGTATCTGTTATTGCTCATGATTTGTCCCTCTATCGGGTTCTCTCCAGTCACATTTGGACCTTCTTTTCTTTCCTACTGTTCTCCTGTAAGTAGACTAGGGGAGCTTGAACTTTAAAAAAGGGGCGTAATGAGTGGGTAATTTTTACTTTTGTCCCTACAGGTCTGCCTCATGGTGGTATGGGGGAGAACTCCAAACGTTGGGTTAGTGCACCTAGTTTCCCCTTCTTATTGTTGATTGTAGGCACTAAAACAGGATTTTTCTGTGCAGGTAGTATTAATCGTTAGGCTCCTGTTCCTTAGACAGTAGCTTATCCCCCTTCTTTGACTATATTCCAGGTCTTGCACCTTTAAAGTTGTATATTGTTGCCCCTTTTCTCTCCTCCAGCCATTCTGTGATATCAGAGTCTTGTGTTTATTTATTTCCCCCCACCTTGGTCATTTACCAAAGTCATGTGCACGCTGCCTGGCCTCAGCTCTTTCTCCTGAGTCTTGTTACCCATCCGCAGTGCTGGTAATCCTGCTGCCGTGCTGCCAAGACTGTTTCTCACCTTGCCCGGGAAGGAGACCCGAGCCACGGCTTTCCATCTACTGTGGAGGACCGAAGCCGCTTCTGCCCACACAGTGCTCACCGGGATGCAGGGATTCGCAGTCCCTCGCGGTATTCAGAGCGCCATTCCACCAAAATGTGGCCCTTTTCTACAACACCTAAGGTACTACTGTCCATATTTTATGTCCGTATCAGTGGAGATAGGAAAAAAACCCACTTTTATAGGCTTTCGCTCTTCATGCCGCCTAGAGAGCTCGGAAGCTCCCGACTGGACTCCTCAGCCGGCCACCATGTTCTCCGTTGTGAATTACTAATGCTATAATTAAAAGAAATGCCCACCCCTGCCATTTATCAACTTCAGCCAGGCTGGTGAACTTAGCATTTCTGGAGCTTACAGGCATATTGCTGTAGGAGTTATTTCAAAATACTGCAGCTAAATTTATGTTTTTCCTAGATATGTCACAGGTGCGATTTACTGCATTTTGGTCCAATTTGGCCCTTTGTTTCTGCTCATGTACTTCACTTTGAGGACAGTGTTTTTCTCCACTGATCATAATTCTTTGGTATGTGATGTTACTAGAGAGACAATAATAAGGACTACATAACCTATATATATACTCAGTACCTCACACAGCCTCTAAATGATATCATGTGTTGTTTGTGGTCTGGGAGAGTCCAGACAAAACAGGACAATGCACTCTTCTCACAATATTCCATGTCTTTCTTCATTTGTCACATGACATAGAAAAACAAGAAACCACTGCCAAACTCGGTCAAGCAAAGTGGCAACCACTGTACCTCACTCACGATTTTCAGCTCCTGACAGCCAAACAGACACATAGATAGAATTCAACTTTTAGGTCTGCAGACGGCATAAAAAACCAAGGGGCATATTCTCAAGGACTTATCGCTAAGTTAGCGGCACTTTATCGCAGCCAAAGTGGCAATATATTTATTGCCCTATTCACAAGCTGGAGCTAACAGCCGATATCGCCAGTTTACCTGCGATAGCAGCCACAAAAAACATCGCCACGGATGACACCGGCAACTAATGCTAATGAGATGCAGAGTAGGCGTTCCCGTGCAAAAACCCGCGACAACACCACTTCGCCACATTCTCAACGACCAGCCAGATCGGCAATAAGATCCCAAAACATGCGATAAGGCGCGTTAGCAGCAGGGAATTAACACCGGCTCTTACCTGCTATTAAGTCGGACGATAACCTGCACCAGAAATGGGAGCCCAGCCCACAGCCACACCAGAAGAACAACAGATGCCATGGAGCTACTGATCAGGCAGCCGGACACCCAAGAGGGCCACAACACCCACACACGTGATTCTGGGTCTTGATTTTGCAATGGCAGAGATCATATCAGTGCACATGGCATCATCGCAGGCTGCACACCCGCTCAGCTCTATAGGTGCCACTAACTCTGTGAACCGCGAGGCAACGCCACGTGGCGGTAGGCCCGCGCTGCCCGCTGGCTCAGGCCTACACTGCGGTCCAGCATAGCTCACACAAACCCTTACCAGTCCGGGACCGCCAGGACGGCGCATCATCGCAGGCTGCACACCCGCTCAGCACCTAAGGTGCCCCTACCTCAGTGCACCGAAAGTCACCGTCCCGCGGCGGTAGGCCCGTGCCGGCCACAGTGTTTCCGGTGCCACCAACTCTGTTCAACGCAAGTCATGAACCCTTTCTGATTGAGTCTCGTGATATGCCAGGCGGACGCAGCCATGTCACCTCCGGCAGTGGGGAAGAACTGGGACACGTAGCGTCGTCGTCCCCCCCTTTATACGTACGCCGAGTGGGCTGGGTCGGCTTACCCCAGGCCAGCGTAGGGGTGTGAATAATTATCCCTGGGCTCTGGGCGTGGTTCATTTCTGGCCTGGACAGGAAACCAGCTGATGTGTGTGTCTCTGTTGCAGTGTCTGCGCCACACGGCCCGCAATCTGTAAAAAAATAGGGGCTACACAAAATGTAAAACATAAGGGTTGCAGGTGAAAAACTAGGAAGTTCCAATTTTGAAAATCTATTTTTTAACTACATAAAAGAAAGCCTTAGATTTTTTTTTCCACTTATTTTTCAGAAAACCAAATCCGATAACTGACTTTTCTCTGGAGAATTTTCACCAGCACAGTCTTTTTTCTTATTAAAAATATTTGTAGGGGCGTGTCCAAGATGGTGCCCGTGCAGTAGTGCAACTGCGGAGCTCTGCTGCACCGATACAGCATTCTGGTGGTTCCCAGGGGAGTGGCCGCCATACTGAGTGAGCACTGAGAGCGGAACGAGAGAAGAGCCGCTCAGGAGCACTCTTACTGCTCCCGAATTGTAATTGCGGCTGCAGTCGTAGTTTGATTGCAGCCGGCCGTGAGTCAAGATGGCGCCTGGGCGGCTATGACGGGGCTGTGACGGGGCCGCAGGGAAAAGAGAGGCCGAGGCTGGGACTGTGCCTAAGCGGATACCCCGACAGCTGTGGAGAGGAGGAGCCTCCCCCCGGCGCTAGCACCAATCGGCCGGGGTGAGTGAAATGGCTGGCGCCACCCTGTCAGATTTTGGCAGGCTCCTGACCAGGTGACGAAGGGACCGGTTTTGACCGGGGTGGACGCCAGAGTGGAGACAGGCGATCCCAGAGCCGGAGAGCACGGTGGGGTCCTGGACCCAGCTGCGCACTGTGTGTGAGACAGCAGTGGGCCGACCAGAGTGACAGCAGGGAGCACTCTGGAGAACCCTGGCCTGTAGAGGCACAGCTCCCACTGCCCTTCCTGCCAACGCGTAGTGGCGCTGCCGATCCGGAGACCTACCGTCAGGCTGGAGTAGATTCTGGCTAATGGAGCTGCCAGCTGCCGAGATGGATGTCGGGACGACTGCAGGCTGACACAGGTGCTGGGGAGCGAAGCGAAAATGAGGGACATCGCAGCAGCAGGGCGAGGGTCTTTTCTGTACTACGTGGGCAGGCCTGTGGGAGTGAGGCGACAGAGGGATTCATTAAAGCCACAGACCGACGTCTTGCAAACCGCCCGGCTGAGCGTCAGCGGTCCAACCTCTGGTGGAGTAGACGCTGGGGTGGAAGTGACCACGGACCAGGAGTGCAGGCTGAGGCCCTGAGACTCAGCCCTTGAGTAAGCGTGTGACGGAGGAGGGCACCCTTGACCGCGGGTGGTGAGCCAGCAGGGG
The DNA here is from genome assembly GCA_963921515.1 of Calotriton arnoldi. Lineage (NCBI taxonomy): Eukaryota > Metazoa > Chordata > Amphibia > Caudata > Salamandridae > Calotriton > Calotriton arnoldi. Next base: position 105,830 of record CAWUFW010008236.1, on the reverse strand, counting down.
ACCATTGGGCCCATAGTGGCGGGCCTTCCTCGCCCCCTCCCAGATCTTGGGGGAGCAATGCACCCAGAGTCTGCTACTGGACCTGCGCAGACCACAAAGGCAGGAGCTACCCGGGCTAGCCCTTACCCTAAGGTGGGGTTGGCTGCCTGGGCCCTCAGTGGGGCATTGTGAAAGCACTATCTACCGGAGCCACCCCCGCGGAGTAGAAATATCAAACGCAGAAGAAGTGGCCGTGGGTGAGAGACCGCACCGGGCCTAGCCTTGACTGCCACTCTATATAAGACTGGCTACTTTGGACACTTGTTGAACTGGTGACGGCGCAGTGACATTAGAACAAACTATACTGTTGCGAGGCCGCAATGACCACCCCCAGGACCAAACGGGACACTGCCACCATCAGAGACCTCCTGGCTAAGGGTCCTGCCAAGAAGACAGGGACAGCCTCAGCCTCCCCGGGCGCACCAGAGGCAAGCACCCTGGCAAAGCACAATATGAACGAAGAAGCCCCCATTAAGCGCGGCTTCATGGAAGCCTTCTTTAGTACACTACGAGATAATATAGCGGCCCTAGCGGTGGCTAAAGAAGTCAAGGACCTGCGTCACGACATGGGTGAATTGGAACACAGGGTGGACGCAGTGGAATGCTCCGGAGACACTAGAGAGGAAGAGCCAGAGGAATACCGCAGAGAGCTGTTGGAACTCAGGGACTGCAATGCCGACCTCAACTTCCACCTGGAGGACTTGGAAAATAGGTCCCGCAGATCCAACATCCACATCAAAGGTGTGCCACTGCAGGCCGATGCGGGACACCTAGAGGACTACGTCTTGCGTCTTTTCTGCCACATAGTCCCAGACCTAGAAGGAAAGGACCTTCCGCTGGACCATACACATAGGGCAGGACGTCTGTCGGTGACCCTGGGTGCCCCTCAGGACATACTCACTTGCCTCCACAATTACAAACAAAAGGAAACAATAATGGCTGCGGTGCGTGATCAAACCCATGTCGTATTCGAAGGAAATAAAGTCCGCCTCTACCAAGACCTGTCCAACATCACGCTACAGAGACGACGTGCAATGAAACCTAAAACGGAATTCTTAAGAGACAAAGGAGTGAGGTATAAATGGGGTCATCCATTCCGCCTGGTCTTCGAATGGCAGGGTGAAACTCAGGCGGTCCGCATGCCCCCAGAAGCGGCAGAGATATAAGGTATAGAACTTGATCAAGTACCTCCGTCCCAGGGGACACTCGCCCAGCTGCCTCCCTGTGAGTCACATCGTAGAAGGCAATCCAAAAACCGTCCGCAACAACAGCTAAGCAAGCCAACTAAGACTGAAAGCATCAAAGAACGCTCTGCTTTGCTGCAGCAACTCACGGAGCAACATCAATCCCCGGAAAGAGACGCTGATTAATTGGGATAGAGCTGAGTCATGCGACGAGAACAGGACATGATGATGAACACCCTTGTTGCGTTGCCCGTTGGGGCCCATAACAGGGGGCGGATCCCCCCCCCAGACGCACCGATATTTCTGCTACCACTAGCCGTAGCGGCAGAGGCTGCGGACCTCCTTACTCTTCTCTTGTGTACTGGCACGGGCGACAAATGACATGGACTCTCACTACAGAACTGCAAGTTCAGCACCTGTTGGTGCTACTGTTTTATTTCCCTTTAATGTTAGTATGTTAGTTGTATGTACCCTTGCTCAGCTGCCAGCTATGTTGTCACACTTCACCCCCTTCCCAGGGTATGGGGCTATAACCCGCTGCGTGCAGGACCCAGATAGCTATGTCACTCTCCCTAAGGCATGGTGCGCATAGTTAGCTTGAATGTGAGAGGCCAAAACTCGCCAGCCAAAAGAATAGCACTCTTAACACAGCTGAGGGCGGTCCATTGTGACATATGTCTCCTACAGGAGACTCATCTCCTGAAAACGGACTGGAGCAGAATGCGCTCTAAATGGTTCGACCAGCAGTTCTGGTCCTCCGGTCAGAGGAAGAAAGCAGGGGTCGCGATTCTAGTGGCCACATACTTTCAAGGGAAAATCCTCCAGGTATACTCTGAGATCGCAGGCCGCATAATAGCCCTGCATGTGTCCCTCTCCAATCAAACACTCATGATAGCCTGCATCTATGTCCCTAACAACCACCAGGAGCCATTTATAAGCCAGGTAATTGGCACCATTCTCACTACCCCCGACTCCAACCTCGTGATAGGGGGTGACTTTAACTTGGTACCAGACGCTTTGTTATATTCCATATAGGTGTCCCAACATAGGCCAGGGTAACATCCCAATCTTTCACCTATATTCGTCCCTACACTACATACATAACGGGTTGCTAGGACTGACCCTTTACCTAGTTACAGTACTGCTTACAGAAAGTGGGGTTTTCCCTGAACAATAGCCTCATACATTATGCATGAGGATCCTTGGATTCTTGGAAACTCAGCAGGACTACCATCTCCTGCATAATAACTATGTACAAGGTTAATTCCCGACGTCATCCTAAGTCCGACAGTGGCACAGCAAGGTAGAACCCCCTGGGGATACCTTCGGGTATATAAACATCACATCTTGCTGAGATAGTCAGAGGAGATCGCGACTTCCATGCCAACACACTGACGCGAGACGCTGCGGTTCCTGCATGCAGATACTCCATCTCGCAGTGGTCTGAACATCCCTTGCGGGGTGTCCAACTCGAGACCAAGACGGGGTCCCACAGTCTCTCACTTCAGGTAATGGGGTTGACTTTATCCTAAAGGGATTCTTGGCTTAACACCTACACACATGCTAGGTACACTTAGGTACATCTAGTTAGGGTAGCATCATAGGAGTATGCATTTTATTGTCATGTATTTTGTATACTTGCCTATGTTCATGATTATAGCAGAATGGTCGAAATCTACCATCCTCTCACCTTCTTAGTGCTTCTAATCATTTATATCTGTTTCTGTCTAGTGGTTGTTTCAGCACACCCATTCTACACTAGAATGACGAGTGTTCAATAAATGCTTATTGAAAAACGTCCATATTGTTTATTCTGTGTATCTCTCTGAGACCAAGTGAGCACAAATGAATGAGCGAAAAGTATTGCACTGTTTCCACGATTCTGAGGGATCAGGGTTGTCATGTTCGATAGTTGCCAAGAACTATTCTCTCCTTGGTAAGAGGAGTTTCAAGTTTGCACTGTGAGCTAGCTGGTATACAGGTCAACAAACTCGGTGGGGGTGTCTGGAATCAGTCTGGACACCAAGCCTGCAGTGTATGTTGTCTAAATGTGCAGATCCTATATAGGTTTTATAGGAACTACACAACAGCTTCTAAGGATAGGACCCCCCAGAGACCAGGGTCTACAGGAATGTTTACCCCCACAGGGAACACTTTGGCTAGCAGAGGCAGGGTTGACGGATATATGGAGGTCACTTCACCCAACCACAAGGTCATACTCCTTTTTTTCAGCTGCACACCAATCATATGCCAGAATCGACTATTTCCTCATCTCCGCCCCACTGCTCCCAAGGGTTACTCAGGTGGACATCAACGTGGCATCCTTATCAGATCATGCTCCTATTCAGCTTAACTTGCACTTCCCGATCACAAGCCAGGGCAGCAAAATGTGGCGTCTCAACCCCAAATTGCTATCTTATGATGCGGCAATCCAGGAGGTGGAGAAAGCCATAGTAGATTATCTCGCAATTAACGACACCCCACACACTGCAGTAGCGACGCTCTAGGAGACCCTCAAAGCAGTAGTCAGGGGCAAGTATATAGCCATAGCAGGTCGACTCAATAAAGAACGTGCAATGAAACGTGCCGACTTGGAGGAAACTGGGAAAGACCTAGAAGCGGCTCACCAGCGTACAGGCTCACATAAACTCAGACGCCAATTGACCGTAGCGCGAAAACAGCTTAGAGCACTTGATATGGATGCCGCGGAGTACGCATTGTTGCACACACGACAGAAGTACTACACTGGGGGAAATAAAGCCCTGAAATTATTGGCTCATAGATTATGAACACAGGTACACTCCCGGAGTGTGCATGGCCTGGTAGACAGAGGCCAGAGACATGTCACTCGAGACGAGGATATTGCGGCTGAGTTTGGCAGCTTTTATGCGCAGTTGTATGGGGCGGATGGGCAATCCCCGGAAGACTGCACCCCTTACATTGCACATACCCCATTACCGACACTACCAGAACTCACTGCAGCCCCCTTAGAAACCGCTATAACCCAGCGGGAAGTACTAGATGCGATAGGGAAACTTAAGCTAGAGAAGGCGCCAGGGCAGGATGGGTACACGGCTGCCTTTTACAAGCAGTATGCATCATTGCTGCCACCGGTGCTCATCTGGCTGTATAACTCTTTTAGTGCCACTGGGGCACTTACAGACTCAATACGTACGGTGATAATAACGGTACTGCCAAAGCCAGGGAAGGACCCTCAACACTGTGCGTCCTACCGCCCCATATCCCTCCATAATGTGGATGCCAAAATGTTTACAGGGGTATTGGCGGGCAGATTGGGTAGGTATTGGCTGGGGCTGATTGAGCCTGACCAGTCTGGTTCCATACCCGGCCGCACATGTGGGGACAACACCAAGTGGCTCTTCCACCTGCTGGATAAAACCGAGCGTTCCCTAACACCGACTTTTTTCCTGTCAATCGACGCCAAAAAGGCCTTCGATAGAGTACATTGGCCATTCTTGCGGGCGGTGCTTGAGGCTGTCGGCCTCGGCCCTAGATTCTGAAAGTGGATTTGGGCTGACTATGCAGAGCCGAGAGCGCTGGTCAGAGTAAACAATGCGCAGTCCCCAACTTTCCCTATCTCCAGGGGGACACGCCAGGGATGTCCGCACTCGCCGCTTTTATTCGCACTCTACACGGAGCCTTTGGCGGAGCGCATCCGAAATCACCCCATCATAGAGGGTGTTTGGATGGAGGGCCAATCCCATAAGACAGCTCTCTATGCAGATGATGTGTTGCTGACCATCACAAACCCACGACAGTCACTGCCTCCACTGCTTGAGGAACTCACGGCGTTCGGTGAGTTTTCTGGCTTTAAGATGAACACGGCTAAGTCCCAAGCACTCAGCATCACTATCACGCACGACGAGCAATTGCAGCTAGCAATGGACTTTCCCTTCACATGGGCACAACGGGGAATCCCGTACCTGGGTATTCACATGCTTCCCACCAAAGAGGGTTCGGTGACTTATAATTATTTGGAATTATTAAAAACAGTGCGATCCCTCATCCAGTCCTGGCACGGTGGTCTCATCTCCTGGCTTGGATGCATAGCAGCTGTAAAAATGACTCTGTTGCCCAAATATCTTTATCTTATGCAGGTAATACCATTGGCGCCACCTGCACCTATGTTAAAGAAGTTACAGGCTATCCTCGAGGCTTTCATATGGTGCGGCAAGCTGGCAAGGATGGCGAAGGAGCAGACATACCTTTCAGTGGCCAAGGGAGGGTTAAGTATACCCAATCTCACATGATACTATCAAGCTGTGCAGCTGTGCTTCATGGTGGAGTGGCAGCGCCCAATGACCGAGAAGCATTGGTGCTTCCTAGATCAGGTGGTGGCTGGGATCCACATCTGGAAAATACCATGGTTCCCGCGTAGGTACCGCCCTCAGGGTGTTTATATCTCCCCTGTGGTCAGAGCCACAATAGGGGTCTGGGATAAGGTGTACTCCTATAAGCAACTCTCGACACCGATTTCCCCACTCATGCCAATTATAGGTTATCCAGACTTTCCGCAGGCCACGCAGAAGAAGATCTTCTTGCGTTGGCAGGAGGTCAACTGTAAATGAATTGGCGATCTGTTTGATGTGCACGGCCTGTTAGATTTCAAAGCGATTCAACAAGATTTCGGGCTCCCAGGATCAGAATATTGGCATTGCTTGGCGATTCTTCATTGGGTGACTTTCCCCACCGTTCGGCCACACGCAAGCAGGCAGTTGACTCTATTAGAGCGTTGGCTTCTGTCTAGGAAGGATGACTCCCACAATTTTGTCGGATATATATTCTTTTTTAAACACTCATGCCACCCCCCTACAAATGCCTGCTAGGAAGAGGTGGGAGATGGAATGTGAGCGCAAGTTCACCGATAAGGAATGGACCGATATTGTGCACCGTGCGCCCACGTCAGCCACCAGCGCTTCAGGCAGGGAAACACTTTTAAACTTAGTCCATTATTGGTACTACACCCAAGCACGCCTGGCTCATTGGCAGAAAGGAAAGGATGACACATGTTGGCGTCACTGCACCCATTCAGGTACACTTTCTCACCTGCTATGGCACTGCCCCAAACTCTACCAATACTGGAAGGAGTTTCTGGCGGACATCGATAAGATGTTTGATACAGAAATACCCCGCTTCCTTAGCTACATCTTGTTGGGGATGCCCCAATATACAAACCTACCCACTGCACTCCAGTAAGGGGAAGGCTATTACCCTGGCACTATGTGTGGCGATACAAGTCCTGCTATCAAAATGGGGCACTGATACTATCCCAACTCACGCAGACTGACTGCACAAACTCTGGGATTTATTAGGTATGGAAAAGTTGACAGCAGCTATCAGTCAAACTATACCCAAGTTTGAGAAGACCTGGGGATCATGTATAGAACACCTCTCCGGCGTATACCACAAACTCACATGCCCAATATATTTGCGAATATTGCAGATTACGTCCACTACCCCTACGAATGATTTAGATAAGTAAGAAGTGCAACGATTCACCCATAAAAATGTGAAATGAGCATGGACGGTTCCCCTCTATTGTTCATTGATGTTGTTTGATTATGTTCTCCCTCCCTTCCCCCTTTTTCCCTCTTTTTGTTCCCTCCCTTCTCGATATCTCCCCCCCCCCCCACCCTTTTCTTCAAAACTTCGCCGGCCGGAGGATGCAGGCGAAGGAAGTTGTAAACTAAATTCAAAAAAATGTTCCAATCCTAAAAATATTTGTAAATGCTATTATTGGGCAAAAGGTGTAGACCTTATCACCATCGTGAAGTAGAGGCATAAAGCAGGCCCCTGCAGCCCCTGCTGTACAGGGGGCCCCCAACCCTGAGGGCCCTCACTCAGCCCAAGGCCACTGAATATATGTTAGATATGGGAGACTCTTGGGTCCCTCACCACATACTGCAGGGGGCCCCATCATTTTCTGTTACACCACTATCGTGAAGTGCCAAATGTATTCTACCACCGGACTAGCCATTTCACTATCCATTACAATTATTGTTGTTTGTCGATTCTATGGGCTCATAAAAATGATGTCTTATTAACGTTGTGTCACAGAACTAGATCTTTTTGCTAAAAAGCGAATTACCATTATTAAATTCTCGAGTAATTTGAAACTAGCGCACACCAGTAGCACATTTATTAAACGTATTTTACTTACAAAGTGCCTACCTGAATTTTTTTAATTAATTGGTGTGGAGTTCTGAAAGCCATACCTCTGTTTGTACCCCACCTCCCATTTGCAGTCTCATTTGACCATGAATTAACTGTAACATCACTATCATAAATGTACACAGCAAAGCCTTCCTGAAAACAGAGGCTCGCTTCAGAAAATCAATGAGATAATATTCTTCCATGTTATTTTGAACAGCTGTATGTTCCCATTTTGCTCCCTGGGAAAGGGATGTATGGGGAAGATTAATGATAGCTGTAACAGCATAACTGTGTACCCTATTTCGATCTGGAGGCCCTAATGTACTCTAATACCTTTGCCATGCTGAGATGACGGACAGGAAGCCATCTTAATGCCATAATTTGCTCAGGTGAAGCATAACTGCAACTTTCAGCCCATAATGGCGGCAAACAATACATCTGACAGAAAGCCAATGCCAGAGGGAAAGGCTACAGATGATCCCAAGCTAGCCTGACTACATTTCCTCTCAGACAGCAGGTAGCGGAGGGGTCGAAACAAAGACAAGAAATCCCCTCTTATCCTTTCTGTCTAAGCAGAAATGTTGTGTTACAGATGACGTGTAGTTCTGGTAAAGTTATCATTTCTGCTCATATGGTAAACCATTCTTTCTCACGGTCCCTGCTTTGCAACTCATTACTGTTTGGAAATATATTCCTTCATTACGAGTTGCTGAAAAAGATTAGTGACACATCAGAAAAAAAGAAGAAAAAAAACTGCATTTTTCTTTACTAGGCTTTCGGCAAACAAGCTGTTCCTTTGATACATCTATGCCAGCAAGTTTTCAAAGTATCTGAATATTTGGAACTGTAGAGAAAATGATTTGTTGAAAATTAAGTCTTTTGCTTTGGAGATTCAAGTTGAAAGAACAGCACTATAGACTGCTCCTAATCAAAGCCTTTGAACACTATCAGCCATGTCCCATTATAGTTGCCAGCCTGCCAGAACAAATTGCACACTGTAATCCCTCGCCTGATGTATGCAGACAGAAACAATGCCCCGGCTCAGGACACTGGATTTATAGTTTGCAGCTGAGTACAAATCCGTGTGTAATTTATATCACAAAGATGCCATGCAAAGAACTGCATAATAAAATTTAAACCTGTGAACCATATTGTGAGAAAGCGAAACCGGTGCCTTGGCCTGGGACCTTTTCAGTACATTTATAATTGGACTGGTAGATGATATATGTATAATGAGCCGAGCAACGGCAAATCACTTTGTATTGCAAAGTATAAATGTGCTAAAATCATTACAGAATATTAACATCTTTCTTAATATCGCTTATGTTGAAGCAAATGTGTACATTTCATTAACGCTTTGAAGCGTCTGTTCCAACTGGCTGCAGACGCTACCATATATCCAATGAATAAATGCATATTGTGAAAGCAGGACCTATTGTTCTCACTTGGATACTGTAGTGCTTATGTTAAACAGACCACTAGGGGGTATTGCTGTATTATTTCTGTGACAATTGCGGTATTAAGTTTTCACTGACAAGGTACAGCGATATCGGGGTATCTCTGCTGCTGAGTGATGTACCATTTTGTGCGATTCAAATCACTGTTAAATTTTCCCCATACCTTCCCAACTATTGTCTTTTGATTTAGGTGAATTAAACTTATATCTGATCCCTTTATTGATTGGACGAGATCTCACTTTGTCAATAAGGAACCATTCAACTTCTATTAAATTAACCTGCGCGTGTAACACAGGTCCCTGCTGCTTTGGTGGCACAGGGAGAGCCCCAACAGTCAGGGGCCTTCAACCTTCAGGGGCCCCCATTCAGCATAAGGCTTTACCTATGTATTGCGGTGAGATATGCAAGCCTCAAGGGCCCCTCACAAAAATTTGCAGTGAGTCTGGCGGTCCTCAGACCGCCAGACTTATAATGAGGCCCTACGTAATTAAAAACCTGTAAACATTAAATATAAAACTAACAGAAATGTAGCCCTAAAAGTAAACAATACCTTTTTTAAACATGTAATTAAAACAAATATTCTATTTACAACTGGCAAAAAGTTACCACCAACCCCGCATCTCAACACAATTAAAGGAATCCTGAAGAAAGAAGTAAACACATGAAAAAAGACAGCAAACATATATAAAATGCAACAATTTTAATGCATGAAAAATGTTAACATTAAATAAAATTACACTTTTACAATCACTTAATAGAAATATAACTCTAATATTCATAGACATATTGGAAGAAAGAACCACTTACATCCCCTACCAAAAAGGAAACAGCTATTGTCACATACAGAATATACTTACATTCAAGAGAGCACAAGCACAGAAAATATACATTGGAAACGTAAAGTATTCTGATTATTGGAGGGCTATTACTAGAAATTATGTTTTAATTAATATTAGAGAGAAGAATCACTCCAGAATTGTGACAGAAAGAGAAGTGAGAAATGTTTTGCAAGGTCTTAGAAAAGCAAGCACTAGTTTCCAAAAACCTACAGGAACCATTTTAAAAATGTACAACCAAATGTCCCTGACTACACTACAGGGCAACTGTTAGTGATCCCAGATTTAAAGAGAGTAATAGCATGCCTCAAAAGGGCTACAGCAGAAACCACTGCTGCTCCAAAAAGGTTCCAAGACATATATATGCCAGATAAACCAACCACTATACATATTGACAAACCTTTCCTCATGTATGATGACAATTATAATGACAGGAGAATAATAATATATGCTAAAGAAAAATAACCTTCTTAGACTAACCCAAAGCCAAACAACGATAATGGATAGCACTTTTAAATTGTACTCTCCACCAGTCGCAACTCCTGGAGGGAGTGCTGCGGGGCGGTGGGGCAGGGCGGGGGAGGGGCAGGGTGGGGTGTAGTAAACTCCGGTATACGGCCGAACGGAGGTAAGTACATAAATAAATAAAACGAATTACATTGCGTGCGCCGCATCGCCATTTGGCGTTGCAGCGCGCGCACACACGCCCTCACACACCAGGATGGGTGTCATGCTTCATCATTGGGCTAGCTCCTCGTCGGGCCGGTGCTGCAATGCCCGACGGGAACCCACTAGGGGGCTCTTTGCCAGAGATCTTTTCTTTAGCCGTTTTATGAAGTGAGGGTGTGTGGGCTGGAATGGTGTGTGTTGAGTGTTGAAGGAAAGTGGGTTTAAAACAAGTTAAGAGATGCTCCAGAGCCAAACAATTTAATGAATGAGCTCGCTCACCTAATTAAAAGATTTGGTGCTTAGTTAAGGATACAATGGTCCTTATAAGCTTTGTGGAAGAATAGTTCTAGAAAGGGTCAACATGTTTCTCGCCTATGTATGTCAGCCAGTGATCATGTGGCGATTCTTCAGGACCTAAATAAAGAACGTACTCTACATTTGACCAGATCCAATTAATGGTGTAGTGATCAGTCACACAATAGATTAACAAGTAATTGTGTACCTTAATCTAGAATAATGCAGTTCCCTTGAACAAAAAAAGACAAACAAACCACATACATATGGTTATAGTTAACAAATGTATATTCCCCTAAGGCATGCACAAAGCCGATTGACTGCATTCCCCCACTGGTGCGTATAACATACAAGGGCACCGACAAGCATCTCGTGGTACCATGAGCTGGAACCTGGAATAGCGGACACTGAGGCTTACGTCAATAAAACAATGCCACTTACCCAATTAGGGTATCGCACTGCATACCATGAGGAGCTGACAGAGTAATCACTTAATTAAGCTCCCTGTGCGGGGAAAAAAACACATGGCAAGTTAAGCCTTGGATGCAACTTACTGTGGTCTCGGAAGAGTACCCCTGACACTCTTGTCTACTTACTCAGATGTGTAGTAGCATCCTCAGTATGACCTACCCCGACTCTGTCTCCTCGGCTGGTAGTGAGACTGGGTGGTGGGAGCTATTTAGGACATTGCTGCATCTGAAACGCGTCTTGCACTGCAGCTGAGGAAGGTACACTAGACCTTCAACCTCAGTTACCATATTGGAGTAAGAGGCTGTGGGATCGCCAGTTCGATACACATTAGTATATTGTTGTGTGGAAAATTCATATGACATGTCAGCAATTTTCATTTGGCAGCATTATTTTTCAAAACAATATTCTGTAATGTAAGATCTGTATTTAGAGAAACATTGAATTCAATTAAACACACTGAGATGTCAGAGTGTTTTTTTCTACTATCAGGAAAGATCCTGAAATGGGGGATAGTACGGCCCTCGTGAGCTACGCGACATGCCCCCCCCCCCAGCAAGGCGGACTATATATCGGTGGACGTTTTCTTAGACTCTGGTCTGATTCCCCAAACAAACTGAAGGGCATCAAACCTAGGAGTGGAAGAATACCCTCATGACTGGTGGCATCTGAATGCACTTGGGATGCGCTCTGACCAACATGGAAGATTGCGATATAATTAGCATTTTATCCACTGGCCGTGTGTGTTGTTATTAATCATTTGTGTGGGGCTCCTCAATAGTGGAGTATGTATGAGCTAGCTTATAAAGATAAATCTCTATGCTGTGCTACTTAGTTGAGGCAATCTCGGGAACCATGTATCGGACTGGTGGGGGGTGTGCACTCAGTCTCAATCTCCTAATGTGACCCCTCAGGTTCTCATAGCACATGGTGTCCGAGGTCCACATAATAGGTCCGTGAGGAGCTTTTGTCATTTAAATGTCACTATCTCGCACTAAATCCAAAACAATATCAGGGTTCACAAAGGGCCAGTAATGGACTGTACTTAATTATAGTAGGAAGGTGCATGTATCATAATGTTTTGGGATCGTTAGGTGATCAATTCACCCATGGGATCTCATCATTCAGGCCCTCTTTGTGAGTGAAGAACCTGAAGACCCAATTCTGTTCTTTCTTAAAAAGGGTCTCTTGTCTCATACATGGGTGTGACTCGAGTACTGTCCATTTCAAATCGTCTGGAGTATGGCTAGCGTTAAAAAAATGTGTGCTCATTTTTGTGTTGGACTTTTTGCACCTTATTTTGCTCGGGTGTTCTGTAATCCTCACTTTCCTATTTTAACTGGCAGATACAAGTGATCATATATATGCAATTTCTAGAATTGCAATTCATGTGTTTTCTTTGTGTCCATGTCAAAGTATCATTCGGTAGAATTATCTTTGTGGCTCAGTTGAGGCACATACATTACATGGTCCACAAGGGAAGTGTCCCACAACTGGCAATAGATTCCACAATGGTTTTTGTGATATGGCTGTAGTTTCTTGGGTCTTGTATGAATGAGTATATCTTTTATGTTTGCTGTTCTTTTGTACACAAACCTTGGGGTAGGGGAGAGTAAGTTTACTTGTTTGCAGCATTGGTCAATATTTTTTTTATATGTTTAGCACACTTTTGGATTTTGGTGTAAAGGTAGTGACACATGTCAATGTGTCTGATTGGGGTCTTCTTCGTGGTTCTAGTAGGGCCTCCCTGTTGTTATAGTGTGCTCTTTTTTGTGCCATTTTTATGCCTTTAACTGGGTAATCAGGTTTTTTCAAATGGTCTGGCAACTCTTTGGCTTGCTTTGTGTAGTCGCTGGTCTTGCTACAATTGTGGCAGAGTCTCAGAAACTGCCCATAGGGTAAGTTATCCCTCAGGGCTTTCGGGTGGTGGCTTCTGTAGGGGAGCAGGCTATGACTATCAGTGGGTTTTTTGAACGTCTTGTTGTGAAGCCAATCCTCTGTTAGTTTGGATTATCAGGTCCAAAAAAGGTAATGCTGTTTCTGAAATATTGGCCGTAAAGTGCAGGAATGGGTTCAGTGTGTTAATCTGCTTGATGAGGAGGGTACAGATGTCTCTACCTCCTTTCCAAAATATCAAAATGTCATTTATGTATAGATGCCAAGACAGAATGTTTCCAAAGTAAGGATTGCTGGTGCATAGTATATGTTCCCTTTCAAAATGGGACATGTATAGACAGGCCAGACCCAGGGCAAAGGTACTGCCCATCGAAGTCTCCTGGGTTTGATGGTAAAATCTTTCCTCATATTGAAAAAACATTTTCTGTGAGGGCCACTCCATAATGAAGCTTATCGGTGTGGTTGATGTTGAGTCTGTGGAACGTAAGATATTTTCAACCATTTCTAGGTTCGCAGCTTGGGGCATATTTGTATACAATGCTTCCACATCGAGAGTGACTAGCAGGTCAATGTGGAGTCTTTCACTGTTTGTCAGTTCTATTAGGTTTAGAATATGCCTTGTGTCCTGGACAAAGGAGTCTGTCTTTTGAACCAGTGGTTTCAAGAAATGGTCACAGAACTTAGAAGGAGGTTCTAATAAGGAGCCTATCCCAGACACAATGGGCATCCCTGGAGGAGGCGGAACTCCATTGTGAATTTTGGGGAGGGTGTAGAAATAAGGAGTTTTTTGGTTTTCTGTGGAGCAAGAAATCTGCTTCATTCTTGGACACTCACCCTTGGCTTTCAGCTGAGGCTACAATAATCATGATGTGGGTCTGGAGGCCGTTAGTTGGGTCTTCCTCTACAGGAGCGTAATACTGTTGATCTGACAGCAGGCAAAGGCATTCTCTACTGTAGTCGGTGGATGACATGATTACATGTCTGCATGTCTGCCTTCTTTATTGCGATGGTCATGTCGTTTGCTAGGGATTGGATGACTTTCAACGCTATATTGGAGAAGTTGTGAAAGGTCTTGGTTCTGCAACTCTTATCGACCTCCTTGAGAACTACTTGTTCAAATATTAGTAATTCACTTGGGACCATACTGGAGGTAGGAGTGAACGTCGAGGGATTTCGTAGACCTGAATCAGTTGTTTCTTGTTCAGGTTTTCCCAGGAAGAAGGCTTTTAACCTTTTTTTCCAGAAGAAATTGTGGAGTTCACAATTTGTTCTGAATTTGTCCATCTTAGGCATGGGTACAAAACCCAATCCTTTCCTTAGAGCATTCTTCTCGGTTTCTGTGAGATTTCTAGAGGAGAGGTTCACTATGAGCTTTTCTTCCCTGTGTGGCCCCTGAGTTGATTGAGGGGACGTGGGGGTGGGTTCCTGCCATTGAACCAGATTCCGGGTTGGATCTCCTCTCCTTCCCCTGCCCCATCCTCTGCCTAAAAAAGGGGAGTTGTAGGGAGTGAAGGGTTGCTGTATGCCGGGTTGAAACATCGGGTATTGCCACACCGGTGGCCGTTGGAAGGGGCCATACCGTATTCGTACATGGCCAGTGGAAGTCCCCTTCTTCCTTCATTACTCCCCCAGCTTTCTGTGCTGGTGTTACTGCTGTTGGAGGAGTTTCTCCTTCTGGGGGGGCTGACTCTCATCGGACGAGATGTTGTCCCCTGTAGGTTGGAAGTCCTCTTTTAAATAGGGATTTACTTTCTCTTTACTAAACTTCATAATATCTTTTTGGAGTTTAGTTATTTTTTGTTTCATGAGAAAGTCTTTTTGTTCAGTGATTTCATTATTGAATTTGGCCAGCATTATTTTTTATACGCCGATATCAGAATGCTGACTTTTAAAGCTCCCTCTTCAATTGTGATTTTTACAATAAAGTCATCAGCTAACCACTTTGCAGTCTTAACAATGATTACCAGCCAATCCCTAGTGCCTTGTCATGCCAGGGACCATTCTTCCTTGAATGTAGGGTCCTCCGTGGGACATTAGCTACTATCAATCCATTGGGAGAGATGTTGGCTCTTAAAAAGTGATTAACGCACTGTGTATCATGATTTTTATGAGTAATGTTTTCATCCCTATTAACGTATTCCAGTCTTCTGTTTGGCTGCTTGATGGAACAGAGCCATCGCACCTAATAATGATGGTGTTCTAAGAATTTCAGACACCATGTCATCATCAAAGCAAAGGCCCTGGTTGTTCTCCATCATGTGCTTGGGAATAATCAGGTAACCTTGGATCAGCTTCCATACTGGAGTGTGTCGAGATAAAGATACAAAGAAAACAGAAAAAAAAGGTGGCGTGTCAATGATCAAACCTGCCAGAGAGGTGTCAGTAAACTACTTCTCTATATTTACAAGACAAGGGGTTCCATGGCTGAGCCGCCTTTCATGAAACTCCACAAAGGCAGAGGAAACAGGAGCTTTTTAAGGTCCAGCACACTTACTCCATATGCTAATTATCGTTCAGGTGAGTAGGGTGTGCAGTTCCTTAAGGAAAGGTAACAAAAGAAGAGGAGTTGTTCCAGGTGTATGCTCCCTTAGGAGCAAGGGCCCTCACACACCCGGATGGGTGTCATGCTTCATTATTGGGTTAACTCCTCTACAGGCCAGTGCCGCAATCCCTGGCAGGCACCCACTAGTGGGCTCTTTGCCAGAGAACTTTTCTATTAGCCGTTTGATGAAGTGAGGGTGTGTGGGCTCGAGTGGTGTATGTAGAGTGGTGAAGAAAAGTGGGTTTAAAATAAGTTAAGAGATGCTCAGGGTCAAACTATTTAATGAATGAGCTTGCTCATCTAATTAAGAGATGTGGGGGCATATTATCAAGCGGCAGCGATAATTATCGCTGGCCGCTCTTAGCAAGAAATTATTTATCGCCGGCTATCGCTGGCAATTATCGCCATGCTATCGCTGTATCAACAACGCATAGCGCAATGGCGATAATTTTCCAGCGATAGCGGTGTTTTCCATGGAACATCGCTGGTTTTTCAGCGATATTCCATGGAAAACGGCAATAACCTTGCTGATACGACCCTGTCGTATCAGCATAATCCACCCCCAATGGTAAGTATACCTAAGTCAGCATTTTTGCAGACGCTAGTTTTTGGCAAACCGCGGTTTTCGCCAAAAACTAACATCTGCAAAATGTGGCCTCCTTGTAAATATCGCGATGTGCACATCAGCGATAATTTACAAGGAGTACTGCCCAGTGACGCCCACTTTGCATCTCATTAGAGATGCAAAGCGAGGCGTCGGAAAACGGGTGCTAACATGCGCTAATGCATGTTAGCATCCCCTTGTAGATAGGGCAATGTCATTTGCCGCTTTTTGGCTTTTAAAGCCAAAAAGCGGCGAAATGGCCCTTGATAATATGCCCCGTGGCGCTTAGTTAAGGATATAATGGTCCTTATAAGTTTTGTGGAAGATTAGTTCTAGAAAGGGTCACCTGTTTCTCGTCTATGTATATCAGTCAGTGATCATGTGGAGATTCTTCAGGACCTCAATAAAGAACACATATTGCACCCCCGTGTGTGCATCCCTATGCGGGGGTGGCCCAGCGGGCCACCCCTGTGTTTTAAATTTCTGCGTTTTAAATTTCTTGGACATTAGTTCCCAAATATGAACATAGATGGCCCTTGATAATATGCCACGTGGCGCTTAGTTAAGGATATAATGGTCCTTATAAGTTTTGTGGAAGATTAGTTCTAGAAAGGGTCACCATGTTTCTCGTCTATGTATATCAGCCAGTGATCATGTGGAGATTCTTCAGGACCTCAATAAAGAACACATATTGCACCCCCGTGTGTGCATCCCTATGCGGGGGTGGCTCAGCGGGCCACCCCTGTGTTTTAAATTTCTGCGTTTTAAATTTCTTGGACATTAGTTCCCAAATATGAACATAGATGGATAACGTTTTGAATCTGGTCTTTTAGAAATAGAATGGATCGAAGATAAAAACTATGAAGAGGCCTTGAGGTGTTACAAAGACCCATAACTTGATACAATCTTAATGAAAAAGAAGCCAAATAAAAATATTTTTGTTATGGGACAGCGAACCACCCCTTTAGGATGGGGAGTTGTAGCTGTGTCACTGCACGGCAAGCTCTTCGAATGAAGGACAATCAAGGTGTTTCTATTTTTTGAAAGAACAAATTAAGTACCAAAATGGGTAGTGCTCAAACAAAAACAAGAATTTGGGAACGATCGTTAGTTTGATGACATTTCAGTGGCCCTGAATGCTTAAGGGGAGTCTATTACATTTATCTATACTACCTAGCATATCATAGTTGAATCAGAAAGTGTTCATTGATACTTTGACTTCCAGAAAGGAAGTCGACATGCTATACCGGGGGGTCGCTCGGACAGTTCTGCTTATTATTACAAGGAACTTGTGTCTTGTTTGAATTGACAACCTACCCAGTGACTTCTCCAATTCTTTGGCTGCTGCCTCTGCAATTGCTAAAAGTAGGGTAGGCAGATGAGACATAAAAATGAGTACATTGTCCATGTATGCAGCAAGTTTGCAGGACTCACCATTAATGACAAGAGGAAGAATATCTCCTTTTAAGCAAAAACCAAGAAGAACGGATAGGCTCATTTGAGTGGGAACATGTTGGTATGCTGAGACACTGCCGCAGCTGCCCGCTCCTCCACGATCCTCCTGGGTGGAGGTGTCGGGTCAATGGATAGGGGTGAACAGCAGTACGGGTAACTTGAGTATCTGGTCCAAACTGATCAGATGTGAGCATAGCGAGATTACTCCTTACTTGTTATTGTGTTTTCTCCCATGGATCTATATTGTGCTGGAATCCATGCGGGCCGCGTCTCCTGTCTGGTCTCGTGCTGCCTCTACACTCGCTTATGAGCATGTTGCTGCCTGGAGGCTGTCCCTCCAGGGAAGCAGGGTCAGCGACAGCGCGCGCACCAGGCAGCCGCATGTGAGGGACCAAACAATGCCTGCAGGGGGGTGACAACTCGAACTTTTGAGTTTTTGAGTTTTTGTTGGAGCCTTTCCAGAGCAGAGAGGAAGACTTGTCCGAGGGTTTCAGGAAAGGCAATAAACTTCACAGCCTGGATCGTTATCCAAACATGCCAAGAACAAGCACAAGTAAGTCAGATATTTAGTCTGGAGGTGCCTGCCACATTGGCGACTTCTGAGGCTGGGGGCCAAGTTGCGAAGGGTCACAGTAAAGGCTATGTGCAAAATAGATAAGAGGTATCATTTTAGGTCGACAGGGACCAGAGATAAGAGTATAGAGGTCTTGGAAAAATATCGGCTGTTAACCTGGGACAATCTGACCAAAATGCCCAAGGGGGTCAGAAAGAGGAAAACAGCAGTGCTGGAGAAGGCTGTGGAGCTGGCACACAGAGGCCGAAAGTTAGACCTTCACAACTGATTCAGTCTGTAGGACCTTTTTTAGGGTAAGAAAGGATCACTTGAAGGATTTGCCTGTGTTGAGGATGGTGGAGGGGGACAGTGCGATGGACAAATCACAAGCCAGAAGGACTAATTTAAAAATGTTGAATGTTTCTGAAGTTGCTGAGTGAACAGGTATTAAATCATTTGTTATTGTGTTGTCATTTGTTTATTCAGGATGGCCTCCTTAAGGACGAGATTGAGGTGAACTAAAAGACTGAGATTGCCACAGGGCTGGATCTTGACATTCAAAGAGTACACAGATCATCCGCACAAGCTGACTCACAACTGAAAACGCCCCAGGAAAATCCTGGTAAATTTTCACACCTATGCTGTGAAGGATGCAATTTTGGGCAAGGCACTAAGGTCTAAGGGGCATATTCTCAAGGAGCTACCGCCGAGTTATCGGCACTTTAACGCATCCAAAGTCGCGCTAAATTTATCGCCCCATTCACAAGCTGGTGCTAACAGCCCATAACACCAGTTTCCTGCGAAAGCAGTCGCAAAAACATCGCCACAGATGACCCCGGCAACTAACGCTAATGAGATGCAGAGTAGGTGTTCCCGAGCAAAAAGCCGCGACAACACCACAACGCAACATTCTCAACGACCAGCCACATCTGCGATAGGAACACAAAACAGGCGATTCGGCACGTTACGAGCAGGAAATTAACACGTGCTCTGACCTAGTGCAAAGTCGGACGTCAACCTGCACAAGAAAAGGGAGCCCAGCCCACAGCCACACCTGAAGAACAACAGATGCCATGGAGCCACTCACCATGCACCCCGGAGGCCCCAGAGGGCAACAACACCCATCGCCACCACCCCCAGGACCGACTCCAAACGACAGGTGCCAGAGTCGGAGGTGTCTTACTGCCAAACTGTCAGAGTTGCTCACACCTGTCGTGGGGGCCATCATCAGCTTGATACCCTGCTCAGCTCTTCAGGTGCCACTAACTCAGTGCACCACAAATCAAGGAACATTCTGCTTGCATGTTGGGTGAACACTGTACTCCCTCCGGCTACCACCATGATGCTTCACAGTTGTTTCTGTTGCACTGGTGTTTTATGTTTCAGCTTCAATTGTGATCACTGTTCAAGTTGTTGCCAGCACCAACGACTCCATGAGGGCTGGCTTACACTCACCCCACACACATCCAGCACATGCGTCACTGTACATGTGACCATGCCAATAAAGGTGTCGAGCGCACGTGCCTGTGGCCAGTTCAACGAACTACCTGTGTGTGTCTGTGTGCTCATGATGTATGCATTTGTGCCCCGGGCACTACAACATTACATTGTGCCGTGTACAGAGGACGCAGCCATGTCACTGCAGGCAGCGGGTGGGACATTGCACATGTAGCTTTGTCGTCCCCCACTCAATACGTAAAAGGAGTGAACTGGGCCGGCGTACGCCAGTCCGGCATGGGGGTGTGGATGATCATCCCGTGGCTCTGGGTGTGGTTCAGTACTGGAAATGTGCAAAGGCATGTGTCTCTGTCGCAGTGTGGGTCTCCGTTGGGGAGTGTTGGTGGGCCCTGATGGGACTTGGACACCCACGTATGTGATCTGGTTCGGCTTCCATGAGGTAGTGGCCCACCCGCACATGTTCGGCCACCCGCTTCTGGCAGTCTGACACCTGGCCTTGGAATGCGATGTGTGCTTGGGTATGCTGCTGGGAGCCAGCCGGGGTGGTGGGTGCGTCCAGCTGTGTTGTCTGTGCAGGGGTTGGGGTGTCCTCGATGCAGCAGTGCTGCCCTGCTCCTGGAGGTCGATTGCCTTAGATGTCCATGGACTGTTGTGGGGCATTGGTGTCGGAAGTGTGGTGGTCCTCTTCAGCATCACTGTAGAGTTGTCTGGTCTGTTCTGCTGGGGGTGTTGTTTATCCCTCTGCAATGTGGGGGGAGATGATTGTTGACATTGTGTTGGCATGTATGTTGCCGCATTGTTCACCTTTACATTCAGACTTCATGACAATGTACATTGTGACTGTTTGGGAGGGGCGGACTATTTGATGCGGAACAGTGGACATTTGGACTACATGACGTAGGTGAGGTTGTACACGTACCTTTGCATCTCACAGTTTCCTGCTATGTCAGATGTGATTGGCCATTTTCTACGCACAGGCGGACCCAATTGTGACCTCTGTTCTGCAGTGTAGGTGTTAGCTGTGTACCACATTGTCGTCCATGTGGGTGTGCTGTAATTGCTTTGTGTGTGTGCTGCTTTTGTGTGGGAGTCGCATCTGCAGCTGTGATTTTGCTGCCCCTTATCCCTTGGAGGCGGTGTGCCTTTGGCTTTTGTGCTTTTGCGGTGCTGTGATGTTTGCGACTTGGGTCGTTTGTGCTTATGGATGGTTTTTATACTCTTGTGCATTGTTTGTCTGCAGATGTGTTGTTGACGTCAGTGGTTGTTTGTGCAGGTGGATGTGTCAGAGTGTGACCTGCTCCTTTCCGGATGTGGTCCACACTCAGCCACCTCAGTCTCGTGGCATGCACAGTGTCATGGTGATTGTACTCCAGCCATGCTGCTGGTCATGTGGTGTCACTTGCATTGTCAGTGTGGCTCTCACATACGCATCTTTGCTGTGTTTCGCACGGGTGCATGTGTGTGTTGTGTAATTGGTGTTGTGTGCGGTGGGACCCCTTTGGGCACATGGTGAACGGGGGCCTACTTGATGTTTGTATGTGTGCTGCAGTGTGCCATGGGGATCACGGACACCACCCAGGGTTATTGTGGGTGTGCGGTGTGCTACACGTCGTTGTGCATGTGTGCCATTGTGCCCGTCCCCCCCGTCCCCACAGTCCCTGTTCGTTACTCACCCTGTTGCTGTTGTGTCAGGTCATGTCGAGCAGTGTCCGGACTCCCGACTCCTTGCACCGTCTCCACACTGATGACTGTGGGCACCATTTGCTCCAGCTCCTCCTGTGGTGCAGGACTCCCACCTCCATTCGCCGTTGCTGCCTCCCTGTTGGCAGCGGGTTTCTGCTTGGTTTGGCTTTTCATATCGTGCCAGCGCATCTTGGCCTCCTGGGCACTCCGACTGCATTCACGATGGGATGCCATTTTTCCATCTGTATTGCCAATGACACGGTGGTGGTGACGGACAGTTGTTGGTGGTGCTCTGTCACCTCCGTGACGACGATCGGGTTTTCCTGCGGACTGTACCCCGTCTTCCTCTTCCTCTTCTCCTTGGCCTTCCCCGCCCGAAGTTCATTACTGGTGGTCTGTGGGGCTTGTGGGGTTCGCGTTGACCTGGGCACTCGTTCCGGGTGCATCCATGTTGCTGCGCAGTTTGATTTGTTCATGGTGTGTTATTCTTGTTCAGCTTTTATGGTGCATTTTCCCGCCAGACGCGTGGGGATTGCAGGCCTATTGCTGGTTGTCGCTGT
Organism: Calotriton arnoldi; assembly: GCA_963921515.1. NCBI lineage: Eukaryota > Metazoa > Chordata > Amphibia > Caudata > Salamandridae > Calotriton > Calotriton arnoldi. The sequence continues at coordinate 83,958 of CAWUFW010008236.1, read as the reverse complement.
TTTTTTTTTCGTGGTTGGCCTCATCGCAACTTTATTCGTGTTGGTGTTTCGTTTTTTTTCGGCATCGCGTTGTTTTTAACGCGGTCATTTGATGCGTTATCGTGGGACTATCGCATAGTGACGCCAGGTTGAGAATGCTACGTTAACACAGCGTTGTTTTCCCGCGATGGACTGCGATGTGAGAAGTTGCGTTAAGCTAAAGTTGCGGTGGTTATCACACGTTCTTGTGAATATGCCCCTAAATTGTTTATGTACAAGGATTTTTCATGTACAGTCTGGTCATATGTGTGCTGTGAAACAGAAGAGAAGTGATGGCTCTTGGGGAAAAAGGTGATCAAATTGCAACTAAGGGCAAGAGCACAGATGAAGTTTCCTGCGTTCCTTAGGGTCATGTGGGAGAATAAGATACATGTGGTCTGCTCTGAGGCTGAGGCGGAGGAATTCATTCAGAGTATTAGGAGGAACAGGTCATGGTAATAAAACAGTGAAAATAACTCACTGTAGAATGTTTTTGGGAAATAGTACTAACCCAAAAAAATAGGCGATTGATGCAGTTCTGGCGGGGGGGGGGGGGGGGTATGGATGGGAGTAGGTGCCCAAATGGCCAGAGATGGGCGGTAGGTTAAAAGAGGGTTTCCTTGGAGGATGGGTGAAGAGGTGCACTTTGGGTGAGGAGCAGATTGGGATGAAAAAAAACGAGTCCTCATTTATCAGAAATACCGACTTTAAGGAAGCATCCACTCTGGAGTAATGATGTCTCGGTGGTCTGATATGGCTAGTCGTTTAGTAAAGATAATGTTCCTGAATGTAAATGGGATGAGGGACAAGAAGGGGCAGAGAAACATATTACAATTTTTTAAAGAGAGTGGGGTACAAGTAATCCTTTTGCAGGAAATATATCTTCAAGAGGCTGAATTACGAAACATCATGAACCCTCAATGCTGGGTTCAAGAATTAATTTGTACCTCAGAGGTCGGCCGGAATAGGGGAGAGGCTCTACTCCGTAGGAGAAAGGCAAGCATACAGGTGCAGTTTGTAGATAAGGGTCCCACTGTGAGGTGGGTGTTAAACTACAAATAGAGCAGAACCAGGATTCCTTTGTTGTATATTAAGGGCCTCATCGGGATGTACCGTCGGTGTTGCGTCTACTTTTTAATAAGCTGTTGGAGCGCAGAGCCCGTATTTTTTTTGGGGGGGAGCGGGGGGTATTTTAACATTGTGTAATAATCAACGGATTCAATCCTCAAGAAGGCCACATTGTAATTCCCCCAAGTTGGCGGTCTGCTTGAATTGTATAATGGGGGACTTAGGGTTAGTCGATATTTAGAAGATTAGATAAGGCTGCCAAAGGATATATTCATTTCATAGAAAGAAATAAGGGCATAGTTGTTGGATAGATTTCTGGTTGGTAAATCAGAAAATTAAAGAACAGGTAGTGTAGGTCACTTATGACCCTTCGTAACTGTCAGATCATGCTTCATTTATGCAGCTTTTGAGACTAGATTGGAGACGCTCAGGTTGAAGATGGAAGAGGGATGGAGAGAAAAGAAGAAACTCTATTACTAGGAAATATTAGGAGTTTGAGAGTCAATTACAGGACTCAGGCGGGGGAGTTAAGAGATAGGTTGGAGGAAGTTAAAATTAAATGCCACAGTCACCTGGAGCAGAGAGTATATGAGAGGTGGAAAGCCAGTAATTTACAGGAGTAAGAACAGGGCAAAAGGGCAGAAAAAACTTGGGCCGGGAAGGCCAAGATGCAAGAGACACATAATATTATTGCATTTATACAATTTTCAGACCAAGATCGGCCTACATCTTACAATGATAGCATTAGCACAGCTTTTCAGCAGTTTTACCAGACCTTGTGTAGTGAGCATTTAGACCCCAACAAGCAGGCAGTGGAAGAAAGGTTGAGAGAACTACCTTCTCTTAAACTGAGCAACTGTAATCACTTATTAAGTGAAATATCAAATGAAGAAATTAAGTCAGCAATAGCACACATAAACAAGCATTTTCAATGCAATAGGTCTCGCATTTGCGAGCGTTTAAGCAATTGGCATTGTAAATGACAATGCCTTTTATTTATGTGCTTTTGAAAGCAACACATATATAAAAGGCATTTTTATTTTCAATGCCAATAGCTCAAACTCTCACAAATGCGTGACCACTTTAATAGTGGTTGCGTCCCTTTCTTTAAACGCAGGGACAGAGAAACACTGGACATGGAGACAGAGAAACATGGGTGCATGAATACACTGAGACACAGGACAGTGGGTCAATAAGTTTAGCAGAAATTAATAAGTAGGAAATTAAGACACTAGGGCAGGGATACTGGACAGGGAGACATACTCAGGAACATGGATGCACAGACTCTTGCACTCTGTGAGAGGTAGAGATTGTGCCAAACAGTGGGACAGAGAGACAGTGACAGGGAGTCAGTGGCACAGGAAATGAGACAGGCAGACAGCTGTAATAGGGACAGCACCTTTCAAATCATGCTCCAGAGAGAATGGACGTGCAAACTCATTCTCCAGACAGCCATTTTTTAACAAAAGTTCTTTATTGGCCTACTTGCACCGAACCATGACATCAATGTGTGCACAAAAACCATACATTTTGAAACATTTGGTGCGAATAACAACATTACAAGTATTTAACATGGCTGGTGCATTTTTCTCATGTGTCCCATTAAGAACCAAGGTAGAAAGAACAGTTATTGGTAGAACTAGAAATCATGATTAACTCTCAGTAAAATAAAAACAAATACCCAATATAAATTCTCAAATGAGCTGAAGAGCAATCTGTGACTTTGGAGGGAAACGATTTTACAAGCACTGGCAGGTGAGCATCTTTGTACTAGTACCGAGGAGACAGAGGAAGGATCCAATAATCACAACTCATAATGGCCGGAGCTTCACACTAGCAGGCCGCGCTACTTCAATTAAGCATTGTGTCCTGTCAGCTTTCACATTTTTGCCCTGCTCAGCTTTTTCAAGGAATCTTAGCTGGGGAGATCATGGCGGCCTGGTGTCAGCCATAACAGTTGTCAACAGGTTTTTCAGCTAGTTCATCCCATCTATAAGCCATTGGAAATGTTCTCAGCCCTACGAAGAGCTTTACTTTCTGCGTCTGACCATTGCACAACTGCTCCTTGATATGATATTTATGTAATGGACGGGGGACACCATTGTTCCATCCCACAGTGATATTTCTTCTAGCCAGGAGTAACACCAAGTCTAAGAAATTGGCTACGGCTTTATCAATTTTAGGCTTCTCAAAAACACCCAGCATGCACACCTTGATTTTCATTAGGTCTGCCCTTCCTGTAACCTTTAAGAGGACTTCTGTTACCTTGTTCCAGTACTGCACTATGGTAGGGCAATTCCACAATATGTGAATAAAGTCAGCATTATATTTCTAACACTGCGAGCGTGATAGGGGGGCATATGCATAGCTTAATTTGAGCCGGTGGTTGCCAGTAGGGGCCACTGTCACTCATTTTTGGGGACCAACACTTATTTTACCACCTAAGACATTTACAGAGAGCAACAAAGGGTAAAACACACAAAGCAGAAAGACGGAGGAAGATAAAGAAAGAAAAAACATCAAAAGGGAGAAAGCAGGAACCTGCAAGAGTGAGATAAAGAGGCAGGGGGTGTTAAGAAGTGGATTAAAGAGGCACGAGGTGGGTTGAAGAATACGCAGCCCTGGTATTTGCACTCTTGCTCTCGCCGTAGCCATCTGAGCAGAGCTTTGGTCACCGGCACTCATTCTTTTACAAATTAAGTACTGGACATCTGGCTACATCTTATTAATCATAACTTTGTCAATGTTGGTGACAAACAGACGCACCAGCAAGTACCGACAGTGGTGCCTAACTATGGGGCATGTGAGAAGGGTAATCCATGGCAGCACACAAAAGCCAGCAGCAGTCTGTGATGAGGTCTGGGTCAGCTCTCTTTGCAGCTGGAGGAAGGTGTGAGTTTAAGGCCTGTGGCAGAGTTAATTCCCTGTTGTGAATGAATAAATGAATGAATTTTCGAAATACATCATGGTGGTAGGACTGGTACGGGAAAAAGATACGCCAGCAGTTAACAGAACACATGAGATTTTAGAGTCACACGAAATGGACAGTGATTGGAAATCTTGCATAATGTCAATGTTAGCCTAATCCCAAGTGAGGGTACAGAACAGAAAAAAAAACTACCTCCTACTCCGGATCGCCTGCAACGGGGAGCGCCAAGGTGACAAAAAGTGCGTTGGAGTGTAAGGAACTTGGACGATTAGCATGTACCTGCCTTCTATAATGGATCCTAAATCACAGAAGACCAGATGAGCAAAAAACATGACCTTTTGGATAATGCGCTGTTCTGCTTGATGCACGCCACTGGAAAGGTGATCGAATTTGCAGAAATCAAAGATAAACCTGACCACCATCTTTGGACTAATTGTGCACCGACTGGTGCATTTCAGGTGTGTTGTCTCACTTATGGGACAAGGGTGTGCAGTGGTAACTCAGCAAGGGAGTACAATGTTGCTGTCTCCTGTGATGACATTGGCTGCCGGTACTGACTCTAAAGATATATGTGCACATATGCAACATTAAGACAGCAGCCACTTGAACTTATGTCTGCATCCTTGCAGACTCATTAGTAAGTTTAGAAGAAGGATTTGTGCTTCTGTGCCTTGGTGGGTATTGGCAGAGACTTGCTTACTATTTTACGATATCCAGTCAACAAATACAGCGCCAGGAAGTCGTTTCAGGGCCACTACAGAGCTTGCAGTGTAGTCCTCAACACTTAGGGGCATATTCACAAGGAGCTATCGCCGAATTAACGGCACTTTATCGCAGCCAAAGTCGTGATAAATTTACCTCCCCAGTCACAAGCCGGTGTTAACAGCCCACAGCACCAGTTTACCCGCGATAGCAGCCACAAAAAACATCACCACAGAGGACCAGCACAACTATCGCTAATGAGATGCAGAGTGGGCGTTCCCGTGCCAAAAGGCGCAACAACATCACACCTCAACATTCACAACGACCAGCCACATCGGCGATAAAAACACAAAACAGGTGATAAGGCGCGTTGGCACCAGGAAATATACACCTGCTCTGACCTGGTGTAAAGTCGGACGGCAGCCTGCAAACCAAAAGGGAGCACAGCCCAGGGCTACATCGGAAGGGCAACAGATGCCATGGAGCCACCCATCATGCGGCCCGGACACCCAAGAGGGCCACAACACCCACCGCTACCACCCCCAGGACCACCCCTCCCTGGCACCCCCCGACCAAAGACATGCCACATCAGCCACACCTAAACATGTACAAAATATTCCGCTTGATGCCGCACAATCAGAACTGGTGACATGCATGTGTCATCACAGAAATGAGCAGCACACATTCACTTTCGAAGCAACAAATGAAACTTTATTAAAATGAACAACGAAATGAAATGAAGACACATGGCCGCTCCCCTCGGGACAATACGTAGGTCACAGCCTGTAAGACAAAAAACATGATGAGAAGGTGTGTCCTGTGCACATCAGAGGACAGAGAGAGAGCGAAGAAGAGAGAGAGGAAGAGAGGGAGGGAGAGAGAGAGAAGTGGAGAGAGAGAGGAAGAGAGGGAGAGAGAGAGAGAGAACGTGCCGCACCTGCGCACCCAGGCCACACTGCTCACCTGCTGCCACCGGTGTGTCTCCAGCCACGTGCCGGTATGTATAGCAGGACACCAGGTCACACATCTGAGTCAGAGCCGTCAGCTGAAACAGAGCCCAGATACATGACTGGCACAGTACACACACTTGCACAAGACAACATCGCCTGCCCGCCCATGCACACCCAGGCAGAGGCACCCCAACCCCTCCCGCCGCCCATCGAAGCATGTCCGCCCATGCACACCCAGGCCTCAATGCTCACCTTCCGCCACCGGCACGTAGACAGGAGGTCCCACTACGTGCCGCTGCAAGCCACAAGCCCGCAGACATGGCACCCTCCACATCATGCAGCCCCGCTCCGCAGGCCACCAGGTCTCACGTTAGGTGCTGGGTCTTGATTACTCCATGGCAGAGGACATACCAGTGCACCCGGCACCATCGCAGGCTGCACACCCGCTCAGCCCAATGGGTGCCACCAACTCTGGGATCCCGGAAGCGACGCCACGTGGTGGTAGGCCCACACTGCCCGCTGGCTCTGGCCTATACTGCGGTCCAGCAGGGCACACAAAACCTGAGCTGTCCGGACCGCCGGGATGGGGCATCATCGCAGGCTGCACACCCCCTCAGCAGCTCAAGGTGCCACTGACTCAGTGCACCCAAAGTCACTGTCCCATGGCGGGGTGCCTGTGCCGTCCGCAAGGCCCCGTGTGCCACTAACCCTGTGCAACCCCAGTCTGCGCCACGTGGTGGTAGGCCCGTGCCGTACTCAAGGCCTTGGATGCCACTATCCCTGTGCAACCCCAGTCTGCGCCAACTGGTGGTAGGCCCGTGCCGTACTCAAGGCCTCGGATGCCACTAACCCTGTGCAACCCCAGTCTGCGCCACGTGGTGGTAGGCCCGTGCCGTACTCAAGGCCTCAGATGCCACTAACCCTGTGCGCAACAAATCATGGGCCCTATATGAGTGCGAACCGTGGAGCGTCCATCATCCAGTCACCACCGGAAGAGGGGAATGTGATGTCATCGGCCCCTTATGTTGGCGGAGTCACATGGCCTGTGACGCCTGTGCCGGATGGGTGTGGTGAGTGTGAAAACCTGCCCTCAGGGAGTGGCTGTGACATGCTGACAACTAGACCAGTGACCTGCACACCACCAGCGAGTATGGCTGCGACGGGTAGCAATGAGGGCCCCCCCTCGGGGCGTAAGCGGAGTGTCTGGCCTGCTGTACGCCGGACCAGCGCAGGGCTTGCAACAATGACTCGTGGTATCTGGGCGTGGTCCAGTCCATGTCCGGACAAGGAAGTGACTGATCCGTGTGTCCCTGTTGTAGTGTTCACGTGACCCGGCACACAAAATGCAATGTCGCACCCTCTGACTGGCATCCCACAGGATGAACATCATTGACGCAAGGGAAGGCACTGTCCCCACATTCATCCATACATGAATGACGTAAGAAAATACACAGCAGTGCGTCACTGGATGTTTATTTGCACATCCAGTTCAGTCATGCAGCTGGAGCGGTACAGGGCAATGCCTAGCACACTACACAATATGGGCCCGTGGAGGGCCAGCCAGTGTCCATCCGGGGATGACCTGTACTGCGGAAGAGGAAGGGTACAGTCTGCAGTCTGTCCGCCGTGTCATTGGTCGTCAAACAGGATGTGGCAGTCCATGTCGCTGTCCAAGGTGAGTGCATCGGAGTGTATCGGGGGTCAGTGGTAGGTCTTGAGGTCATGTGCGGCACCAAGCAGAAACAGGCAAGGTGGCGGAAATGAATGCTAGTACCTCCTTCTGATCTCAATCCCATCCACGTCCTCATCCCCGGATGTGAGCTCTGCCCCACCTGTGGGTGTTGCAGTACCGGCTGCGGCACTGTGTGCCACTGACACATCAGGGGCCGGAGGAGGATTGTCGGCCGCACTGTGTGGCAGTGACACGTCAGGTGCCGGAGTGGATACGCCTGCCACACCTGGGAGTCACTGACACACCAGGGGGCGGAGATGTGGATGGTGTGGGGGCAGCAGCATTCATCATCGCCACGCCTTGTGGCAGCAATGCCATGATGAAGACATGCAGGGCCTGGTAGATCCCAGCTACATTTCGCTGATGTGCAGTGGTGGCTGCCATCCTTTCCGCCTCCATCCGCACCGTGTCCTCCATGAGGCTCCGGATGTGTGCCAGCTCACGGCTGGCACCGCTGTGGCCACTCTCAGCGGACAGGTATTCCTCCCTCTGCGTCATGTCTCCAGCGATGTCAGTCAGGGCTCGTTGGAGACCATGGGGTGGACATAGACACCCAAGGATGGCGTCCAGTTTGGTAGCCATGAGGTCGAACCCCACCCGCACCTGCTCGGCCGTCTCCCTCTGGCCCTCCAGCACACGGCGTTGGAAGGCCATTTGTTGTTCCTGGGGGTCTTGGGAGAGTGCCAGGGCTGTGGGTGCCTCCTGCTGGGTGGTTTGGGTGGTGGGTGGGGTCTCATCGATGTAGCTGGGCTGCCCTGATCCTGGAGGTGGCTGGCGGATGAGGTCAATGATGTCTTGGATGGTTTGGGTGTCGATGCTGGTGTTGTTCTCCTCCTCGTCATCAGTGAAGAGTGGCTGTGACTGCTCTGCAGGAGGTGTTGACGATGCCCCTGCGATGTGAAGGGGAGATGGTGTATTACAATGTGTCCACATGTATGTAGCCGCATGGTACAGGTTGACATTCAGACAGCATGGCATTGTACACACGATTGGTCGAGTTGGCCAACTCCCGGCAGAAGGGTCACATTGGGTGGCTCCCAACAGGCATCAGCCGGTATTTACCTTCTTGGGTTCCATACCTTTCTGGCCTCACCCAAGATGCTCAGTAGATGTTCTTTGGTTGTTGCGTTGGGCACAGGCACTCTGGCTGTTATGATGCGTTAGGGGAGGCCCTCAGTGGTGTAGTTTCCTCCAAAATGAAGGGTACCGGTGGCTGTCGGGTGGCTGACCGGTAAAAGCCATGAACGAATCGGTAAAGAAGCTGATCCATTCCATAAAAAGCATTTTAGAAAAGTCCTTCATGGGCACTATTAGGCACAAATTGCTACATCTCGGGATGAGAGAGTTGTTCCATGAGGATGGGGTACATCTGTATGCCACAGGGATGGCGATCTTTATACACACTGTACTGGGGGCTATTTTGGAGCACAGCCAGCGCCAGGTAGAGGGGGGAGGGCGAGTGCACCAGAGACCTTCTCGCCCTGTGGCGGAGCGCTGCCAGTTAACACCAAAGGGGGCATGCGCAGCAATGGAGGTTCAGCGACTGGATGGACCCCAAGAGGGGGTACGATGGAACTGTGCAGTGGATAGGCGGGGAGGGGACTGACCTGCTGGTGGTCCTGGACTCTACTGCAGAGGGTAGGCGTGGGGGAGGGGACTGTCCTGCCGGTGATCCTGTCTCTACTGCCCTATCCCGCAACGTACAGACTGTGTGGACTCTTTGGGAGGCTGCCTGTGTTCAGGTACCTCGGTGGGCCGGTGCGCTATGCGGTGCCCTGTATTTCAAACAATTCAATGTTTGCTGTAGCGCGTTGGGGCCTGCCGGCACAAGGTGCGCAGCTGGATCAGCCGAGTCGGCCAACAAATTTAAATACATGTGTTTGGCGAAGCTGAAACCAATTATAATGTTATACCTAGTTTCCTTGCTGCCTTTTTGTCATGTGAATGTCGCAAAAAGTCGGTTGATGTGAATAATGATATATATCCAAGTAGTACTTGACTCCCGTAGTGGTTGTGTAGATTTATATGATTTAATGTGAATAAAAGTCTACGCCTTGTACGTCGCTCTTGCAGCTTTCCTGGGTCCAAGGAGACAAAGAGGAGGAGACCCGAGGTATGCCGCCTTATAAACCTAAATGCGGTAAGTTTCGGTTTTCAAACGTGTACCAACTCGTCATCAAGAAATCTGGCCACTGAAACCAGCCCCTCCAACTGAAGCTCGGTTTCATGGCGTGACTAAGGGCGCCCCTCCTCTAGGCGAGGGGGGCGCCTAGTCATTATCGTTTTTAAAGCAAGATGCAAGAAGCGAATTGCGGCCTAAATGTGCATTCATTTTGTTTCTTTTGAAACGCAATGTAAAATGCGGCCTAATTCATTCATGCATTAGTTCACATTAGTGCACGCATGTGCAAAGCGGTCTCTCATGTGGTTCATGTGATTTGCATGTTAGTTTTTACTGCACACTGTTAGTAAATATTATGGGGAGTTAATCCGAGCAGGTCTCCTTTTGCGAAACCCTGCTCCATCAATCCCCCCTCTAATGGCTTCCTGGAGCCATCATAAAATACCCACCATACCAAGTGCCATCTTTTTTTATCTAAAGATCAGTATTCTTTTCTCTTTTCATCAACTTTTCATCTAACTCCTTCATTTTGTCATAGTAGTTTCATTTCATATCTTCCAGTTCTATCTCATCTCTTTTTCTCTTCCTTGCTTTTCGTTTGTTATTTGTTTCTATCATCTCTTCCACATTTACACTTGTAACATTTATATATTGTTATCATTACTAATGCTACTCCAGCTACTGAAATAATTGGCATTATTATTTTCCCTAATAAGCTACTTCCAAAGGTAGAAAACCATTTACTTACAGAAGAGAAACTCTTACCAAGTTTCTCCCAGACACCGTCAACCTCCAGTTGGGTCAAGTCTTCATGAAATTTTGTAATATTTTTAATATATCCATCAATACCTTTACTTTTGTCAGGGATATAAGTACAGCAGTGCTGAATTTTCAACATGCCACAGACTCCACCTTCTTTTGCCAATAAGATATCAAGGGCAAGTCGATTTTGCAGAACCATTGATCTGATTGCAACCATTCCGGTATCAATCATCAAGAACCCACCAGCAGTATCTGTCAATAAACGATCAACCACTGTGGACAATTTTCGAATTTTATGCGAATTCAGAACGACTTCAACTGATGGTATCAGTGCACCAAAAATATCACCTACTATTTCTGAGAAACTAGCTCTCTTCTAACGTGTTAGTCCTTGTTTTATTTAATTGATTCTGTTATTACTTTTGTCTACATGGTAGACCTTTGGGAAAACAATTGCAAAATAACAACTACCATACCAATGTGCAGGTAACCTGTAATAGGCTTTGTTACCACACACATAATAGACTCCTGGGAAAACAGGATCAGTCCCACCCTTCAATCCCCAACCTCCAGTAATTTGGTAAGTATGCTCACATTCGCTAGAACCAATGAAATAATTATTATAGTTAGTTTTCAGTCTAAGCAAACAAATTTTCCCCTTTTGATACCAGTCCAGGGACATTGCAGCATGTGTCTCGCATTTCTCATAATTTCCTTCTCTAAACGCCCATGGTGATACCTGTGACTTCTGTTCAGCAGCTTTTCTTTAAAAACCTTCTCTTCTATATTCTACCATATCTATGAACACTTTTTCTTCAACCCGCAAACTACATGTTAGATTGTATTTGTAAGCATATCCTATATCTAGTGTCTTAGTAATATGGAAGAATTCTCCCATATAACATGTACTTTTACTACTTAAAACCTTGTTTAGTTCCTCTATGATATATATTTCTGAAAACACTAAATCTATATTGGAATAATGATATTCCAGCTTCCCGTCACGTAAAATAGGCTGGTTAAAACACTGCAAGACACACCATATGTTAAAAATAGGTGATGATAGGTCACCCCTCTGAGACAGACGAAGGTAATTGCATGCACACATAACAATCACTCATTCATTGTATTAACATACTCGTACAACAATTTTGTAAAAACATTTAACGAGAAATCACTAATTGATTTATCATGATGGAAAATACTTCCATCTATCTGTTCTATGTTAATATTAGGGGTTTCTTTAGTAACATCATTCACTCTTTCACTTATTACATCATTAGTATTGTTTCCATTATTAGTTACCATTAGAATAGGTACAACGACTGTTAATAATATCCACATAAATGTCAGTAAAAAGACACTACATAAGCAAGCTTTAATACATCTACATTTTAGGCTAGATTTTGGATGTTCAGTTACTTTTGCTTCTGCCATTTTGTATTCTACTAAAAATATAAAATATAAATCTATAAAAACTCTAAATTTTACTCAAAAATTTCTGAAAATAGTGTAATCCTACACTTCAAGGCCTTATTCTTTTACCCCCATTCTTTTGTTTCTCTTCTCTAAGTCTTCTGAGTCTTTCCATTCATTTCGTCTGGCAAGGTTCCACCTTAATTTTTCACAGTTCTTTTAAGGTGGTTTTAATTTGCTTTCATCCACTTGCTCAGTGCCAGTACCGTCTTTTTCTTCACTTGGATCTGAGCTTTCAATTTCTTCCAAGATCACGTACGTCCATTCCGGTGCTGTGTATTTCTTGCTTTGAATTCTTACTCTCCTTGTTTTTTGTACTGAATATTCTCCTGACTCTTCTTGTTCGGTTTGACTTGAGACTTCATTAAGTTGCTCTGGTCTTCTTTTTGACTTTCTACTCGCAAGAGTGTATTTCAGTCTTTTCACTCCACTTGGCCAATTGTCACCTTTTCTCGGTCTTTTAGTTTGAACTATTTTTTCACCTTCTTCATCTGGTTCACAGGTTCTTTTATTTGGCCTTTCTTCTATTTGTTTTCCTTCTTGACTTTCAGTAACTTTCCTTTCTTCTGGTTCTACAGCAGTCTCATGAGACCCAGTAACTGGTGCCCACTCTACTTGACTTGTGCTTGGCTGTTCGTCATCTGTTTGTTCTTCAGAATCTGTTACTCTAGATTCTTCCATTTCACACACTGCAGCCTTTGGTCTTGGGCTTTGGTTTACCAGTTGCTGCTCTTCTTGTCTTTCAAGTGGACTTGGGACTCATCTGGTATGGTGCACATGGATCCAATTTGGCAAACCACCACACTTCACTGCTGTCGTCGTGACCAGAATCACCTGATAAGGTCCGTTCCTCCTGGGTACTAAACACGATTTCCTCACGTGTTTCTTCATGAGAACCCACTCTCCAGGACTCAGATCATGAGCTTGATTCGGGTTTGTCGTAGTAGCATTTTCTCCAACCTAGTGAGACACTGAACGCACCAGATCAGCCAATCCTCTGCAATAGTCAAGCACTAGATCATCAGATATATTCATCAGTTTGTTCGCTGGTATAAATGCTTCTCTCATTGCTCTTCCCATTAGGATCTCATGTGGACTTAATCCCGTTTTTTGTCAGGAATGCTTCTAAGACTCATCAATACAAGGGGGTAAAGCATCAGGCCATCTCAGTGTTGTGGATGCACACACCTTTCCTAACCTAGATTTTATTGTGCCATTTATCTGTTCAACCACTCCAGATGCTTCGGGTCGATAGGCACAATGCAGCTTTTGCTCAATATGTAATGCTGCACAAATCATCCGAATTATCTCATTGTTAAAATGGGTTCCTCTATCTGTTTCTAAAGTGACTGGAAATCCAAATCTAGGTATCAGTTCTCTTAGAAGTAGCTTCGCGACTGTGAGACTATCGTTCCTTCTCGTTGGATAGGCTTCCACCCAATGAGAGAACAAGCAGACAACAACCAACACATATTTCAGCCCATTGCACGGGGGGAGCTCAATAAAATCCAACTGGAGTCAGGTGAATGGTCCTGCTGCCTTTCCAATTCGTCCCCAACTAACAACTGTCTTTCTGCCTGGATTTTGTTGCTGACAAGTGACGCACCTCTGGCAGAGACTCTCTGCAATGGCCCTGAACTTTGGGTTATAACATGATTGCTTGAAGAGGCTGATCATAGCATCTCTTCCAACATGTGCAATTCCATGGCATACCCTTGCCATTTGGGATAGTAAACTGTCTGGCATGACTGGTCTTTCGTCTATATAGACCCACACTTTGTCCTCTGCTCTCTTTTTGCAGCCTGAATTTATCCAAATTTATTTTTCCTCATCACTTGCTTCTTCCTGTAGCTGTCTAATTTCGTCCCAAGTTTCAAATGAAGAAGAACACATAAGATGGCAAATGGTATTTTCTTTTTCCATCCCTCTGTTTAGAGCAATTACATTTCGTGCACAAAAACGCGCTACTTGATCCGCGTATCTGTTGCCCTTCGTCACATAATCATCTCCTGATGTATGTGCGGAACATTTGACCACTACAATCTTTTTGGGCAATTGTAAAGCATCCAATAAATCTTTTACAATGTTGCTGTTTCTTATAGGAGAACCTGAAGAAGTCAGAAATCCCCTTTGCATCCATAGCTGTCCAAAATCGTGGACAACCCCCGAAACCATATTGACTATCAGTAAATATGGTTACCCTCAGGCTTTTGGAAATTTTGGTGCAAACAGCATAGGCAGAGCATAGTTCACCTTTCTCATTTCTCAAACATGACCCATCAACAAACATCACACATTCTGGTTCTTCTAATGGAACGTCCTCAATATCGGGCCTGGTTTTTGTGCACAACTCTGTCACATCCAAACAATCATGATCCGCCTCCTCTCTTACTTCCTCACAATATGAATTCGGCAACAGGGTTGCCGGATTTACTGTTGTACATCTCACCACAGTCACATTTTCAGCACCCAAGATCACTCTTTCGTACTTAGTCAGCCGACTAGAAGTCATATACTGGGTCCTTGTTTGAGTCAAAAGGATCTCAACTGAATGTGGCACATACACCTTGACTGGATGTCCCATCACAATTGCTTAACTCTGTTCCAAACTCACACAAGGGGCAACTACTGATTTAAAACAGCCTGGTAACGCTGTGGCCACTGAATCCAAAGTAGCAGAAAAATATGCTACTGGACGTTGTGCCATTCCATGTTTTTGAGTTAAACCTGATAGTGCACACCCATCTCTTTCACAACAGTACAATGCAAAATCCTTTGCATAGTCTGGCATTCCCAAAGCAGGTGCTCGACAAAGACTGTTTCGCAATTTAGTAAAAGCTTCCATACTTTCAGCATCCAACACAATCGGATCTTTCACATCTTTTCGTGTCAACCTCTGTAGAGGTTTTGCAATCAGTGAGAATCCACTGATCCACTGCCTGCAGTATCCAACCGTTCCCAAAAACATTTGAACTTCTCTCTGAGTTTTTGGCGGACTCATTTGTTTAATTACACTAATTCTTTCTGGTGTCACCTTTCTGACTCCTTTTCCTATTTTGTGTCCTAGGTACTGGACCTCCTGTTTACAAAATTGCAATTTTGCTGGTGGCACTTTGTGTCCTCCTTTTGCCAAATGATTCAATAAGGCAATGGTATCTGTCACACATGCCTCTCGTGTCTTTGATGCCACTAGTAGGTCATCAATATACTGAACCAAAACTGAATTTCCTGGCATGACTAAGGTCTCCAAACATCTTTTCAGAATCTGATTAAAACTTGAAGGACTCTCTGTGTACCCCTGAGGAACTCGGCACCATGCCAAAACACTGTCTCCGAACCGGAATGCAAACAAATACTGGCTTTCCGGATGTAAAGGAATCGAGAAAAATGCTTGGCACAGATCAATCACTGTGTACCATTCAGTATAGCAGGAAATTTGGTAAAGGATCACTGCTGGATTTGGTACTACTGGACCACAGGGTACTACAATTTTATTGATTTTCTCAAATCCTGCACTATCCTATATTTTCCACTGGGCTTTTTAATTCCTATATTAGGCGAATTACAAGGACTACTCATAATTTCTTTCAGAATTCCCTGTCCAATCATTTGGTCAATCACAGGAGTGACTCCTGCAATTACTTCCGGACTCATTTTGTACTGAGGAGTACTTGGATATATGGCACCCTCTTTCACCGTAATCTGAATCGGATCTACATTTGTCATTAGGCCAATCTCCTTTCCTGTAAAATCCCATACATCCAACGTCACTGTACTTTTTAATTCTTCGGGCAAATTCTCTTCTGTGAGAAGTGAAAACAACTCATCCACTTCTGTCCCTTGCTTCGTTAACATCATTTTGAATTCGACATCCTCATCAGGTGTCTGAAACGCAATACCATCTGGCGTACAATAGATGATACGATTCATTTTACACAATAAATCCCTTCCCAAGAGATTTACTGGACTCGAGTCACATACCATGAAACGATGCATGTCTCTGAAACTCCCAATATGAACTTCTATTGGATTTGTGACTGGCGTTCTAATATGCTTGTTTGAGACTCCTACAACTTGGATAGTTTCTCCCGAGAGGGGTAGGTTCGGAATTTCTGCTGCTCTCACAGTAGAACGGGTAGCACCAGTGTCCACCAGGAATGTAATATCATTACCTTCCACCTTTCCATCAACAAATGGACCTGACTGATCTACCGCCAAGGATGCGCCAAGTACGCACTCTTCCTCCCCCCTCAGGCACCGTCATTGAGATGAGTCTGAATCACTCTCATTGCACTGCAACCAGTATTGCGGGACCATTTGCACACTTTGATTCTTACCAACTTGATCACCTCTGTGAAATCCAGTGTTCGCACTGCACCTCTGCACTTGAGCATTCACACATTCTTCATCTGTGGATTTAAATTTTGATTTACCCCATTATTCTTTTGAATAGATCTACACTCGTTCTTCCAATGTCCATACTTTCCGCACGCATGACAAGGAAATTTCTTCTTAGCCTCTTCTTTGCTCAAGTTACCTCTATCTCTACCTCCACTGGATACCTGACCAATTTGATACTGACCATTCATTTGATTACCTGTTTGAGAACCATTGTTTACTTCTTGCTGCTCTTCTACCTTCACTTGTGCCCACATCATTTTCTCCTTTAATTTTTTATGTCTTGATTCAATTTCATCACTACAATACTTTGCATACCTCAACATTTCTTCAATTGTTTTGCTCTGCCAACAAATCAAGTGCTGCTGAATCATATTACTAATCTCCAGTTTCAAACCAAACACAATACAGTACACAAAATGTCCCATATCTTTGTCTCCAATATTCTCAAATCCGCTGTACTGTTTAAATACCTGCAACAACCTTTCACAATAGGCATGTACTGACTCTTTTGGTTCTTGGGTCGTCCTGTCTATCTTAACCCAATCTGTTTCCTTTGGAGAAATTTTTCCTTTCAAAAAGGTGATTACCTGATTATACTTTCTCATCACCTCATCAGATGGTCCACCTGTTTTAGGATCTCTAGGATATTCTTCTTTTGGCCAATCGACAGTAATTTTACATTCTGTCCACAAATCAGCTGGTACAACAATCTCAAACAAACCATCTAAATCTTTTAACAAAACCTTTGAAACTTTCACAGCCCTCTCTACCTGTTTATACCACTCGACAGGTTTTTCCCTTAACCTGGGAAAGTCATTTGTAAAAGATGATATATCCTGTCTCGTCCAAGGAACGTGAACATATCCATCACCTGGAACTTCTCTCATTGGACACGCCCTTTCAACTTGTTCCGTCTCTCTTAACGGAAACATCGACTTTCCTTTGCCAGTTGCCTCTTCTTTCTTTTTCGTCCTTCTACCTTTCCACCGTTCTACATCTCCCTATTTTTTCAGAATATTCATCAACACTTTTATCTGTAATCTTTTTCCAGACGCATTCAAACTCTCAAAATCCTTTTCGGTAAAGGCCAATCTGTATGATTTCTGCAGCACCTTTGGCTTTTCTATATCTATTCCATATTCACTAGCAGCATCTGTTATTTTCTCAAGAAGATTCCTCGCTCTCCAAGTGATACTTTTACACAAAAACAACAGCTCTTCATCTCTGTAAGTCCCTAGTCTATCTGGACTTATTGTACCAATAATCATCTCTTCCAAATCTACTTTGAATTGGCTCACGTTTATACTCTGTGGTTGAGATTTTTGCTTTTCCATTCCCTTTATCCAATCATTCAATTCCTCTGGTGAAGGACCTGCTGAACTCCCTCTCGTTGGAATGACGCTTGTCCCTATTCTCCTTGGATCTATTTGTATACCTCTTCTAGGGGTTCATGTTATCATCTCACAAACCGGAAGATCTAACAATGTAGTATTCGTGTCAGCCTGTCCATCCTCATCTACTACCGTCACCATTCCACTCCTGACGCTACTCCTTGGAACTGCCAATGTATGTACTTTTGATATATTCTGTATTTCTCCATACAATGGAACTACGGCACCAATTGTTACCGGTACCGTCAATGCTTCTGCATTTAGATTTAACTGATTTATTTTCGGGATCTGCTCTACTCTTGCCTTATTTATTACGTCCATTTCTTTTTCTCGTACTACTCTTTCTGTAATCTGTGGAGCTAATGGAGTTCCCATTAGTGGTGCACTCAGTGTCACCTTACCTGAATTTTCTTGATATGGCGGAGGTCCTTTGGTCAGAATGTCCTCTAACAACTCATCATCAGATTCGTTCGGGACATATCTTAAACTTGAAGTTTCTATATTTTTCTTTTTCTCTTTACACTTGCCTCCTGTTTCATCTTCAGCGACTAAAACTGGGTACAAACCCTCAGTTACCACAACTCTCCTCCATCTTTTCATTGTATCTTCTCTTCTCTCAAAAGGATATCTAGTCATTACATTTCTATATCTCCTACCACCTCGATATTTCTCCCTTTCAAATGCTTCTATCTCCCATTCCTCTAGCGCTTCATACTGGGTAGGTCTGGGATTTGGCTCTAACGAATTCATTCGATTTCTCAAATTCTGCAAAATCCTTACATTAAACAAACTATGCTGTGGGAAAGATATAACACCATCATCCTTTGTGTATTCCACCCAATTCTCTAACCAAGTACACGCATGGTATCGTCGCTCTAACATCATATAGGAAGCAGGCGTTCTCGGTGGTGGAATAGGAATTCCCTCTCTAGTCACTATTGATTTGTCCTTTTTAAAGACATTTTTTATTTTCTTTAGCAACTTCATTTTCCGACTTTTTACGCTAATGTATCTCAGCAAAACAAACAAGGAAACCTTTCCGTAATTCTACTTATTTTATTTCTCAGCTCTATTCCAATACCAAAGGGGATGATGGACGGAACGTTTGAGCCAATCAAACACTCACCCCCAGTCAACTGATCTGGGTTTAATCCATCATCATTCTTTAGCTCACTCCACCACCCCAGTTCAGACATGGCCATATGCAAATCAGTCTGACCCTGTGCCTCATGGGAACAGTCCAGCCCGAACTGCCAAGCCATGTCTTCCCTGGACCGGAAACAAGCATCCTAGGACTGGTTTCTGGCATTCCAGCCGTCATCAGCCAGGCTTGCTTGAATCCAGTGGCAAAGTGAGCAAGGGACCCACGTCTGGGCATACCCCCGCCAACTTAGGGCGAACAAAGCGATACAAAAGGGGATGATGGACGGAACGTTTGAGCCAATCAAACACTCACCCCCAGTCAACTGATCTGGGTTTAATCCATCATCATTCTTTAGCTCACTCCACCACCCCAGTTCAGACATGGCCATATGCAAATCAGTCTGACCCTGTGCCTCATGGGAACAGTCCAGCTCGAACTGCCAAGCCATGTCTTCCCTGGACCGGAAACAAGCATCCTAGGACCGGTTTCTGGCATTCCAGCCGTCATCAGCCAGGCTTGCTTGAATCCAGTGGCAAAGTGAGCAAGGGACCCACGTCTGGGCATACCCCCGCCAACTTAGGGCGAACAAAGCGATACAAAAGGGGATGATGGACGGAACGTTTGAGCCAATCAAACACTCACCCCCAGTCAACTGATCTGGGTTTAATCCATCATCATTCTTTAGCTCACTCCACCACCCCAGTTCAGACATGGCCATATGCAAATCAGTCTGACCCTCTGCCTCATGGGAACAGTCCAGCCCGAACTGCCAAGCCATGTCTTGCCTGGACCGGAAACAAGCATCCTAGGACCGGTTTCTGGCATTCCATCCGTCATCAGCCAGGCTTGCTTGAATCCAGTGGCAAAGTGAGCAAGGGACCCACATCTGGGCATACCCCCGCCAACTTAGGGCGAACAAAGCGATACAAAAGGGGATGATGGACGGAACGTTTGAGCCAATCAAACACTCACCCCCAGTCAACTGATCTGGGTTTAATCCATCATCATTCTTTAGCTCACTCCACCACCCCAGTTCAGACATGGCCATATGCAAATCAGTCTGACCCTGTGCCTCATGGGAACAGTCCAGCCCGAACTGCCAAGCCATGTCTTCCCTGGACCGGAAACAAGCATCCTAGGACCGGTTTCTGGCATTCCAGCCGTCATCAGCCAGGCTTGCTTGAATCCAGTGGCAAAGTGAGCAAGGGACCCACGTCTGGGCATACCCCCGCCAACTTAGGGCGAACAAAGCGATACAAAAGGGGATGATGGACGGAACGTTTGAGCCAATCAAACACTCACCCCCAGTCAACTGATCTGGGTTTAATCCATCATCATTCTTTAGCTCACTCCACCACCCCAGTTCAGACATGGCCATGTGCAAATCAGTCTGACCCTGTGCCTCATGGGAACAGTCCAGCCCGAACTGCCAAGCCATGTCTTCCCTGGACCGGAAACAAGCATCCTAGGACCGGTTTCTGGCATTCCAGCCGTCATCAGCCAGGCTTGCTTGAATCCAGTGGCAAAGTGAGCAAGGGACCCACGTCTGGGCATACCCCCGCCAACTTAGGGAGAACAAAGCGATACAAAAAGGGATGATGGACGGAACGTTTGAGCCAATCAAACACTCACCCCCAGTCAACTGATCTGGGTTTAATCCATCATCATTCTTTAGCTCACTCCACCACCCCAGTTCAGACATGGCCATATGCAAATCAGTCTGACCCTGTGCCTCATGGGAACAGTCCAGCCCGAACTGCCAAGCCATGTCTTCCCTGGACCGGAAACAAACATCCTAGGACCGGTTTCTGGCATTCCAGCCGTCATCAGCCAGGCTTGCTTGAATCCAGTGGCAAAGTGAGCAAGGGACCCACGTCTGGGCATACCCCCGCCAACTTAGGGCGAACAAAGCGATACAAAAGGGGATGATGGACGGAACGTTTGAGCCAATCAAACACTCACCCCCAGTCAACTGATCTGGGTTTAATCCATCATCATTCTTTAGCTCACTCCACCACCCCAGTTCAGACATGGCCATATGCAAATCAGTCTGACCCTGTGCCTCATGGGAACAGTCCAGCCCGAACTGCCAAGCCATGTCTTCCCTGGACCGGAAACAAGCATCCTAGGACCGGTTTCTGGCATTCCAGCCGTCATCAGCCAGGCTTGCTTGAATCCAGTGGCAAAGTGAGCAAGGGACCCACGTCTGGGCATACCCCCGCCTACTTAGGGCGAACAAAGTGATACAAAAGGGGATGATGGACGGAACGTTTGAGCAAATCAAACACTCACCCCCAGTCAACTGATCTGGGTTTAATCCATCATCATTCTTTAGCTCACTCCACCACCCCAGTTCAGACATGGCCATATGCAAATCAGTCTGACCCTGTGCCTCATGGGAACAGTCCAGCCCGAACTGCCAAGCCATGTCTTCCCTGGACCGGAAACAAGCATCCTAGGACCGGTTTCTGGCATTCCAGCCGTCATCAGCCAGGCTTGCTTGAATCCAGTGGCAAAGTGAGCAAGGGACCCACGTCTGGGCATACCCCCGCCAACTTAGGGCGAACAAAGCGATACAAAAGGGGATGACCTTCCCTTTACAAAATAATACGGCGATGTATTTCTAAGTTTTCTTAATCAAAATTCTTGTTAGTAACAACACAAAACAATGCTACCTTGTCTGTTCCTCTAAATAAAGAGATAGTTCTTCACTTCAAAACGAGAAATTCTTTCACTTCCAGTAAAACAACGACCAGGGTTATTTTAAATCCAAACAAACTACAGGTGGACTTGGTACTCCTCTAGGGATAAGGCCAAAGTTTCGCACGAGGACTTTTTGGTGTAAAAGAGGTCTTGGTACTCCTCTGGGGATAAGGCCAGAGTTTCGGAAGTGGACCCTTCGCTATTTTTAGACACTCATATACAAAATTATCCCTAATATAACACCTACAGCCTTCCGCCGTACAGTATCATAACAACAGACGAAGTACTTCTGCGGTGTGATATCTTATCCACACTCTTCTTCTGCCTACTTCAGGCTAAATTTCCATCCCGGGATCTCTCAGGTACCTCCGTACCTATACTTCTAGACAACAAAGAACAGGACACTAACTTTTTCTTGTTAAAAACATATAATCAATAATCAATAATTATTACCAAACGAATCAATAATTAAACCGTCCTCTGCTACCAGAAAACCTGATCCAGCGCTACACTTTATCAGGGATCGATACTCATTAATAATTAATACAAATGGCCCATACACATTCACCCAACTCATAAATCCCTGTTGCGCTGGAGGTCAAGCTTCAATGTCGTGAAATATAATTTCCTTCACAGATTCACGTTTAGCATTTCTAAATACATAACTAGACCTATATATCAACTCTCTTTCCTCTCGGTTGACGGACCAATTAGTTGAGTAGTTGATGGTAATAATAGAACTTAACTATCTAACTAGCTAAATAATCACAGACTCTCGGTAAGATTAATAAAGTTTATCTCAGATAAATATAATTTATAAATGCTCATCTCATACAGGTTGTAATGCAAACAATGAATCCCACAAAAGGAGAGAAAATCAATTAACAAATTGCTAACAGTGTCATACTCATCATCCATGTACGATATACATATGAAGGAGTGGATAGATGAAGAGACATAAGTTTCAGCAAATAATGCGAAACAATATACTTATGACGGACTGGATAGATGAAGAGACATAAGTGTCAGCAAAATAATGCGAAACAATATACTTATGACTGAGTGGATAGATGAAGAGACATAAGTTTCAGAGACAAAATTAAATTTGCAAATAATTATGCAAATTATGAGTCAGAAGATAATACAAACCCAAAGATCAAATGAAATATCACCCCCCTGGCCAAGGGAGTAGTGGGGGTCTCCTGAAATAGAGTCAGGAAACAAAGATTTCAGGAACGGGACAGGACAAGGACAGGAACAGCTAGGCCTCTCTGCAAACCGATGGACTGCAACGCATCTCCCCTCTCAATCCCTCGAACCTTCTTCCCAATCTCCTACTGCTAACCACACCCCCAAAGGCACCCCAGTTATACCCTAAAACCTACATGTCCAACACACATTAATTGAAACATTACACAGAATTCGACTGCTCATTGGATGCTTGGGGAGGTGGTGTATCACACCACTGTGATTTCATTCAAAATTCTTCATGCTCATTGTTCGACATCCTTTTACATTACATAATTGTTGACCAGTCCATTAAATTTAGTTCTTGCTACATTTCATTATTTTCACAAAAATTTCTCAGCCACGTCCGCGGAAGAAATCTTGAGTCCCACGGCCAGTCTCATCTTTTGGCAGACAAAAAATGTTCTCTGAGCTGATCAACCTTGAACTTTTGTTCATCATTCGGCAGCGCTCATCGCTTCTGTCTGTTTTGTCAGGTCATTCTTGCTCATTTTTCCAGCCCTTCATCTATCTGGTCAATTTAAGAAAATACAGGCCCATTCGGCTCACTATGACAAAATAAATACATACATTCATTAATTACATGGAAATGCACCTTTCACTGTTTACCACCCACCTTTACACTATTCCCTGTTAATATTTACTTAGCATAAGCTTCATGCAAAGCAGCATTATTTATTATCGTTTTATCGTATTATCGTTTTTAAAGTAAGATGCGAATTGCGGCCTAAACGTGCATTAATGTTGCTTCTTTTGAAACGCAATGTAAAATGCGGCCTAGTTCTTTCATGCATTAGTTCACATTAGTGCACGCATGTGCAAAGCGGTCTCTCATGTGGTTCATGTGATTTGCATGTTAGTTTTTACTGCACACTGTTAGTAAGTATTATGGGGGAGTTAATCCGAGCAGGTCTCTTTTTGCGAAACCCTGCTCCATCACTTTGTAACATTTTACAAGCATATCTTCCCATAGGGATAAGATAGAAAAATGGAGTTTGGTATCCCTGAACTCAGGATTTAATGACACATCTTTTAGTAAAGATGGTTTTTAAATTGTGTGTTTGAAAATAGCACTTTTAGAAAGTGGCTATTTTTTTGTTCAACCATCCTGTGTGCCTCTGTCTGTTTTTGGATTGACTGTCTGGCTTTGGAGTGACAGGGGCTGGGGAGGTGCAGTGGCTCCAGGAGTCTGGATGAGTCAGCACAAGGCTTAATAGGCCTGTTCTGCATTTGGAGTGGTGGGAGGAGCAGCACGTGTACCTGAATAGGGCTGTGCCTGCCTTCCACAATGCTGGCTCCGCCCCCCTGTTGTGTGTCTGAAGCCAAGGCTCACACTGACAATGGATGTTGTTGTGCACTTGCAGAGTGCCCCCTAGAACCGGTTTGAACTGGGCTCAGAGCCCCTTGAACAAAGAGAACAAAGACATTTTGGGGTGTAAGTATTAGGGGTGGGCGGAATTTGCGTAGTCGCGCTACGCAAAGCTCCGCGAAACGGTAAAAAATCTCTGCGAGCACGCAAAAGTTCCGCGAACACGCGGAATTGCTTGTTCCGCCCGTTCGCGATGCTTTTTTCCTGTTCGCGAACGCTGTTTGCGTGCTCGAGGAGAAATATCTCGCAAACACGCATTTTGAAAGCGCGAACAAGCAAAAACTCTGCGAAGTCGCGGATCGCGGAATTTTTAGCAATTTCGCGTCCTCCGCGGAACGCGAAATTACCCAAATTCCGCAAATTCCGCGAGCGGAACGGAATTTACCGCCCAGGCCTAGTAAGTATCAGACCCAAAACCCCAGACTTTAGATCATTCCTGGAATTCAAGAGGAACCTTTGCCAAGGAGAAGAGCTGGAGAGGCTGAGGAGAAGTACTGCCCTTGCTGTGTGTCTGGGGTTGGCCTGCAGTTGCTGTTTCTGCCAAGGAAAGGAGAAGGACTTTGCTTTGTGCTGTGTCCCCTGCTTGAAGGAGATCTCCAAGGGCCTGAAGTGAGCTGGCCTCCTGTTCTGAAGTCTCAGGGACACAAAGACTTCACCCCCAGCTCCCCTGAACTCTGCTGCTGTGAGTTCTAGCCTACCAAGAGGTGTCTGTGCCAGTTGTGGGCCTCTGGAGGTTGCTGCTGCTGTTTGGGAGCTGGAAGAAAGAAGAAATTCAAAGGACTCCAGAAATCGATGCATCGCTCTTCTTGCGGCTGTTTCACTGACGCACCTCCACGACCCGAGAAGAATTTCCACGCATCGCTGCGCCACTGCGGAAACCGCGCAGTGCCTGTCGCCGCTGCAAGAATTGACGCATCGGGAGATCGCGGCTGCAGAGGACCGACGCAGCGCCGCTCGACACCACCGCATCGATCGCCGACACATCCCGGATTTCCACGCATCATACCTGTGCGGCAAGTTCTTCCAACGTATCACCTGTGGGCCGGAACCGGCACGAAGAATCAACGCATCGCTCCCCATACAGACTGGAATCAACGCAATCCTTCCTCTGTGTGCAGCGAGACTGTCGAATCGACTCCTCAGGGTCACAGGAGTGTCGCATCTTTTTGTTTTCCGACGCTGCAGTTGTTTGGCTTGGTGAACTTTGACGCAACTACAGGTACTTTGGTCAAAAGTCACGCATCCATAGTGTTCTATGGTACAAGTTCTTGAAACCTTTTGAAAGTCATATTTTTAACTGTGTATGTGGGATTTTTGTCATTTTGGTCTTGTTTAGTTTAGATAAAGATACTCTATTTTTCTAAACTTGTGTGGTGTCCTTTTGTGGTGTTTTCACTGTGTTACTGTGAGTGTTGGTACAAATACTTTGCACATTGCCTTTGGGATAAGCCTGTATGCTTGTGCCAAGCTACCAAGGGGGTGAGCAGGGGTTATCTAAAGTGTGTATCCCCCTTAGCCTGACTAGAAGCAAGGGTCCCTATTTGGACAAAGGCACCTACCTCAGCCAACTAGAGACCCCCATTTCTAACAGTGCGAGTCCTATAGAATGATTTCCTTGCTGAATAATGATTATAAAGCCTTCACCTATGTCTTAGCAAGGAGGCTAGTTGGAGTGGTGGGGTCGTTTATTGACAGTGATCAGAAAGGTTTTCTGCAAGGGAGGCAAATGGGAGAGTTGGCGCACCAACTAGTTGGTATTATTGACCTTGCCAATGTTTCTGGTGCTCATCTTGTCATTGTGGGGGTTGATGCCGTCACAGCTTTCAACAAAGTATACTGGAAATATCTGTAGGTCTGTTTGAAGGGCTTTGGGTTTCTAGCTTTCTTTGTTGAGGAATTAAAAGCCTTATGTAGAACCTTTCTGCAAGAGTTTTGGTAAATAATCAGCTCACTGAGAAGGTTGTAATAGTGAGAGGCACCCGACAGGGTTGTCCCCTTACTTTTGTTTGATTTGTTTATAGAGCCCTTTGTACAACAATTGAGATTGGATGGGGGGATTGCTCCTTTTGAGGTTAATGGGTATAAAAAGAAACTTGCAATGTTGGCTGATCAAGAAAGTCACCCTGATGCCTTGTTTCGGAGGTTTGAGTATTTGGCCTTGCTGTCTGGCAAATTATCTGGATATACTGTTAATCATGATAAAACATTGGTCATGACATGGAATATTCAGGTGGGGCGGGGAGCTGAGCTGTATGACATACTTGGGGATTTATATCTTCAAAAATGTAGATTAAATACCAGGTGAAAACTTAACTAGAGACGCTGGGGAAATTAATACATTTATTAAGAACTGACAAAACCCTATCTCTCACTATATTTGGGAGTGTTCACTTAGTTGAGATGGCAAACACAATGAGATGATGGACGGAGCTCTGAAACTTTTCAGACACTCACCCCCAATCCATCATCGTTCTTTAGCTCACTTCAGCACCTCACTTCAGACCCAGCTATATGCAAATCAGTCTTGACCCTGTGCCTCATGGGAACAGTCCAGCCCGAACTGCCAAGCCAGGTCTTCCCTAAATCGGAAACAAGCATCCTGGTACCGGTTTCGGGGTAACACCCCTCTCCAGCCCGGCTAGCTTGAACCCAGCGGCAAAGTGAGCAAGGGACCCACGTCTGGGCATACCCTGCCAACTTAGAACAAAGAAAGCAAACACAAGGAGATGATGGACGGAGCGCTGAAACTTTTCAGACACTCACCCCCAGTCACAGATCTGGGTTGAATCCATCATCGTTGTTGCAAAGTCATCCTGTGCCCTGGGCACCCCCCAACTTTTTGGTGACTGGTACTCATGGTAACTGACTCTGACTGACCCTGGGCTCTGCCTAACCAGGCCCAGGGCTATGCTGAAAACACTTAGAATACAGTAAAAACACCTACATACACTAGGGTACACTAAGGGTTGGGATACCCCTGTGATTGCTATGACCTACCCCATAGGGTCCTAGTACATAATAGGGCAGGGGGATTGAAACTACCTATCAGTCCCTAGTATAATAATAGGGCATGGCAGTATAGAGGCCAGCAGCCCTTTCTGCACTTGCATGTGTGCACTGCTGAAGCCTGAGGTCAGTTTTTAAAAGTGGCTCTGGGCTACAGGACTGCTTTTAAAAAGTGAATTGCGCCCAAACTCGACTTTTGTGTTTGGGGCACTTAAAAATGGTTAACCTACAATGTTTGGGCATATTAGGTACCCCCAGGGTCTCCCCTAGGTGTCCCAGGGGAGGGGGGTCAGGTATCTATAAGGTGGACCCTTATAAAATGAGTTTTATATGCCCTGGGTTAAGTGAAATTGCACATTTCACTCCCCACATTGTGATAAAGTGCTGCCAAAAATGACTATGGTGGTATGAGCACTGTGGAGGTAGGATCTGCAATATGTTTACATATTCAGAACCCCTAAAGTCTCCCCTAGGTGTTCCTGGGGTGGGGGTCCTGTAGATATATGTAGAGTACCTATAAATATGTTTTTATAAGCCCTGGTGCTGGAAAAATGGCCCAAGTCACTTTTCCCATTGCAGATCCCATGCCATAGGTTAACATTGGAAAAGGTTATTAGTTAATAACTGGAGAGAGAAAAGCCATAAAACTAGGATTAAAGGACTCAGTAGAATGGTAATGATATATCCAACAATATGGTATTGTTGAACGTATTGTAAAATGTACAGACAAGAAGTTATAAGGCTTTTTTTGTCTGTAAGCCAAAATTCAACCCTGTACTGCTCTGCCCTGATTGGTCAGAGATATGTGGGTGAGCCTGGCTGCTTAAAAGAGGTGATAAATGACCCCTGGGGTTAGGAAGCCTCTCGGGGAGGAAAGGTTGCTGGGCATAGGAATGCCAGAGCCAGGGGGAGGGTCACTAAATAATGCTCTTCAAGGGAAGGGGAAGAAAAGCTAAAGACATCAGTTTCATTTACAACTCTCCTCTTTGACCCAAGGCAGATGCTAGGCTTAAGAAAGGAATGAGCAGATGCAAGGGGGAGAGACTATGGAGATTAGCCATCCTAGGGGTGTGTTTAGCCAGCTCTTCTCTCCCTGCTGGAAATTCTGACATATTGAATTTCGGAAGAATAGTGATTTCTGGGTTAGCATTTTGCCACACTCTGCAGGAAGTGGTCAGACCTTTGGGTGGAACCGTGCAGCCTATTGGACAGGAGTGACCTCCTACTTGACCCAGAGAAGTTGGAATAAGTATCTGAGAAGGGCAGAGCCCCTCAGATCTGCTGCTTGAAACTTAAGAAAGCAAGACAGGCCATGCTGGAAGTTTGATGTGCATTTCCAAAGGCCTGTACTCTGAAGGCTGCACCATCTGCAACTACAGCCTGTGGATTACTTTGCTGTAAAAGGACTAAAGAGTGGACTCCCTGCAAGCTACAGGTTAACAGAGCTCACCTGGAACATCACCACAAGAATCCCCAGCCTGGAGTACTGCCAGTGGATTTGTAAGGGTTTTGCCCAAGTGGATTGTGGGAATTGAAGTGTCACACTTTCAAGGACCCTCTTGGAGATTCCAGAACCTTGGATTGTGTGTTGGATACTTTGGGACCCGCAACAAGAACTTCAGGAAGGAGTTCTAACAGGAACCAGCCTGCTGGAGGGGGCTGCACAAGACTGGTGAGAGATCCTCCAGAACAATTGCTAAAGGTGAATGTGTCCCTGTCAGAGGCAACAAAATGACCAATAGGTGCACTGTTGGTTTCTAAGCACTAGAAAGTGACTAATCTTTAAAAATTCATATCTCTGGTTCCCTACAGTGGATTTATTTCGTTTTGGTGTCATGTAAAAGATAAAATTGTTTCCTATTTTCATAAATTGGTGTTGGATTTTTATTTTGTGTTGTGTCTTAATTATTTACTGAATTGGTGTTTTTAAATGCTCTACATACCTGTCTTTGAAGTTAAGCCTGCCTGTTCACAGCCACATTACCAAGGGTTGAGCATAGGAATAATTTTCTAAGACCTATTCTGAGCCCTATACTGTGTTAGTGGCCTTATTGCCGGTGGCAGACCTACATTTGCCCCTACCAATAATCCACTTCCCAACATTTGGTGCTCAGCGGTGTGGATGAGGACTTGCGTTTAAAGAGTACACCTTTCAGTAAAGTGAATTAAGATTTAAAAAATCCTCTAACTTGCCTTAGAACAAAACTTTTGAGTTTTGGAATTTGGACTAAAACAGTTTTTAATCCATTGTTTTGATTTTTCCAAATTGTTCTAAGTCTGTGTGCCTAGTTGTTGTGACCCAAAACTAGGGAACCATGGAGCTGGACCTGGCTAAACTGTCCCAGTTTGCGGTGGGTGATCTTAGGGTACAGTGTAGGCTTAGGGGGCTGCCTGCTTCCAACAAGATTAAGAAGGCAGGGTTGCTTAAGTCCCTAACGGCCTGGGCTGGGGTAGCTGAGGAGACTCAAGGGTGGTGGAGGGTGAGACCCCCAACCTCACCCCAGAGGGGGGTGAGGATGATGCCTCTTCCATTTTTTCTAGTGTTAGCCATATGATTCCAGATGGTGGGAGGGGGGAAGGGTCCCTTACTCAGGAACCACCACTGTCCCTTGCAGGGAGATAGCTTAAGGCTCAATTAGCTTTGATAGCTTTGGAGCAGAGGAAACTGGAATTGGCTGAGAAGAGATGGGAGAGGGAGGAGGTGTTGAAAAGAAATGGTGGCAATGAAAATGATGAAGATTTTGAGACGTCCAGGGGTGGTGGTCTTGATCACAAACTTCCCAAGGGTATAGTACCCAAGTACACTGAGGGGGATGACATTGACAAGTGGCTAGCAGCTTTTGAGAGGGCCCTTAGAATGAGTAGGGTCCACTCTAAGTAATGGGGTGCACTCCTGTGGGAGTTGATTCCGGTCATTGGGAGGGATAGGCTCCTGACCCTGAAGGGAGAGGATGCAGAATCATACCAGCAAATGAAGGCATGCTTAGTCAAAAGATTTGGTCTGACTCCAGAGCAGCACCGGGTGAAGTTCAGAGGTACCCAGAAAGTGAGTTCAAAGTCTTGGGTAGACTTTGTGGACGTTTCAGTGAAGGCATTGGAAGGCTGGATTGTTGGTAACACTGTTGACACATATGAGGGATTGTATAATTTGTTTTTGAAAGAACATATTTTGACTCATTGTGCAGAAGAGAAGTTACGCCAGTATCTAGTGGACTCTAAGCTGACAGACCCCAGGAGCTGGGAGAAGCAGCTGATGAGTGGGTGAGAACCCGGGTTTCCATTCAGCACCAGGGGGGTGACCAGAAGAAAGAAGGACAGGTCCCTCCCCAGATCAAAGCCCAAGGGAAAGAAGGTCAAAACCAGAAGGAGTCCTCCAAAGACCCACAAAAACCTGCACAAGTAGAGGGGGCCCGAGTCAACCCAAATTCAAAGGGAGGGGGTATCAGGGAAAGAATGGTAGGTTCTTTGATCCCTCAAAGGTGGTAAGTGCTTTGACTGTAACCAGCCAGGGTACAAGCTGGGAGATGCTGTCTGTGCCAAGAAGCTCACCCCTAAGGGGCCATCCACAGGGATTGCCACTGTAAGTGTAGGGGTGGAGAGTGGTGCCCCAGAGAGGGGTAGTCAGGTGGTGGAAGCAACCTTAGTGTCCCTGGGTGGGGTGAATATTGCAACCCTTGCTGCTTTACCTCCAAACATGGACAAGTACAGGCAGAGGCCTAAAGTGAATGGGTCTGATGTTGAGGCTATCAGAGACACAGGGCTAGTGTAACTATGGTCCTGGATGAGGTGGTGCCTCCAGGGAGGTTGCTACTTGGTGAATCTCACCAGGTGACTTATGCAGACAGCACTACCAAACTCCATTTATGGCTGTGGTGGATTTAGAATGGGGAAGTTTGACATGCCCTATGAAGGTAGCTGTGTCAAAGGTGCTCCCAGTCCAGTGATTACTGGGCAATGATCTTGAAGCCTCTTAGTGGTCAGAGGTGGAGAGAGGATTCCATATGAAAATATTGGAGCTCCCTGAGTGGGTATGTGATGTGACTAGGTCACAGACTAGACAG
Organism: Calotriton arnoldi; assembly: GCA_963921515.1. NCBI lineage: Eukaryota > Metazoa > Chordata > Amphibia > Caudata > Salamandridae > Calotriton > Calotriton arnoldi. The sequence goes on along the minus strand of CAWUFW010008236.1, from coordinate 52,876 downwards.
AAGGGAGGGGCTGGACACTTGGACCCTGGAACAAAGGGCCAAACATCCAAGGACAAGGGTAATGGGCCTGGTGAGCCAGACCAGGGAACTCCAGAGGTGCAGGAAGAATCTAACCCTGATGGGGAGGATCTGGCCTCTGAGGGAGGGACTCCATCCCTGCCAGAGCTGTCAGATTTGGCAGAGCTGACAGGAACAGGTGGACCCTCCAGAAAGGAGTTCAGTAAGGGACAGAGAGACTGTCCCACCCTTGAGAGCTTGAGGCGGATTGCCTCTAAGCAAGGGGAGGAGGGTGACAGTGGGTTTCACAAACTCTACTGGGAAGATGGACTGCTTTATACTGAGGCCATAAACCTCAAGGAGGGGGCCACCAGGAGGTTGGTGGTACCCCAGAAGTACAGAGAGTTTGTCCTGACTTTGGGTCATGATATCCCCTTGGCAGGACATTTGGGACAGACAGAGACATGGAACCGGTTGGTGAACCATTTCTACTGGCCTCATATGTCTGAAGAGGTAAAGGAGTTTTGCAGCTCCTGTGTCACCTGTCAGGCCAGTGGCAAGGCAGGGGGCATGACAAAGGCTCCCCTAATACCACTGCCAGTGGTTGGGGTTCCTTTTGAAAGGGTGGGGATAGACATTGTTGGTCCCCTGGACCCACCTACTGCATCAGGGAATAGGTATATCTTAGTGGTTGTGGACCATGCCACTTGGTACCCTGAAGCAATCCCTCTTAGAACCATTGATGCTCCTGCAGTGGCTAGAGCACTGCTTGGTGTGTTCACCAGAGTCGGTTTTCCGAAAGAGGTGGTATCAGATAGGGGCACAAACTTCCTGTCCAGCTATATGACTGCTATGTGGGATGAGTGTGGTGTCAACTACAAGTTCACCACCCCTATCACCCACAAGCAAATGGTGTTGTTGAGAGATTCAACAAAACCCTGAAGGGCATGATAAATGGGTTGTCAGAGAAACTCAGGAGGAGATGGGATGTTCTCCTCCCATGCTTACTGTTTGCCTACAGGGAGTTGCTACAGAAAGGGGTTGGTTTCAGTCCCTTTGAGTTGTTGTTTGGACACCCTGTGAGGCGGCCATTAAGCCTGCTGAGAGAGTCTTTAGAGAAGCCTCTTTAAGAAGCAAAGGACAATGTGCTTGACGATGTACTAGGCCTGAGATCTAGAATGGCAGAGTACATGTACAAGGCAAGCAGGAAACTGGAGGCCAGCCAGGAGCTCATGAAGCACTGGTATGACCAGAAGGCTACTATGCCTGAGTATACTCCAGGACAATTGGTGTGGGTGTTGGAGTCTGTGGCATCCAGGGCCCTCCATGACAAGTGGAGTGGTCCCTATCCAATCTTAGAAAAGAAGGGTGAGGTTAGCTATTTGGTTGACCTTGGCACCCCCAGGAACCCTCATAGGGTCCTGCTTGTGAATAGATTGAAACCGCACCATGACAGGGCGGATATGACCATGTTACTGGTCACTGATAAGGGAGTGGAGGAGGAAACTGAGCCAGTGCCTGACCTCCTCTCCACTAATGTGCAAGATTGGTCAGTGGAGGGAGTGGTACTCTCTTCCAAGTTGACAGACCAGCAGCACAGAGACTGTAAGCAAGTGCTGGAGCAGTTTGCTGGCCTGTTCTCTTTGACCCCAGGCATCACTGAGTGGTGTGTGCACCACATTGACACTGGTGACAGCCTACCTGTCAAAAATAAACTGTACAGGTTGTCTGACCATGTCAGAGCCAGCATTAACGCTGAGGTTGCTAAGATCCTGGAATTGGGGGTAATTGAACCGTCTGAGAGTCCATGGGCCAGTCCAGTGGTGCTGGTACCTAAACCTAATCCTCAGGGGGGACCCAAGGAGTTAAGGTTCTGTGTGGACTACAGAGGATTGAATGCAGTCACCAAGACTGACGCTCACCCTATACCTAGAGCTGATGAGCTCATTGACAGGTTAGGGGCTGCTAAGTACCTGAGTACTTTTGATTTGACTTCAGGTTACTGGCAGATTGCCCTCACTGAGCACAGGAGAGGTCAGCATTCTTCACACCAGAGGGACATTATCAGTTCAAGGTAATGCCCTTTGGCTTAAAGAATGCACCTGCCACCGTCCAAAGGTTGGTGAACAGGGTCTTGTCTGGGTTGGAACAGTTCAGTGCAGCTTACCTGGATGATATAGCTGTATATAGTTCTACCTGGGGGGATCACTTAAGCCACCTAAGGGAAGTGCTTCAGGCCATGCAGCAGGCAGGCCTGACTATTAAGGCAAGTAAGTGCCAAATAGGGCAGAGTTCAGTGGTGTACCTGGGCCACCTGGTAGGTGGGGGCCATGTACAGCCTCTCCAAGCGAAAATCCAAACTATTTTGGATTGGACAGCTCCTATTACCCAGACTCAGGTCAGGGCATTCCTTGGACTGACAGGATGTTATTGAAGGTTTGTTCAAAATTATGGGACCATTGTGGGGCCCCTAACAGAACTCACTTCTAAGAGGAAGCACAAAAACGTGTATTGGAGCCCAGAGTGTCAGAAGGCTTTTGACACTCTGAAAGTTGCTATGTGTTCAGCACCAGTGTTGCTGGCCCCTGACTACACAAAAGAATTTGTGGTTCAGACAGATGCTTCAGAACAAGGGATTGGGGCAGTGTTGTCACAGCTAAATGAAGAGGGCCTTGATCAGCCAGTTGCCTTTATTAGCAGGCGTCTTCCCAGAGAGCAGAGGTGGAGTGCCATTGAGAGAGAGGTTTTTGCTGTGGTGTGGTCCCTGAAAAAGTTTAGACCATATTTGTTTGGGACTCACTTTCATGTTCAAACTGACCGCAGGCCTCCCAGATGGCTCATGCAGATGAGAGGGGAGAATCCCAAGCTGTTAAGGTGGCCTATTTCCCTACAGGGCATGGACTTTACAGTGGAACACAGACCTGGGGTTGCCCATGCAAATGTGGATGGACTTACCAAGTTTTTCCACTTAGCTGACAAGGACTACCAGGGTGTCGGTTAGTAACCCATCACCTTTCGTTTGGGGGGGGCTGTGTTGCAAAGTCATCCTGTGCCCTGGGCACCCCCCAACCTTTTGCTGACTGGTACTGGTGGTAACTGGCTCTGACTGACCCTGGGCTCTGCCTAACCAGGCCCAGGGCCAGTGCTATGCTGAAACGACTTATAATACAGTGAAAACCCCTACATACACTAGGGTACACTAAGGGTTGGGATACCCCTGTGCTTGGTATGACCTACCCCATAGAGCCCTAGTACATAATAGGGCAGGGAATTGAAACTACCTATCAGTCCCTAGTATAATAATAGGGCATGGCAGTTTAGAGGCCAGAAGCCCTTTCTCTACTTGCATGTGTGCACTGCTGAGGCCCGAGGTCAGTTTTTAAAAGTGGCTCTGGGCTACAGGACTGCTTTTAAAAAGTGAATTGTGCCCAAACTCGACTTTTGTGTTTGGGGCACTTAAAAATGGTTAACCTACAATAATTGGGCATATTAGGTACCCCCAGGGCTCCCCTAGGTGTCCCAGAGGTGGAGGGTCAGGTATCTATACGGTGGACCCTTATAAAATGAGTTTTATATGCCCTGGGTAAAGTGAAATTGCACATTTCACTCCCCACATTGTGATAAAGTGCTGCCCAAAATCGACTTTGGTGGTAGGAGCACTGTGGAGGGAGGATCTGCAATATTTACATATTCAGAACCCCTAAAGTCTCCCCCAGGTGTTCCTGGGGTGGGGGTCCTGTAGATATATGTAGAGTACTTATAAAATATGTTTTTATAAGCCCTGGTGCTGGAAAAATGGCCCAAGTCACTTTTCCCATTGCAAATCCCATGCCATAGGTTAACATTGGAAAAGGTTATTAGTTAATAACTGGAGAAGGAAAAGCCATAAAACTAGGATTAAAGGACTTAGTAGAATGGTAATGATAAATCCAACAATATGGTTTTGTTGAATTTATTGTAAAATGTACAGAGTAATAAGACTTTTTTTGTCTGTAAGCCAAAATTCAACCCTGTACTGCTCTGCCCTGATTGGTCAGAGATATGTGGGTGAGCCTGGCTGCTTTGAAGAGGTGATAAATTACCCCTGGGGTTAGGATGCCTCTCGGGGAGGAGAGGTTGCTGGGCATAGGAATGCCAGAGCCAGGGGGAGGGTCACTAAATAATGCTCTTCAAGGGAAGGGGAAGAAAAGCTAAAGACATCAGTTTCATTTACAAATCTCCTCTTTGACCCAAGGCAGATGCTAGGCTTAAGAAAGGAATGAGCAGATGCAAGGGGGAGAGACTGTGGAGATTAGCCATCCTAAGGGTGTGTTTAGCCAGCTCTGCTCTCCCTGCTGAAAAATCTGACATATTGAATTTTGGAAGATTAGTGGTTTCTGGGTTAGCATTTTGCCACACTCTGCAGGAAGTGGTCAGACCTTTGGGTGGAACCCTGCAGCCCATTGGACAGGAGTGACCTCCTGCTTGACCCAGAGAAGTTGGAATAAGTATCTGAGAAGGGCAGAGCCCCTCAGATCTGCTGCTTGAAACTTAAGAAAGCAAGACGGGCCATGCTGGAAGTTTGATGTGCATTTCCAAAGGCCTGTACTCTGAAGGCTGCACCATCTGCAACTACAGCCTGTGGATTACTTTGCTGTAAAAGGACTAAAGAGTGGACTCTCTGCAAGCTACAGGTTAACAGAGCTCACCTGGAACATCACCACAAGAATCCCCAGCCTGGATTACTACCAGTGGATTTGTAAGGGTTTTGTTGAAGTGGATTGTGGGAATTGAAGTCTCACACTTTCAAGGATCCTTTTGGAGATTCCAGAACCTTGGATTGTGTGTTGGATACTTTGGGACCCACAAGAAGAACTTCAGGAAGGAGTTCTAACAGGAACCAGCCTGCTGGAGGGGGATGCACAAGACTGGTGAGAGATCCTCCAGAACAATTGCTAAAGGTGAATGTGTCCCTGTCAGAGGCAACGAAATGCCCAAAAGGGGCACTGTTGGTTTCTAAGCACAAGAAAGTGACTAATCTTTAAAAATTCATATCTCTGGTTCCCTACAGTGGGTTTGTTTCGTTTTGGTGTCATTTAAAAGATACAAATATTTCCTATATTTATAAATTGTTGTTGGATTTTTATTTTGTGTTGTGTCTTAATTATTTAGTGAATTGGTGTTTTTAAATGCTTTACATACCTGTCTAAGAAGTTAAGCCTGCCTGCTCGCAGCCACGTTACCAAGGGTTGAGCATAGGAATATTTTTCTAAGACCTATTCTGAGCCATATACTGTGTTAGTGGCCTTATTGCCAGTGGCAGACCTACATTTGTCCCTACCAATAATCCACTTTCCAACAATCGTTCTTTAGCTCCCTTCGCCACTTAATTTCAGACCCAGCTATTTGCAAATCAGTCTTGACCCTGTGCCTCAAGGGAACAGTCAAGTCCGAACTGCCAAGCCAGGTCTTCCCTGAACCAGAAACCGGCATCCTGGGACCGGTTTAAGGGTAACACCCCTCATCAGCCAGGCTAGCTTGAATCCAGTGGCAAAGTGAGCAAAGGGCCCACGTCTGGGCATACCCTGCCAACTTAGGGCGAACAAAGCAAACACAAGGAGATGATGGACAGAGCGCTGAAACCTTTCAGACACTCATCCCCAGTCACAGATCTGGGTTGAATCCATCATCCTTCTTTAGCTCACTTCGCCACCTCAGTTCAGACCCAGCTATATGCAAATCTTCCTGTGCCTCATGGGAACAGTCCAGCCCGAACTGCCAAGCCAGGTCTTCCCTGAACCGGAAACAAGCATCCTGTGACAGGTTTCAGGGTAACACCCCTCATCAGCCAGGCTAGCTTGAATCCAGTGGCAAAGTGAGCAAGAGACCCACGTCTGGGCATACCCTGCCATTTTAGGGTGAACAAAGCAAACACAAGGAGATGATGAACGGAGCGTTGAAACTTTGCAGACACTCACCCCCAGTCACAGATCTGGATTAAATCCATCATCATTCTGTATTTGCTTTGTTCACCTAAGTTGGCAGGGTATGCCCAGAGTTGGCAGGGTATGCCCAGATGTGGGTATCTTGCTCACTTTGCCACTGGATTCAAGCTAGCCTGGCTGATGAGGGGTGTTACCCCGAAACCGGTCCCAGGATGCTTGTTTCCAGTCCAGAGAAGAACTGGCTTGGCAGTTCGGGCTGGACTGTTCCCATGAGCCACAGGGTCAAGACTGATTTGCATATAGCTGGGTCCGAACTGGGGTGGCAAAGTGAGCTAATTTAACGATGATGGATTCAACCCAGATCTGTGACTGGGGATGAGTGTCTGAAAAGTTCCAGCGCTCCATCCATCATCTCTTTGTGTTCACTTAGTTAAGATGTCCATTCTTTCAAAATGAACCTTCTTATTCGATAATATCCCACTAACCTTCAACCAGGCAGCCATTGAGAGGATCCAGGAGAATATAACTAGCTTTATTTGGCCCTCTAAAGGGGCGAGGATTACTTGGAGAAAGCTGAGAGGTAAATTGCATAAAGGAGGCCTACAACTCCTTGATATACAACTTTACAAATAGGCCTTCCAAATTAACACCTTTCGTATGTTGCTTGGTGCCCTGGACTCCTCAGATAGGGATAATTTGTTTCAGGCAATGATCAATATTGTCAAATGTGTGTGTGGGCGGGGGGTTCTTCACAAAATTGGGTCCCCCAAGTTTTTGAAAAAAATGTGGCTTAAGGTGGTAGAGGATGCCCCAAGGCTTTGAGGCACAATCTGGCTTAAGCTTGGGGCTCCATATCATAATGCGTATGCCCAAATATGGGATTTGCTTGGGACCCCGGAGTGTATGAAAGACGCACAGAATTTACCATTTAGGAGTGCCAACATAAATAAATAGGGCAACCTGTTTGGAGAAGATGGCTGTGAGTCCTGGATTCATTTGTCTATTAAGACCCAAGGGAACCTTTCTAGGTCTTAGTATTTACAGTTGACTTCATGGTATATGTCCAACAAATAGGAGACCAGCGAGGGTGGTGATTTTGTGAAGGTTGTGCATTCGCAACTGGTAATAAAGAATGAGGTGGCCAAGTTGTTTGGATACTTCTGTGATGCTGATGACAAGTAGAAAGTAGGTGTGCACAAAGGATGGTGTGGTCTCCCAGTGCAGGAGGATATTTAAAAGTTATGGCAAGCATCCTTTACTTTGTTACACTACATTGTTGCCTCAGCAACACTGAAAAGGAACCAGATTTTTATCTTCTAGAGGGGATAGTATACTCCCCAAAATATGGATAAATTGAAGGATTTACTGGTGCCAAGCTGCTCAAAATATGGATTGCAAAGAGCAGATGACCTTCATATGGTCACTGAATGTCCAGCATTGCAAGATGCATGGAATGAAGTTAGTAAAATCACCTCTGAAGTTATGGAAAGGATGTTGAGGTAATCTCTACCATCATTTTATTTGGGGCCTCCACATAGGAATGGCCAGAACAGTAGCAAGCTGCTGTTTTATTTAATCCTGTATGTTAGACATTTAATCTGTAAGAAAAGGTTAGACCCAAATCTACCGGAAGTCAAGGACTGAATTAATACTATCAGGAGATTCAGCTTATTAGACTGTGAATGTTTCAAAGAGAAGAAAAGGTCATGGTTGCCAGTGATGGAATGGTTGAAATCTGAGGGGCTAGTCCAATGATTATCGCCTGTTTGGTCTTGAGTCCCGCTATGGGCTTGGCGTACTCGAGAATTAGGAGGTCCCCTTGCCCCATGGACCGGGGAACTCGAACTGTGATGAGATTGCAGGAGATGGGATGGACCATGTGGGACAGTTAGAGTGCAATGAACATCACATTTGATGGTGATAAGGACTATAAAAAAAAGAGGAAGCATAGCCAGAGAATGTCCTAAGTGACTCAAGTAAGGTTTAAGATACAGAGCAAAGGAGAAAAGGGGCACCCTTGATGAGTACCTCTTTTTAATGTGAAGCTTTCTGATTTGGCACCACAAATATTTATTCTAGCTTTAAGACACTTGTAAAGGGCTTTCGTGCTGTTTAAAATGAAAGGGCAAAATCCAAGATGGTCCATAGCTTGCCAAAGAATGACCATGAAAATTGGTCAAACACCTTCATGGAGTCGAGCAGTATTGATCCAGCGCGATATTAGCAAACAGCATTCATACACTAGATACTCACTTGGGCCCATACATTCATACTACGCTAATACTTACGCTGGGTTTTATCAGTTGTTACTCTCTATCAAAATCCCTGCTACCAATTACCTTCTGATTGAAGAGTAATGACTTACCAATGAATCCTTTGCTAATTGGGAAATTTAAAATGAGTGACATTCATTATAGTACATAATCCTGAAATAACCACTGAGTCAGGAAGTTTTAAAATGTTTATCTAAAGATTCAGCAGAGTAAAATACAGAACCACATGGTACTTAATCGCAATACCCAAGATTAAGCATAGAAATGTTTATTGCTAATCAATGACGGTGTTTAAAGAAGAGAAGAAGATAGAGACAGCAGCGCAACTAAAGGTTGCATTATAATTACCTAAGTGCGAGAACCAAACCCCTTAGCCAAGGAGTTGAAAGGATAGTACCCAGGAAGGATGAAGAGCAAAGACTTCCTCCAGGATCAGGACAGGACCGGTGACCTCTCTACAACGACGCCTGCGTCGTTCCCTCTCTGATACTCGGCTTCTCCTCGATTCTCCCGTGCCTTCCTTCTAATGGACTCCGCCGCCCCTCCTCAGGACCTCTTCTGGACAGGGATTCAGTCTGCAATCGATCAGCTTAGCGGTCTGGAGCTAAGCGCGCTCTGGCAGCATGGACGCCTGTTCTTCATGAACGCATGCTCTCATGGAAACTTGCTCTGACTAATTAACTAATGCTATATTCTATTATACCCTTCTACGCCCATGTACCTCCCCTTAATGTTGCTAAAATATGGGGCCACTACTTCTGATTGGACAGGGACAGGAGGTGGATTCTCGTACCATATTGATTTGGCCTAAATTGTAAAGCCTATTGTCTTTACGTTCCCACCCCTTTCAAATTAATACATTCGCTTTATTTCCCACCCGTCTCATGACAAATGTAAACCAATTTTCATAGACATTGTATCAATGTGTGACAGGAAAGCACTAGTACAACATCTTCGGCCATCAGGTTACGGCCTTGGACTTCGTCCAGGTTGACTTCATTTGGCAGGCACACAAGACACATGCGCAGAACCATTTGCCTCTCGAGTTTCAGGTCACCAACCCAGGCCCAAGTTTACGAACTAATAAAAGTGCAAGAAGAAAATATTAGAATCACAAATAAAATGTTTCACTGTATACCCACTATTTCTATTCTATTCCCAATTAAATATATATACTATCCCGCGTTAGTAGCGTTAGGAAACGACAATTTAGTAATGACATGAGAGCAAGCAGAAGCATGTGAAAACATCAAGCAGCCATTTTAATGCACACTGCGCAGAAGCAGAAGTTTCCCACCAAGCAAAGAAAGACGTCACACCATGTGAAATGCTTGCGACATGCGCATTGAGTTTTCCCGCGCATAGCGGCCATTTTGGATTACAGACAAGCGTTATTCATTAGTAAAACACATAGGCAAGCATCTTTTTCTTTTGTGTCGTGAATGCAAAGGTTAGTATTAACAATACAAGTTTAATAAATTAATACTGTGAGGAGGATTGAATACAAGCAAGTTTCATTTATGAAACCTTGCTCCATCAATCCCCTCTCTGATGGCGTTTCTGAGCCATCAAAAACATTACCCTCAATCAGATGCCAACTTCTAGCAAATTACTTCATTCTCATCTTTACTCTTTCTATTTTTACAATCTCCTTTTAATTTCTTGTATAATTCACTTCTCCATTCTTGCAGTTCGATTTCATCTACCTTTCGTTTCTTTCCTCTTCCTGTCACCTTATACGTTCCATTCTTTTTACAGCATTTGCACCATTTTGTTATTGCCAAAATTATTATTGCTATCCCTGCTAAGGGTACTAATATTTGACCTATAAGTCCTTTCCCTATATTAGCAAACCAGGTTCCAATTGACGAGTTACTATTTGTCAATCTTTCCCATACACTATCAACTTCCAGTGGTTTAAGTTCTTTCTCAAGTTTAGTTATATTCTGTATATACGTTCCAATTTCTGCACTCTTATCAGGAATATAAGTGCAACAATGTTTCGTCTTCAATAATTTACAGACTCCGCCCTCTTTTGCCAATATAATATCAAGCGCAAGACGATTTTGCATCACCATAGATCTAATCGCAACCATTTCCGCATTAATCATTAGAAAACCTCCTGCAGTATCTGTTGATAAACGATCAACTACTGTAGACAATTTACATATTTTCCTTGAGTTCAGAATTATTCCCACTGAAGGTATCAATGCACCAAATATATCACCTACAATATCCGAAAAACTAGCTCTTTTACTACGTATTAATTCGCTATTGTTTTTATTGCTCTCAGTGTTTCTTTTTACGTGGTATATCTTTGGAAATACTATTCCAAAATAACAACTTCCATACCACCGTGCAGGAAGCCTAAAGTAAGCCTTATTCCCACACACATAATAGATTCCAGGAAAAACTGAATCTGTTCCTCCTTTGAGTCCCCAACCTCCAAGAATTAAAAAATTGTGTTCACATTCACTGGTACCGATGAAAACATTGTTATAATCAGTCTTTAACCTATGAAGACAAATTTTTCCTGTCTTTACGAAATCCAGAGCCATAGCAGCTTGAGCCTTGCCAGGTGTGTAACTCCCTTCTTTCTCCGCCCAAGGTGGCAAATGAGCCTTATGCTCAGAAGCTTTCTTTTGAAAATCTTGTCTTCTATCTTCTACTAAATTCAAAAATATCTTTTCTTCTTCAAGTAAAGAACATGTTAGATTGTGTCTATGTGCATGTGTTATGTCTATTGATTTCATTGTTAAGAAAAATTCTCCCATAAACTGTGCGTCTTGACTACTAAGCACTCGGTTCATACTCTTGCGAATCGGAACCTCAGAAAATATCACATCTAAGTTTGAATAATAATACTGAAGTCTCCCTGTTCTATAAAATAAACTAGACAAAACACTACATGATATGCCATATGTCAGTGGTAAATGGTGATACGTTAATCCTTCTGCTACTGATTCAGGTAACTTCATACAGACATAACAATTACTAACTTCCATTGTGTCTACATATTGAAACGATAACTTTGTGAAAACGTTTAAACTAGTGTCGTTTTTTTTGTTTTTTTTAAAGAATTTATAGAGCGCAGGAATCACCCCCAAAGGGGTATCTCCGCGCTAAGCATAGAAACAAGTCAGTCAGGCACAAAATCCCATAGCTCAAGCCTTGAATAATTCCGTCTTCAGGAGATTTCTGAAACGAGGAAGATTAGGACATTTACCTAAATCCTCTGGCAGAGAATTCCAGTTTATTGGCGCCAGATAGGCCACAGTTTTGCCTCCAGATCGTTTTTTCTTGAAACGAGAGACCACCAATAACATTTTGCCTTCAGATCTGAGACACCTATTCGGGCAGTACACTTTGAACTTCTCCACCATATAACTCGGGCTAGTGCCATAGAGAGCTCTGTGAACAAAGCAACAGAGCTTAAACTTTACTCTCTGGCGAATTGGGAGCCAATGGAGAGTGTTCAATAAAGGCCCGGGAGAGGTGCGGGGAGGTTTGTTAAGAGTTAGGCGTGCAGCCACATTCTGGACGATCTGCAGTCTGCTAAGAGAAGACTCGTTCGCCGATACCAATAAAGCATTACAATAATCCAGGCGACCTATAATCAAAGCCTGAATTAAAGTTCTGCGTACAGTTAGGGGTAGCCACCTGAACACTCTGCGCAGCAGGCTCAAGGTATGATAACAGGTCCCGACGGTGGTCATAACTTGATCCTTCATCGATAGATGTGCATCCAACCTGACCCCAAGATTTTTTGCCACCGAAGTAGGTAGAAGTGCTGGGCCTAGCACTGTCGGCCACCACTCAGGGGACCAGGAAGTTGATGCAGCACCAAACAGAAGGATCTCAGTTTTGGCCGCATTTAACTGCAGAAAGTGTTCAGTCATCCATTCTGCTATGGCAGACATGCCATTAGAAAAGCGCTGATCGACAAACTCCGTGTCCTTATCAAAGGACAGGAGTAATTGGGTGTCGTCAGCGTAGGAGAACGGCGTAAAGCCGTACTTTCGGATGACTTTTGCAAGGGGGGCCACATAGATGTTAAACAAAGTAGGGCTCAGACAGGAGCCCTGGGGCACTCCTTATTAATCTTCATAGTTTGGGATCGAAAAGGGCCTAGATTGATGGTTTGCGTGCGATGATCAAGAAAGCTGATCAACCAATCGAGAGCTATCCCCTGCAGACCGGCCTCTCTCAGTCGAAGTATCAGTTTCTGATGAGAGACCGTGTCAAAGGCTGCTGTTAGATCCAACAAAACCAACATCACTCCTTTGTTATCATCCACGGCCATTTTTATATAATCCGTGACCCCAATGAGAGTTGTCTCGGTGGAATAGTTGGATCTAAACCCTGACTGTGAAGGGTCAAGGATACCGTTGGCCTCAAGATAGTCCATTAATTGAGTATTAACATAGCTCTCCGCCAATTTGCCCATAAGCGGAAGGAGCGAGATGGGACGGTAATTGGAGAGCACTTCGGCCGGTACCTGATCTTTCTTCTTGATAGGCAATACTTGGGCGACTTTCCAATCTAGAGGCACACTGCCTTCAATCAATGATGAATTTAAGATCTCTGCAATTGGGGCGGCCAAAAGAGGGGCAAGGAGAGCAAATTTGTGGGCGGGCATTATATCCAAAGGAGATCCTGACTTAGCCTTTTTCAACATAGCTTCCATTTTAGAGACCTCAATAACCTTAAAGTATGTCAGACCTTCATCTGAGCCTACAAGGGGTATTAATTCGGGTGTAATAGATGGCACCAGGCAAACGTCTTGAGGGAATTGTTGATAAATCTGGTTGATTTTATCGCCGAAGTATACGGCAATATTGTCACATAGTCCCTGAGAAGGGGTGACCACCAATGCGCAAGCTTTAGGTTTGGTAAAGGAATTCAAAATTTTGTAGAGATCTTTTGTTGAATTTCCTGCCTGATTGAGTTTAATTATTACATGATCTTTACGTGCCCTTTTTAGATTCTTATGATAAGTAGTGAGGGCCAGTTTAAATTGAAGTTTTTCCGTTTCCCCTGGGATTTACGCTAGGATTTTTCTAGCTGTTTACAGCTAGATTTTTCACTACGTAGGTCATCTGTGTACCATTCTTCACTTTTTTACGGGAGTTGCTGAGTTGATATGTTAAGGGAGCCAACCTGTCAATCATATCACACATGGTATCATTGAAAGACCTCAGCTTTGTGGTACTATCCATATGCTCATTGAATGCGGGGGTACATATATTTTACCAAATGATTCGGATGTGATTCTATGCCACCGCCTTTTAAGACCAAACGAAGGGCGTCCCGCCGGTAGGGGTCTAGTGCTGCAGTTGATCCTAAAAGGAATCATAAAATGATCCGACCATGTCAATGGGCAAGCAGGGTCAGCAACAATATAAGAGGATGTGGAAAGTATGATATCCAAAGTGTGGCCAGCTGAGTGTGTGGGTCCAAAATTAATCTTATTTAAGCCTAAAGTGGCCATGTCAGCTAAAAGCTCACAGCCTCTACATTCTCACTATCTTCGCCATGGACATTAAAATCTCCAAGTAACAGGAAATGCTTAGATGTAATTATGTAAGGGCTAATTTTTTCCATACGTTTTAGATTAAAATCTTTTAATGGCCCTGGCGGGCGATAAATAAGAGCGCCCTTTAAAGTTTCTTGGGGTGTCAGCTCAATTTTAAATATGCACATTTCCATGGTATTATCCGAGATAGAATCAATCACTGTGACTTTCGCCGCCTCTCTGTATATAATGGCAACCCCACCACCCGTTTTTCCAACTCTGTCGTTGTCAGCTACTTCATGATGAATTTCTGGTTCACTTTCTGCCATTAGTTCTACTCTATTGCCCTTCATGTTTGCTGTCCTCCCTTTAGTTTCATTATTAATCTTTTTATCTATTATCATAAGGTAAGGAACTGCTACAATCAGGACTAACCATACTATAAGCACCATTACCAGACTACATATGCATATTGCACAGCATCTTCTACAACATTTCTGTTTTGGTCTCCCAGTAACTCTATCGTCAGGCATTTTTCAACAAGGAAGATTGCTCTTCTTATCTTTTCTTCTTTTCTTTAGCTTATTCTTTTGCTTAGTCAGGGTGGTCTTGTTTCTTCTTCGTATGTCAATTCTGCACTTGTTCCTTCGCCACCACTGTCACTTGACTCTGAGCTTTCAAAATCTTCAAGAATGATATAAGTCCAGTGAGGACCCTTGAATTTGTTATTCACAAGCTTCAGTCTTTTGCTTCTTCTTTTCGCAGTTTTATTTTCTTGTTCGGTTTGACTTGATACTTCAGGTACTTGATCTGGATCTTCACTTCTGGTTGTTATGTGGTACTTTACTCTTTTAATGATACTCGGCCAATGATCTCATTTTCTTGTTTTCTTTGTTGGCACTGTTTCTTTGTTTTCGTCTTTAGAGATCTCGTTAATTTCACTGCTTAGCACTGTTTCGTTTTCTTCAATGACTGTTTCTTCTGTTTTGTCTTTTTCAAGTCTGATCGGTTTCTCTGTAACAGCTCCGCTGTGAGTTTTCAATAACTGACCTTGTTCTTTATTTATTTCTTCAAGTTCATGTTTTTCAATGTTTTCTTCTGTGCACTCTTCTTGATCTAACTTGTTCTGATCAGGGCTTATTGCACTGTGAACTTCTGCAGCCTGACCGGATTCTTCTAGACCTGTCTGTCCCTGATCAAAGTCTATTAGGTCTTCACTGTTTTGAGTCCAGTTTTCTTTCCCTATCTGACCTTGTTCAGCGTTTCTTAATGTATTTTCTTTTTGTTCCTGAACTGCTTCTTCTTCACCTATCTGATCTTCTTCAATTTCTTCCAATTTCGCTTGACTTCTTGTTCTGTGGTATACTTCAGGAACTTCTATCACGGGTATCCAATCCTGACTTGTGCTCGGTTGTTCTTCTTCAGCTTCTCTGGAATCTCGAACTTGAGATCCTACAGCTGGGCAACCTTCAGCCTCTTCAGTGATTGGCGTTGTCTGAGGATTCTCTTCCTCGGGATCTGGTACTCTCTTGGTGTGACTTACATGGATCCAATTAGGAAATCCGGCACACTTCACTGCTGTATTCGTTGTCAGTATGACTTGACACGGTCTGCCCCATCTAGGTGATAGACACGTTTCTCTGGTGTGATTCTTCACTACCACCCAGTCACCAGGATTCAGATCATGTTCTTGTTCGGGCTGCCTGGAAACTGCGTCTTCTCCAACCTGATGAGAGACAGAACGCACTAGGTCAGCCAATCCTTTGCAATAGTCCAGAACCATATCATCAGATATATTCACCAGTTTGTTTGTGGGAACATGTGTTTGTCTCATTGCTCTTCCCATCATTATTTCATGTGGGCTCAATCCTGTGGTTCTGTCAGGTATACTTCTGAGTCCCATTAAAACGAGTGGCAATGCATCTGGCCATTCTAATGATGTTGATGCACACATTATTCCCAGTCTTGACTTTATAGTGCCATTCAATTGTTCAACCACTCCAGAAGCTTCTGGACGATATGCACAGTGCAGTTTCTGTTTGATTTGAAATGCTTCACAGATTATTTGAATCACTTCACTGTTAAAATGTTTTCCTCTATCTGATTCCAAAGTTACTGGAAAACCAAATCTAGGAATGAGCTCTCGTAACAACAGTTTTGCAACTGTAATGCTGTCATTTCTCCTAGTACGGTAAGCCTCCACCCACTTTGAAAACAGACACACTATGACTAGTACATATTTCAGCTCTCTACATGGTGGTAACTGTATGAAATCAAACTGAAGTCTCATAAATGGACCCTCTGCCTTTCCAATTTTTCCAAATCCAATTACTGTCTTCCTCCCCGGATTATGCATCTGGCAAGTTAGACATCTCTGGCAAAGACTCTCTGCAACAGCTCTGAATTTGGGATTGTACCAATTTTGTCTGAACAGCCTAATCATTGCATCTCTCCCTATGTGTGTGTCTCCATGATGCATTCTATCCATTTGTGAGAGTAAACAGTCTGGCAAGACTGGTCTGCCATCAGCACTGATCCACACTTCATCATCTCCTCTTTGGGAATAACCCACTTTGATCCACAAATTCTTCTCACTTTCATCAACCTCATCTTGCAATTTCTTCACCTCATTCCAAGTTTCAGGTGGCATATACAGCATAAGTTGGCAGCTGATTCCCATTCTTTCCACCCTCTTATTGACTGACATTCTGGTTTTGGCACAATGTTGAGCCACCAGATCTGCATATCTGTTGCCGACTACCACCCAGTCATCTCCTGACTGGTGTGCAGCACATTTCACCACAGCCAATTCTTTTGGTGATTGTATTGCTTCTAGCAATTCCCTTACAAATTGTCCATTTTTAATGGGGGATCCTGAAGAAGTCATGAAATCCCTCTGCATCCATAGTTGGCCAAAATCGTGCACAACCCTGTAACCATATTGGCTATCTGTAAATATGGTTACTCTCTGATTCCTCCCAATTTTGCATGCTTTTATCATCGCAATCAATTCAGCTACTTGTGCAGATTTGACTCCTGGTAAATAGGATGCTTCAACTATTCCAGTTAATTCACATACCGCATAGGCAGCAGTTAGTTTACCATCTTCATGTCTTTGACATGAACCATCAACAAATGGCTCCCTGTCTGGCTTTTTAAGAGGCTGTTCCTCTATATCTGGG
Source organism: Calotriton arnoldi (assembly GCA_963921515.1). Taxonomy (NCBI): domain Eukaryota; kingdom Metazoa; phylum Chordata; class Amphibia; order Caudata; family Salamandridae; genus Calotriton; species Calotriton arnoldi. The sequence goes on along the minus strand of CAWUFW010008236.1, from coordinate 35,985 downwards.
CGTGGTTTTGTGCATAATTCTGTGATTTGTATACAATCATGTTCATCGTCTTCGTCATCTTTAATTCTCTCATGACGTGGGTCTGGTAGTAAGGTTGCTGGATTTATTATAGTACACCTTACCATGGTCACATTTTCAGCACCCATTATTATTCTTTCATATTTAGTCAGCCGACTAGGAGTAAGATGCTGAGTTCGGGTTCTTGTCAACAGAATGACAACTGCATGTGGAACATACACTTTTACAGGGTGTCCCATCACAATTGACTCACTCTGTTCAATGCTCAAACAAGTAGCCGCCACTGCTTTCAGGCATCCTGGCAATGCGGCTGCTACTGGGTCCAATGTAGCAGAAAAATATGCTATAGGACGTCTTTCTAGTCCATGTCTTTGAGTTAGGACAGAAAGTGCACAATTTTCTCTCTCATGACAGAACAATGCAAATTCTCTTTTATAATCAGGCATGCCTAAGGCAGGTGCTGAACATAGGGCATTTCTCAATTTTACAAAGGCTTCTACACTTTCATCCTCCCACTCCACAGGGTCCTTTGCTTTCTCTTTTGTCATGTTAATTAAGGGCTTAGCTAACATGGAAAATCTTGGTATCCATTGTCGACAGTAACCTACTATTCCTAGGAACATTCTCACTTGTCTTTGTGTTACAGGCATTTGCATTTTCTTTATTAAAGCTACTCTTTCAGCTGTTACTCTTCTTTTTCCTCTCTCAATTTGGTGTCCCAGATACTTAACGGCTGTTGTACAGAATTGCAATTTTTCAGGTGAGACCTTATGCCCTTTTTCTGCCAAAAGATTTAATAATGCTATGGAATCAACCACACAGTCCTCTCTGGTGTTCGATGCCACCAATAAGTCGTCGATATATTGGACTAAGACTGAGCTTCCTGGCATCACTAGTTTTTCAAGGCACTTTTTCAGTATCTGGTTGAAAATTGAAGGACTTTCTGTGTACCCCTGAGGAACACGATTCCACACATAAACTTTGTTCTCAAATTTAAATGAGAAAAGATACTGGCTGTCTGGATGTAATGGTATTGAAAAGAACGCTTGACACAAATCAATTACTGTGAACCATCCTGCACTCCACGGAATCTGGTATAGAATTACTGCAGGATTTGGTACTATGGGACAACATGGTTCTACAATCTTATTTATTTTTCTCAGGTCCTGAACAATCCTATATTTTCCACTAGGTTTCTTTAATCCCATTATTGGTGAATTACATGGGCTACTCAGTACTTCTTTTAGTATGTTTTGTTCTACCATTCGATTTATTTCTTCAATGACTCCTGCTTTTACTTCTGCACTCATTTTGTACTGTCTGGTATTTGGGAAAATTGCACCTTCCTTTACAGTAATTTTAACTGGATCTATTTTAGCCATAAGTCCTACTTCTTTTCCGGTGAAATCCCATACTATGGGGTTTACTGTACCTTTTAATTCTTCTGGCAACTCATCTTTTGTTATTAATGAAAACATCTCATCCACTTCTGTACCTTGTTTTGCAATCATAATTTTATATACATGGTCTTCATCTGGTGTCTGAACGGCCACACCATCGGGTGTGCAGAAAATGGTACAATTCATCTTGCACAACAAATCCCTACCTAATAAGTTTACTGGACTAGAATCACACACTACAAATTGATGCATTTCTCTGAAGTTTCCAATTTTAACTTCCATTGGTTCGGTAAGAGGCGTTCTAATCCGCTGATTAGCTACCCCCACTACTTGGATATTTTCACCAGAGACAGGAAGGTCTGGAATGTCTGCTGTTCTCACAGTAGACCGGGTAGCACCAGTGTCCAAAAGGAAAGTAATATTATTACCTTTCACATTCCCTTCAACATATGGACCTGACTGATCTACCTGTAAGGATGCGCCAAGTATGCACTCCTTCTTCCCCTCTCCTAGGCACCGTCATGGACTGTATTGACAGAAATCGTCCTTCAAAAGAAATTGTGATGTCATATAATCATTCTTACCACTTCCTCCTTGATATCCGATGTCTGTACCATGCTTTGCTCTGCTTACAATACCCTGAATAGGTGCAGGTGGCAACTGACTCTGAGGATTTGCACCCTGCTGCGAGTCATTCTGCGTCTGTGGATTTAAATTTTGATTTGGGCTATTATTATTCCGGATCTTTTTACATTCATCCTTCCAATGCCCCAATTTTCCGCATCCATGACAAGGAAATTTCTTTTTAGCTTCTTCTCTACTCATTCGTCCTCTAAATTTTCCACCATTCACAGTATCACCATTCGTTCCAGAATCTTTTCCTTGATTTTCACTCGGATTTTCCAAATTAATTCCCTGCTTTTCTGCCATTTTCACCTGAGCCCACATCACTTTTTCCTGCAATTTCTTGTGTCTATCCTCAATATCGTCTCCACAATATTTTGCATACTTCAGAATCTCATCTATGGGCTTTCCCTGCCAACACAGCATATGCTGTTTAATCATCTGACACATTTCTGGCTTTAAACCATAAACAAATCGATACACAAACTGACTCATGTTTTTGACTCCAATGTCCTCAAATCCACTATACTGTTTAAATACCTGCAATAGACGCTCATAGTAAGAATGTACTGATTCATTAGCTTCTTGGGTAGTTCGATCTATTTTTACCCAATCTGTTTCTTTCGGTGGTATTTTCCCTTTCAGGTAAGTTATCACCTGCTGATACTTTTTCATCACGTCATTTCACGGGGCACCTGTCTTCGGATCTCTAGGATATTCATCACTAGGCCAATCGACTGTAATTTTACAATCTGTCCACAAATCGGCAGGTACCAATATGTCAAACAAACCATCCAAACCCTTCAACAATACCTTTGACACCTTCACAAACCTGTCAACCTGCTTGTACCATTCAATTGGTTTTTCTCTCAATTTTGGAAAATCATTCGTAAATGACAAAATATCCTGTCTGCTCCCTGGGACATGTACATATCCTCCTCCCGCAACTTCTCGCATGGGATACATCTGGTCTGCTTTCCCTGTTTCTTTCATCACATATTCTGATGCTGTTCTACTTGTTCGTGCTTCTTCCTTTTTCTTGGCCCACCTAGTTTTCCATTTATCTAGGTCTCCCCATTTTTGCAAAACTAACATTAATTCTCTTATTTGTAATCTTCTTCCAGAGGCATTCAAATTTTCTAAATCTTTGTCTGAAAATTCTGCTCTATAGGGTTTCTGTAGTACCTTTGATCTCCCTATTTCTATTCCCATCTGTAGTGCTAAATTGGATATTTTTTCATGAAATAACCTTACATTTCTGGTGATACTCCTGCCCAGAAACAATAATTCTTCTTCATCATAGGTATTTAAGCATTCTAGTCCTACATTTCCTGCTATTATTTCTTCTAATTCGACTTTCAATTTATGAATGTCCATTATTTTCGGAAGTGTGCACTATTTAACTGACCCTTGCACCCATTTTTCTAGATCTTCAGGTGTTACTATGGTAGCACTTTTTGCTCCCGATGAAGTTATTAAACTTACATCTTTTGAACATCCAGGTACATCTTTTCTTGGAGTACTATTTACAGAACCTCGAATAGGCAAGTCCATAAGTGATATTGTGGATTCACAGTCACTAAATTGATCCTCAATTATAACTGGAGCTTCAGGTTTGGGATTATTCACAGGAGTAGGTGTAAGTATCGGTGGAGGACAGCTTCCCTGAGTACCATATAATGGAACTACTGGACCAATTGTTACAGGTATGGTCAATGAATCAGGATGTACTTTTATCTGAGTTATTTTCTGTATTAATTCTGTTCTGGTCTTTTCTAGGGCTTCTTTTTCTTTGTCATGAAGTATTCTACTAGTGGTGAATTCATGCATTACCTGTGGCACTAATGGAGTTTTTGGTGGTGCACTTGGGGTGCATCCACTTGTCCCTTCCTGATATGGTGGGGGATTTCTTAACATTTCCTCCATAAATTCGTCTTCAGACTCCTCATTTCTCATTAAATGTTTTGTCTTTTCTGTGCACTTACTTCCTAATTTCTCCTCTGCTGAGAACAATGGATATAATCCTTCTGTAATCATTGCCCTTCTCCATTGTTTCATCTGACCGTCCCTAGACTCACGTATATATCTGGGAAAAAATCCTGGATAACTCCTATTACTTCTAGATCGGTCCCGCTCAAATGCCTCGGTTTCCCATTCTTCTAGAGCTTCGTACTGAGTTAATCTAGGTCTGGGTTCTAAGTCATTCATCCTCAATCTCAAATTCTGAAGAATTCGCCCATTGAACGTGCCATTCTCGGGAAATGCTAGTATTCCATCATTTTTGGTATATTCTATCCAATTCTCCATCCATACACAAGTATGATAACCTCTCTCCATCATCATGAATGAAGCGGGCGTTTTAGCTGGTGGAATAATAATTCCTTCTCTAGTTTTGAGTGGTTTATCCTTTTTAAAATAGTTCTTAATCTTTTGCAGAAAGGACATTTTTCTCTTCTCTCCGTACATTCTATCTAATCTTCGGTGTACAAAATTATATTCTGCAAAACCTAGGAATCTCCTATCCGGACGAGTTCCTGTTAAAGTCGGATCGCGTTTTAACATGCAATCCTTATCCACTAAGAATTTTGCTTCTAAAATATCCACCAATCAAATGTCTGCTATCTTTTATTTCCGAGCCAATCCTTGCGTGGCCTTTTGGTGACATTTTATCTGTCAACCCCTCCTTTACAATCTGCTCTTTCCTGTCCTTGCTGGTTCAACCAATCCCAGCGCGGCACCTGTGACCTCAGTACTACTCCTGACTACTGACCCCTCCTTTACAAGGGTTTTTCCACAACCGCTGATTCAACCAATCTCAGCGCGGCGTTTTGTGACGTCAGCTCCCTCTCCGGCAACTGACTCTCCCTTTACAAAAATTTACGCAAACTTATTTTCTCTATAAATCTTAATTAAATTTCAGTAACAACATAAAACATTCGCTATCGTGCCAGTTTCTCTAAAATAGGAAAGATAGTTTTTCTCTCACACTTAGTAAAACCTTTCCGTTTACTAAACATACACTACGAGTAAAACACTTCTGTCTACTCTTCACACAAGCTCCAGAAGTACCTGTTACTTCTCCAATGTTACCCTTTCTAGGTGATATAACATCAAATTTTCACCAGCGTACTCTTTTGCTATTACTCACACGCATAGAATCCCTAACGAGTACTGAAAGTCCTGCTTAACTTTTCAGTACTAATTCTGCCTGACAGATAACCTCACTGCAGTATGGCTTCCACTTACCATCCGCTATTCCTTTTCCCCCGGGTATTCTGGACAACATAAAACAAAACTCAAAATTTAAGCGGATGTTAGTTCATAAAAATACAAATAAAATTCTCATTACCCAATTAACAAAAAGTAACCATCCTCTGATAACCAGAAAACTGATCCAGCGCGATATTAGCAAACAGCATTCATACACTAGATACTCACTTGGGCCCATACATTCATACTACGCTAATACTTACGCTGGGTTTTATCAGTTGTTACTCTGTATCAAAATCCCTGCTACCAATTACCTTCTGATTGAAGAGTAATGACTTACCAATGAATCCTTTGCTAATTGGGAAATTTAAAATGAGTGACATTCATTATAGTACATAATCCTGAAATAACCACTGAGTCAGGAAGTTTTAAAATGTTTATCTAAAGATTCAGCAGAGTAAAATACAGAACCACATGGTACTTAATCGCAATACCCAAGATTAAGCATAGAAATGATTATTGCTAATCAATGACGGTGTTTAAAGAAGAGAAGAAGATAGAGACAGCAGCGCAACTAAAGTTTGCATTATAATTACCTAAGTGCGAGAACCAAACCCCTTAGCCAAGGAGTTGAAAGGATAGGACCCAGGAAGGATGAAGAGCAAAGACTTCCTCCAGGATCAGGACAGGACTGGTGACCTCTCTACAACGACGCCTGCGTCGTTCCCCTCTCTAATACTCGGCTTCTCCTCGATTCTCCCGTGCCTTCCTTCTAATGGACTCCGCCGCCCCCTCCTCAGGACCTCTTCTGGACAGGGATTCAGTCTGCAATCGATCAGCTTAGCGGTCTGGAGCTAAGCGCGCTCTGGCAGCATGGACGCCTGTTCTTCATGAACGCATGCTCTCATGGAAACTTGCTCTGACTAATTAACTAATGCTATATTCTATTATACCCTTCTACGCCCATGTACCTCCCCTTAATGTTGCTAAAATATGGGGCCACTACTTCTGATTGGACAGGGACAGGAGGTGGATTCTCGTACCATATTGATTTGGCCTAAATTGTAAAGCCTATTGTCTTTACGTTCCCACCCCTTCAAATTAATACATTCGCTTTATTTCCCACCCGTCTCATGACAAATGTAAACCAATTTTCATAGACATTGTATCAATGTGTGACAGGAAAGCACTAGTACAACATCTTCGGCCATCAGGTTACGGCCTTGGACTTCGTCCAGGTTGACTTCATTTGGCAGGCACACAAGACACATGCGCAGAACCATTTGCCTCTCGAGTTTCAGGTCACCAACCCAGGCCCAAGTTTACGAACTAATAAAAGTGCAAGAAGAAAATATTAGAATCACAAATAAAATGTTTCACTGTATACCCACTATTTCTATTCTATTCCCAATTAAATATATATACTATCCCGCGTTAGTAGCGTTAGGAAACGACAATTTAGTAATGACATGAGAGCAAGCAGAAGCATGTGAAAACATCAAGCAGCCATTTTAATGCACACTGCGCAGAAGCAGAAGTTTCCCACCAAGCTAAAGAAAGACGTCACACCATGTGATATGGTTGCGACATACGCATTGAGTTTTCCAGCGCATAGCGGCCATTTTGGATTACAGACAAGCGTTATTCATTAGTAAAACACATAGGCAAGCATCTTTTTCTTTTGTGTCGTGAATACAAAGGTTAGTATTAACAATACAAGTTTAATAAATTAATACTGTGAGGAGGATTGAATACAAGCAAGTTTCATTTATGAAACCTTGCTCCATCAGTATCATACCACCATCTACCTCTTGAGCAGAGGCAATCTTGAGTAGTGAGATGTCCACATAGGTGTGATGGGTTATATCCCTGTGAAGAAGCCACATTTTTTTTAATTTAGTTTTATATAGCGCAAACTCGAGCCGAAGGTATTAGAGTGCTTTACATGAGCACCAGTTGTGTTGCAGACTGACACATTTATTTTGTTAGGCATGGGGAGATTAAGTGATTTGCTCAGAATAACAGGATGTTGAACGTCCCTGCCGAGACTCGAACCTGGTTTCCCAGCTTCAAGGTTGACTGCTCTAGCCATTAAGATTAACTCAGTGTTCAATCCGGGGGGAAAATGATCAGCCAGAATCTTTGCATACATTTTAGAATCACAATTAATATGTGATATAGGTTGGTACGAGCTGCAGCTGAGCAGGTTTTTCTCTTTTTTAAGATATACAGCAATATTGGATTCTTGACAAGAAGGAGGCATATAAAGCCAATTGAATTAAATAATAGAATTAAGTTTGGCTCTGTGGCTTTCCCCACGAGAAGCCTCATAACAGCCTTTTCCAACTCCTTTTTTGTCATTGAAAATTCTAAAACCTTGCCCTGTACTTCAGATATTTAGGAAAGTTTGGCATCTCAAAATGATTTTTTTATAGCAGGTTGTCTATGGTTGTTCACCTTGTATGTATAATTCACAAAACATTGACATTATTTGCTCCTTATCATGGGTGACTATACTTTGTGCATTTCCAGTCTCAAAAATGCTGCTCTTAGCCACTTGCTCTTTGATTTTCAGAGCTAAAATCTCGCCCATACTTTTGCTATTATTGTTTTTAGCCAACTACAGTGTACTCTACAGAGAGAACTTTTCCATCAGGATTTTTTGATGCATGTTTTTATGAGTGCGAGTTCTGGACCTGTCCCTTTCTGCAAGGTGACCCTTATTTTTTTCCCTTCCTCCTCCCCTTTTTGCTGAATTCGTTTTTGTTGGCTCTAGGACTCTGGGCACTTTATCACTGCTAACTGGTGCACATGTGCTTTCTGCTTAAAACATGGGAACATTGGCTTATCCATAATTGACATATTTAATTTACTTACATTCTACTAGTGGGCTTGCAGCAACAATTGTGCCACTCACTTAAGTAGCCCTTTAAAGATGTCTCAGGCCTGCCATTTCAGAGCCTGTGTGTGCAGTTTTGAACTGCCATGTCGACCTGGCAAGTTAGCCCTCTTGCCAGGCCCAAAACTTCCTTTTTAATACATATGTCACCCCTAAGGTAGGCCCTGGACAGCTCCAATGAAAGGGTGCAGTGTATTTAAAAAGTTGGACATGTACTTTAAGCTTTACATCTCCAGGTAGTGAAAAACTCTTAAATTTGTCTTTCACTACTGCAAGGCCTATCTCTCCCAAAAGTTAACATTGGGATTAACTTATTACATTTTATAAGTGTAATTCACAACTGGGAAAACATGGATATTTTGCGTTTCGTGTCTCTGGACTCACAATTTAAAATCACAACTTATGGTAAAGTTGGATTTTAAGTTGTAAGTCTGAAAATGCCACCTTTAGAAAGTTGGCATTTTCTTACTTTAACCATTCTGTGCCTCTGCCTGTCTCTGAATACATGTCTGGGGTGGGTGACAGCTGGGCTTTGTGCATTCCCTCTAGACAGTCACACACAAAGGGAGCTGGTGTTTGATATTCACATCCTAATGGCCCATCACTTGAATCTGAATAGGGCTGTGTCTGTGCCTACACAAGGAGCTGCATACCCCCTATAGTGAGTCTGAAGTCAGGGCAGGAAGGGCAGGGGTCTTGTATACTGCAAAGGCCTCTCTTTGAAGTCTCTCCCACTTCAAAGGCGTGTGTGGGTATAAGTACTGGACCCCTGGCACCATCAACTCAGTACACTCTGGACCTGAGAACACTCTGCCAGGAAGAAGGACTGCTGTGCTGCTGAAAAGACTGACACTCTGCTGGACTCTGCTGGATTTGCTGGACTCCTGATCTGCTGTGCCTGCCCAGCTACCCCTTGCCTGGTGATGAAAAGGACTGGACCTGCATCTCTACATCCCCATAACCAAGTTACTCCAGACGCTTGCTGGCTTGCCTCCTGTTCTGAAGTAGCAGGGACGTCAAAGACTCCATTCAAACCCGCTACAGCCTCTGGACTCTGCCAAGTGTGAGTATTACCCTGCCAAGTGGGGCCAATTCAGTGCTGGGCCCATGGAAGTGTTTTTTTGGCTGTCACTTCAAAAATCCATGCATTGCCTGCTTCGTGCCGGTCGGAACCAACATTCAACTTTGATGCTCACACATCGCCACTTTGAGGACTCCACAGCGTCGGCAGCGCAACTTGACGACGACGCAGGATCCCACTGCACGGCTCAAAGATGACGCATTACCTTTATCGCCCGGAGCTCGACGATAATGTGGGACCCAACTGCGCGACTCAAAACCGACGCATCACCTACATTCCTTCCAATCGACAATGATGCATCACCTCCTCCACTCCAGGGGCGGCTCCTCCATTGGTGTGGAGGAGCATTGCCCTACTTAAATTACCCCCAAAGCCCCAGAGATAAAAAAAATTGGTAATTCATTACCATTTTATTTTTCATCACCCGTCCCGAACAGAATGTCAGGACGGGTGGGGCCTGCTGAGTAACAGCAACAGGGAGGAGGGTGGGTTGTATGTGCACAGTTTAAAGTGTGCATGTCTTTTTAGCTGGCCGTCTTCGACAGCCAGCCACACATGCACACTTTAAACATCTCTAATCCAGGTGTCTTAAAACAGTTGAGTTAGAGCAATTGAAGGCCTCCATAGCACTGTGGAGTGCCGAGTGAGACCACTGTCTCCAATCAGTAACTCTGGTTCTACTTATTGGATTTTTGACGTTTTGGTCTTGGTTTGGTTATTAAATTAAGCATTATTTTTCTATCCTTGTGTGGATTAATTTTGTGTGGTGTTTTCACTGTTTTTAGTGTTGTACAAATGCTTTACACATTGCCTCTTTAGTTAAGACTGACTGCGTTGTACCAAGTTACCAGAGGGTGAGCACAGGCTACTTTATGGTGGGCATCTTACTTACCCTGACTAGGGTAGTGGTCCCTACTTGGACAGGGTGCGAACTAAAGACCCCATTTCTAACAGCCAATTTGTACATAAGAGTCTCATAGTTCAATTTATTTAAAAATCCCTGTAAGCAAAGTACAAAACAAGTTTTTGACTCTGTCAATTTCTCACTCAAGAGCTCCTGCCACCATCCAGAAGGGTCTTTAGTCAAAAGCACAACCCTCTTTCTGAGAGTCTTGACAGGTGGCAACAATAATTGTAAAGCCCCAACTACTTTTCTTTTTCTTTTTGTTTTGAAAAAAAACACATCCAAAAATAACAAAATTAATTCACACCAACAAGGAACCTGTAAAAAAACAATATACCCATCCCCACATAACAATGCCACTAATACATAGCAAACATAATAATAATCATTAAAAAACAAAATCCCATAATGCAATTAATCAACAAACCACACATGTACTACACATATTTCACTGAGGCCTACCCTGCTACACTATGAAAAAGCACAGTACAACAATATACTAATCTAACTTTTCTACCTCATCCACATACCCGTCCCCTCAAATACCCCATAAAGTACTCTTACCTGATCCTTAGCGCAACAGCAGAGAACCTCGACCAATAGGACCTAGGAATGACCGAAAATGAAGATAATAGACTGAAAAAAATGGCTGCTAAATGAAAATAAAGAAACAAATATTTTCCATACCATTCAAAGAGTAAACAATAAATATGAATACTGTTATGCATTTGTTTTAAATAAATATTTTGAAATATTACAAAATATTACAAACTATGTAGAATATGCATGAAATGAAATTTTTAAAGAATATTAAAATCTGCCATGAAAAATTATATTAGAAATATTAGCACTAATTAGTTTATTTTTGCATTCATATGTTTACAAAAATGTTATTGAAAGTTCATTAAAAATCGATATGTATTCTATTAATGAATTAATATTCAAACATATGTGAAAATCCCAACATATGGCAATGTTACATGTATATATAAAATGTTATGCAAAAGGTAAATTTCAAAACAAGTTAAAAAATCTATAAATGTATACTGACTGAAACTTTTATTATAAAAATGTAATAAAAGTAAGCTTATAAAAAATATATTTTTACACGATAATCAATATAAAGCTATGTATAAAAGTTGTAATAAAGACTTTTTTAATTAAATCTGTTTTAAAAAATCAAAGCATATATATTGTTTGTAAAAACAGGCAAACACTACACACCACCCAATAATTTAAAAGTGAAACATATTTAATGAATATTATTTATTATTCCTATTCGAATTTAAAATAATGCGGGGAAAATATTGGACAATAAAGGGTTTCGATTTACTATTCCCAGTATTCCAAAACCAATCTATGCTACATTGGAAAATGTGCTGGACATTAAATGAGTTACACTTGCTATTCCGACTCCAAACTAAACAACATTGGGGAAGATATTGGACATTAAAGGGTTTAGATTTACTATTCACTCTCTAATCTCAGCTACATACTGGAAGATGTTAGACATTAAAGATGTGACATCTACTATTCACACTTCAATCTAAGCTACACTGGGAAACATGTTGCACATTAAAGGGGCTATAATAACTACCCCGCTCCAATATAACCAATATTGTGTCAGGTATTGGACATCAGAGAGGTTGGATTTACTATTCCTACTGCAATCTATGCTACTTTGGGGAAAGTGTTGGACATTAAAGGGTTAGATTTACTATTTCAATTCCGACCTGTGCTAATTTGGGCAAGGTGTTGAACATTAAAGGGACTATAAATATTATTCCCACTAAAATGTAAGCTGCATTAGGCAAGTTTAGACATTACAATGAGAACCTTTTCTGTAGATCATCCAATATGTACTAAAAGTAGTAAATATTAATGCTTTAATGTTTAACTGCCATATACACTACATTTATTTTTAGTAATTTAAGGTTAAAATATTTTAATATATACTTTAGAATAATATGCTGTTTTCAATATTATATACATATTAACAGTAATAAATATTAAAAACTTGAAAATGTTTACATTTTAATAGAAAATGTGTTTATATTCAGTAATTATGAAATGTAATAAAAATATACCATATCAAATAACTCAAAATTACATAGGCAAAAAATGTATAACAATAAAATATTTGAGTTGAAACATTTTTGTTAGATACTTTTTCTTCATCATCAACATCAATTCAATCTTTATTCGATTATGCATCATAATCATAAAAGATAAAAACATAAAAGCCACATAAAATCTTTAAACACTTACCTTACGCAATCAAGTAGATTTCATTCAAGTTACACAATCTATGTACGTTTAAATGCAATTAAAAATATAACGAAACAGCCTATCATTCACATCATCATATCTCAGGAACACATTGGGGCATATTCTCACGGACTTATCGCCGAGTTAGCGGCACTTTATCGCAGCCAAAGTGGCGATAGATTTATCGCCCTATTCACAAGAAGGTGCTAACAGCCGATAGCGCCAGTTTTCCTGCGATAGCAGCCGCAAAAAACATTGCCACGGATGACACCGGCAACTAATGCTAATGAGATGTAGAGTAGGCATTCCCGTGCAAAAAGCCGCAACAACACCACTTCGCAACATTCTCAACAACCAGCCAGATCGGCGATAAGATCACAAAACATGCGATAAGGCGCGTTAGCAGCAGGGAATTAACACCTGCTCTTTCCTGGTATTAAGTTGGACGATAACCTGCACCAGAAATGGGAGCCCAGCCCACAGCCACACCAGAAGAACAACAGATGCCATGGAGCTTCTGATCATGCAGCCGGACACCCAAGAGGGCCACAACACCCACCGCCACCCCACCCAGGACCTCCCCCCTGGGGCCCTACCCCGGACAAAGATATTTTACATCAACTTTACAAAATCATGAACAAAACAATTCGCCTGATGTCGCACAAGTACAACAATTAACATTCATGTGTGGTCTGAAAAAGGAGAATCATCCATTCATCTTTGAATTTCCAAACAAATTATTTTATTCAAATTTAACTCAAAACAACTATTCGGAAGAGTCATGGCGGGTCTTCTCTGGACAATCTGTAAGGCACAGCCTGCAAGACAAAATTCAAGATAAGAAGGTGTGTCATGCACTCATCAAAGGACAGAGAGAGAGAGAGAAAGAGAGAGAGAGAGAAAGAGAGAGAGAAAGAAAGAAAGAAAGGGAGAGAGAGAGAGAGTGAAAGAGAGGGAGAGAGAGAAAGAGAGAAAGGGAGAGAGAGGGAGAAGGAGAGAGAGCGAGAAACAGAGAAAGAGAGAGAGACAGTGAAAGGAAGAGAGGGAGAGGGAGAGAGAGTGCCGACACTGCGGACCCAGGCCTCACTACTCACCTGCTGCCACCGGTGTGTCTCCAACCATGTGCCGGTATACACTGCAGTCGTACCAGGTCCCTTATCTGAAACAGAGTCCAGATTTATGAATGGCAGAGTTCATATCATTGCACACGCCATCATCGCTTGGCCGCCCCTGCGCACACAGACTGCTGCACCCCAGTCCCTCCCGCCGCCCCGCGGTGTTTGCCCGCCCCTGCGCACCCAGGCCTCACTGCTCACCTTCCGCCACCAGCATGTCTCCAAGAGGGCCCACCACGTGCCGGTGCAAGCTCCAAGCCCGGGGCCCGCAACCTTGGCAGCCTCCACATCATGCAGCCCCACCCCGCGGGCCACCAGGTCACACACGTGATTCTGGGTCTTGATTTCGCAATGGCAGAGATCAAATCAGTGCACACGGCATCATAGCAGGCTGCACACCCGCTCAGCTCTATAGGTGCTACTAACTCTGTGAACCGCGAGGCAACGCCACGTGGCGGTAGGCCCGCGCTGCCCGCTGGCTCAGGCCTACACTGCGGTCCAGCAGGGCTCACACAAATCCTTACCAGTCCGGACCGCCAGGACGGCGCATCATTGCTGGCTGCACACCCGCTCAGTACCTAAGGTGCCCCTACCTCAGTGCACCGAAAGTCACCGTCCCGTGGCGGTAGGCCCGTGCCGGCCGCAGTGTTTCCGGTGCCACCAACTCTGTGCAACGTAAGTCATGGACCCTTTCTGATTGAGTCTCGTGATATGCCAGGCGGACGCAGCCATGTCACCTCCGGCAGTGGGGAAGAACTGGGACATGTAGCGTTGTCGTCGTTCCCTTTATACGTAAGCCGACTGGGCTGGGTTGGCGTATGCCAGGCCAGCGTAGGGATGTGAATAATTATCCCTGGGCTCTGGGCATGGTTCATTTCTGGGCTGGACAGGAAACCAACTGATGCGTGTGTCTCTGTTGCAGTGTCTGCACCACACGGCCCGCAATCAACAATGTTGCAATGTTGCATGCACCCGGAGGGCGGCCGCATACGAAGGGATTGTACAAGGAGCGCAAGGCCGCTCGGGCTCTTGGCTCATGCATGCCAACTGTTGTGTGTGTATCGCTATTGGTGCACCATAAGCCTAAGGCCTAGCCTCAATTGCAGCAGGAAAGCCACATCACATTTCCAGAATGCAAGCAGTAGTCAGACTAACATTAGGAATGAAAGCTCCTTTGTCTCAATACATAAGGCGGAAGGACACCTGCACCTCCGACCTTGGTCTTGCATGTGGCAAGCACCCCCTGAGAGAGATACCATAGCAGATGATGACGACTCCCACACTACGCACAGTGCTAATGAAAGACCAGCGTATCCACACCCCACACACAGGAGTTCTTGCTCGAGGTACTCTTGCATGGAATGCCCTTGACACTTACATACACAACAACCCATACGTCCAAATGTTGCACACATACGACTCATTGCTCCGAGCTGTGGCATATCATCCACATAACTGCCGCAGGTCAGAAGAGTGCCGGTTCTACGAGAGCCACCAACGCAATGGCAGAACATCCCGGGCGCATTCACAACGCCTGTCACGTGGAACTGTACTGTGACCGAATGCTGCCTGTTAGTGTCTGATGCATGGGTCTGCATGTTGTGGCCCTTTTCTTGCCCGTACTGACACGCACATGGCAATAAAGTCTACGCAACTTCACTAGTGTTCAACTGTGATGAGTGTTGATTAGAATGACAAATCGTGTGCCTATATGAGCATTGTCCGTACACAGGGAGGGACTGACTGACGCATTTCACTTATGGGTGAGTCCCTATTGCCAGCTCCACCTCTGTGAGCCAGACATAGTGGTTGGGATAGTTGCTGATCGACCTGTGCTCTTACGTGTCTTCAGCAATGTGAGTATGGTGTCCATTTTCTTGCCATGTGGATCAATGTGATCCATCACTACAGGCTGTGTCCACCCAGTTGAGTGTGAGTAGGTATGCGAAGAGATGTTCTGTTGTCAAATGTGATGGGGGACACTACTTTAGGCCTGCCAATGACTTTGACATTTCATACCCAGCCCTATTTCTAACATTGCATGGGGCAAAGTTGAGGAATTGCGCGATTGTTGTTTCAGAGGAATGAGGCCACAGCTAGTGCACACATTCCCAGTCATCTCACGTCCTATGTGTGTCACGGTCAAACATGCACATTGCTTTCATTTCCCAGGGTGTACCTTTTTGGGCAATCAATGTCCTTACATTCATCCATACTTTCATACTTGATCGATTATGGACATGACACATCTGTGTGAATTTGAATGATTTATTCACATTCGGTGGAGTGTCGGAGCTGGAGCAGTACATGGCCATGCAAACCCCACATTACATTGTAACCCAGTGGAGGGCCAGCCAGAGTCATTTAGGGATTGACAAGTACATCAGAAGAGGAAGAGTACAGTCCGCAGTCTGATTGCTGTGTCATTGGTAAGCAAACAAAATATGGCAGTCCATGTCGAGGTCCAAGGTGAGTGTCGCAGAGTGTTTCGGGGGACAGTGGGAGGTGTTGTTACAGGGCATGATGCAGAGGGCAGAACCAAGCTGAAACAGGGCATATGGCAGAGAAGAATGCTACTGGCTCCATCTTACTACAAAGGTGGAATCACCTGCATCTTCGTCCTCTATGTCATCTGTCTGACATGTGGGTGCTGATGTTTGGTCTGCAGCACTGTGTGCCACTGACACATCAGGGGCCGGAGATGTGTGTGTAGAAGTACCCGCAGCATTCATCAGCGACTGCCTTAGTGGCAGCAATGCGATGATGAGGATCTGCAGGGCATGGATGATCCCAACAACTTTTCGCTGGTGTGCATCCGTGGCAGCAATTCTTTCCGCATGCATCCGCTCCATGTTCTCCATTATCCTCAGCATCTGTGCCAACTCTCGACTGACATCGCTGAGGCCACTCTGACTAGACAGTTGTTCTCCTCTCAGAGTCATGACTCCAGCGATGTCGGGCATGGATTGTTGGACATCATGGAGCGAACTGTGGGTGTCCGTTAGGGAGTGTAAGTGGTCCCTGATGGGACTTAGACACCCACGTATATCATCTAGTTTGGCTGCCATGAGGGCGAACCCCACTCGCACCTGTTCAGCCACCTCCTTCTGGCAGTCTAACACATGGCCTTGGAATGCGATGTGTTCTCCGGTGAGGTGCTGGGAGCCAGCCATGTGGTGGGTGCTTCCTGCTGTGTGGTCTGTGCAGGGGGTGGGGTCTCCTCGATGCAGCTGGGCTGCCCTGCTCCTGGAGGTGGGTTGCCGTAGCTGTCCATGAGCTGTTGTAGGGCGTCGGTGTCGAATGTGTGGAGGTCCTCTTCATCATCACTGATGAGTTGTCTGGTCTGCAGGAGGTGTTGATTGTCCCTCTGCAATGTGAAGGGGAGATACATTTTAACATTATGTTGACATGTATGTTGACGCATTGTTCAAGTTTACATACAGACTGCATGACAATGTACATTGTGACTGTTTGGGAGGAGCTGACTATTTGATGCGGGACAGTGGACATTTGAACTACATCACGGATGTGAGGTTGTACACGTACATTATCATCTCACAGTTTCCTGCTATGCCAGATGTGATTGGCCAGTTTCTACGCACAAGCGGAACCAGTTGTGTCCTCTGTTCTGTAGTGAGAGTGTTGCACTTTGTACCACATTCTCGTCAATGATGATGTGCTGTTATTGTTATGTGTGTGTGCTGCAGTGTTGGAGAGTCACCCCTGCAGCTGTGATTTTGCTGCCCCTTATCCCTACATTGCTGATTGTTGCAGACTTGGCTAATTTTGGCTCTAGTTCGGATTTTGGACTCTTGGGCATGGTTTATCCACAGATGTGTTGTTGACGTCAGGGGCTGTTTGTGCAGGTGGATGTGTCAGAGTGTGACCTGCTCCTTTACGGATGTGTTCCACACTCATCCACCTCAGTGTCGTGGCATACACCATGTCATGATAATTGGACTGCAGCCTTGCTGTTCGTCATGCAGTGTCACTTGCATTGTCAGTGTGGCTCACAGACACGCAGCTCTGCTGGTTTTGACACGTGTGCATGGGTTGGTTGTGAGATTGGTGCTGTGTGGGGAGGGACCCCTTTGTGCCCATAGTGGACGGGGGCCTACTTGCTGTTTGTATGTGTGCTGCAGTGTGCCAAGGGGATCAGGGACATGATCCAGAGTCATTGTGGGTGTGCAGTGTGCTCTACTTAATTGTGCATGTGTGCCATTGTGCCCATCTCCCCCCGTCCCCCCACTCCCTGTTCGGTACTCACCCTGGTGCTGTTGTGTCAGGTCATGTCGAGCAGTGTCCGGACCCCAACTCCTGCCACCGTCTCCCCACTGATGACTGTGGCCACCATTTCCTCCATCTCATCCAGCTCCTGGTGTTCCGCTGGACTGCCACCTCCAGTCTGCATTGCTGCCTGATGGTTGTCAGCGAGTTTCTTCTTGGTTTTGCGCTCTGCATCATTCCAGCACCTCTTGACCTCTCCAATTGTCCTCCTCCTCACTCCGACTGCATTCACCTTGTCCAGGATGGACCGCCATATTGCATTTTTATTTGCCAATGACACGTTGGAGGTGACGAACAGTTGTTGGTGGTGTTCCATCACCTCCGTGATGATGATCCTGTTTTCCTGCGGACTGAACCTCGTCTTCCTCGTCTTCTTCTCCTTGCCCTTCTGTAACCCCGAGGTCCCAGGCTGGTCCTCCTGGGGGCTTGTGGGGTTCTGGTCGTCCTCTGTACTTGCTCCGGCTTCCTCCATGGTGCTACGCAGGTTTAATTATTTTGTTTGTCTTTTTCGGTGCTTTTATAGTGCATTTTCCTGCATGATGCGTGGGAATTGCAGGCCTGTCGCTGATTATCGCAGATTTTTTTATCCCGGTTGGCCACATTACAACTTTTTTCGCGTTCGTGTTTCGCTGTTTTTTGCCGTCACGGTAATTTTATTGCGGTCATTTGACACGTTAGCGTGAGACTATCGCATGGTACCGCCGTGTTGAGAATACAACGTTGACACAGCGTTATTTTACTGCGATAGACTGCGATGTGCAAAGTTGCGTTAAGCTAATTTTGCGATAATTATCACACGTTCTTGAGAATATCCCCCATTATTTTATTCCAATGTAAGGCACCTTTTAAGTACCCGGTAACCGCCAACATCACCACCTGATCAGGTAAGAGCTGTAAATGTAAAGAGGCAGGTCGAAATTGCATAAAGCCCCTTTCTTTAAAAAGTGGTAATAGGTACCTTTTGTGCAAGAATTCATAACATTTACAGAATAAAACCAGGTGTACTAAGGTTTGGGGAGAACAATCATCACAAGGACAAATTAAAAGGGCGTGGGGATCAAACTGACCCGGAGGGAAACAGATCATTGTCCGGATACTTTTTCTTTGTAATAAAATTAAACTTTGCAATAAATAAAACTCAAAATATATCAAACTAGGCTATATTAAATTATAACATTTTTAAGAGATAAAATCAATTAATATTACACTAAAAGAAATATTTCTAATAAACTCTCAACCCATTTCCCCTCTAAACTGTACATACCATTATAACTCAATTAAAAATAAAATAATTTAATCTCAGTAATGCAAATAAAAGTCATACAAATTCTATTTGTTTGCAATTTGATAAAAAAATACCAAAAATACAATTACATTTTTGTAAATAACCACTAACTTCAATAAAATGCTTAAACATTTTAGTACAAAAACAATTTAAACACTTATGACGATTATAACACAAATGTTGAAACAAGTCATATAACATACAACAATTTTTTTAGCAACTGATATTTTTATTTATGATATTAAAAACAACACGAACAACGATACTCTTATTTGGGTTGCTCCGGTTGACTATATTATTTAAATCACAAGATTCTTTCCATAACATTCTTGTAAAATGATATTTCAAACGGAATATTTTGGTGACACTGCCCCTGTGCTCAAATATTTGTACAGAGGCTGTTTCGACAGTGGCAACTTTTTTACACCACATTACACGTCGTGCACAGCAGTTTTCACTCACCAAAAACTTCTCAAAGTTTGTTTTGCTTCCGAAGTCTGATTTAGCGATATTCTCACGTGGCCATCAAATACTTTGCACTTCGACCCTTGGCTTTGTGACGAATTCCCGCCACTGTTTCCCTCTGCTGCAGGCCCAGCTGTTGTTACGACAGCGGCATCTCTGTTTGTCGAGATGTCAAAGGGAATCTGATTGTGCACAGTGACATAAAGCAAAAGATGGCCCTCCACTGCAGAAAGTGTTAAAGAGCCTCTGAAACTTCCATATGTCACAGATGTTCATAGTCCTCCTGAAGATGAATAATGGACCACTGACGGGTGGGGGCCTCCTTGCACTGCAAGGGTTACAGGAGTCTGCTTTATACCACTGGGTGTGCAGCTTGAAGACAGAGACATTTTAAGGCATGGGTAAAGTGGGCTCTGGCCCAGGGCCCCAGCCTTTCAGGGTCTCCCTTGGTAGAGCCAGCTCTGTTTGAATGATTCTTAAACCGATTGTTGTCTAAGATACAGTTTTCCTTTAATTAATTTTAATGTGGGTGATGTGTGAGAGTCTATTACAGACATTTTGCAGAGAAATGTGTTTCTGTTTCATGCAAAATCCATACAAAAACTTTCCTTAAGATCAAAACTTGACCTCACATACGAGAAATGGGAGGGTGTCACAGAGATTATTTACAGTAATATTAGTGAGCTGCTGCTATGTTACAATATTGAAAACACACGTCGCCATCCCTGAATATTACAATTTGGACGAGTGTGCCTGTGCACTGTCAGTAACCTGGCCAAGAGGAAAAGAAAGAGCTGAAGTTGGATCATAAATTTGAAAGTGTTCTGAACAGGGCCCCCAACATACGTTTGGCCCAGGGCCCCCAAAATCCTTAAGATATCCCTGCTTGAAGAAACAGCTGAACTGTCACAGTCTCAGCACACTGTATAGTGGCACAGCCCGGCAGCGAATTCTTTCAGGGAGGTCATGACCACACAGTTCAAGATCTGGGTGTCTGGGAGCCCAGGATCTGCCATCAGGATCCTACCCACACCGCTTCTGAAGAGTGAATGCCTGGTACTGTGTCGCTGCGTCATCTGTTACAGAGCACCATGCACTCTCAGCGGAGAACGCACTCTTACTCAATAGATCCCTAATACTGCAACTAATGCATCACACCGCCCTCACCATCTCCAGGTCCCCCACATCCTTCGCCACTACAAAGGACAAAAGAGCAGTTTACGTTTACAAGAAGAGTGGAAACTTACAGGTCTTTCCCGAGTCATTATGACGGCTTATCTAGCGATATTTCGTATTATCATCAGCCATTTGTTTTTGCTTTGCATTACTGTCAATATTTGGCTTTCAAGACAATCAACTGATGTTCCGGAATCGTTTCTGATTTTAGATGGAATCTTTAAAAGAATGTTTTTTGTGTTTTATTATAACTGTATGAAGTCATACTGCGCTCTTCGCGTTTGTTCTTTGCAAAAAAATTAAGTTATGTTGTCAAAGGTTTACAGCAGAGGAACGCAACTGCAGATTTATGGGCCATATTAACAAGCCCAATATCGCCGCTTTAGCGGCCGTTTTCGGCCGAAAAGCGGCGATTAAAATATCTCACTATTATCAAGGACACGCTAACGCGTGTTTCCTTGAGTTGGCAGCCGTTTTTACTCCACTTTGCATGTCAGCGATTATTATCACTAATGACATGCAAAGTGGGCGTTCCTCCCAATGTCTGCATGATAGACGATGCAAACACAACATCGCCCTATTTACAATGGGGCCCCAGCGATAAGAAAAGTCGCGCTAACCGCGGTTATCGCCCGATTGTAACGCCTGCTTTCAACTTTACTTAGCTATCTTCACAATGGGAGGTGGATTGACAGCTTAAATCCACACTCCCTATTAGCAAGCTTCTCTGACATTATCGCTAGATTTCCCTCGGTAATCTTGATTATCGCCGTCTGTCCCTGTGTTTTACTTCGCCTAAGTGCTAACCGTTGCTGATATGCCGCTAACATGGCGAAGTAAAACTGCGATAGACGGCGATATTCATAAACGCGCTATGCGCGTTTAGCGATAATTATCGCTTGTACTTGTTAATATGCCCCTATATTTTTTCAAAGGAAGTTATGTTCGCGCAGATAAACACACAGAGGGGGATATTCTCAAGGACGGGCGATAACTATTGCCCACGCCAGTTATCGTCAGTTTTGTTATCGCCGTCTAACCCTGAAAACTATCGCCATGTTAGCGGCGTATTATCAAGCTGTCGCTACATGGCGATAGTAACAGGGAACGGCGGTGAAAACTCACGATAACATCTGCGCGATGGCGATAGTGATTCCGGCGTTAGCCGGCGATCGGCCCATTAGCGGTAGAAAAGTGCATTCCGTCCGCCTCAAGGATGCAGAGCGATGTGTTATGTAGATGAGGAGGGCAGGAGCTGTCCTGGAGGGCAGGCAGCCACACGCCGCTGAGGCACCCTGCAAGCACGGCACCCAGTCAGCATAGCACCCTGGCTGCCCCGTACTGACACTCACAGTACTTAGCATAGCACAATGACTGACCGCACCTGCGCCTACAACACTCCGTCAGTCACAGTAACCAGTGAGCAAAGCACAATGAGTGCCCCGCACCTGCACCCAAAAAACCTTTAGCAATACCACCCTGCAAGCATAGCACCCAATCAGCATAGCGCAATGACTGACCTGCACCTGCGACCTCAACACCCCGTCATCCACAGCAGTTGTCAGTAACAGCTCTCTGTCAGCTTCCAAACATTTTGTCAGCCCTGCACCGTTCACTCCCACACCTTGGCAGCCTCCAAGCACCCTTTCAGCCACAGCACTACGTCAGTCTCCAATCACGTCAGCCTCCAAATATAGTTTGGCCACAGCACCATTGTCAACCTCTAAGCACCCTATCAGCTCCCCACTGCGCATCAGTTCCCCCTTCCCACCACTCTCATCACCAAGCGATCATCAGCACTCACTGAGCCCCGGGAACCCTGCCAGCCTCAGACAGTCTGCCATGCCCAGGCGACCCTGCCAGCCACAGCACCCTGTTATCCCCGTCCCTGCCAGTTCCCACATCCTGTCACCCTATTATTATGTGAACAGCAATTCCTGTCAGCCCTTCAAGCCCCGGACACCACTCCAGCTTCAGTGCGCCCTGCCAGCTATAGCACCTGGCAGTTTCCGCTCTCAATGAACCCCCTTATCGCGTGAGCACCTTCACCCATGTACCCTGTTAGCCACAGCACCCTTTCATCCTCAAAGCACCCTGTCAGCCACAGTGCACCCTGGGCCTCCACTGCACTGCAAGGAACATTACACATTCAGGGAGCCATAGAGGCGCTGCAGTGGAGGGTTATGTGGCCTTAGATAGAGGGGCAAAATCGTGTAAGCACTCCAAAATCACAGCTACACAGAGCGAGGTTGTTTGAGTTGCCCTATAATAGTATCTGAGATGCAGCATTCAGTTAAGTCACCCATTCATAAATATGTGTTCAACCTGCAAGTCGAGGGTTCAGAATTGATTGTAACTGCAATTGCATTTCTATAGCGCATACTACCCCTGACTAGGCGTCGAAGCACTTATCTGCAAGTGGCATGCTTTTCCAGAACCCAAAAAGGACAAGTGGTATATTAGAAAATGTTGCACTATTCCTATTAACACCCTTGGCCAAACATAAGGAGCACATGACACCTGGCTTGCCTCTCATGGTTTGCTCATTTCATCTCATCAGGGCAGAAGTCCCTAAGTACATTATTAGTAACTCACTTCAAATAATTGCCTCTCAATGCACTGATATAATCTATTCCACTAAAGTGACACACTCCCACAACCCATATCCTATGTTTACATAATGTTTGTTGCATGATGTACATGTGAGACATTTTCTTGGTTTGGCTTGTGCACAGGCTCTTACAGCTAAGCCAGACCTTTGGCTCGCCCACCCCTAATGGCACAAACTCCATGCCCCCGCATCAGGACCACAGCTGACAGCTCACAGCGTGACTGGAGTAGCACGCATCGACGCTCCTATGAAATAGAGGCTAGATACGCATGTCAGCGTTGTGATTGACTCAGGGGATGGAGCCTGGCTGCTGAATTCCTGTTCCTGGAAGCAGACGCAGGTGAGCAGGAGCTACGAAGACTGGATTCGAGGTAAGACTTCCCTCATTACAATATTTGCCACACCCGCTCACACACACATCTCCGCGTCCACGCACCATCCAGTATTATTTACGGCGTTTACCACCTCACAGCTGTCCAGCCCCCCCGCACTTCTCAATAGCAGCCGCTGTGCGCCCATGCACAGCGGGCGTACCACTCGTGTTCCAAAGGCACATACGTAGTTACGACGAATGCCATGACATCGCATTCCATTACAATGCCTACTAATACTAGGCACATTGCAACAGTAGGGTAGGTGTTGCATAGCGGAGACATAAATATCAATATTCACACTTCAGTGAGTGAAACCCTAAACTTACCTTTGCACCCCAAAGCCAACCGTTAACCCTGGAATTTCTTTTTGAGCTCCCAAAACCACACACAAAATAATTTGCCCCACAACACACCCCAAATTGCATAATATACCACAAAACACACCCCAAATTTCATAATATACCACAAAACACACACAAAAATTCATAATTTATCCCATAACACACCCCAAAATTCATAATTTACCCAATAATACACCCCAAAATTCATAATTTACTCCATAATACACCCCAAAAATCTTATTCTACAACATAATACACCCCAAATTTCATCTCCAACACCCAAAACCCATACACACCCTAAAACTAAAAAATATCCTATTACTGACCACACAATTCTTTGTAATGGAATGCGATGTAAAGGCACCTGCGTTGTTGGTTTTGCGTTGTAAAGGCTTTACGATGTAATGCCTGCGTTGTAGTGGACGTCTCCCGTGCCAAAGGCAAGCCATAGGCAAGCCCGTCTGCGTCCGTCTTTCCCTGGAATGCGCTCTGCACCAAGCACCCTTCCTCTCGGACACTCCAGCGCTATGACCCCAGCACCCTCATCGCCATCAACCCTGGACGTCACAACGCCTGCCAGGACCAACCTCTGTTCCGGACCGGACATCGCCATCACTTACGGCTACTCAATCACCCGCAAGGATCACCATGACAGTCAAGGAGGAGGCATTGCCATCACCTACAGAAGCAAACTCCGAATGACCACGCACTCTAATGACCCAACAGTGACCATGGAACACCTCAACTTCCAGATCCGGACCAACCCCAAAACCATCCTCTGCGGCACGCTCATCTGCAGGCCCCACGTGCCATGGACCCCCATTCTCCGATACCATTGTAGACCTCATTGCACACCAGGCTCTCCCATCCACCGACGACATCCTACTCGGCGGACTCGAGTTCCACCTGGACAACCCCAGTGACCAGTACAACACCCTCCTGTGGAAGCTCAACAACATCAGAGTCAAGCAGCTAGTCACCGCAGCAAGCAACATAGCAGGACACACGGTCGAGCACGTCTCCTCTGCCAGCTGGACCTTCAACTACAGCCACACCACCGGACTCTCCTGGACCAACCATCATTGTATACATCATGTCTACACCATGCCCACCGTACACCACCGCCATCATCGCACACATCGCAGATGGATCATGGCCACCGAAGTACGTCTTGTCAACTCCCTCAGCACCACCACTATGCCTACACTAACAGACGATGACACCGCAGCGCCCAAACGCAAACAATGTATATCCAACTGCACCGACACCCAGGCACCCCTCATGGACGGCACTGCTTCAGTACCTTACGACTGCCTAATGGCAGGCGTAAGGGTGACGCAGTGCCACAGGGATAGGCTGGCCCCATGCATTGCTGGAGTAGCATCATGGTTGTGACACGAGTGCAGCAATGCGTGACTTTAGCGCAGACAGATACGTCAGGATTCCAGATGTATCAGTCATTACTTGCGTCATGGAGCGCTGTCCAGTGGATACAGCTCATCCGTGGTGTCGCAAGAAGGGGGTAGTGAAAAGTGTTGCAACGCTGTCTTGTTGCAGCGCTGCAACACTTTTCATGAGTGAGGCCCAGGAATGCGCACTATCTTATTGATGGTGCGCAGTCCTGCCCTGTAATTTTGTAGCAGGGCAGCGCAGCAACATTGCTTGCAGCGCGGTCCAGCTACAAAACCTGCTGAATTGAGGCCCCAATGGTTATCTCCATTTTAAGACCAGATATTTTCTGGTATTAAAAAACTGCCTCTAGTTGCAGTTAGAGCCATTTTTTTGGGTCCTCTGGACTTAAGGAATCCCCTTGTGAATATGGAGATGTTGGCTTAACGGCAGATTTTGCATGGGAACGCCTCCCTTGCCTGTCATTAGCGATAATTATCGCTAACAGAAGTCGCGATCTTTTCAATGGACGTTTTCGGCAGAAAGCTGTCGCTAACGGCTGTTAGCGACAGCTTGTGAATTGGGCAATAAAAATATCGCCGCTTTAGCGGCAGAAAAGTGCTGCTAAGGTGGCGATATTGACTTGAGAATATGCCCCAGAGAATCTATTCAGACAAAGCAGAGACTCAAACGGACAGGTAAACAAGCGAGAGAGCAGCTCGTGTGAAAGAACATGGACCTGCTCGTGTACCAGGCGGCTCTGAGGGCCAGTGTTTCTCTCCAGGAAAGCTGAGGGCAAGTCAGGCAATGTAGAGTTTGAAAGGATGTGGGACACAAACACATTCTTGTTTTACACCACTCAACAGAAAATCTTTTTCAAACACAATATTGAGCCATCGAATTCTAAATAAATCCTTGCTCATGTCGCAGAGTCTCAGAAAAAAGGGGTCCTGGAGTCTTCCATAACTCACAGATGGATGGATACTCATGGTCCTTGGACTGAATGGGGCCCACTGAGGAATGCTCCCCCGCCAGCACCACAGAGGCTGCCGGGACCTGCATTACGCTTCTGCCCTGTGTAAAGGTACAGAAGACTTCCGAACGCAACATCGATCAGTATCGACAATATGAGAGCATTAAATACCAGGCTGAGTTTATGTTTGAATCTGGTATAGTGCAAAAGGATCAGATGCACTTTTAACACTGTTCAAATGCACAGGTGTCAGTGCAAAATGTTTGTAAATATTGTACAGTCTGCCTCACTACCATACACGCCAACAGACCCAATTCAGGCGGGTGACATCCGATTTCTATGCCAAAAATGGCTTCATTTTAGCTGTGTCCTGCCTGAAATTACGTTTGCTTCAATAGAAGGCTTTGAGGAAAACGCATTCCCTTGATTATTTTTGCAAAATATCCCACTTTCCTGTTCTGAAATGTTGGCATGTATGCTCATTACCTCTGTATTCCCCACTACCCACTCCCCCTTCCTCTAACACCTAACACTTCTGCTGCTCAGTATTTGTTACTCTCGTTTGCCTCTGCATCTTGCTTGCACTCTGTGTTCAATGATATTGGCTTTGAAAATGCTTCCAAATTGATCAGGCCTTGGCAAGCCAACAGTGGCAGGTAGCCATCTTGGTATTGTTTGTCTATCTTGAATCATTATTTTTATACGTTGTAATCTCAAGTGATGGCCACCTTAAAGCTATATTTTCTATATTTCCAAGATGGTTGCCACATTGGGTCCACATTCGATGTGGCGACCATCTTGGAACAATAGAAAATAACTTTCCAAAATGATTAAATATTTTCTAAACTTCCAGGATGTCTGTTATGGTGCACCTACACGCAACATAGTGGTCATCTGGGAAGCATCTGGGATGCATAAAAAATATACTTTTTATTTGGCTAGTCACGTCGATTGGCTTTGCCAATGCAAGAGTAATTTTACAAGCATCGGCAAAATTAGGCCAATTGACTTTGCCAATGCTTGTTAGATCTGGTGTACAGAATGCTTTCACTGTCTGCCAGCTCTTTTGATATGAAGAGAGAAGGTCTTTGGGTCAGATCTTTTAACGGTTGGTTAATTTAAGTCAGACCCCGTTGGTCATTGTTTAAAGAAAGTGTCATTCACATTTTTATCAGCATCCTGGGGTATTTTCCGCTTTATTGACAAGCTGCTATTTGACAAGGTATTATTTGTTTGAGTTGGCCAAGGATGTGCTTCATGTTGCATCTTTAAAAAATATATTTTAATGTCACCTTCCTCTTTTCATGCAGGTCACTCAGCTGTGACCTTTACATTTGTTTCTGTACTGACAATCAAAAACACCAGGAAAGTTGTTCTGCTCTTTTGACTGCTGTGCTTTTCGTCCTGCTAAAAAAAAAAAACAGAGCCAGGCAAAGCGCCTGTTTTGGAAAATAGCTAAGGTGCACTTACGACATCTGCAAAAGATAGACACATCTGCTGGAAGTCCATGAATCAGCCGCTAATGGCTGGCACGTCTGGCAGTTCACAAGAAAGTCTTGTGTTTAGGTCGAGCTTCGATCGACCTGTTATCTCTCTTCTGTGGGGTTTGACACACCCACTGATTGCCATTAGTTATTATCTGTGGCATTCAGAAATGGTGGCTTGGTATTGGTTCATTTGTGCAAATGTCCCTCCTTTGTGTTCTTGGCTCCCTCCCCGGCGATTTCACTCCGAGAACATTTTAATTGGCCATCACACTGTATAGCATTTGATGGCCCCGCTTCCTTGCTCTGTAACTTAACTGGCTTGTTTTTTCCCAAATACCCGTTGCTCTTTCGCTCCTGTGACCCAGTCACAGCATTCACCAGCACACTCAGTTTGTTGTGACACATTAGCTGCCAAATTCATGAGTCCTGGGTCATTAGCAAACAAGTTACATAGTTTCGCAACTCTCCCTAGCCTCCGAACTGTAAATGCCATGTTCCTTTAAGATTGCGTGTTATGAAAGTTCACTCCGGGCCCTGAATGTAACTCCTACCCCCCTAAACACGCCTCTCACCCTTTGCAGGCGGGTCCCTGACTGCACAGGAAGTACATTTCACAACATGCTCTTCCCATAATGTCAAGGGTTATCTGTTGCAGCACATCACGTGTCACCTGGCTGCTCGCAGTCCTTGCATGAGCCGGGTATCCTCGAGCCCACTCAGCATGGCATCCCAGCTTAAAAACACCGTCATCTTCGGTCTACCGGAATGACGGTACTGACGCCAGCAGTCTAGGCAGGTACACACAACACAACACAATAGATATACGTTTGTCGGGTTAAGTGCATTGTTTGTTGTTCCCTTGATAATTTTTCCGTGTTCTTGCGGGAATCGTATTATACATTGTGAACAAAAGTGGGGTGTGTGGTTAAGTGCATTGCCAGTGGGGTTACTGGTTCGCTGCGTGGAATGTTGCGGAATAGAGATTTTACAAGTGACTGTTGGTTTTGTCAGTGGCTGCTGGGATGAAATGCTGGCAGTGTAGAATGAAGACTGCTCTTACCACGCAGTCTGGACTTCTCTTTAGCATCTTATGTTGCGCTTTGCAGCAGGAACGTTAACCCTCTGTGCCACTTTTATGAGCCATAACTATGGCTAGAGAAAACTCGATCTCTCCAGTTAAGCACATTAATCACTGGCGTTATTATTATCGCCTGACAACGAGCTCTGCAGCTGGCGTCTTTAACCCCATAAAATATTTTCAAATACAACGCCCACCCTAGCTTGCTGCTCGGTTTGATGCCTTAAAACCGTCACTGACCTAGCAGTTAGGGTAAAATTTGAGTGCCCCTGAACGCACTCTTTGGAAGGGGGCACAAATCACCACTGGGGCTGTTCCGCGGTCTTTCCACCTCCTATACATTTATAATAGCGTGGACTCATGTCTGGAGGGCGGTAAACTTAGAGGTGTGCCGAGACATGGTTATACTCTGTAAAGCTGACAGGACCATCAGTCAAAAGTTTACAGACTAGCAATTCCTGGGTGTTATTATGGGGGATTAAGCTTTTTAATATACGCATTTATACCTTTGGGTTTATATTTTTATTTTTGCACAGGGGATTGTACCATTTGATTGGGCATCATTACCCCAGCCCCCTCCGCCACCCTCTCCCTTTGGGGGAAGGCAGTGGTTGCAGCTGAGTATTAAAAGTGTACAGTTTGCATCAGAGAGACAGAGTGTTATCCCCTTATTCCATCCTTTACGGATAACTCCATCACTCTTTTGTCTCTCCTGTATACCTTTCAGTTTTATTTTTTCATTTTTATTTTATCACAGGGAATTTTACCATCTGATTAGGCATCATTACTCCAGGCTCCCCCTGATATATCTTCGGAAGAAGGCAGTGGATGCGGCTGAGTAGCAAAAATCCCCTACTTTAACATTAAATACTTTTTTTTCACGTTTGTTCCTTTGACAACAGCTTTTTTCAGAATGTTCCTTTTTTTGGTATAGCATGCACTTATTTTTTAAATGATCACTCCACTGCAAACAAAAACAATAAGCAAAAAAGATTGTCATTTACAATGCTATTTGCTCTAAATGTCACAAACGCTAGATTGATTGCATTGCAAATGCTTGTTTTATTCTTCTTTACCGGTTGGGAGTGGGAATTATCCTCTCCTCCACATACTCCATTCCTGTCTTTCTCCTATCTTCCAGTCCCAAGCATACAAATGCTGATAGTAGTTTTCATGTATTTGATGAAAATGGCTAACTGGTAATTGATACAATTCAATAGGCAGAGTAAAGCCCTGCTCAAGTGTTCTTAGATAGATGATGGGTTCATTAACATGCAATAGAGCATCGGAATGTTGGGAGCTCCATTGAAAACAATGGAGGGCTCCGGGCTTCTAATGGCTGGTAGAAGCCCGGAGCATCAACATTCCAATGTTTGTTGTTTCAGTCCCCTCGGGCTCCGAGAGGCCTTTTTTTTTTCTTCAAATTAGAACATTCTGCCCTCTCTAGAGGCGGAATATTCAAAAAGCCTTAGAGCACTCCGTAGCAGGCTCTACTGGCTATTAAAGGCCTGCTCCCTTGTTAAAGGCCCTCGCCTTCGGCTCGCGCCTTTAACACTGGAATGGGCCTTTAATGGCTGGTAGAGTAAGGCTATAGTAAGCCTTGCCGTGCTTGTGCTACAAGGCAATCCTCACTCTCACTGAAATGCAACATGAAAGTAGAATCTTAGAGTCAGTGATTTAACGTGCTGCAGATGCAGCAGGATTGGAATCTCACAAGGTAAATACACGTTTTGTCCTTTCTTATGGAGAGTATTTACAGTTCTGTGGGTGCTTGTCTCCCACTGCTTCAAAAATGTATTATTTGGGGGGGGCGTGACGCGCACGCAGACAAGATGGCCGCACCTGCTTAAGCTCCGGAGAGCCTCCGTGAGGCCGTCCGGTTTTTCAGTGAACGGAGTCCTGGAAGGGCGGTTCTAATGATGGATATCGGCAGCGGAAGGTAGCGAGGGCACTCAGGAGAATTTGCGGCGCATTTGGAGCGCTTTTGGTGCCTTTTCCAGCAGCATCTGTGTTCTCCTCAGGGTGGCGCCTAAGATGGCGGCGGCGCGAGGAACACGGGCGCATTAACCCTCACAACTTGGAGATTCCAGGGTACAGCGATTGACAAAGTAAGAGCGCTTCGCCTGAATCGCATACCACGCTGCTGCTGAAGGTTAATACATGCTCTGAGGCATTTGAAGCTAAAGTCCATTCAAATGAAGTGTCTTTTAAGCAGCGCTGAGAGGCTGTATATGTAAACGGACAGTGACTGCGTATGGGAAATTCTGCTTGCCCTGAGGGGATCTCCAGGGGTCAAAAGAGTGCGAATATTTGCAGCGTTGTTTTCACCTGTAAATAAAGCGCTGTTCTTTTCTGAGGCGATATGTTTCTCCTGAGGGGCAACACATCTAATATGGAAGCTCCTTGAATGTGCGCTGATGTGCAATGTTGTTCTCTTCACCAGCTATGTGGAGCACTGTTTTAACACAGGATCATCAACAACCCTTTTGTGCTTAAGACCTGACTGGAAGTTCATAAGGTGTACTGCGATGATAACCTTGTCTACCAGTTTTGGAGTGGCAGAGGATTAATACCTACGCCTTAATGAGCTGGTTTTGCTACGGTGATTTGCTGCAGCTGCACCTGTTTCCTCTACCTCTGTCGCGGGTTGGACACTAGTCTCTCAGTGGCGCACATTTATTTAAGTGCTTTTTAACCATGAGGTAGAGGTTGCTATCTGTCTGGACAGTGTCTTTTTGTAGGGCACAGTTTATGTGTTTGGTCACTGTTCTTTGTCCTCTGAGGGACTTGTTCCGCCATATTCCCAGGTAACGCTCTGGTGGTCTGGAACAGGGAGTGGCTGGCAGTGCTGTTTTTCTTTTCACCTATATTTGTCTTTTCCAATGGCAGATAATATGGGCCTCCCTGTTAAAGATAAGGATGCAAAAGGTGCTCTTAAGAGATCTAAACAAACGTCTCCCACGCCAGAGGTAACATCTAAAGACTCTACTATTACTTTAGACACAATACTTCTACGTCTAAATACGGTTCATGATATTGCGCAGAGTACTAAAACAAATACAGATCTACTTCAGGTTGAAGTTGCGGCGATTAGAAGTGACTTCAAAAGTTTATCATTACGTGTCTCCAATGCAGAATCTCGCATAAGCGCAGTTGAGGACACATCTCATCAGCAGACCAGGCAGGTACAGAATTTGGAGCGCTCTATGGCTTCTTTGCGGAGGGACCTTACAGAACAGGAAGATAGGAATCGTAGGAGTAACCTACGTATTTTTGGTCTACCAGAGGATGCGGAGAAAGGTGCTCCTTCAATGCTTGAGTTTTTGCTGGACTGGATCCCTACGGTTCTCCATATCTCTTTTCAGAAAGACTTTGAAATAGAACGGGCTCATAGAGTTCCCTCTTTTCGCCCTAAGTCCTCGCCACATCCTAGGCCTATAGTGTTCAAGCCTTTACGACACCAACACTCAGAACTGATTCTGTCTCAGATGAGGAAGATCAGATCGATTACATGGGAAGGCCACAGGATTGCTATATCTCAGGATTTTGCTAGAGATACTGTCATCAGGAGAAAGGGTTTTTAAACCTGCAACGGAGACTTTGGACATGAACATTCCCTTTTCCTTCGCCGGTCCCTCACGATTCAGAATAACTGTTAAAGGTCGATCTCAAATTTTTTATGAACCATCAGAGTTAACAACTTTTTGGGATAATCAATCTGAATCGCGAATGGAATCTGACTCTCCCTCAGTCTCCTCTGGTTCTTGAAGGGATCATTGCTTTTATGGCTGGACTCTAGTATTTTCTGTGACTATTTTTCCTCTTACAGGTTTTGAGGCATCTTTTTCCTGTGGGATGTTGGAGGCTCCCTTACTTCACCCACGGTTATGGGCCCTTCAAGTTTATCTTTATCTTTTTTCTTTTTTGTGTATTAACCTTTCCTTGCAGGTTCATTTTTCCGCTTATAACTTATAACAATAGTTTCTGAGGGAAGGTTGATGTCAAATAAGATTAGGCCCTTCTCTTAGTGTTCTTTATTCAAGATAGAATAATTGCCTTTTGTAGGTATGTTCCATTAATTCCTTTTCCTTTGCAGGTTTTTAAATGAAGCAGTTATAGTAATTTCTATTTCCTCATTTCATTGTGATTGATAGCTGGTGGGACGCTCTTACAGTTCTCATTATCTAGCTTCATAGCGTAATTTATTTCCTAGATATGGCTGAAGATTACTATGTGGCTGCTTATCTAAACATTAACTGTTTTTTAAGGGATATGTTTATTGTGACAGCTGGATGCCCTTGTAGAATCCTTTTTCCGCAGGCGTCAAGAGTGTATCTATTTAACTCTTTCTTAGATATGTATTTTATAGTACGTATATGACACGTAAAATGAGACTCGCTATTCAGGTTTTTATCAAATGGTAATGTTGCGAGTATACTCATTAATTTTTGCTAGTCGTCTTCCCCTTTTTTATCAATCATAAGGGTGTTCACGCATACCCTGGATTAATTTCTTATTGTAGGAATAATATAGTACATGTTAGCTGATTTGTAATTTGTCGGATGCTTATTTACACCAATATTGTGTAACTTATAATAATGAATGTTATATACTATCTATACCCTATCCCTTCTATGGCTAGTGGTAAACAATGGCCTCTTCTTGAAGGGATCATTGCTTTTATGGCTGGACTCTAGTTTTTTCTGTGCCTATTTTTCCTCTTACAGGTTTTTGAGGCGTCTTTTTTCTGTGGGAAGTTGGAGGTTCCCTTACTTCATCCACGGTTATGGGCCCTTCAAGTTTATCGTTATCCTCTTTCTTTTGTATATTAACCTTTCCTTGCAGGTTAACGATATCTTTTTTGAGGGAAGGTTGATGTCAAATAAGATTAGGCCCTTCTCTTAGTGCTTTTTATTCAAGATATATTAATTGCCTTCTATAGGTATGTTCCATTAATTCCTTTTCCTTTGCAGGTTTTTAAATGAAACAGTTATAGTCATTTCTATTTCCTCATTTCATTGTGTATTGATAGCTGGTGTGACGCTCTTACAGTTCTCATTATCTAGCTTCAGAGCGTAACTTATTTCCTAGGTATGGCTGAGGATTATTAGGTGGCTGCTTAGCTAAACACTAACTGTTTTTAAGTGATATGTTTATGGTGACAGCTGGATGCCCTTGTAGAATCCTTTTTCCGCAGGCATTAAGAGTGTATCTATTTAACTCTTTCTTAGATATGTATTTTATAATATTTGTATGACACGTAAATTGTGACTCGCTATTCAGGTTTTTATCAAATGGTAATGTTGCGAGTATACTCATTAATTCTTTCTAGTCGTTTTCCCTTTTTTATCAATAATAAGGGTGTTCACTCATATCCTGGATTAATTTCTTATTGTAAGAATAATATAGTACATGTTAGCTAATTTGCAATTTGTCTGATGATTATTTACACAAACATTGTGTAACCTATAATAATGAATGGATTATGTTATATACTGTTTATACCCTATCCCTTCTATGGCTAGTGGTAAACAATGGCCTCTTTGGCTGCTACTTCATGTTCCCCCATATATGGTTCTGGTCTCTTATAGACTTCCCCTGGTGGGGTTATTCTTTTTTACTTTTACAGTATGTGTTTTTCTCCTCACCTTTTCTTTCTCTCTTCCATTTCTGTTTCTTGCTTGCTGTACTGAGTTCTTTCTTTCTACGGACTTCAGCCTTACTCTCTTATTTTTATGTGTATAAGTCTTCTTCCCGTGACGTCCATCTCATGCAATATACATCCCTTAGTGTTTTTTATTTACTGACTTTTCTTATCTTTACTGATCTCCCTTACTTATGGCTGGCTTAAATGTGATGTCACTTAATGTGCGTGGTTTGAACCACCCAGTAAAAAGATCAAACATTTTGGATTACTGCAAAGGCCTTTCTACTGATATTGTGTTATTGCAAGAAACTAAGATAGCGTATAAGGAGGCTTTATTCTTGCGTAAGCAATGGGTTTCTGATGTGTCGTGCTCAGAGGCTTTTGGGAAGAGGAACGGGGTGGTTACTCTTATTTCAAAAAATTTGGGACTGTCTATTGTCTCGGCTGAACATGATCTTGAAGGTAGGTGGCTGCTTACGAAATTGTCTAATGGGTCCTCTGATCTCTATATTATGAATATATATGCTCCCAATAGTGATGATCCTTCTTTCTGGCGAACAATAACCAAGAAGCTTTCCGAAATACCTATTTGTGACAAAGTGGTTGTCGGGGGAGATTTCAATCTGCCAATGGATCCTATCTTGGATAGATATTCTGCATTCCGATTCCGTCCTCCCAGGGCGCATAAACAAATGCTTAACATGTGTTCTTCCCAACGACTCATTGATGTGTGGAGAATGCATTATCCCACTGGCAGTGACTTTACCTTTTTCTCTTCTCCTCACTCCAGCTTCTCTCGCATTGATTATCTCTTGGTTCAAGCAAATATGTTGAAACATACTACAAATGTGATAATCCA
This sequence comes from Calotriton arnoldi, assembly GCA_963921515.1. Taxonomy (NCBI): domain Eukaryota; kingdom Metazoa; phylum Chordata; class Amphibia; order Caudata; family Salamandridae; genus Calotriton; species Calotriton arnoldi. Next base: position 494 of record CAWUFW010008236.1, on the reverse strand, counting down.
CCCTATAGTTGTCTCTGATCATGCCGCAGTTTCTTTCACTCTTCTTAATCTCACAGATAGTCGCGGACCGCGTACTTGGCGTCTCAATACAGAAATCTTACAGGACGACAAAGAGGTTTAGTTGCTTGACGCAGCTATACATAATTTTTTCCGAGAGAATGAATTATCCGTGACATCTCCTGTAGTACTATGGGATGCTTTCAAATGTACCCTTAGAGGCAACATTATTCAAACTATGGCACGAAGAAACAGTATTATTAAAAAAGAGCTTCTCTCGATTACAGACAACATTAAACAAAAAGAATCATTGTATAGAGGTTCTAAAGATAAAGTGATACTGCAAGAAATTAAAAATCTTAAATATAAATATAATTCTATTTTGACCAAGAGGGCACACATTGGGGTACAATTACAAAAATCAAAACGCTTGTTACTAAAAAACCGAGCAGGTAAAGTTCTGGCAGCTACTTTAAAATATCAGGACACTAGTGTTC